>JALGOQ010000017.1:1200000-1813575 GCA_023078705.1 Venturiaceae sp. KMAF11
CAGATGGGACGTGTGGGTGTGAGAATAGTGATGGGACGTTTGTTAAGGGGAGTAGCAGTTGTACGTAAGGGGTTTTGAGTGAACGCGGCTGAGATGTGAGGATGTGAGGAGGGGATTTCATGGCTCATAAAGTGGAAGTAGGTAAATCGGAGCGAAAAGATAAGACAAGAGAATGTATCTTGTTGAAGCGTTGATGTAAAATAGGAGACTATAGTTCTTCTACATTGGATATCGAAACAAAACCTCTGTTTGCTGGAGAAACAACAAGACAGTGTGAGACTTTAAGTCCAATCATCCATCTTTGGACAAGCATTTGCTTCTGATTCTGGTTCTGGTACTGGTTCTTGATTTCCAGCCTACACCAAATCAACAACCTTTCATGTGTGGCGTCTCATCATCGCAGCAACGATCCGGTCACTATCATCCTTCCTTCCCCAAAGTCTGCTAGCTATAACAAATTTTTACAAAGCCGTCGCCATTCCCATTGCCATCTTAGCCACTCTCCCATTCTTTTCCTCCGTCAAGAATATATCCGCAATAGTCTCTACGCAGTCCATAAACTTCATGCACGGACTCTCATCTAGCAATCCTTCTTGCTCAAACAACACCATGGCGAGTAAATCATAGATAAGCCTACCCGAAATCTTCCTTCCACTCCTTTCCGATATTCTCCTCATCTGCAGATCATAGATGACGTGGAATTCCGATCCGGGGGTAAACAGAGGGTCTTTTCCAAGCGTGAAATACTGAAGACCACGCACGAGCTTCGTCTCATTCCGCTGAGTTCTTGAGACTGGGTGACAGGGAGGCAAGCTGAACAAGTGCGACTAAAGCCACGGTCGAGGGCGCGATGGCGTTCCTTTGCTGTTCAGCCTTCATAGTCCGTGCCGTAGTAGAGTTTGAGTTCTTCGCCTGCTTCAATGTCTTTGATGTCGATGGTGGTGATTGTGAGACCGCTATGAATTTCAGGGACTTTGCTATTCGCAAGAAAAAAGTTATTGAACCAAGATGTCAGAAGGAAGAGGCCCCATATTGATTCGTCAGTCTTCAATACGAAATGGTTATCGCTGTATGTGTCGCCTAGGTCCTGTTGATGTGGTCTGGTGTTGTTTTTCCGAAGGCATAGCAGTTGTTGTTTTGCGATGGGAGTCATTGATTGAGTAGCTTTGCGAAGATCTTGCTCTGTGATTTTCTCGTCGCGTTTGGAGAGGACAAATAGTGGATTTCCCATGAGAATTACGGCTCCTTTGGGAATATCTCATATAGCGAAGGCACCCCATCCCTTTCCAGGTGATGCTTCAATTCGAAGATAGCGTTGCTGGGTATCTGAATGCCACGATATGCTGGAGTCGAACACCAGCAAAATGATGATAGTGTATAAGGACAGCGAAACTTACGATGAGATTCAGAAGACATTAAAGGCCGCTGTAGAGACGGGCTGCTCACAATTGAGGCTTTATTCTTATCCCTCTTGCAAGCCATCGTTGATACTTTCGATGGAATGCGCAATGAAAAGTTGGGCCGAATAGCTGGGCACTTGCACCACACGTGTTCTGTTGGCCTATGTGTGTACTCCCAGTCACGCGTAGAAGCATCTCGAAACAAGAAATCAGCTTCTAGGAGACATTATTTGCAACATCAGCGGTGAATCATAGAGACTATAGGCTCGGTGAATTAGACAAACCAGCTGCATACTACTGTTATCCAAATCAGACAGAGACTCTAACTACTCCTGAACCTTCAGCTCCTTTACTCTAGCAACACTTGGATTAGAGTCCCACAACAACGTCGAATTATTAGCCTTTACATCCCTCGAATACAAAAATCCACCACTCTTCTGCCCAAAACTCTGCTCCGTATGCCCATAATTATAACTCTTGTTCTTCTCATTCGAAAATCTAGCAGCGCCAGTCTGCGTCGTTTGCAAGGACAAAGGTCCGGACACAAGCGAGAACAAAGAAACAGGGCCTCCCAAACCAGCATCAGAGTCGATGGACAGACCACGTGAAATATCGGCAGTGATTCTGATTGGATCTGTGGCCGGAAAAGCAGGATAAATGGTCGAGGTGGTACAATTCAAGGGATAGGAAAACCGAGTGGTGGTGTTGAATGATGAGGAGAAGGAGATTCCAGTAGTTGACTGTAAGTTTGCCTGGGTCAGACCTGAGTTCGTGAATTGACCTTTGTTGCTGAAAGTGAGAGACTGAGACCAGCTGGCGCCGGATCTTGGGTGGGTGATTACGAGAGAACGAGATGCCGACACGGAGTAGGTCAGGGTTTGATTTGTGAGAGTCTTGTTGGCGCTTGGAACCTGGAGTCTAGAAGATGAGGAGCTAATCGCGAGGTTTGAGAGGGTGGTCTTTGGTGCAGAGTGGTCTCTGTAATCGAAAGCATCGGCGTCCGGATCTGCTTGGTAGACGAATATCTTGCCCGTCACAACCCAGTAAGAGCCCACAGGTACCAGCTGAGAGGTTCCATTGCCGGGACCACTGAATCCGGCAATTTGGATGGAGAAGGTGTGGGCCTTCCCATCAGTGAGAAGCGGGACGAAAGGCGTGATATCGATCTCAGGTTCACGAAGATCATACGCATCAATCCCCACGATTGGCTTCCAAAGTCCTGGAGCAACTCCGCCAGTGAAGATGATTGGAAATGGCCAGACAACGCCGGCTAGCATTCCGTCGATGAAGAGCTGGACTTCTCGGAAAGGTGAATATCCATACAGAGACCCTGCAGTATCCGGAAATGTTTCGGTATCGTTTGAAAGAACATTGGACCACCAGAACTCCTCGCCAATTTGCCCGCATGCAGATATGGAAACAACTGCTCGCTCAGTATCCCGTGGTAAAGTTTGGATCACGCTGGCGTTGGTGTCTCCAGTATTGAAAGAGCTGGGTTTTCCCTGACTGGAGAGTTGAGTAGAGATTGGCAATATCAAGTCTGCAGTTGGTGGAGGCGAGTCTTCAGTCCAAAATTTTGCGACCATAGTGGTATTGAAGGGGGATGTGTAGATGTCGTTGACGATGTTCCCGAGATCGAAGATGATTTTCTGTGGGCTGTTCCAAAGCGACAAGTAGGGAGTCATATCCTTGGTGTACTTGAAAACAATGCCTGTAGCTGTGGGCTCTGCCGTCGATAATCTCCATACTTCAATGTCCCCCAAGAACATTAAGGCCAGGCGATCAAACTGGCGACCCCGAGCTTTGGCCGTGAACTCAATCTCAACATTGGTGAAATCGCATGCTGGAGGTGTGTAATTTCCAACGAAAGGCTGACCATATGAGTTGGCAAAAGAATGCTCCATCAAAACGACTTGAGTATCACAAGGTTGCAATGGCCCTGGATCGAGCGGTTTGAAGACCTGAAAAACATCTAGTATCTTGGCTGTTTGGTTAGGCGATTGCCAATCCGAAGTCTGTTTGTGCATAGCTCTTTTGGCATGATGAAGCATCCCTCCATAGTGCCCAGTCGACGACGATTTCGAGGCAGCACTCTGAGAAAGTAGAAGAAGTCCCAGGATGCACCATTGCAATGGTGCTGACATCATGAAGCGACGCGTCTCTGAAATCTGGCTAACGGTGGTGATAGCCAGAAATGCAACTTATTGTTCCGTGACAGACGATGCAATTCAGTCTTCGCCGCGACGGGCAGATTATTTAGATGAAGAGTATATTGCGTAGCATTTGGGATCACTAAGGTCCGCGCTTCGCGATCATTGTGCGCAGGTCCTGGGGAACAAGGATTAAGGAAAGTGGCAATGAAGGGTTGAAGGGCAGGTCATTGGCTTAAGATCGATGCAACCAAAAATGCCGTAGACGGACGGTATCAATTGACGATCTACTATGGTAGAATTGGGATTGGACGCTGAGCGCGACGTCCAAAGGAAGGAGATGATGAGGGCACGGACTAGCAAGTCCAAAAGAAGTTAGACTCGTGAGAGCGGGTTCCAAGAATTGAAATTCGAGTTACATTGTCATTTCTCGTACTCTGTTGCAAAAGTCTTTTGGGGTTCGCATCATAAATTGAATACTGTTTACGCATTCAGAACCGCTAACAATTGTCCTATGTAATCAAAGAGCATATTCAACTACTGTCTGGTAATCTCAACACTATCTTCCAAATAACCCTCGAGAGCTCGTATTTCTCATTCCACATCAATGGCTCTCGTCCCAAGCGATTAGCTTCCAAGAAATACCATACGGCAATTATCGTCCACTGATGAATAACTAATCACCAACACCGGGCAGAGAAGTCCTTCCCGGAGGGCCTCTTCGGACCAGATTGGCAGGAATGTCCTCGGCGGAAGACGAGCCATCACTCGAAGACTCGTTGTCAGAAATCTCTACTTGAATCTTCTCTTTAGGTTTCGCAGCCCCTACGATCTTGATGTTCTTGCGCTTAGTAAAGATGGACTGACGAGCAGGGCCACGCGGTTCTGGAATCGGCTCGGTCTCCTCTTCCTCTTCTCCCTCGTCTGCTGGAGGTTCCGAAGCCTTATGCTCATCTTCGACAAGACCTGCAGCCTCAAGTTTAGCCTTCCTATTCTCCGCTTCGAGCAATGCAGCCTTAGCGATTTGCATTGCCTTGGCCTCGGCAATGGCCTTCGGAGGGCGTCCGACCCTCTTTTTGCCTGGCGTATCACTCGAGCCGTCTAGACCGACGATGCTTGCGCTTATTGGCCGGATTTCTGGCCCCTTTTGACCTTGGGCGAGTCTCTCGGGCATTGTCTTCCTGCGTTCTCGATTTCGATTTCGAGCATTCACGTCTCCGTCCTTGAAGTTGTCAGGAAGAGCATCAGGGAGATCTTCGTCACCGTGTTGGTGTCTTCGAGCTAGCCATTGTGAGCTTCGACCTTCTTTTCGTGGGGTCCCAGAGGGCTCGTCGTCAGCAAAGTCCTCCTCGTCGGACTCCACAGTGATTTCCTCGTACTTCTGTTTCGGCGCAGAAGCTTTTTTATTGCCTCGATTGCTGCGGTCCCACGAGTGAAAGTCGCCGTCATCCTCCACACGAACTTTGAACGCTTTCTGCTTCTTTAGCTGTTGGGGTTTATTGATAGCCTGGAAACCATTAGGCTTAGGAGGAGCGATATCAGATCTCAAGAGAACATCCAGAGCGGGTGGGTGCGAGGGCGAGTGGTTCACATTCGTGGACGGCTCCAATTCCGATAGCTTGGCTGCAAGTATACGCTTGTCCATCTTCAAGACAGCTATACAAGAGCGTCCCTTGATTGCGGCCATTACTTGAATGAAGCGCCCGGCCTTCTTGGCTTCCTCGAGACGTTTACTCTCCTGCTGCATCTGGAATTGCTTGCTGGCCTTGTTTTTCGGCATTGGCTTGTCGTCCTTGTTGATCTTTTGTTTTTTAGAAGTGACAAGCTTAATTTGTTCGATGGCGTCAGGCCTTGAGCGCTTCTTCTTTGAGGACGAAGTCAAAGCCTGAGAATTGGCACCCGCATCCTTAGGGATATCGGAGCGGTACATCAAGGCAGATGGTGCCACAAAGCCACTGTTCAATTCCGAAGGATCGGGGTATAGCGATGTAGACCCGTCAAAATCGTTTGCACCGCCGTTCACGTCGCCCATGTCCGTCTCGCCGACAAAGTTACTTTGCGACACGGGCCATGCAGGGCCTGATCCTCCTCCAAGAGCTGGGTCAATGAGGTCGTTTGCTGGTGAAAACTCAATTTCTCCACGTGCATCACCATCCACTACGATGCCTTCGTCCTCATCTGCATCGATGTAGTGTTCATTGAGGGTTGGGTCGTTCAGTTTGGCACGCTCAGCCTCTTCTTTCTTACGCTTCAGCTGAGCGCTTTCGCCTGGGACTTGGTCAGAAGTCTCCTTCAACCAATTCAAGTTGGAGACACTGAAATCCACCAAAGCTTCAACACTCCGCACATCGGCGACTTTCTTGGTGTCGTGGCCGAGAAGCGTGCCTTTCGGTTCGTAGGGACGTTGTCGTGTATCTTTGCGGCATGCGCCTGTGGAGCACACTCGCCGACAGTGAGGACACTCCCAGTTGGGGTCCTGCATAATGTCCTGTGGCATTTGGTCGTGGGCACGCCATAGACTGCCATAGCACCAACCACGCTCGCACATGGTGCAAATGGCCATCATCCATCTCGGATGGCGATGGCAGCATACATGGCAAGTCTTGTGGCTTTCGAGCCATGCTTTCGAGCGCTTCTTCTTCATTCGCTTCACTGTGCCATCCTCGTTGACCTCGATCTCTTCTTCTTCTGAGTCGTCTTCCTTCTCAGGCTTCGATTGCTTGACGTCGACCCAAGGACGCATTTTCAACTGCTCCTGGCAGATTTGTGCTAGTGTACGCTTCGGATAGAGCTGTCTCTCCTCTTCAAGTGCCAATGGTGTCTTCCCAGTCATCCCGCCGTCGATATCAATAATTTGTTTGCGCCACTCTTCGTAGCGTGCAATAAGATCTTTCCATCTCCACTGCTCTATCCACTTGTATTTGGACTGACAGCCACAACATCTCCCCATCGCAAAGCAATCCATACATACATCGTATGGCTCGTCGACACCAGTATTCAGCATATCCATGCAAGTTTTGCAAGACAAGAAGCGGTTGAATATATTACCTCGGCAATACGCGCAGGTGACGTTACTGTCGAACGACAACATCTCGCATTGTTCCTTAGTATTTATTGCAAAGGATTCCGAAATGAGGATGTTCTTGAAAAGCTCAAACAGTCGCTTGAAGTCTCGTTGCACCTGGCGCACTTTTCTCGATTGCGAGATTCGTTGCGCTTCGTGTTGGGAACGAGATGCCTGGATACGTGCCTGTTTCAGCAGGGCTGAGTACTTCAGTAGAGTATAATAGACGATGGCCTTGTTTTTGTACTGCTCGTCACGACAGACCATGCGAGCGTTTGGAAGAGCCTCGGTCATAGCTTTCTCAAGAGTCTCGACGGTCGTTCGATTCCATGCGACTTTCATAGTTCGTGTTCCACGATTCCAGACCTGATGCGGGGCGAGAGGTGGGATCAGGATAAAATCGCCGGCCTTTTGCTCCACCACATAGACCTTGAATGGCGCCCTCTGCCATGCGACGACTTGAGCAAAATGGTTCTCCGTTTCAATGTCGTGACCAAGAACAGATAGCCAGTATTCTTGAACAGTATGGCGATCCTTGGCTTCAGTCATGAACCAGATGGAAGATCCTGGCTTCTCGGGTTGGACGGATTCATCAAAGGCTTCCGACGCGTTCACCATGATGTTATGACCAAGTGAAGCACACATCTCACGATGTGCTGGTGTGTAGGTTCCTTCATGGCCAATGTAACACATGAGATTCTCCGCACGCATCTCTTGAGGCAAACTGCTCATCAGGTCTCCTGCAATGGCAACCTCTCTGCCCTTTCTTCGACCAGTGCCATTGGGGATAGGCTCATCTACGGCACCTGGTCCGCCAAATTCTCCGGTGTTATCATTCCAGTAAAAAAGGCTAGCGGGTATGTGTTCCTTGAGCTTCTCTTGCCAGACTGGTGGGCAGTCGATGTCTTTCAGGTAGACTCGCTGGCGATTCTTGTCCTTGTAATTCTCTGGGTTATCGAAGTACTGGTCCGTCAGCTTGCCCAAGTTGCTGAGGTAGTGTCCAATTGTGAGGGGAAGATTTTCTTTGGTGGTAATATTGCGCGCGTTCTCAACTGGTAGCCAGGTCAGCGCCATGTTACAACAATATAAGTCCGCAGCCCAAACCTTTATCTCCATGATTGTCTTTCAGCCATTTCGGAGTGAATGTCCATGGATCAAGCTTATCCTCGAATCCATCCACCACCAGCGGCTTTCCGCCAATCACAACATGTAGCAGAATCAATTTCTCAAACTGCTCCAAGCCTTGTTCCTCGATCGTGTCGCATGAGATGCGATCAACATATTGGAAGTTCTGCGTTGTTTCTACGAGCTCTCGTAGGTCGAAGTCTGGGGCTATGGGCTCAAAGGAGGCGCGTGGGCGTTGGGCGGGCATGATTGCAGGCTACCTCTGCTGTGGAGTATGGTGCTGATGCATAAAGTGGAAGTGAGCTTCCACTCTCGACGCAAGTTACCTGAGTGATGCGCCGATGGTGGTGTTGGAGGTACTACGCGCTGAAATAAGTTTCGAGTCTCTTTGAAAGTCGTGCAAGACGCGTCGGCAAAAATAAATCCATGTGGTTGGAGTAAGAGTGAATCGAGGAGATCAAGCGGAGGGGAGGCTGTGTTGAAGTCGCGATGCAGATAAGTGGCTGCTTCACATCACCACTTCCAAAGTTCAAGATTCCATTCACTTTTCAACATTCCATCTTCACTTCCCAAATGAGGACGAATACTCTGAATCGATGCTAGCCATTGTGTGTGAGTTTGGATTTCGCGAAAAAGCAGAAATAGTTTCTGATAGTCTGTAGTGATTCCTGCAGCCAAACTCAGACATGCGTGTCTCCTCTTTTGGAACCATCAAGCATGATCTAAATCGAATAAGATGCCATGGGTTTTCTTCTCAATCCATCAAGGCAGTCACTGCTGTACCATATGGTCATCGTCTTCGACTCCAAATTAGCTCCAATACAACAATCAGCACAGCAAGAAATCTCTCACTCATATCACGACCAACATTATCACTGTCAAATCGAAGATGTTTGTCCTTGACAAGGTCCCAAAAGACTGTCCCAGTATCGCCGGCCATCAAGACGCCCATCTCTGAACCAAATCCACCTCCATACAGTCCACCAACCACTGGCCTTCTCTCATATCTTCCATCATCGGTCGTTCCATATGCTGAGCTGATCCGGTTGGACAAGCCAACAGGGACCTACTATCTATTCTTTCCATGTCTCTTCAGTACTTTGCTAGCGGCACCTCTCGCAGTACCAATGGCGTCGCCATTGGCAGTCATTGGCACGTCAGCACTCTTCCTCACCGGAGCTCTGGTCATGCGTGGCGCAGGATGTACGATCAATGACCTTTGGGATCGCAATCTGGATCCCCACGTCGCCAGGACGCGATTACGGCCCATTGCACGACGAGCGGTATCACCACAAGCTGCCATAATCTTCACAGGCGCGCAACTTCTTACTGGTCTGGCCGTGCTTGTTCAATTTCCAACAACATGTCTCTTTTACGGAATTCCTTCACTTCTTCTTGTTGCTACCTACCCGTTGGCCAAGCGGGTGACCTATTATCCGCAATTTGTGCTGGGTCTGACGTTCTCATGGGGTGCAATCATGGGCTTTCCAGCGCTGGGAGTGGATTTGCTCACGAATCAAGCTGCGCTCGCTGCAGCGTCTTGTTTATATGGAAGTAACATCGCGTGGACTGTTCTGTATGACATGATCTACGCACACATGGACATCAAAGATGACGTGAAAGCCGGAATCAAAAGCATCGCACTCGCCCACGAGAAGAACACCAAAGCAGTATTGACAGGGTTAGCAGCGGTCCAAGTCGGATTTCTCGCTGCCGCCGGCGCCGCTGTCGGCGCAGGGCCAATCTTCTTTGCTGGCAGCTGTGGAAGCGCAATCGTCACTTTGGGGGCGATGATCTGGAAAGTCAATCTTAAAAGCGTTGTTAATTGCTGGTGGTGGTTTAAGAATGGGTGTTGGTTCACTGGTGGTGGCATAGCTTTGGGTCTAGGAGGTGAATATCTCGCGCAATGGTTTGGTTTGTACGGTGACAAGGAAAAGGAGATATCAAACACCTGATCAACAATAATCATCCTCGTGTTAACAAGGCCGATTCACGGTTTGTAACGGCATGGAGAGAGCTTGTACAAATAATCTAGATCCTCGATTCGTGTTGTAGGTTTTTTCCCGACTTCACTTCACTTTCGCAACCTTGCGCGCTATTGTCGCGCATATTATTGTCCCATTGTCAACCCGAACCTCATCTAATACTGTATTCGACTATTGAACTTTTGATACTCTACTCTGAAGACTAGGCTCATTCATCCTATTGTCAGATCTACCAATAATAATCCCTCGCGCGTCGTCTTCAAACCTCCAAGCCAATTCCCTCTACACAACTTCTTCACACATTTTCAACAGCTATCTCAAGCATACATACATCTTCAATACCTCAGTTCTCTACACAGATTTCAGCTCTTATACCGCAGGCGGTTACCCATCCCATACACACATTATACATTCAATCATCAATTACATTACTCAATCAAGCATCAAAATGCCCCGTCTTCTCTTCACAATCACCTTCGACAACATCGGCATCCCCAACAAAACCGAGATCCTCAAACACGAGCGTACAGAACGCCTTTGGCTCTCCATCACCGGCATCAATTCTCCAACCATCCCTGTTACCGCAGCACTATCTCGTACCATCAATCCACCAGCAGTAGTAGCACTACCTCCAGTAGCTACCCTCTCCTCAGCCTTGTTTTCCCGTCCTGCATTTGTGAATGTAAAACCACAGATCAGCAAGAAGCGTAAGCGTGTTGATTCGCCTGCTTACACCGATGACGACTCTTCGGATGAGGAACCGCTTATGGAACAACGACAACGACAGAAGACTACCCCACCAATAGAACCACCAGAAGAGGATCTCCCAACCCCACCCTCGTCCTCAAAACGCCGTCGCCTTTCGTCCTCGTTGACTCTCTCACCATCAAGTCTCCTCCTCGTCTCTGCTTCTGCCCGTGGCGCTGAGGCGAAGTTTTCGCCTGGACAGGTCGTCTGGGCTACGTTCATGTTGAAGGGGATTTTGGATGGTTCTCTCGCTGCTGCTCTTGTTGGAGTCTCTCCTGCTTTTTTGTTGGAGGGGATCAAGATGGGGGCGGAGAGTTTGGAGGAGGGGTTTGAGAATGTGGTTGGGATGGATGGGTTTGTGAAGGAGAGGGCGTTGAAGGAGTACAATGAGCTGTTGGGGCAGGTTTTAAAGGAGGGTCAGGTTGAGGAGCATGAGGTTGAGGAGGTGGAAGTGGAGAGTGAGGCTAAAGAGATGGAGGATGTAGAGGTTTCTGACGTTGAGGAGGAATATGAGGAGGTTAGTGATGGAGAGGTGGATGAGGATGGATTTGTTAGGGCAATGCAAGTTCCTATTGTTGTTCAGGAGAGTAGTAGCTCTGATGAGGAGTTCTCTTCTTCTGAAGAGGAATAGATGGTTGTGGTTTGGTTGGTCTGGCTGATTTGGTTGGATGTCCGGCTGATTTGGAGGTACTACCACTATTGATGATGAGATTTCTGGTGAATACTCTACTTACTTATTACACCATGAGCAATGAATATTTGCGTCCCTATTAGGCAATTCAATGAAATAGTATCTTCTTCGATTCACTTTCTCTGTTGCTGTAGCAGTTCTCAGAGTATCTTTTTACCATATGTGTCGTATCTCTAAACGATGTAACCATAAAGCAAACTCAAAAGTTCTAGATCAACATCGCGAATTTCCTGGCGAATTCTCTTTTTTATTTGCCAGAAAGGTTGCGTACTTCCAATGGGCCAAACGCATTCGGAAATGAACAAACTCGTTCAAGAATTCTGGCAAGTTTCCTGTTTCATTTGTCAGAATTTTTCAAAGCCTTTCGGGGACTTGGCTGAATAGCATCTGATTGAACATATTCAAACATTCTAGCAATTTTCTTGGTTGGATTTCCAGAAATTGTGGACACTATTTCCAGATTTCATAACGTGAGATCAGATCAAAAGCACCCAAAATTCCCGTCCTACAACCTCCCCATGACGATACACCAATCAACTCTTCGAAAACCAATTCGAATCCCTCTTCCCCACCGCCCGTCCCCCGGCGCCCGACTTCACACTTGAGTTCTCTGCTTCCTCTTTGACAGGACTGGGCGCAGGAGCAAACTTCCACCCTTTCGCCTCCCAAACCTCAACCTCCTCAACTCCTCTCCCAATTAAAACCATAATTCCATGAACTTCCCTATCCAACTTCTCCATCAACAGCACGATAGCCTTTTCCTTAACCTCCTTAATCTCAGATTCTTCATCCCGATGCCGCTGTCCTGCAGAACTGGTAGAGAAAGATGAGATTTTATTCTTCTCAACCGTGTTCTTAGGATCCGAGATTGTGGGAGAGAAGTAGGGTACAGCTGGACCTTTAATTAGGACTCTGGGGGAGAGTGTTTCCACATCTGGCAAGACGCGGTGGAGTGATACCAGGACCGCGTAGAAGAGATGGCGGGTGTCTGTTTCGAGGGTGAAGGGGTTGAGGGCTTGGTCTGATTTTCGTGCCACTATCAGACGGAGAGCTTCTGCGTCTTCGTTTGGGTGGAGCATGCTGATGTTGGCTGTTTCATGGCTTGTTAATCATTTTCATTTTGGAGAAGAAGCGATGGCAAAGTTAACGTACAAGCAAAAAGATGGAAAGTCAATGGTGGAACGAAATGGCTACATGGTGTCGGGATGAGATGACGATATTTTCTTAATGGGTTTATTGCTTCCTCTGCTTCTTCCAATGTGGGCTTGGGGTTGTAGTAAGCCATTGTGTTGATTTGATACTATCAAAAGCGATTCAATGCAATACCCCCTCTTTCGGGTAATTGAAAACGAAAACTTGTGATAAATTATATGGATCAGACAAAAGGTGATAAGAAGATAATGGTCTTAGAGCAAGCACTTATATGGGAGGTTGGGGCCTTCGATGGGGCAGTGTAAGCCACTTTCATAGCTCCAAGATCAGGCAACCGTATCTATACCGGATCGAACGAGCAATCAACGTGGGCAAATTCTATGCCGATAACCAGGTAAAGTCGTTATAATAGTTGTGGTGGTGGTCGAAAGAAAGGTCGAGGTCATGCATCTAGGACAGTGAACTTCAAGTGGATACAAAGGCTGGCGCCCAAAGTTGCAAATCACATGGACAAGACAATGAAATATCAAGATCTTCAAGAAACCAAAAGTGCTCAAAGGAATGCCACGCTATGTATTCACACTACACAGCAGGTACATCAATGATTCTACAAACGTACATGTCTGGTCTCCGAGTCCGCCACCCACCGTCATACACCCGATCCATCATCCTATTCTCAGTCCACCACCTCATACCAATTTGCTGGGCGTCAACGACCTGCTCCATGTGCACCCACATATTATATAACCAACCATAACGTGATTGTCAGACTTCTCCACCTCATACATGAACATCGTAACGGGAAGACGACTATTCCTTCCTGACACTAGGCGAGAAAAAAGTAAGAAAATAGGATACAAGAAAGAGACGGAATCGTGCTGTGCCATAAGAGGGAGGAATGGAGGGGTATATATGAGAAATCCTCCCCTATCAAACAAAAGAACCATCAAGTGCCAAAACAACCAGATCAGTCCTTTGACGGCGTTTCCGGCGCATCGACAACAACCTCGGGCGTTTCTTCTCCTTTCGCCTCTTCACCATTAACATTACTTGCTGCCGGCGTAGGTGCAGGCGCAATCCCATTCTGTCGTTCCCACACTTCTCTTCTCGTTCTCTCGTCTCTTGCTTTGCGTAACCTCTCTGCTTCTTCCACGCCTCCCGTCTTCTTGAGCTTGCCTTCGTCGACGAAAGATCCCAACTCTTTCTTGAACTCGCCTTCCTTTCTGGACTCCAATTCCTTCTGTCGGTTGCGCTCCGCACGGGCGATGGCTTCGAGACGTGATTCATGGTCAACTTGAAGTCCCTTAACTTCACCCAGAACACCATCCTTCGCTTTCCGCGGATCCAAAGATTGATCGATAGAATTAAGCGTAACCATTCGTCCCCCAGAGACATTTCGTGGCCCCTTTCCATCAGAAGGTTCAAGGTTCTGCTGCTTACACGCGTCTTCGACAAGCCGGAATGTCTCTTCGGCCTCTTCCAAATCCGCCACCAAATCCGCAACAAGCATCTCTGACTCTTGAACAGCAGCTTTGTCATCGCATACTTGTTGCAATTCTTGCTTCCAGACCTTGATCCACATTGGTTTCTCCTTCGCCACAAAACTCTCAAGCTTCTTCACTTCCGTCGCCGCGTTCGCCAAATCCTTCGCCACCTGCTCAAGCTGTCTCGGCAATGGACGAACACCGCGCGTAACAACGTCTTTCCTCAGATCTTCAATGGCATCTTGGATTTCGTCAACGCGTTCGTAAGCAGCTGTTTGGTCTTTGGCAAGAGTCTCGTAGAGACCCTTCTTGACGTAGGCCCGACCACTTTCGCCGCTGATGCTTGGGAGGGCAACTTTGAGAGCCACAGACTTTACGGAGGCGGCTTTGGTGCGCACGGCGGCCATGGATGCCTCGACATCGGCTGTGAAGGAGGAATACGTTTGTCGCATGATAGCTAGATCGCGGCGGAGGGTTTGAATCTCGGAGAGTTGGTCCAAACTTGATTTGGTTGGTGACAGGGCTCGTTGACCTGGTGTACTTGGCAATGAAGCAACAACAGAGCGAGGTGGAGCAATCGAGATGCCAGCGATCTCTTTGGCAGTCTCCTGCTGGCGTTCGCTGACGCGTTGGATGGCTCCTTGTTGGTCATCAATCGAGGTTTTGATCCCTTCCACGACTCGGCGAAGGCTGGAGAGGCCATCGTCGATATGTCGCTTGACTTCGTCCAAAGGCTCCACATTGAGCACTAAAACGGTATTATTCTTGATGTCGCTGAGATCTTCGAGCTCATATCGCACGCCTGACAAATTGTCCTGAATGTATATCTCGGGTAGTTCAATGCCTTCGCTATGCGTATTCCACGCAAACTTGTCGATAAAAGCTAGCTGTATGCGACCCACCGATAAATCATTGTATCCATCGTCCAGGATAATCTTTTTCACCTTGCTCTTGTATTGCAAAAACAATGTGAGTGGCTTCCCAGGTTGAGGCGATTCTTCGTTGTTAAATTGCGTTTCGACCTGAGGTGGAGGCGTGGCTGTTTGTGCTTTGCGAGAGATTCGGCGAGTAGGTATTGACGTGGGTGCAGAGAGACTAGGGTCGTTCATGAAGTTGGGCTCATCGATAGGCCCAGCAAGCACTGCGCTCATACGCGGCCGCTCAGTGCCATCTCTTTCAAAATACGATGGACCAAGCTTGTCTTCCGGGGTCTTGACGTTGGGACTCCCAGGTTCCACAATTTCTGGAGCTTGACTTGAAGACCTGGTACTCTCTTCTGATATCCGACTCGGAACATTCCTAGTGGGTGATGTCTCACCAATCAACTTCCTCTCAGTTTTCGTTCGGTTGTACTGCGTGGACCCTCTTTGCCTCACTGCCTGTATTGATTCGCGGACCTCGCGCCCTCGGTTTGGTATAGGTGAGTTCTGGGTGGGTATCATAGGTATGCCGTTTGCTGCGCCTCCAAGTTGCTGCTTGATTTGATAAGTAGAAAACCGTCTCGAAGCTCGTCTTTCCAAATCGCCACCGCGCTGCAGGGCAAGGAGGGCATCTTGTTTCGGTGGCGGTGGAGGAGGATGTGGGAAGTTCTGAGCGGCAGAACCATGCGGCGGCGGTTGAGGCCCAGTAGGTATCGTGTCTTCCGCGGGATATGGAACTATAATCGGAATCTCCTGGGCCGTTGTACTCGACATGGTGCTCTGGCTGTCATATCTGTCATTCCCATAGTTGGGAGATATTCTGCCTTCATTTCTCGACGACGTTCGCGGAGGCAGCTCTGGACCAACGGGCAGATCTCGACTGCTCGCTCTCTGCACCGACTGACGGGAAAGACCACTGGTTGTTCGTGCCGGTATCTGGGCATCCGATAGAGGGGTGTCTCCGAGCACATCAATGGAGTCTTGCCTCGTTGGCGCGCTTGGTCCCGATGTGCGGTCCGTATCTCTTGCTGCCCTCGCGCGTAGCTTTGCTTGCTTTTTCTTGAGACCTTGAAGCAGATTTATGATGATATCGCGTATCCTAGGCAAGAACCTATCCAAACTGGCTTGTGATGCCTCCTGACTTAATGTGTCCTCCAAGATGCCTCGAAGTAAGTCTGGGACGGGTCCAAGATCTGCGGTATCGACGCCGATGGCGTTGAAGGCGCGACATGCGATGTTGAACTCATAACCCAACCGCACGTACACGTCCGATACCTCTCCCTCTGTGGCGGTACCTCGAGACCATTGCGTGAGAGTTTCTAGCAGGAGCTTTGTCGCGACCAGGAGATGGGTAACACTCTTCTCGATCTGGTGGAGTTGCTGACTTGGCTGGGACATGTCAGGGATGTCTTTCGAAATTAGTAGTCAAAGAAAGCAGTTCCTTACATTTTGTCTTCGCGAACCCGTCGACCGTCCAGAGCCTGAAGATGCTCTAGGGCCGGTTTCATTCGAAGGGGCGGTGTCCATTGTGCTGTCTCCTGAGAGACCAACACCGGAATCAACAAGATTGACGCGCTTCAAGGAAGGCTGTTGTTGCGAGAGGGAAGTCTGCATTGTGCAGCTATATCTTTTATGTGATCGGCATCAAGTCCGTTGGGTGTGGTGTCTGGGGTGGGAGATTAATGGCTTCACGATGCGCTCTCACTTGCAAAGCTCGCCAAGCAAGCGATTGAAACACATGGCAGAAAGTTAGTCCTATGCACAGATTTGTATAGGCCGAGTCCTGCAGTAGCTTGAAAGACATGACACGCTTATCGATCCATCATCATGGCAACCTCCTGAATTCTGTTCTTTCACTTCTTTCATTTCTACACGAAGATTCTTCTTCTGAAAAGACAAAAAAACAACCGCCGCTCGCTCCTAGGAGTGCTCCACCTGTTTACGCTAGGGATAACCCTTGCTGAGCATCAATTCTCGGAACCTCTTTTTTGGACGGTGCTGAACCCGTCCTTCTTCTTCCGTCGTTAAAAATAATCTGGCCTCCGAAAGGACTGACGAGAAACTACCCGAAGATTGCGTCGGCGACGACACGTATCGTGCATTAGCTGTTGCAACATCAAAGCACCTATGCGATTGATGGCAACGGACTCAAACCACGAACTACTGGTATTGAAATATGTTTGATACATCGTCCTCGTGGGAGCAAGGGAGGGCAATCCGTAAAAGGAATTCTGGGGAAGACATGACTTCCTTGTACCCAGATCCTTTACGCGACACTGACCCATCAGGGAAACAAAAAGGAGAGAGGGTTGTCTTTGGTTGTGCAGCCGCTGTGACGGCTCTCTCCATTGCAGATACGCCCGCGTTATTCTTTTGGAACTACACGTGGAGGTACCTGGCGATATCTGTTCAGAAAGCAGCAGCCAGGAAACGAGGGATATCAAAATAGAAGAGTGAATCGTAGAATAATTAAGCAATCACAGTTAGCGCAAATGCAGAGTGTTGTTAGTTACCGGAGGGTTATTCTAACCCTGTGCATGCACTCGACATCTCTGCTCTCTTTTCCACTTCCACCAAAAGACACTGGGGAATAATTGTGCTATCTCGAACACCCACAAAGTCTCTCTTCTCCCTGCCCTACCCATCCATTCTATCCCTCACCCACTCCACACGGCACAACAAAAGGTAAACAAGGCAGTGGATCGGAAATACCATTGTCTGCGCAACACAATCTTGGCAGTCGATCAAGAGCCCCGTTTCCGCTAGGAGCTCTCTTTCCACTAGCTTCCCTCGACAAACACCACAACCACACCTCCCCATCACCACCTCCCACACACGACCGCAGTTCGATTGTCATCTCGTCTGCCATTCTTCCCTCCGACCCTCGAATTGCTGGTACCACATCCCGGCAACAAGAAAGATCGAGGGCGTACCGACAGCGGGTGCCACACACCAAGCCAAAACACTACTACTCATAAGTACAACTGCGAGGCTCTACTAACACTTCGTCGGCATCCATCACTTCCGCCAATGCGAGCGGAAATAAAAGCTCCTTCAAAATGAATACCAGTGCTAAGGCGCTCAATGCGCAAGAACAGACACAAAAGTAAGTCCAAGTCTTGTCCGACACCTAGCACCGCGTGTCCTACCATTCCTCCATCACATCTGATGTTCCACTCACACTTTCTTCCCACTCCAGTGCATCTCTCTAATCATCAAATCAGGACTACTGCATCCACCAATGCCTGGGGAAAGGGCATCAACCCAATCACCAAGCGCCCAATTTCAACAAACGGCACGCCAGCCCCAAAAACTTACACATCTTCAAAGGCTCCATCAGGCCCAGCCAAGGACGCGAGCGCCATGTCCAGCACCAATTTGGCCTTCCTGGCCGCAAATATGAAGGTACGTTTTTGTCTCGCGGCGCATATTTAGGAGCTTCTTTTTGGGCCATCCCAACCACGGCTCAACCCTCAACTTTTCTTGGGTGTGTAAAAAGCTAACAGTCTATTTTCATTAGGGGCTCAATGCCACACTCACACACAAGAACGGCGATCGTTATTCTGGAATATTCTCCTCCCTTGGCGACAAGGGCTACACAATTAAGATGGCCAGAAAGAATTCATCGTCAGGCAAGCAATCCAACGGCGTCACTGAGGAGCAGGTTGGGGAAGGCCCCGACCGCGCCTTGACGATTGAGGTCAGCGATGTGGTCGATCTCAAAGTGGACGGCGTGCGTCTTGACAAGTCGCAAGGCAGAGGACAGAATGGTGAGCAAAGTCGGCTGTAAATGTCTGGCCTATTCTGTGCTAACCCATCACAGGAGTATCCTCAAACTTCAGAACCGACACCGACATTTCATCTGGTCGCACAGTGCGTGAGCGAGACCTCCAGAAATGGGAGGGCGCACCCGACTCCCAGGTCGACATGTCCCTCGGCGGTCGTCTTGGTGACTGGGACCAGTTCGCTGCTCACAAACAAATGACCGGCCGTGACAGTACCTATGACGAAAACAACTATACTACCAAGCTGGACACTTCGGCTCCTGGCTACAAGGAGAAGCTGGCTCGTGCTGAGAAGATTGCGCGGGAGATTGAAAACTCCACCACGAACAATGCTCACCAGGCTGAAGAGCGTGGACAGATCAACACTCGAGATGATGGTATTGATGAGGAGGCCAAGTGAGTAACCAAACCCGCACACATTGTCTAAAATACTGACTCCCTTCAGATACAGTGGTGTCCAGCGCAACTTCCAGCCGCTTGCTTCTGGGCAGCCCAATAGGTATACACCTCCAGCACGACGTACGGCAGGTGGCCCACCTCCAACTGTTTCTACACCAGCCGACGATCCTGCGATTATTTCCTCATCCCGACCAGAGAGCGCCGCACCCAAGCAGGCACCCGCACCTGTGAAGCTAGCAGAAGTGGCTGTTACAACTACATCTGCACCAAAAGATTCCGCACCTGATGCCCCCGTCAGCACGGCTGACAAGCCTACGCCTTCGGTACCCACCATCAAATCGTTTGCGAGCACGCAGTCACCAAGCACCCGCGTTCAACCTAAGGAAGGTGGTGCGACCGAGACAGTGGAGAAGGATGTCGTCAATGCATTCAAGCAGTTCCATGCTGTGGAGAAGATGCGCATTCAAGAACATCTCCAATCACAACGCTCAGCGGCAAGACGGGACAAAGCTGTCAAACTCAACGATTTGAAGAAATTTGCCGAGAACTTCAAGCTCAACACAGAAGTACCCACAGATTTGATCCCAATCTTAGCCAAAGACAAGAAGAAGCAGCAGGAGATTATGGATAGGGCAAAGAAGAACACTGATGAGACCAAGGCATCTTCACCTCCACGTGCGACCACCACTGCGACCACGACCGCGATCACAGTTCCAACAGACCCAAAGAGCGCAAAGGTAACTGCCAATCGTGCCGAGCCTGGTGTCACCTCTCCCCAGGCCCCCAACGACAGACAGACACAACAGCGATCACGGCCAAATCAGCCGGGTTTCAACTCGACACGAGGTGTTCCTGCCCACATGCAGCAACAGATGGGCGGAATGCCTGCTCGCCACAACCCGCCAGGTCAGCTCGGTCAGCGTCTCGCAAACCAGCAGCAACACCGTCAAAATGCTCTTGCACACCAGCATCAACAGATGCCTCCCCAAGACCCTCGTATGCCACCCTCAGGTCCAGCTGCAAGTTCAAGTGGCATGCAAAGCCCGACTAGTGCTTTCACGCGATGGAATCCAAAGGCTGATTTCAAACCAAATCTTGCTGCAGCGCCGTTCGTTCCCAGTTCAAATCCCAGCAACGGCTCAAGCCCTGTGCGAGAGCCAGCCACTAAGCCTCCACCACCAGCAGAGCGCAAGCCAACCCAAAGCAATCTTTTCGAGGGCCGTACAGAAGGCCGGAAGGGTGTCATTCCAGCCTCTGAGCGTATCTCTCTAAAGACACACTTCAACCCAGTCGCACGAATGAAGAAGGACTACGAGGCTGCTGTTGAGCAAGGTACAAACAAGTTCAACTATACCGCCAACGGTGGTATTCCTGAGGGGTACCGCACTGCCCCTGTTTGGGAGGTACCAGAAGAGAACAAGGAGAAAAAGATAGCAGACTGTTTCGCAACCGTCCGCAAGCCCTCAGTATCGCCTCAACACTCTATGCTCAACCAACAGCCATATCAGCATCAGCTCCCTTTTCACCCACAACAAGGTGGTCCCATGCAGCATGGTGCTACCCCACAGCACACCCCTCGCCATCACGCTGCGCAGTTAAATCATGGTGGTCCTGGAACACCTCGCTATGATGAACCTCACCGCATGCAGTATTCCCAGTCGACCTCTTCTGTTCAACCGTCGCCTCAGCAGATGGCTCAGTATCCCCCCTTCAATGGGCAAGCTCCACAGCCAACTGCATTCTACGGCCATCAAGGCTTCCCAGCACCTGGCGGGCAGCCAATGTTCGCCCGTCAGAGCTCGCAAGGCCAGCAATTCTACACTCAGCCACCAAATGGTCATATGATGGCTATGCCGCCAAATGGCGTCCAATATCAGATGCCTCCTGGGATGATGTTTGTTCCTCAACAAAACCAGATGTTCCAACAGCAAGGCAATGGCATGCCTCCACAGGCGCCCAATGGGTATCCCAGCCCTGGCCCTCGTGGAATACCAATGAGTCAGCAGGGATCCCAACAAGGTCATCCTCAGCAGATGGTGTACATGGCGCAGCCTGGACAAGCCCCGTTGTACCCTCAAGCTCACGGTGGTAATAGTAAGTCGATCTGACCCGTAATTTACATCCTTCCAGCTAACAGTCTCTCTCCCAGTGACACCAATGCGACAACCATATGCGCAGCTTCATCAACAGCCATATCCTAATGGCCCTCAACACTTTCAGCAGCAACCACACCGCGCGACTCCCAGTGGCAGCTTTGTTCAGCCGAATATGATGGCAGGTCCTCCACAAGGCATGGTACCGAATGGTGCGCCTATGGGACCGGAGGCCGTCGAAGATGGCAAGTGAATTTACCAAAGCCATGACAAGATTTTTGGGTAGAGATCCAGCTTCGGCCTTGTGCCATCGCGGGGATCCCGCACGGCTCGCCGGCCGCTTATCGACTAGCTTATCAAGAACGCGCAATGTCTACCGACGGTGATGGGCCTCGAATCTGACAGCGATCTTTAAACACCGAGATCTACTCGCTGTTGATGGATTGTTAGAGACAAGTTGAAGAATCGAGTATGTACTGTCGGGCAAAGACCCCAAAGCGGAGAATATCTAAGGCATCTGGAGGACTGATTGTATACGTGCATTGGATGGATGGATGGAATGAAAACGACGGATATACAAAGTATGATCGTGGCTTGATGAGCTTGCTTGTCTTGTGCGGACCAAGCTGGTAGTCTGATCTGGTGAGGCAGTTTGTCGTGATATTTGAGGGTTGTCATGGGAGGTGGGAAAGGTAGCGGATGATTGAAGAAAATACAATATTTTTAAAACACTCCAATCTTTGAGTTACTTCGTGGTGCCGGTTCTAGGCGTTGTGCATGCACTGATGACTAGTGTGGCCTATACTAATGCAAATAACTTGAAGTCGCTTGGAGAGGGTTCAACTGCTTGTTCGGGTAGCTTGAGAACTTGCAACCGTGGGTTTTCAACTGGGCTGTTGTTGGTGAGATGGGTACTTCTGTTTCAGTTTTCAAGGCGATGATAAGTCAGAATATTTGTTCGAGAAACCGTTTACATTGTGCAAATCTTTGACAACGTCGAAAGATCTCTTCCAATCCTGCTCCGCCTTCGAGAAGCCAAAGGCAACATAATATGTCCAACTTGAAATGGACATTGATAAATTCCTGGAAATTTTGTTTCTGAAATCGCTGGGGATTTCTGGGGTGGTGATAGGGGATCCTATCTTCTTTCCCACCGAGAGACTGTTGCATGTGTTGCTTCACATATTGAGGTCATTGTGAGAACCTTCGTACTGGTGGTCGCAAAGCTGGCTCTCCTGTCTGTGTGTTGATGAAATAGCCGATCTTGGATTCGTATTGATTGCGTTGATGAACGTGTTTTATTTCTGTGTCCTGACAATTAATTCATCGTGACATGATCACCAAACTATCAGTCCAGACACCTGTAAGATCTATTGAGAAAGCAAAGGTTCAATCTGAATGAGCGGCTTCAAAACTTTTCGAGGATTTCGTTCTCAACGTCTCCAGGAAATCTCAGCCTACTCGAATGGAATGAACATATCACGTCAGTTTGCGCACGTGCAGATCTACCCAATCCGTCTGCGCTAGAACAAGTTCCGATCTCGATAATGATCTGCAGGTTCGCGAACTCAAACTGACTCGCAGCGTCAAGACCAAGACCTCACTCCATGCGCAGTGACCACCAAACAAATGGCTTGACGCCCCTCACCACGACCACGGCTTTCCACGATAAACAAAACGACGAGTCCGAATGCAGTCTTGAACTCCACCACATGTCCGAAGAACGCGATGGCGCCTACGAGCCCTTAATCCGCCCTGTTTCTCCACAACCCGATACAGAGGAAGGGGAGCGGCACAATGCGGAGAGAGACCGACAAGAGGAGGAGAGAAGTTTCGAGGTGCCAGGGCTTTTTATATGGATATTGACCTTCTGTGCCGGAGTTTCGGGTCTCTTGTTCGGATATGAGTGAGTGGTGCTTTGCTCAGACGCGCGGTGGAGGCGTAGTAAGGAAAAGACTAATTAATTGCTATAGTACGGGCGTTATATCGTCGACGCTCGTTTCGGTTGGTTCGAGCCTTGGTGGGAGGGCGTTGACGACATTGGATAAGAGTTTGATTACTTCGAGTACTTCACTGTTTGCTCTGGTGGTTTCGCCTGTGTCGGGGTTGTTGGCGGATGGGTTGGGGAGGAAGAGGGTTATTCTCCTTGCTGATGCGCTGTTCGTGCTTGGTGCGTTGTGGCAGGCTTTTAGCACGACGGTGTGGGGGATGATACTTGGGAGGAGCATAATCGGTCTTGCGGTTGGAAGTGCGAGTTTTGTTACTCCTCTTTACATTTCTGAGATTGCTCCTGCGCAATGGAGAGGACGGCTTGTTACTGTTTCCTCTCTTTTCATTACGGGAGGACAGGTTGTAGCATATCTCATCGGATGGGCTTTCTCACAGGTGAATGGAGGATGGAGATGGATGGTTGGACTAGGAGCCGTTCCAGCCATTCTCCAACTCCTAGCTCTGCTATTCATGCCAGAAACACCGAGATGGCTAGTCAAAGCAGGGAAAGAGGACAAAGCGCGAGAAGTCCTAACGAAAGTTTACGGACTAAACGAACAACGCGTCGTCGAAGGAATTCTCAAATCCATCTCGGACGAAATAGAAGAAGAATCTTCAGCACGAAAAATCACTTCCATCTCAACCACAACATCACCTCTAGGCCGCCATTTCCAAGGTCTCAAATATACAGTCCACGAACTCCTACATATCGGCGGTAATCGAAGGGCCCTCATCATAGCATGCATGCTACAAGCCTCTCAACAACTATGCGGGTTCAATTCCCTAATGTATTTCTCAGCAACAATATTCGCCATGGTCGGGTTCCGAAATCCCATAGCCACGAGCCTCACCATCGCACTTACGAACTTCGTTTTTACACTCGGTACATTCCATTTCATCGATCGACTGGGTAGGAGAAGAATTCTTCTTTCTAGTATACCAATTATGGTCCTGGGTCTTGCACTCTGCGCTATTGCATTCAATTTCGTACATTTACCTGAGAATGCTATTGAATCCCGCGCTCTCAACCTCATCACGAGGGCTTTGGGGACAACGACTGGACCATGGCCCCTCATCATTGTTGCGTCGATGATTCTATATGTTGCTGCGTATGCACTCGGCTTAGGATGCGTGCCATGGCAGCAGTCGGAGCTGTTTCCTCTTTCGGTACGATCTCTGGGGTCGTCTTTGGCCACGGCGACGAATTGGGCTTCGAATACGGTTGTCGGTTTGACATTTTTGCCTATGATGGAGCTCTTCACTCCTACAGGCACATTTGCGACCTATGCAGTTGTGTGCGCCTTAAGTTGGATTGCTGTGTGGGCTATCTACCCTGAGACTGCCGGACTGGGTATGGAAGGCGTAGGCGCTTTGCTGAGAGAGGGATGGGGGGTGAGGGCGAGCCTGGACGGGTTTCGCGAACAGAAGTTGAGGCGAAGGGATAGGGAGAGAGGTGGGTGATGGGTAGCTATTATTAATGCCCGAGTGTGCAATTGAAATGTTTAATGTCTTTGCTGTGTGTCGTTTTGAGGTGAGTGGCACCGAAATTCCTGAAGGTTTCTGGAATGAGATTTCCGATAATTTTTAGAAGGGTAAGTGCGATGGGTGTGTTTTGTTGGGGTTGGTAGGTTGAGGAGACATGATCGTCGATGTATGTCCATAGTAGGTTTGGGGTGCCTTTTGCTGGGTGTAGTGAAGAGTTCTATGTCGTCAAGCATTTGATTTCATTTCAGGTTGACGGCATGAATATGAAGTAATTATCTCAATCCATCAAATGAAGTAAAGATCATCTATCGAGGTAGGAAAGCTGAGCATCACCGAGAAGAACCATTAATGTAATCGGGCATATTGCACCTTTCATACCTCATTGATGTGATTGACTGTCTGTAGATCTGTTGCTTGTGAAGTGGCATTATTGACGCTTCAGATATGAGTGGTGGTATCAGATTTGTCTTTATCTGGTGGTATGGCGACTTGGCCATAATTCGAAGTGACGGTGGGTGGGATGGAAGGTGGAGAGTATTGTGTGATGCTGATTGAGAGTGGAAGAGGATTTGTTTGCTGGGAGATGAAGTGGGGCCTTTGGAGACGGGAAGCTCTGAGGTTTAACGGAGGTGTGCTGAGAAAGAGATGAAGAGATATATATTGTTAGGGAGAGGAGGGATATTGGTACTAAAAACCATATGTCTTGTTTGCTGGTAGGCAGTGCAAGTGACCTGGTGGGATCATGAAAGACTGTAGTAGTGTCTGAGAGAGGAAACTGTGAGGCTCAATAACGCGATATCGAGGAGAGGAAAAGATAAAAATATACCGAGAGGGAGAGAACAGACTATTGAGAGAGAGTGTGAATTATATATTGGAAAAGAAAGAGAATGAATGTTGAACTTGAAAGAGATTATGGCATAGGAAGGCTCGATGCTTGATATGAGTTTCCTGGATACATATACATACGATATTTACATCGTTCCTTTTTACATACCATCTTACAAAATAGATCTATCATCACCGCCGGTGTCTTCACTCTCCAACATACTTGGATCCAGATCCTCCAACGCCACATTCTCGTTCGATGCCGCAATTCCTTCTAGCTCATCGATCTCGCTTCCTGTGTATTGACTTGCTCCTCGCAGCGCCTCAATTTCCACTTGCTCCATTGCCCACGTCTTCCAGTTATTGTAAATCTTGTTCTCCAGCTCCATGCTGACTTCGAGAGGACCGGGTCCGAACCAGGCTCCCACATGCATAGCTTCTTCTTTTGCGATTCGGCGCTCGACGTCTTCGATGTGGCGGTGGAAGTAGTATTCTTTGCGGGCAAGATCGTAGGCGTGGGATTTTGTGATGTAGGGCTGTCCAGTCTTTGTATTGATGTGGGCGTGTTCTGGAGGTGGATGGGCTATGAGGTAGAGTTGGCGTTGAATTACGCTTTGGGTTGTTAGCTACAGGTTTGATATTGTAGATGGCTTTGATGATATACCTTTCACCATCCAGCCTTTTTCCAGGCTGTTTGATACCCTTACTCCAATCCCAGTTTTTTGCATCATTCCCCGAGTCCTCGAGTATAACCTTCGGTCTCGCCAATTCCCAAGGGTGATCATGGAAGAAGTCCTTTCGCAGTTTATCCTCGGCATACCTCATCTGCAATGGCTTGAACATCTGCTTTTCCTTTCGGTTTTGTAGCCTCGTGCTTAGTTTTGGGTATCCTTTGCTGGGTCTGCCGGTTCTCTGACTTGATTTCTCTTCGTCTTGAATCGTTCGGGCATCGCGAAAGATGGGTCGTGTGAGGGCTGCAGATGGAGGGATGTCTTGGATTACGTTGTACCATGGTGGTGGTTCTGGTATTCTGTTCGTCTTGAGAAGGAGATTTGCTTGGGCGAGGACGCGCGCTGGGCGGAAGTCGTATTTCCCCATTATGAGGAAGACAGTTTGACTTTATGTTACGATGTGGTGTTCAACATTTCTGGCGCTGGTTAGACGTCAATTGGTGGTCGCGAATATGGCAGACGTACAACGGGATGATGTGGGTTCTGGCGGCGCTCTATCGCGGGTGTATTCTGACCAAAGTATGAAGTCTCAAATGAAGAGAGCAAGGCAGCTATTGAATATTGGCGTATACCGCAATTGCTTGCTGATGGGCAGGTGGGACGAAATGTCGTGAAGTTGCTCTTCCAGAACTCTCCTCCGCGACTTTTTGCGGGCCGACCTCCTAGGTGTATACAACTTTTTATATCCAACTACAATCCCACCTTCATTGCTTCCTCCATTCTCCAGAAGCTCAATCGAACAGGGAGAATCACCGCATCGACTTCTGATGGCGCCCTGCCCGCTTCCATAATACAATGGACGACATCTCATGTCCCTATTCGGTACCTTGGATAGGTCGACGAGCTCCTCCTCCCTCCAGATAGCCTCTCGTTCGCTTTTCGCCCTCCTGTGCCCTGCCATCCGATCACAGCCTGTCCCGCGGGGACATCCATGTCAAACACGCTTGTCGCATCGTCAAAGAACTGTTGAGCGTCCTACTCCATTGAACATGGACAACTTCTTCATCACTGCTTTGGTGCGCGCAGGAACATGCTCGGCGCATTCAACGTGGAACCGAAACTCGAAGCCTTTGTCGACTACTACAGAACATCATCACAAGGTTCGCCGGAAACCCAATACAACTCGCCAATTTCATGGCAAACCACCAAAGAACGAGAAGGACAAGCAGGATGAGGAACCACAATTACCAAAACAAGAAATATCGAAAGAAGAGCTGCGAGGTATAGTGGATATCTATGATGAATTCAAAAGGCAGATGAAAGCACCAGCGCCAGTAGTCAAGCTTTACGACGAGAGGGAGATACTGCCTGGACCAGAAGCCGTGCACCCTGGAATCAACGACACCTTCTACTTTACTCGCAATCATACACGAGTTGAACTCAATCACGACATTGTAACAGAGAATCTTCTTCACGAGCTCTCGGTGCTCCTCCAGGACAGGAACAACTCTCCAGAAAAGGTATTCAGTGTATACCGCGAATTGCCTGCACCGCGCGTAAATCTCCTTCCCAAACGGCTGCTTCATCGACTTTTGGATCACATAGCCATTGTCAAACGCAAGGACGAGACTGTCATGCTCCGCTACCTCTCTATAATCGACGACATGAAGGATGCTGGCAGACCTATCAGCTTGCGCGACTGGAACACGGCTATTTTTCTCGCCGGGAGTTGCATGGGCAGCATCACGACCGATGATGTTGAAAGCTCTTTGTCTGTGTGGAGAGATATGGAAAAAAACGCAGGTGTCAAAGGAGACCACGTCACATTTAGCATCTTGTTCGACTTGGCTGTCAAATCTGAGCAATATGTGTTGGCAGAGATGATTGAAAAGGAGTCACGGGACCGAGGTCTAAAATTCGACCGCATATCTATGATGGCCAAAATTTACTTTCATGGTGTTCGCAGCGACGGAAGTGGAGTGAGGAGAGCATATTCAGACCTTGTGGAAGCAGGAGAGATTGTGGATACATTTGTTCTCACAAACGTCATCACCTCACTGATCAATGCTGGAGAGCTGCCCGCGGCGGAATTGACTTTCGAACGAATGAAACGATTACATGCATCAAAACAAGGAGCTACACTGCCTCCTGACGACTGGTACGAAGAAAGAGCGCTTCAAGACATCCTCAGAGATGCAGCGGGTCGCTATCGCACCGACACCGAGGGGCGTTTGAACTTCCAAGAAGCGTCCCCGATTGCCCCCAATTGGAGAACCTATCGAGCGTTCATACGGCATCACAGCGATCATTCAGGAAACTATGACGAAGTGGTAAGGCTGGTGGAAGATATGCAACAATACGGCATTCGACTGAACGGGGCAATTTATTATTGCATTTTCCACGGCTTTCTGAAACATGGTGGTGTTCGGTATACACGCTGGAGATTGACCCTGCTGGAAGGTTTCTGGGAGCGATTTTTGAGAGGAAGCGCCGAGTCTCCGTCTGAATTCTTCTTTGGACATGGATTGGCGTTGATGGTGATCAAGGCGTTTTCAAAGTGTGCTGGTAAACAGCGTGCCTCTGAAATCTGGACGGATATGAGGAGGAGATGGGACCCGCCTGATAAAACTTTGAGAGCTGTCAATGATATATTGGAGGGACTGGCAAGGCGCGAGAGTTCATCTGTGGGGAAATCGAGGTGGGATAGATGAGTGTGGTATTTGTACATCAGGTGTGTGAGCATTTATCAATCTATAATGTTACTTGTACAACGTATATGTTAGAGTTGCAGGATCTCCGAACGGGCAATTCTTCAGTCCTCATGCGGCAAAGGAGAGAATCTATTTCTTGCCAGCTTGAG
The DNA here is from genome assembly GCA_023078705.1 of Venturiaceae sp. KMAF11. Lineage (NCBI taxonomy): Eukaryota > Fungi > Ascomycota > Dothideomycetes > Venturiales > Venturiaceae > Venturiaceae sp. KMAF11. The sequence continues at coordinate 1,228,826 of JALGOQ010000017.1, forward strand.
GTTGGCTGTCTTTCGGTCCGACCTCTGAGTGACGCCACGATACTACATCACTTGGACGATTGCGCTTCCTTCGTCTCATCAACACTATCTAACATCATCTCTCTCCTCGACCCGCACACAAAACATACAAAGCAAGCCCTAGTAATTAAACCCCCCTACTATACCTACAACGAGATTTAATCCAGATTCACCGTCCTAGCAGTGGCATATCACGTCGGCGATAAAGTCGAGTATCAATACAAAAACGTACATTTTCCCTTCCTTTCAATCACCACTCTCTTGAAACCAGACCGCGATTAACGAGAGAAGGGTGAACCTACCAGCGAAATTGTGGCTAGGAGGCAGGATCCGGATGATGATGATGAGACGGTTTATGAGGTAGGTAAGTTTTGACAGTTTTGATCCAGGCTGAATTGTTGGAGAGCGAGAATACTGGCTTTTGGAAGAGTACGTAGATTAAGGAGGACGCTAGTGGTGAAATTGCTACTATTAAGGCGGATAAAATTTTAGGGTAGGTATTTTGATGAAATTGGAAAATGGTGGGTAGTTCTACCTATCAGAAGTGACAGTTAACCAGATAGCGTCTGAGATCGGACGCCTCTCAGCACCATAACTAATAAACGCTCTCTGATGGGAAAATATTCAGCCATGCAAGAAAAAAGAAAGTCATAAGGATTCATCCATAAGCACTGAAATTCCTTTCTAGCATCACTTCAAACTCTTCCCAACCTTCTCCCTTCTCGTCCTCAATATCCATAATCCACTCAAAATCATCAACACCGCTCCTGAAACGGCTGCAATAACGATCCCAACCATCACTGCTTTCGACAGCACTGTTTCTTTAGATAGGGGCACCATGATAATCTTCTCTCCAAACCTGAGCGCCACAGGAACAGATGCAGCCGTTGGATCGGCAGTAGCCTTGGAAAGGTAATACTCCTCATCGCTAGGAACCATCAAATAAGCTTTCTGCATGAATTCTCGACCCAGAACTAGCGCGGTGGTGTCGTTGCTGCATGTGATGGGGATGTAATAAGAGCTTGGTTCTCCCGGTGCCTCTGTGTAGTTTAGCAGCATCTTTTTGTAGGTGAAGTCGAAGTTGACAGAGGAGGTGTACGAGCTATTTCTATCATATTGTTTCCAGGTAGTGGTATTGTAGAAGTTCTTGTAGGTTGTGATGTTAAATCGGATCGTTGGATTCTTTTTGAGTATTCTGTTATGATTGTCTTCGTCGATGAGGTAGAAGCCCGATACATTGTTGCGCGTGAGTTTGAAATCGTGTTCAAGGAAGACGCGGCAGAAATTGTAAGGTAGGATTGTGGTTGGTCGTGTGCTGTCGAGGGTGATTTGGGGCGTGGAGACCCAAGTTGTGTTCTGGGTGTGAGTTGAGTTTCCGTCTATGAGTAAGTCCATTCCCAGAATTTGGACAGCGATTTTGGGTTTTCTACTATTTTTGTTCAGGAACTCGTCGTCGATCCATTCTGATTGGTTTCCTCGCATGAGTGTGTCGTTGTGGAAGCGCGATGTGTCGTAGCCTCCGAAGATGAGACTCGCATTGGTACTCCGTACTCCACCTATGCAATTTGGTCAGAAATGACGTTCATACTTAAGTCAAGGTCGGTATATTACTAACCATTATATCGTCCGGCGGTGTAACTCCACAGCCACGTCAAATTCCGTTTGGTGGTCTCTTCCTCGATCACTTCGAGAAACGATGGCGAGAGAACGTCCCTCGAATTTTGGCATCTAGCGGGAGCACTCAGTCCCAATAAACCTAGACTTGGTCTTTGCTGAGTGGCAAGTAGACCTGCAAGCACTGGGCCTCGAATCCTCTGGAGAGTAGATTCACGGATAGGTAAAGATCCAACATCCTTGCCATGGGAAGTAAATCCAGTATAAGCCATATCGTAGAATGGCTCAGCGCAGTCATCACCCAGTACCTCGTTGTATGCTCTTCCATTAAATGGGGCCGGTTCGGAAAGAAAGTCTAGTCGATTGTTGTACTCCCCGTACTGTCTAGAAATGTTCCAATTTCTCCATGTCGAAGACTTGACTGCCGAGAAAGTACTGCCACATGGTTCTGAACCTACACAACTCGTCGAGTTCCAAAGCCAGATCTCACTTAGCGAGATGGCTGGATGAAGTGAGACTTTCTGTGCTGGTGTCCCGATCTCGAAATCGAATGTCGACCATGGTCCATCAAGCCCTTCCCTAAGAGAAACTTAGTAAAATATTCTCACTATAATTTGAACATGAGGCACTGCTTTACCATCGGCCGCTCGGTGTAATTACTATAGGAGATTGCGAGGCCGCCTGAGATATACGCAGTAAAGACAGGATAGCGCAAACGCTCAACCGATACATAGTGAAACCACGCTTAAAAAGGATTGAAGGACGGAAATAATCCTTAAAACCTCAACTTTTGAACAAAGAAGAAATGGCTGTACTTACGTATGCAAGATGTCTGCAGGATTCATGATCCTGTATTTCGCATGCGACTCGTGTCGCGATCCTTTGCGCACTGGAGTAATCTACAACCACTTTATTTTATCGCTGGCCAATGCCCTCTTCGCAAAATTCGAGAGAGTAATTTCAAAACTATTAATAGCGCCGCATGCGATGATAAATCGGATTAAGAAGGTTTTGGACTTGCTTTGATAATTTGTCAGTTCTTGAATGTGCAGAATAGTGTTGGAAAGTATCTAATATCTGATGAAAGTACGATAGCGCTCAGTTCCTAAAAACAATAATCTCGAAAATTGCCAGGATCTCATCGCCCTCGCTGTTAATCAACAATTCACCCAAGTTTCACGTCAATCTTATCGTAGCCATGCTCTTCCCAGGGAGCTTTCAAGACACGGCCAACTCCAGGGCGGTACGCTATCCCTTCTTTCCATTCGATTGACAAGACGTTGTAGACATCATAGCCTCCATCATCTTGTAGGATGCCAAGAACATGACATAGTTCAGGAACATACCATTCCTTGGTCCTGTGACAATATTCTCTTGCAACAGTCATTCTTGAAACGGCTATAAGCTCGATGGTGGCTGTTGGAAAGAGGGCTGGTTTTTTGCCTTGGACCAGGATGGTCAAGATATCCTATTGATTTGCTTGTAGGAGCTGCAGAGTCGAGGATATAGTCCTGGGGATTGGGTCTAAGAGGGACGAGTGTAAAATAACCCCGCTCAGCTTTGAAGAAGAGGAAAGGTTCCCACTCGTAGTTGTCAATGACACTTGTGGCTGCGGCTTTGGCCACGGGAAGTGGGTATCGGTAACGGAGTGTGGGGTGGTCATCATCCCCGAGCATATTGATCAACGACTCTTTGAGATTTGTTGGCTTGAAAGAGACGGCTGAGGATATGCCCTCTAATGCTTGTCGTTTCTCTCTGTGCCCGCCTTTCAGAAGCACTGCTGAAGCATCTCTCGATAGCTCCTCCCATCCATACAATTTGTTGCAGATGAGAACAGTTTCCTCTGAAGTGACAGATTTTGAGTGCATTTTCAACAAAGTATGCAGTCTCATTGAGGGGTACCATCGCTTGGAATTTTGGTTTTCGATAGTCCCAAGAAAACTCTGCTTCTCTCCACACAATCGGAAGGACACAAATCCCGGTCCAACCACACCAAGACCAGCTGGGTAGCTGCGGAATTCGTTGAGCATGGCCTCGGAATGTCCATAACAAAGTCAGATCGAAGGAATCTTCCGGTAGACCGAAATGAAATCCAGCCTGAAATTGATAACATAGTGCCCCCAAAATACCAGAAAAGGCCCACAACTTATCTTCCGGAAAAATCAAACGACGTGAACCGAACTTGTAAACCAAATTCTCAAAAATAAGGATATTAGGGTGTTTAGTTTGTGGAGAGCCGTGATGAGGCCTATTCTTGGAGTGACTGCAAAGTCACGTCGTCCTTCTGTTCCGTGGAAGTTGATAGCCTCTTCACAGCTCATTTGAATACAATCCCAGTAGACCAAGCTTCCTCGGAATGTCAGTCTTTGTGGAGACAAGATCTCTTCTTGAAATGTCCAGCCGCGCAGACCAAGTTCGCGCCCATGGTATGTGGGATCGTGACGAGCTCACATTGCGCGGAGAATTTGAGTGTTGTTTGTGAGAACTGGCGAGGTTCAGAACCATCAACAATTCCAGGTAAACCGTGAGAGACGCCATGTCACTGACACAAGCAGTCGGCTTGAGCTACCTCTGGGTCGACCGAGTTTGTATCGTCTAAGACGACATGTCCAGCGCAATGAGCTCAGTTTATGCCAACTCATATCTCACCATCGTCGCTGCTGTGGCTGATGATGTAGGCCACGGTTCGTGCAAGGCGCATGCCACCTACTGGCATGCCCAGAGCGCGAGCTCGAGACAAGACTTCCAAATTGCTTCTAGTAGTCATGAGGCTAGTGGACTTTTCTCAGACGTAACTCAGAGCAGAATATTTCAGAGCTTTAGGTGCCTGCACAAGGCATTGCTGACGAACGTCAATGGACATAAGATTTGACAAGGCAATATGCTCTGCCAAGCCTGAAAATGATTTGCAGGCTGTACAATGTATCGAGGCTGAGCCATGTGCATGGCTCATGCATTGCCACATCCCACTCCACATTTCCGGTGGTCTTGGTGTTCAATTCCTCAAGCGTCATTCTGAGATCATCGGTTCCGTTGGCGACCTCAGCTGTTACACTGGCATCTGCAAGTCATTGTGCATTGTAATGCAATGTTCCAGGTCGCAACGCGAGAGGAATCAATCCAGTGCAGGTGAACTTTAAGCTCAAAGTCTCCGGGAAGGTATCCAAGATCGCAGGGGCACAGTTGATACATTAAAATCCTGCTCGACCATTCCTGGCTGACGAAAATACGCCTTAGAGAGACGAGGTCAGTTTGAGATATTGGAGACACCACGCGCGGGGCTTACCTTATAGAGACTAAAGTTGAAATAGCTCCATATAGCCTGCACGAAAACAATTTCTTGATAGTCATCTTCATGGAACCCATTTTCCTTTGTGTATCTGTTTGCTCCCTCTGAAAAGCATCTGTATGTCTTTACACATGTAGAGCATTGTGTAGCCGTTCGAAATGTGGCTAAAGTCGCGAGGTGGACCAAAGGCCCTATTCCCGGAAGTGTGGTTTGCTCTCGATCATTGGACTGCATTTTGGTTATGACTCTAGCGATACGCTCGCATCGCGACCACGCGTTCTCAAGCTGATATTGACTTCGTTGATCCATTGCCATCCAATTCCAATAGACTTGGCTAGGCGAAGACGCGAATAAGTGGAGGAAGTGAACAGACTAGGGTAACGTAGGATGGGATATCGAGAGCAAGGTATCCTTTTCCGTGAGAATGGACTCCCAAGATTTCTGTTCCGATGTTGATGGTTTGAAAGAAGCTTAGGAGACGGGGTTGCTCGTGCCTTCTAGTGGAATTTGGTTAAACCCCTAGAAGGTATCCTTCCACCTATTTTTCACTCCGCGTTCACCGTATTAACTGACCAAAAATAATTTAGGATTAATTTCTGCGATACTGGCGAGAAAAGAAGAAAAGATATATTAAGTATGGGATAAACGCTACATCTAGAATTGGGTACAATCAAGCACGATCTATAATTTCTTAGCCTAGTACTAAAAAAAACCCACCACATCTGTTTTTATCAGTTTGATCAATTGCGGAACTGGATGTATTATAGTTGATCGTTGGTCATTGATTATTATATGAATTCGCTCTGGTCAAATTTTAACTTCCTCTAATATTTCGCTCCTTGGTTGTCTGGGTATTCATAATGGGTCCTAATGAAGCCATAAATAACGTTTTCATCAACAACCACACTTCTTCCCGAAGTTTCCTCCAAATAACCAATTATTTCAGGACCAGGCGAGGAGGTAACAAACCTTGTTGATTCTATCATCCATTGAGTCCTGCCATCATCAGTGGCCTTGCGGCACTCGACATCAAGTCGCACCTCGTAATCAGGCATACTAAAGCATAGTATTCCAACATTCAGCTTTGGCATGCGTCTTGTTGCCAGCTCCATGCTTTTGATCCATTCTGCAAAGGCACTCTCATTGATGCTAGTTCGAAACTCCCACAACGGCTCGATTCCTGTGGCCACGATCTCCTCATAACATGGTGCATAGTCTGGTTGCTCCGAGTCTTGAGAGTCGTTATCGTATTCCTCATTATCGCTGGGTTCCCCAGGGTTGTAATCGAAATCCGATGGTGTTGTCGCTGGCTTATCGAAAAGCCATGTGCCTTGGGGTGTTACTGGAGAAAGAAAGACCTGGAATCGTCGGAGAGACGGCCACAGAGGATAGGTCGTTTGGTCTTGCGATGAGTCGATACCCATTGGCCAGAAAAAGGTGGGTGAGATTGACAAGTACTTATCAAGCTCGAATTCGCGAAGATTCGGTGATTGTGTCAATGCGTGCAAGGCCAGACTCAGTAGATCTTCATTTTGATCCTCCGCTCGTAGCACATTAGGCAGCTCTATACCTTGGTTACTGGGTTCCTTGTGCGCAAAAGTGAGTTTAAAGCTTGTCAAGCTAGCAACGTCTATCTCTGAGAGCTTTCGTGCAAACGCTAGTTGGATCAGCATTTGAGGGATCAAAAGCTGCTGGATTACTTACAATAACGTCTCTGTCGACGTGCTTCCATGAAAGGCGCCCAGCACTCTTCATCAGAAAACCACCATTCTATGCCTTCGAGGCTGTCCATTTTGTGGGCGAGAGCCGCGATGCATGCTGGAGTAATAAAACGATCTTCGGGGATCCCGGTGCGAGCTTGGCGGCCGCGTAAGACCCGAAAGGATGTGATGTTTCTCAAAGAAGGCAGATTTTCAACGTTCAGAACCTCGAGAAAAGACCGTTTGTATCGCTCGTCACGGATGTCAGGTGGTCTGCTAACGCTGTCGTCTTCGGATGGATGAGAATTCCGCCGGTGGGGAAAATCGCTCAGGCACCATGCCTTGATATTGAGGTCAAGACCATGATTCTGGTGGGACTCATCTGATGATTCTTGGTCTTCCCACAACTTCAAAATCTTGAACAAGTCGGCGATTGCATCAGAAAAGACCACATTGTTGACAGTTCTGTCTCTTTCTCGTTCGATTTTGGCCCAATATCGTTTCTCATATGACGGAAGAATGGCAATGAAGGTAAGATGTCTCAAAAGAGATCTCCGCCGACGACTTTCGAATATCAAAAGAAACTTGTCGACTTCTGTGCTTTTTAGACGGACCGATTGAAAGGTTTTCCGTTCAATGGTGTCTCGAAATTGCCTGCAAACACATGCATAATTGATGAAGTCCTCCTTGGCCACAAAGGACAAGATCGTGTCAAATATTTCTTGCGACAAGTTCTCCATTTAATTCGTGACAACAAAGTGTAAAATTGGCTGTTCTTGAACAGACAAAGTCGGAGGGAAATGTTGTGGGAAAAGGATCTGGACGAGCGCACAATATTTGCGAACTAGTATCGTGGTGACCACTTCAGATGTGAACGAGCTATATGAATTAAGAGCACGAGCGTTGCGAGTTAACAGAAGAGCATTGGCCAGCCCGTCCATACCGAGGCGGCCCGTCCATACCGAGGCGGAATTAAGACTTGTTAGACAGGAGCCGGGCCGCCTTACTTTGGGATGGGTATATAGTATCATTTTATCATATAATATTGGATGACTTAGTCCTTAGTTAAGATTTTTTGCGAGTTTTCATCACGCAATCTAACTATAATACCGTTGAAAACCAACTCAATCGTATTGCTTCGTCTTGACCAGCAACGGGACACGACATCCCGAGTTGACGTCTTGTAGGAAATTCTTGGATACATATCGAAGCGTGCGCTCAAGCTGCTACACAATAAGAGTAATCCAACCAGAGGGCCGTTGAACAATCCCTTCCACCTAGTCCGAGAACTTTGTTCCACTCGTACAGCTTCTGGGGCGATATTCCGTTCCTATTGGCCATTTTCTCGCAGCCATCCCCTGGCTTCACGATATCCCATCTCTTGCACCCGGATGTTGCGCTGTTTGGCTGCGTCTTCATTGGTAAGGATGTCGGTACCGTCTTCGATGGTCCAGTAGCTGGGGCTTTGGATGTGGGCGAACTGACACCGACACAGTACGAATATTGAGGCCAGAATTGTAAAGAGCATTGGGATCCACCCGGACCTAATTGTGAATTCCAAGAGTACAACTGTTCTGGTGTGATTTTGTTGGTCATGGAGAAATCATAACAGTTTCCACCCGCGGAAGCCATGGCGAACTTTGTACACGAGGCAATTATGCCAGGCTGGGTTTGGAGAGGCCGCGTCGTGGGCAGAATGTTAGATGGAGAGAGCGATATTGAACTTGGCGACGCAGTGTCCTCGGCATCGGGTGGAGCGACATATTTGGGAGTCCTGGCACAATATTGGTATCCTTTTCTTATGGTCAGTGCTTTTCCATCACAACGACGAGACAAAACGAAATGAATGCCAATAAGAAAGACGTACCCAGCCAAAGCCCCGAGCAATCTGATTTAACCAGTGGGTTGTAATCGAAGAATTGTTGGAGTGTTAGTTGATTGTTGCGTAAGATTGTTTCACAGTTTGCAGATGAGTCAGCCGGGACGTCGAAGTATTTTGTGCAATCTTTTGTGGTTGCTTCCTAAATCCACTGTTTAAGCACTTGATATCTAGGAAACTCTTTTGTTGTACCTACTCGTATTGGCAAATTGGAGATGCGTTCAGGCTGCTTTTCATTCTGGGCACCGAGTCTAACACAGTATTGAACACCAGATTTTAGTGTACAATTTGCGAGTGTGCTGTACTGGAAGACTACAGTGACGATTAGCTGGCGGACTTGTTATTTTGCTTCATAGGATGCTTTCCTGGATTCCACCTCTGCAAACTGGCAAGATCAAGTCTATAGGCAGTCATGGCAAATTCGCAAGTCGACTTCCAGATCTTTTGTGAAGGGCTTAGTTGATAATCTGTACCATCGATAAATTCGTCGCAATCCGCACGGGTCCCAGGCGCCATGACTAACTGAGCAGACGCTGTCGGTATAGTTGTTTTGGTGGCCAAAGAGAATGCCATGGGTTTCATGCCCTCCAAATAAGTCGTTTGTAAGCCCAAAAGCGCCTCGCCATCTCTTCCCTTGTAGGTGTTTACTGTAAAAATGAGTACAGACAGCCTGACCCGCAAAGACGGTCACTTACTATCTCCCACGGCTTGTACACAGTAGCTCGTTTTGGCCCACATATTAGTACACTTTTCGTTGATGGACGGATTTAAAGTCAAAAAATCTGCAATGGAAAGCCCGAATTTCATGAGAATGGTGCTACAATCTTGTCCCGAAATCGGTTCAAACCAACTTCCACAACGAAGGGCACTATCTTTCGCCGCATTCTTTGGTATCGCAGCTGGTGCGTTCGTAGTGGTGGGTGTGGTAATTGTGCGAGTTGTTGGGTTGTATGCGTCTCCTGGCTGCCCAATGCAGATTTGGTCATCAATATTTCTCTCGAGATTACATTTGTTGTTGATAGCCTAGCTGGGCTTTTAGTCTTGTTTCTCATTTTATGTAAAAGAGTAACCTACGGGGTTCCACATTCGAAGTTGAACTGTGTTGATACCGTGTGCCGCTGAGACAGATTCACATGTGTCACCCAGCTTGACTGTATAGATTTTACAAGTATGGACTAGACATAGTGATCCGGTAGAAGGCATGCCGCTACACGAAGCTCCCAGGTTGTTGTCTAGAAGGAGCCAACCGGTGCTAATACCTTGTGCTACAGAAATCGCGTGGCAGGATTGCCCTTTTATTATCTGGTAGCTCTTTCCGACACAGTTCGAAGCCGTTGGCATTGATGGGACGGTGGAGCTAAAGATATGTTAGATTGAACGGCTGAGATCGTTGAGATTTGAATACCTTCCCACTGGGAGTTTAGTTGTTGCTAATGGCAGACCCGTGATCTTGCAACTTATTGTCTTGGATTCGTAGACAGACTCCTGGACTAGCTTCGGTCCAAAGTAGTAGGGGGATTCCGCTTCGGACTTCAGTTTCTTGACGAAGCACATGTCGCAAGGATCAGCAACGGAAGCCATTACAAATTGTAGATTTTCGCGAACAGGTGAGATCGCTATCAATCTTAGTTGTGGACTCGGCAATCTCAAGAACCAAGTGGCTACTGGTTCTACACGACGGTCAAGCAGAACTCACCGCGATCCTCATTTGCTACGGCATTGGCTGCCGCCACAATATTACAATACCGCCCTGCGTCCATCAAGCATACCATACCATAGTGATACCTCAGCAAATCCACTATCGTGGTAATTGGTTCCTGTTCTGTGTCCGGACCTTGCCATGTTTGATTTCCGCAAGCAAATGTAGCTCTTGCCAAAAATGTGTCGAGAGATTTGGAGCATTCAGGCTTGCAAGTCTTTTCTAGAGTTGATTGCTGGTAGTAAGTATCACTTCGAAGTGCTGTGATGACGGGGCTGCATGCAATTTCGTCCAACAGAACGCCTGCGCAGAGTGTTGTTATGTCTTTAGGGAGGGAATTCTTGTTAAAGATTTGAAGGGCCGTTGTAAGATTTAAAAAAGACAAAAGGGCTGCCAAAAAAATGACATAGGAACCAGACTTGCTACGATATCTGTCCATTGTGTGTTAGCATTTGCTCAACCATGGAGGTGTGGAATGGAGGTGAGACGGCCGAGGGTGGCCATCGCCATCAATTCTCTCTCATATGCTTCCCGATTTTTTTTTATGAAACCATTAGTGATGCTATAGAGAACACTGTAAGCTGCAGAAGCTCGAGATTGATGCGAATCCTTCAGGATTCGCATCCCTCCGCCTTCGCGGTAGGCGTGGCTTCTTTGACCCGAACAGTAGGAATCGACGGATATAGTTTCCGTGAATGCATATCTAACACAATCAAAGTCATAGCCCGGTCCCGCAAAGATGCACAATGCTGGATCCTGTAGATGAGGTGGTATTCTTGGTGGTGGGGGAAGTTCTGTTTTGTTGTTCAGGATGGCGGATTAAAATAGTCTCTTCTCAAGCTCGTCGCCGGATCTTCGCGAACTTTACACGACTACATTCAAAAACAATTCCATGCAATTCATTGAGTTCAACCCCCTTGTGAAGATGATAGTAGCCTACTCATTCAGACCGATATCCATGACTCCTCATTTTCGGCCATGTGGGTTCGGCACGATTATCATATACGAGCCAATGTCCCAAAGCTCCGCAACGCGATATTGCACGCATAGCACTCCCCATTTGCGACTCGATCATTATATCAACGAGAAAGCCTCGACTACTCCTTCGTCTTGTGGTGCTTGAAGATGGCGTTTGTTTTCAGCAGTCGTACCAGTACGGCAGAGCGAGTCAAACTAGTTCCATCTCTACTTCTTCTCCTTCTCTTCCTTTCGTTCGCTGATACAAAGCCTATCCGCAGCCTCGAAGTCTGCCAGAATCCTATCCTCGAGTGAATATTCTACCAATGCTCCATTTGTGATCTTACTAACCTTTGTCACTCAGCCCATTCGACCACACTGTGAGAGATTCAAAGACAGTTCTCACTCAGGTTTGTAAAAATGTGGACTCGTCAAGAGCCCTCCTTAGTGACACTTCTTCTGCTCGCGTGGATGACGACTATACTTGTTCACCAAGTAGGCCCTGCAAGAATGGTTTGTGGCCGTGCCTTTTTTTCTACGAACAAAATACTAAATATCTCGAGGTGCATGTTGTGAGAAAAGCACGTTGGTTTGTGAGTTCTTAGAACCGATTGAAGCTGAGGCACCTAAAGCTGACGATTACAGGCAAATTCGGTCCAGACGCATGTGGAACCAATGGACAAAGCCCAAATGAAAAATGCTGGTCTCACTGCGACGCTCATGCTGAGGTGGGGTTTCTCCGTATTGTACTCTTCCTATCTAACGCGACTTCAGTGCGGGCGTTACGCTAAAGTTGCCGGCACCAAATGTCCCCTCAATGTTTGCTGTAGCAAGCATGGTTTCTGTGGGATGAAACCCGACTTTTGCAAAGACGAATGTCAGTCCAATTGCAACCAACCCGGAAGTGGATCATCGGGGAGTGATGCACAAAAGAGAATCATTGGCTACTATGAAGGATGGAAGCACGATCAAGCTTGTGCAGGAATGGTATGCTCCAACCTTCCTAGCAAATAGCTAAGTCGAGATACTGACACTGTATTCAATCTAGGGATTTGATGACATACCTATCAATGCTCTTACGCATCTCTACTTTGCTTTCGGCTATATATCACCTGGCGACTTCACCATTGTCCCTATGGATAATCTTGATTCCAAGCTATTTGCCGATTTTACCGCACTCAAAGCTAAGAATCAAGCTGTTAAATACGTCGTTGCTCTCGGAGGCTGGACTTTTAATGACAATTCAACAGCTACACAGCCTGTGTTCCACGATATAGTTAGCTCACCAGCAAACCGAGCCACCTTCATCTCCAATTTGATAAAATTTTTCAAGTTCTACGGTTTCGATGGAGTAGACTTTGACTGGGTACGTTACGCAATGACCGTTTCCTGATGGTTTACGTGCTTAGCATAGATACATAGGAGTACCCTGGAGCTCCTGATCGGGGAGGACACCCTGAAGATGGTGTCAACTTCACACGATTTCTCAAAGAGTTGAGACAGGCACTCAACAAAGCCGGCGACTACGTGGTATCTTTCACCATCCCCACAAGCTACTGGTACCTTCGGCATTTCGATCTCGCTGCAATCGAGCATGTGGATTTCGTCAACGTTATGAGTTCGTATGCTGCTTCTGGGTATTGAATATTGCTAATTCTCAAAATTAGGCTATGAGTAGGTGTATGAAAGGCATCAGCATCGCAGAAACTGATAGAATCTTAGCCTTCATGGAGTTTGGGATGGCGATAATCCTATTGGCAACCACGTTTGGGCTCATACGAACCTCACTGAGATGAACGAAGCCATGGACCTTCTTTGGCGAAATAATGTTCCTCCCGCAAAGCTCAACTTAGGTATTGGATTTTATGGCAGATCCTTCGAGCTTGACACCCCAGGATGCGACAGTCCTGGCTGTGGTTTCACAAGTGGGGGCTCTGCTGGACCGGTGGGTGTACCCCAAATTAAGTGTGCAAGCCTAGTCTAATCATTTGGACAGTGTTCGGGCCAGTCTGGGGTACTCTCTTTTCGCGAAATACAGGATATCATCAAAGAGAAAAAGCTTACACCGTATCATGACAAAGCCAGCGCAGCCAAGTATATCGTTTGGGACCAGAAGCAATGGGTGTCATATGTAAGTTAGCTCTCTTGCATTGGGACCCTCTTGTTTGCCTTCTCTCTGTCGCCATCCAGCTGAATCTTCACCAGGACGATGAAGACACAATTCAAGCAAAAATAAAGTTTGCAAACAACCTCGGACTTGGCGGCTTACTTATATGGTCAATCGATCAAGATGATGAACAACTTACAGCACTGAATGCGGTTTTGAAACCTAAGTCTGTCAGTGTTTCGAGCAAAAGCACAGAGTGGGACGTAAGCTGAAAACTTGGCACGAAATTGCACATGCCAAAATTGACCAAATGCAGGATTTGGCTACGAAAGACTGCTATGTTACCAATTGCGGCGAAAAATGTGATAACGCGAAAGGCTTCATTACTCTGGAGAAACAGCCTTGCGGAAATGCCAAGAAAATTACCCGACATTCAGACGCCAAAGACTCGGAACTCTGCTGTCCACTATCTGCTATGCCAGATAAAAAGAAGTGTACCTGGCGAGGAAATGCACCATCTTGCAATGGACGATGTCACGATGGCGAAGTCATGCTTCAGATGAACCGGTGGGGTAGCGGGAAGTACTGCGAGGACGGAAATAAAGCTTACTGCTGTGAAATTCCAGAAGCGAAAGACAATAAATGCCGTTGGACTGGAATGGGGGGAGATTGCGACAAAAATGAGATGCCTTTCGTAAGTAAATCATCTGCACTTAATGAGTCTTGTAGACTGACTCTGCAAGACCTTTTCAGGGACATTTCTATCAACTATTGCAGACATCTCAAGTATGTACCATCACAGCGGGTTCAATCATTCATTGTCGGCCGAAAAGCTAAGTTATATTCCACATCTCTTGTCGATAAATTCCTGGCAGTTTTCAAGATTAAATTACCATGAAGCTTTGGTTGACATCGACTTGAATGGATGTTATCTAAAGACTGGCCTTGAACCCATCGATGATTGGATCAATGAATCCCCTGTGTCATATCCGTACGAGTAAATGCCCATTAACAACTTTACAGGTCTCGCGCTACTTACTGGCGATCTTCTCTCAGAAGCCATTCATGGCCTCGATATGGACGCACGCAAGATCTATTGCTGTCCGAAGAGTTATACCAAGGAGTGGAAGAACTGCAAATGGTATGGTGAACCTGGAAGTTGTTTCGATAACCACTGCCCGGCTGGTCACCAGGTACAGATGACCGATAGTCCTTACGGTCTTGGGCAGTCTTGCTTTCCTCGACTCGAGAGAAACAGGGTGAGAAAAATCCCTATCATGACGATATCATAATCTCACGATTTGCAGGTTTTCTGCTGCGAGCCGAAGAAGACCAAATCCAAATTTCTTCCCGTTCCACTCGCCAATCTTTTCCAAGATCCTCCTAAAGGTGATAATATTCACACCGACAATCAGCTCAAAATCGATAAGACAAGAGGCCATAGCTCAACATCGTCTGGCCCTGCGGATGATCCAAACGACTCATCTTTCGGTTTCTACGTCATGGCTAGCCCAGAGGAGATTCAAACTACCCTAAGGACTATAGATGGCTCCCATTGGGAAGTTTTCAACTGCCGTGATGCTATCAGCGAGGAAAGACAGACTGTACAAATGATCTGCACGGATAAATCAGAGAATAGCAACTGTGGTAAGATATCACTCGGCGACGGCGTTCCCGGAACAATTCTTGAGATGCCCCAAGGGTGTGGCCCCGGTAACTACGCAGTCGCACACTCGATGCGACCGTCAAGCAACCAGAGTCTACCAGGGCATCTTCGCAAAAGGAATATCGAGGACCCTATGGTGTATGATCTCACCTTTGACTATGAATGGGCAAGAGTACCTCAAGATAAATACGGTAAGACTCAACTACGTGTGGATTTTAGCAACGAAGAGGTGAGCACGCACAATGAACATTGAAGACAACAACTGACGTGCTAGGGTTACTGGGATAACATTGTTGCTGCAACCGCAAATCCTAAGAACAAGAAAAAGCGCTCTTTGGAGGACGTTCAAGGCAACCATAAGCGATGGCTTGAAGAAGAGTGGAGAGAAGATTTCCATGGACCAGATCGTGTCTCACATGAGCATCTACACAAACGCTGGTTTGGCAAAACTGTCGTCGACTGGCTTAACAGTTTCTTCAAAGGCGGAATCAAGGTAGACAAAAGCAACAAATTTCGTGAGGAGTTCACGGCAATCATTCTCCATGAAAAGTGGGAGTGCCAGCTGGAGCATGGGAGGCTGGACGCTATACTCGACGTTCGTGCATCCGCGAAAGTTGACATTGACACCACATTTGGAATGACTATCATTACTACACTTAGTCTCCCACTCAAACTCGATAATTCGTATCTTTACTTTAAGAACAAGGGAGAGGTGACCGCTATCTTCAAAATGGATGCCAAAGGAAGAGCCACATTTGATACTAAAGACTTTCAATTGGCGAATATACCCATTCCTGGTGCCGGTTTTCGAATTCCGAAGATTCTGACCGTGGGACCTACTTTCCGGTGTAGGTTTGCAAAAATTTCATCGAGTTTGAATTTAATCGGTTGGATCAAACTAACGTCGCATGTAGTATATGCCTCTGCCAATGGGGAATTGAACGTTGGAGGAAAATTTGAGGCTCGAGTTTCTGTAGCAAAGTGGGACATATATCAGACCTACCCAATCGAAAGCCAGAAGTTCACTCCTCAGCCTGCAAAAGATAATCAGATCATTGGTGGCGCGAATAGCCAGGGGCTACAAAAGCCAGAGTTTGACTACTCCATCAAAGCATATGGGAGCATTGAGGCGCATTTGAAACCGTTTGTCAAAGCTATTGTTGACTTGTAGGCCATCAGCTGATTTTTCGTAGGGCCCTTACTTTCGGAATCGAGATCGATCCCTATTGGGATGTTAAAGGAAACGCCAAAGTTGAGCTTCTTGTAGACAGCTATGTTCGACTCGAAGCATCCGCTGAGAAGTCAACACGCCCCGACTCTTGTCCATTCTCGTATGGCATATACGCGGGAGCGAATTTGATTGCTCGAGCAGAGGCACCAGAGCGGTTCAAATGGAACCCTAAAACTTTCGAGTTGTCATCTACAGGAAAGGTGCCAATTTATGAGGGAGGGACTTGCCCAAAGTCTCAGTACATCTCTGGACTTCCGGAACTGGCGGTGGCCGAAAGCAATTATTCTTCTTGGTCAGAAAAGCGATCTCAGGCAAGTATTTTACAGCCTCTACAAGAATGTATACCTAACTTAGACAGACATGGGGGCCGATATTTCGGCTGCCCAAGACAAAACAATTATGTCCGGATCAGAAAGGAAAGAAGACGAAGCCGTCCAAATGCTCTGAGCTTCCCATCATGGACGACATCGCCGATAATTCCATTGATGACTTTGCGCGCTATGTGTTGCAGAATGACTCCCTGGTAGTGAGGGATGTTGATGACGCTTCTATCGCACATGACAGAAAGAAAGGTCAGGCTTGTCGTAACACTCTTCAATCAGAGACTTTTGACGTATCCGGACAGATGAAGAATGTTAGTGGCCTTGACATGCTATTGACACAAAGCTTACATTCATCAGAGACGACCCAATCTCGCGAGTTACCGACCGGCCGGAAAAGAAAGCGAGGACTCATGCACGGCATTTGAGCTGCTCCCTATCAAGGCTTCCGAAGTGGAGAGCACCCCAAACTTCGCGACTGAGCACATATTAGAATGGCAGCTCATTCTCCATTTCTTTAGCAAGCCAGAGGTGGATGAACATTGTGATTATATACAGAGGGTCTGGACCGTGGTCCCTGCTTTCAAGATCTCAGGACACTACGACAAATGGACTCTCACCCCATTGGCTTGGCTTGGGGCCATGTATCCATCCAACGTTGAAAATATCGACGAATTCATGCTCCTTGCAAAGGGAATCAACGGCAGAAAGGAAAACATATGGGCAGGTCACGATCCTATCGACTTGAAGCTTCTTGATAAATGTGTCAAGGGAGCCGTCGGCTGTGATAGAGCGAAGAGAAAGGCTGGTGCCAACGATGACGACCTCGAGTGGATTTTCAGGAAGACTGCAGTCAAGAATGTGCGAAACCTCATACTGGCCGTCAAGTATATGAAAATCAAAGAAGTGAACGACATCTTGATAAAGCAGGCCAATCGAGTGACGGACATGTTCGAAGACCTGGAGACCATTCACATTCCGCCACTGTGGTCCGCATACAAGAAAGGAAAAACGGGCCTGGAGAACGATCCGGATTACCAATACATTGGGATGAAAGCGTTGTGGATTGACTATCTGAAAAAGCAGGGCGCTGCTAATGCTGTGAGGGTAAAGACTATTTTCCCCAAGATCATGCCATTGTTTACAGCGGAGGTGGAAAGGTTGGCAGCGATAAGGAACAAGCCTACTCCGCCTTTGGATGAAGAAGAGGACGAGAAAGATTTCCGAGAGAGTGTGGACAAGCTACAGGTTGCCATTGACTCAATGGTTGCGTCCCCATGGACCAATCCTTTCGCTACATTCAGAGATTGACATTCATTTTGCTTCAGCGCGAGGGAAAAGGGATTGATGGCTGGTGTCTAGTTCTCGCAAGTAGTTTTTCGGACGAGACCCCACAAAATGCAAATGGTACCCAATATCCCGCAGAGACCTCATTGTCACCACCTAGAGTCAAATTTACTCCTACAGCGCGCACGATTACATCCTCTCTCCTATTCCATTCCATCCCATCCCACTCTCCTTAGCCTCACCCTAACTATTTCCTCACCCCTTTCCACCCCCTCCTACTCTACTTCTAGCCCTTATTTAGTAATTTAGCAAGGCAGAATAGCGTTACGGAAGATAGGATTAGTAGCAAGAGCTCTGTTTCTGATATAGAGGTTCAAGAAAAAACGAGAAATGCAGGTACAGGTAGCTCAAGGTGATTTCGATGTTGTTGTTTGGTGTAGAAGAAAGTTGGAGGGAGGTTGCTCGTGGCTTCCCGACCTGTGCTTATAAATGAACCCTGATCTCCAGACAATCGGAAGATCTTCAACGGCGAACTCGCATGCCATATTTCAAACACAAATCCCTCTGAAATTTATTTCCAAGAGTGACAGTACCCCCAACATATTCTGCGAGTGTTCAGTTTACAAATTCCTTGGAAAATACCTGGTCCAAATCTGTGCAATATAAAACACGTCGACGTCACTCACACCACACCGAGGTACACGAAGGGACTACAAAAGGCCCGCAAGCAATTAGACATCGTCATCTCCTTGCTTCCCCTCATTGCCCCTTTCAATCCTCGACGAACAGCATTTGACCTCTCTTCTGCGAACAAGGCTTTCCGCACAAGAGTCCAGTCAAAATGCAACGAAACCCAGGCGCCTCCCAATCGCGAGTTTCCACACCATCAGGCGGCGCAACGACAACACAGGCTCCACGAACAACCGCAACCCTCGTCCTACGAGCTGACTCAGCTGAGGTACGGCATATTCAATGGGCAGAGGATGTAGTAGATAACGAAGATATGGGAAAGAAGAGCAGCAAAGGTTCGTCAAGCCCTCTCGTTTTCCGTGACAAGACTAACAAGGCATTGAATAGCTTGCTGTATCTACCACGCACCACACAACGCAGAAGAATCCTCAGGAGACGACTCATCAAGCGATTCCAGCTCAGACAGCGACTCTGGGGACGACGGTGCTGCGAGACCGGTCGGTGGAGATAGGAATCGAAGAGGTAGACGAGGGCACAAGCATGATCACGGTGATGGTGATGCGGGACCTGGAGATGGCGGAGGAAAGGGCAAAGGAAAAGGGAAGGGCACTGTGAGGAAGAGAAGTCCGAATGCGTATGAGAAGCAACCGACGATTAAGAAGAAGGATTAAATTTATGGAATCACGATAATGAGTACGATTAAATGATTATATGCATAGCATGGGACATAGCGTGGGCGTTCATCTGGGCGTTTCGCCATACTTTGAAGGAGAACCTGGGATGAAAGGCAGTGTCTGACACTGCACATAGGCTCTGCAGATGCAGTGGGGAAAAAACGGACAGCCGAATGATGGAGGCTGATTAGACAAGAATGACCATTTCTTTTCGTTCGTTCATTACAATTGTAGCTCAAAATCGATTGGTGATATCTGCGGTTTCGTGGTCCTATCCTACAATAGGCATCATCTCCTCTTCTAGTTCGTGCCCTTGACTCTATATTTCAGCCTCTCTGATCGTGCTGCATCCATCTTGGCTCGCGGCGCTCACGGCATGCAACTGGACTCAAGCATGAATGCCGTCCCAATAAAAACATCCATCGAAGCAAGCTGTCGAAGCAAGCTGGAAACGCGTGAGATTTCGCTGCCCAATGGTCAAGGCAACATCCAGTACCGCATGACCAGTCTCTCTCCTTTCTCGTCATATGTTATTCATGTCTTGATATCCGTCTCATCATAAGTGTTCATTGTCGCTAAAAAGACTCTCATTCAGGCCCAACCCCACCACCAGGAACCTCACCAGCCCCCAACAGTCCAGCTTGATGCGTTGGAATCCTAACCAATGTCTGCGGCATCGGCGTCTCAACTTCCTCCTCTCCCTCCTTCGGTTTCGGTAAAGCAGCTAAAATAACAAACATTAGCCCAAAATCACACAATCTCCCGAACCCCCACATGTTCAAGTAGAGAAAAACATACAACTAGCCATACTAATGGCCCTCAAAACATTGTGCCAGTTACTCAACACCGCAGCCACAGCTTCCGTCCCATCACTCAAGGTCCCCAATTTCTGCTCCAGTTGCTCCATTTGATCTGCCAGTCCGGCGCTGAGGGCTTGTAATTCTTTGAGGGAGGCGAGTTCGGCTTTCTTTTCGTTTATGCGCGCAAGGAGGGCGGGGGATTGGTTTGTGGACGAGTTGTTAGAGTGGGAGGCGGAGCGGAGGTGGGATGTTGGAGCGCGCGAGGAGGAGGGGTTGTAGGACATTTTGGGTGGTTGTTTTGAGGTTGGCTTGGGAGTGACGCGTTGTTGTAGAGAGGATTTGGTGGTTTGGACGCGTTGGAGATTGGCGGCCTCCGGCCGATATCGGTTGGATTCCTTTGGATTCAAGCATTTACCTCTTCCCCTTTTCCGTCTCCTCTTCCCACCCATTAAAAACTTACGATGATAAGTCCCATCTCAATGATCGGTTTTCTTAATCCTCTGGAGACTATTGAGACCCCCGGGACAATCAGGCCGCAAGTCAAATCACTTCTATAACGCCCTAGATTGCACAAATCCTACGCACTCTCCGAAACGAGCTTTCGCGAATCCGATTGGCATACTAAGATCAGGTGTCAAAATGCTGTGAACATTCATCATCTTTTTACCATGTTAACACTATCTAGATGTCAGGATCCCTTCCTCAATCTCCAACGTAATGAGGAAGCCAAATCAACGCATTCCCGACTGTTTAGTATGTAACATGGCCTCTAACTTTCAAGTTTTTGCGATCTATTCCTTTGCTACAATACGTCCAATACGTTGCAATCATGAAGTCTGTCGCAGTGCTATCGTTACTGCTTCCGCTGGTGCTTGCCAGTAACTTATACAATATCTGGACCAAGTCGTGAGTAGTTTTCCCATCGAGCAATCAAGCTAAGTTGGACTAACAGAGATCTACAGAACATCCCCAAGAGCCAACAATCTCTACCTTTCCATTGATCAAGGTCACGACAAAGTCTACGCCCTTCCAGATACCCGTCAGTCGGGGGACCAATTTGGATTCAACGAAGTCTTCTTTACAACGCTTTACTCTGAAACGCAGACGCTTTCTGTACAGGCAGGCAGTGATCACCAGCTTTGTCTTCGGATCCAAAAAGGAAATAAAGGTCTCATGACTCTGATAGACTTGACGTGGCCAAATGATCGGGTTATAACAAAGGAGGAACCCACTGAATGGAGCGTATTCAAGATCGGAAAAGGACAAGAGCTTTTAGTTGAAGATGGCCAGCATATCCCGAGCCGGCAATGGATTATGTACTCGGAGCTCAATAAAAATTATATAGGGCTTTGGGATGGTATGATACCCAAGATGCTAATGCACGACGGGCAAATACTAACAGAAGTACAGGTATTACTCCTCAGTCTAGATCGTTTGAGAACGTCACTCTCATTCTCAAGGACGCTTATCCAACAGTGTTATTCTAAAGGGTGTACAGCGGCCGGCCATCTTGACGTGTTGAGTCGTGGAAAGCCAAATTCAGTCTAATTGAAGGCGACCTCAGCTTCCGATGTCGCTTGACAAATATCATTTTTAACACTTCTTCCACATCTTTGTTTCTTCTTATATAGCACATCTCAAGGCTCATGCTCGGAAACATAACACGAAACAGCGTTGCACTGAATCTAGGCTGCGGCGCGGAAGGAAGGAAGGAAAGATGAATGCATTCTGCAATCAATTAGTAATACGACTTTCCAAAGTACAAGAATCCTTTGAAGTTGGCTTAAATTGGACGGACTTTTGCATATCGAAAATGACGAACAAGGATTTTCTGTCTGCCCCTTATCCTACCCAATGGGGAAATGATACCTATACCACTCGTCTATTATATACGCGTTGTAGGATTCTTTCTAATTTCCATGCGGCCAAGAACCTGTCCACCGGAATTAATGCCACAAGTCACTCTTTTCTATGTCTAGGCCCGGACGACCATGTATTAATGGGACGTATTTCATGGGCTCGGTATTGAAATACTGCTCATTTCCTCCCATACTTTCACAACAAAAAATTGCAGTTATGAAGTTTGCTTTCGCATTGTCGTTATTGCTTCCTTCAGTGTTTGCCGGTGTGATATTTCCAGGTGATGGCACTTACTTTTGGACAATTTCCACCAAAAATGCGTGAGTTTATTTTCACAGGTGCTAAAATGGATGAGCAATCTTTCAACTGATCACAAGAACAAAGGGCTTTCAAAGATCCCGAGAACATGTTTCTCACATCTACCTCTACCTCAAGCGACGGCAAATTTCTCTTGACACCCGCAGGTCAAGGCAACGGCGCCTTCTGGTCATCACCCTACCCAGATGAAGGCAAAGCGGAAACACTCTCTTTCCACCCTGGACCCGCGAATTGGCAACTCGCTCTCCAAATCAGAAAAGGCCACAAAGGTCTTATGACTTGTACTCAGATCGTTGGGCTCACCCGGTGGGGAGGACCAACTGCTGATCAGATACCTAAAGATACACCGACGGAATGGAGTGTGTTTAAAATTGGAGAGGGTTATGGTGGTGGGCCGTTGTTGGTGAAGGATGGACAGGATGTGAAGACGAGGCAGTGGGTAACGTATACGGATGAGGATGGATATGGTGACAGGGTTGGGCTTTGGGATGGTATGTATTTTCCTTTCTACTCTTTCTTGAAGGGGAGATTTGCTAATGGGATTGTAGGAGTGACGCCGCAACCAAAAACACTGCAAGTCAAGAATATTACGCTTGTTGTGACGAATTTCCGTGGACAGGAGCTTTGAAGATTGAAGGAATTAGCACGATGTGAATCAAAAGAGCCGTTCCAAAGAAAGAGATCAAACCTCAAGAGAGAAGCTGCCTGGGTCTTCGTGATCGGCCCATATGTAATCTCAGTCTGGCAGCCTTTCTGCGGATGAGGCTGAGTCATAGAAGAAAAATAAGATGGCTCTCGGTACAGGGTGTCAGAGTACAAGCCGATTGTATGATCTCCACTCAAACGAAAAGATTCCAATGCCTCATGGCGCAAAGTAGAGGGCTATTGATGAAACCTCCTCAACAATGTTATCGAAGCAGAAGGAAAGCCCTCAAGCTTTCATTTACAAAGACGAATCAGTTCATTGTTGGAGGTGAGTGTGCATATGAGCTCGAGCGCGCCGTATGAGCAACTCACATGGAACAGACAGCACGCAGGGAATTAACGAAACGTGAACGAGAATCACAATTTAGTACTTGGAACTTTAATCCATAATGATATTCGCAAACAACAATTTAGCAGTTCAACCCCAAGGTCGCAACAATTCAAAGCGTCAAAAAAGAAGTCTGTCACCGTCTGTCGACATAGAAAACCCCAAACAACCAAAAATTCGACGCAAAAGCGTCTCCATACTAGGCGCCCTATATAATTCTAACCACCCTCCAAAAAGCCTCTACAACAGGTGTAACATCAGTGATCTCAAACTCCCCCACCAAATAAACGAAAAGCTAAAAGTAGTGTTTCATCTCATCAAAGGCCGCGGAGTGGAAACGACTCAATCCATAAAAGCAGGCGATTTGATTCTTGTCGAAGACCCCATGATCAAAAGACTAGCCAGATTGCCAAGGAAAGATTTCCAATACAGGTTGCTAGAGGCAGTCCAAGCCTTAGATGACAAAGATGCGAAGCTCTTCGTACAACTCTCGTTCTACCACGACGACTTTTGCAAAGATCAGGAATATAGTAGAATGAAAGCTAACGCTATGGAATCAACCAGAAAAGGAGAAAGCGAAGTGTGGAATCTTTACCGCTACATCTCGTTCATAAATCATTCATGCCAACCTAACTGCTCGTTTCGTCTCCGGGATGATGACAAGATGGAGATCCGAGCTTTGGTGAAGATGCCAATTGGTACTGAGGTAGAAATTGATTACTGTCCCGATGTCTCCCACGATCCGAATGAAATGTTCGAGCTCAACAACAAGTTTAGGTTCAAGATGGTCGCTGATAGGCAGCAGATCATCATGGATAGATGGGGTTTCGAATGTCGTTGCGATGCGTGTCTCAACGACGACGCTACTGACGATGCCAGGGCAGACGCCGATAAGCTGGACAGGTATCTGCGCAAACGGACTCCCCGGCCGTGGGTTGACGGTTATGAAAAAGCTAGGTTCCATTTTGAACTGTACATCGAATTTCTCATAGACCAGAGAATCTTCTGCAAGGTGCCGGGCGTTTGCAAGTTTCTTATTGATCAAACCAATATACAGTTCCATACCGGGAAGATGGGGAAAGAGGAGCGTAATGAAGCCGTGTTGGGCTTTTTGAAGAAAATCGCCAAGGCCATGAGGGCAGAGTACGGGTATGAGAGTAAAATGTGTCAGAGAGCCATCGACGCATATTTGTATTTTGAAGAAGGCGAGAAGAAATAAAGTGTTTAGACAGATTGGAGAGAAAGAGGTAAACATGTCGCATCCTAGATAGGGAAATGCCACTGAGTCATGGTCCGAGGCTGAAATAGAAAAAGAACGACAAAAGATTATAGCTAAATCAAACCATGACTTCAACAGATCCAATCGATTGCCCGCAAAGGTTAGTGCAAGATGGAAACACGGTTGTCTTGGAAATTATCCTGAAAGAATATGTCTGTTTCCAATTTAGAGCAAATTCTGAGACACTGAGCATTTGCAAATTCAAACAGTCTGGAGACTTAAAGTCGAACTAGACATTTAAAGTCTGTAAAGTGGATGCTGATAGCTTCATGGGCCCATGTATATTACGAATTTTATATTGATTATGATTGAAGCCAGGAAGCATTCGTAAATGTTGAAGCATTATCGAGAGGACTAATACTCGTGGGATCCTGTACAACTCCCGAACGTGAAGTTATGTTTCTCAGCTTCGTATAATAAATCTCGAGGATGGATAGTCACTGAAATACCATAGCAGTATGAGGTAACCTGTATAGTAAAGATGCATTAGTCTGTCTGCAAGGAGAATTTGCTCAGTCCAGTTTCATGAAAAACCATACTGCGAGCTTTTGCTAGAAGATACAATTGTATTCAAAACAAAAGGATGTGTTTCTAGTGGTTAGAGTTCAGAGGTCGTAAATGTAAAAAAGATCATGATCGCGTCGAGATCGTAGTGAGAGGCCCCACGCCAAATCCACATTAGCTGCAGATTCAACTTCGGAGCTGAAGACATGATCACAAACCAAGGATACGATCGCTTTCCTGAAAAGTTGGGTGTGTTTCTACTTGATCGGACATCTAATGACGGATTCCAATTAGAGCTGACGCCAATTGCGAACGATTGAAGATGAATACAAGGTATTAAGCTCTTGACTCTACCTGCGGAGACCAACTTTATGCAAGTCTGATCGCTGGAGATTGTGATTATGCTTCGATATTAGAACAACCTGACCTGGATCAAGCTGTATAAAAACTTCTGGAATTCTTGTTTTCAGAAATTGCCAGGAATTTGCGACCTCTCAATCGAGATCAGACTCTTATCCAAAGCTTGATAGTTGACTTGTTTGTTGCTGACCCAGTTTTTACACATGATCCCTGTCAGTTATTGTCGACATAAATTCAGGTTCTTTGTCGGATTAACTTCCTCACAACAACAACACCGCCAAAATGTTCGGCGGACACGCACACACGCCATCGAAATATAGACGTAAGTTATGCAAATGATAAAGAGCTTCGTAAATCATGGTGACTTCCTGACATCGTGCCTTAGCCATTGATGGCTTCACACCGGAGACCAAGTACGAGCCCTTCTATGGTGAAATAGAAGAAAAGCCCACTCCACCGCCATTTACCCCAAAGCTCAAAGCTCCCGAAAAAGACGACTTGGCAGGACTCTTCAAAGAGAAAACGAAGATCGAGGACATTGTACCGAAGGTCATCGACTACAAGCCTCGAAACGAGCGCGACATCAACATCCTGGCCGAAATTGCCGACAAGCAGGCGGTTCCACGCAAAACCACCATCACCGCGATGAGACCTGGAAACAATCTCACAGATCTCGCCAAGAAGCGCATCTTCGAAAACCTGCAGCGGCAGCTTCGCCGAGAAATCAAACTGGCTTACAGGCTAGAAACATTCAGCGAGTTGGGAAACGAGCACAAAGCTATCGCCCTCGAGTGGGCTTTGAAATACATCACGCCATCAACAGAGAACAATCTAGAAGTCATTCAAGATGAGGGTATGCAGGGGATGTGTAACCTCGTTGAGCCTCGAGTTCGTGATGTCGTGCGGGAACTTGTGCAACTGCGGGTCAATCTGGGACTAACGGCGGAAGACGGAAAACATCGCATGCAATTCGGCGACGAGACTGATGAAGAACTTGAACTTGAAGGAGTGTCCAATGTGGATGATGAGGATCTCAGCGAAGAGCAGGCTGTTGAGGATGGGGACTCTGGTGACAACGAAGATGAAGAGTTTGCTCGACAGTTCCTGAACGTGACTCGTTGAGACGTCAAACAACAAGCGGGGACCCAGACAAGCTCGACTCATATACTAGATCCTCAAACTCTCAAGGTAAGCAAATACTTAAGCGCTTGCACTGGACACGACTTAACTGTGAGATTAGTCTCTCCTCGCGATTTCGATGAAGCTGGTTATCATTTCCTGGCAGCCCCTAATGCCAGAATCTTTCCCATAGCTCAATGAAACCAGCAATCGTGGATGCGAAAGCCCACTTGACACTTCTCCATGATGGTCCCAGTGTTGGCCACGACTCGTTTGCTCCTTGATTTACCTATACTCTCGTTCCAAGCTCTTGACTTGTTAGACACCCTCCTACATACCTTACCTTCCATATATAGATCGAAGGATGCTTCCTTCTACTCTTCTCGCAAAACAGATGAAGGAGGCCAAGCCGACCGAGCTGGTCGCCATAACAATGTTGAACGCTTTCAACATGAAGTACCTCTTCACAGCTTCCGTTTATCCCTTCACTATCTCTTCCTCGACCCTCGATATCATCACTTACCGTATCAAACGTGATAGCATTCCCACAGCCTATTCACAAGCCCGGGTCACTTGCTCCTCGAATCCAACACAGCGCAGCCCACGATCTCCTCCAGACAACCCGTTCCATCTCGTCTCCAACACAATCAGCCGGTCTCAAAAAGGGCTCCCCGACTCGGCTAAGATGTTCCTGCTCATCAACTCCTTTCATCGCAACATCGCTGACAACCAAAAAATTCTTACTACCCTCGACAACCGCTTACCTCTCTACCATCAGCTTCGCACCACAACCGCCCTCCTAACATCGATTTTTACCTTTGACGCGCCTTGCTCTTTCAGCCTGACTATACCATCGAGTTTCGTTCATCTGTAGAACCTCGGGACAATGTCCTCTTCATTAAATCATACCATTGTTGAGCCTTCTCATAATGGCGAGGGACCATATGTAGAGAACAACCAGATTGGTCCAGTTCGATTTGATGAGCCCCAGAACTGGTTCGAAGAGAACGACGACATCGCCCCAGACGGCGCTCAGGAGTATGGGACACCATCTAGCCTAGACAATGGACCGGAGATGAATCCACTGTTCACAGAGATTGGACAGGATTGGGTAAGTGCTGCTCTCGATCGAGACCATATTCGTTCTAATGATGATCGATTCCAGACTCATAAACCCCCATCTGATGGTATGGACTTCAATTCGGTTGAGGGTTTTGACGAGGCCACAACTATCCCTTGGGGTATTGATCATCTCAATTCAATCCTAAAGTCCGTGAATGGTGAGCTAGACGGTTCTCAGAATCTCTTTACGGAACCATCTGGCAGTAGACACATCGCTGCTCCAATGATGTCGCAGGCGCAAGCTCATCGATCTCAAGTTGAATATCGGACCAGCAACGGAGTCCCGAGCTATTTCGACCAGATTATGGTTAGCGAATCTGTACACAATCGGGGTCTATCTTACGATGAAACTGGCTCCAGCCATTACCAGGCTCAATCGCCCTCTGTCCAGCCGAATGGGTATCAGCAATTCACGGCCTTATCAGCCACTGACTGGAACCAGCAGTTCTCGCCAAACCAGCAGCCTGGCTCTTCTCAAGCCTGGCAGGGACAAGGAAACCTGCCCATGGCATACAACACCATGCAAAGCTTTGCACTGAACCAAGATAGCTTCGGCATGATGAATGCTGGTCCTCCGTCGTCTCCGCAAGGTAATGCCAGCCATTTTAATCAGATATCGAATGGCAATATTAGACCTCAGTACCAGGGCATGTCTGTTCAAGGTTTGAACCACTATAGTCAACAAGTCCCCATGGACATGTATCAGAACGGCGGCAACCAGAATCAGAATGGGTCCCACCAGATGAGTAGCCCTGAACCACAGGGACCTAACGAGTATTTGTCGCATGGGCATCTGTCATCTCCACCACCAATGAATATTACATCAAGCTCAGCACCAATCATTCAAGCAGGCACGCCGCTTCATAAGTCAAACATGACTGACTATTCGATCCCCTTTGTGAGTAGCAAGCCAGCCAAGGCTCGCAAGACCTTTTCCAAGAAGGAGACCGAGGGCTGGGACAATTACCAGGGCATAGTGCCAGAGTTCTTCACCTCGCCATTCCCAGAGTACTGCACTAACCCCGAGGAACCTAACGACTTCCTCCCTGCCGTCATCCCCTGGAAGATGTTGAGCCCAGCCCAGATGATGGATTGGTTTGCTCGTGCGCCCCAGCATAGAGACTTATTGGACCAATTCATCGTTCCCCGTCTGACTGGATATCCTGGCTGGGAGCCAAACCACACTCCCGAGATGAAGAAGAAGCTCGTCAAGAATAATAGTCTCAGCATGCGCAACCAGCGCCATCGGGAGTCGAACTCTCAATTCATGAGCGATTGTAAAATCCTGAGGACTCCCAAGGGTGGTTCTGGAAAACAATTGACCAAGATCTTTGTTGAGGGTCTCCTCCCTGGTTTGAGCGGTGCCGGACTCTTGCATGGTACAAATGGCGTTATCGACAAGACGACTTGGAAAGTTACAACAACGTTTTCAAGCGGCGGACTCATCGGCAGCTACACCTTTGACCTGAAGAAGCCAATGGCGATCCCATTGAAGCTCGCTAAGCAGTTGACAGAGGCTGGTTATGAGGAGCCGAATCTGCATGATTACCTCCGCCAGAACGAGGACGTCTGGGCAAAATTCTACCCAGAGTATTACAACAATGGAAAGCAGTTACCACCAATTGAGGAGAATCGCCGCGAGCAGCGCTTTGTTCAATCGCGAGGAAAGAAGGTCGACGCTAGTCAGCCAGCAAATGGTGTCGCTAGGGGCACCAAGCGTTCTCGGCCCACTGAGACTGCGAATCAGCCTGCTGCTTTTGAACCAAACGGCATGCAGAATTTGACAGTGCCCATAAACCAGGACCCTGAGGCCAACCATTGGCATGGTAACAAGAAGAGACGGATCGATTCACCCGCTGAGCAAAACACAGACATGACAATGGCGGCTCCCACACACTTGCATGAGCGAGTCTTTGCTCTGCCACAGAAATCTAAAGCACCCACATACACTGAGTACCGCCAGCGTCAGGTCGAGGCTCCACGAAACGAGCGGTTCGAGCAAAGCGTGAACCGGCATTTTGGAAATGCCGTTGCACAGGCCACGGTGGATGAGCAAGCTCGACAAGAGAGCCAGCTTCCGATGAATGAAGCCCATCGAGCCATGCCATCATACGCACCGATCCATACAATTGTGTCTCAGCAGAATAATGCTTCGAATGTTCCAGTCAAGAAGCTCCGCCATGGTAGGGTGAGATCTGGCCCCGATGAGGTTTTCGATATTCTCACCCTTCATGGTGCTGGGCGCAGGGCAATTGGCAGCGACCGAAAAGCTGCAAACATGTCCCAGACACCAGAGCTACATCAGTCTCATAATGAGAATTTTGATGACAGTGGTTTCATGGAGGGAAATCCGTTCCAGGTGAATCAGTTCGGCTTCTCCAATCTGCCAGGTAATGACATGAATATGAGCCAGCCTGGTCCCAAGTCCCAGAACGCTGAGGCACCATCCAAACAGGATCATACGCAAGAATCACAGCCATTGGTTGATTTCGATCAAAATTTCTTCGTGGACAATGAGTTCGGCGGTGGAGTCGAGTTCGAGGAATATGGCTATGATCCTTTCATGCGAGTTGCTCCGGAGATTGAATTCGAACTACCAACTCCGCAGGACGGTCTCGAGCTCGCCCCAAGTGAAGAAAGCTCCAAATCCAATGAACAAGTCGAGAACCTTAATCCCACCGTGCAGTCCCAGACTCAGGTCCCTCAACCGGACTCGATGACCGACACTCAGAGACTCGAGGCCGGGCAGGACGATGCGGTGGTAGGCGCAGACACATATTCGCAGCCAACCTACACACAGGACTTGGAACCGCAGCAAGAAAATACGCAGCAGACTTCGATCGGCAGTAATGATGACCATCAAGTCATGGCAGCTTTCCTCCTTGCCTTCAACAACGACCAAGGCCCATCAAATTCTGTGGCAGCAATTTCTCACGATCCTTTTTGGAACGAGTTGAATGACCACACCACGAATTGCCCTGTTGGTCTTCCTAGCGGCTGTGCTCGTTGTCAAGAGTCCGAGCGTCATGACATTACTGAGCCGGCTCATGTGCTCGCGCGACAGGACGATAAGATGTGAGAGCGGGAATGAGGGTGAATTTTGAAGGGAGGATTTCCAAAGCAGGATTTTCGGGGAGTGGTTGCAGGATACCTGGTATTGAATTAGCAAGGTGCATCGGAGTTTTTCTTTCATGACACCCACATTTGTAGTTGTTGTTTTGGGAATTTGATAGTAAGTCAACGCATTCTTGGCACTTGATATCGAATGAACCTTGCGCCGTACGTATGGTCGTGGAGATTTGAAGCGACGTGATGAAGCAGGATTTTATGAATGGAGCATCGTGGTTCGTATGGTAGTATCCTGAATTGAAGTTTCTTTGAGCTCGTAACGTAGATTGCAGGCGAAGCCGTAGCATCCGGCGGAGTGAGAGATATGTAATGGAAATCCAAGTTCGCTGAAGGATGAAGGAGTGACAACTTTCGACTGGGTGGTGGTATCGTCGCTTGGAACCGTCGGCATCGATGGTGATTCCATTGTAGATTGTAGTGCTGACGAAGGGATTGACTGTAACATTTTTCTCGTTGTACTTGTGACAGATGGAGTGGAATTGTTTGGAGGATAGCGCAATGAATGTCAAACAGTTAGTCTCGACTTGGAGAAGGATAGTTCATGGTTCCAGATGAAAGAGATGTGCATTAAAGACCTTGAAGGCAAGCCATTGGCGTAGTATGTAATGATGTATAATTAGCCATCATCAGGATTTTTGTCATCGAGGCAGGCGGTTGAGTGAAAGGGTAGGCAGGAATCAGGCGTGTTTTTCTATCTAAAAGCATGTTCAGCAAGAAGCGCTCAAGTAAGCAGGCTTTGGACCTACAGCCATTTTGGACTTTCTAGCCTACACGATCCAAGTAGTTCTGCTTGATTAGACAGCCCCCGAGGAGATAGACTTGCTATTCCTGCTGGTGAATGGAGGAGAGGTTTCGGTCGAAAAGGTTGCGAGTCGAACTGATGTGGAATTGAGAGGTGACTATAAGTATTGCAAGCCTTTTCGATATTATGGGCATTGCGTAAATCGATAGAATGGCTTCGGCGAAGATGCACAAAGCGTGGCTAATAGCTAGATGTAGTTCAGTGTAAATGGACGCGTTACCCCTTAGTAGGAAGGAGGCAAGCAATTGAGCTTAGAAGGAAAGATAATAGAATTATTGATGTACCTAGACCTTATCCCATGCTCTGAGGCGTTTTTGTCCTTGCGGGCAATTACTAGATGGCGGTGAGAGAGTCCTAATTGCTCTGTTGCGATGGACTAGATTCGGACCTCCACCATTTGGTTGACTATTATCCACACCACCATCTCAGCAACAATCTCGACAAGCTCCACCAGCGCCTACGAATTGCACTGCCAGTACGTATATTATCCTTCTCCTGCCTTTCCAAGTTCCTAGCGGCTCTACAATAGGACCTTGTAGCATCATCTGTTTTAGCTGAGCATTTGGATGTCCGCTTGCCTTGGAGACAGACTATGTGCATCAAGCTAACAACACACAAACATAGAGACTCTTGCCTAAACATCAGCCCAAACGCATCCTCATTCATAAGTAAACATCCCTCTTTCATACCCGAACTTTAACGGTGTGCTGCTGGAAGCCCACCACGCATTCCCTGTGAGAGAGAATCAGCCTCCTCGGCCATCGCTAGCATAGTGATTGCAGTCAGCTCACAACAAGCAGAAACCACACATTCTCCAACCACCAACCATGGCTCCTCAAAAAGTAAGTAGTATATATCACCACTTTGATCGCGATCGCCTCGTCTAACTGGTGGCAGCAGACTCCAGCCATCACATGGCACTACCTACCGCTCGATAATCTGTCCCGCGACCCTGTGGGCTTCGACAACCACGGCAACGTCGTGTATCGCAAGGCGAACGGAAACGATATGCCGTGGATTCTGACCTCCATGGTACCAGAAGCAATGGGGCCTGCGGAGAATCCTGACGAATTCCTCCCAACTCAACTCAACGAGAACAACCTCGATGGAAAGACCCTCGCCCAATACAAGGCTAGGTCAGGTGAACCGTGGGCTCGAAATAACCTCGTCAATGAGAAGCTCCTCCCGCGCTTAGGCACCCCTGAGGATGACAAGGTCAGAGTCGCCACAAAGCTGAACAAGCGTGACCAGGATTGGAGAACGGAGAGGGGAATATTGACCTCCAACTTCAAAACCGAGAGACGTGAGAAAGGCGGCATGAATATCCAGACTCCCAAGCAGGTTATCAAAGCCGTGAGACAACACTCCGATGCGCAGTGGTTGCATGTATGATGTAGTATTGACTCTTTCCCATTGACAGCGCTAATGACTACCACAGCGAACTTGGGGCGTCATCATCCGAAACCCAAAGTGCATGTACTATATCTGCGAGGGGACTCAGTATGCCCTACGAGCACCGATGGACCTTCCTCCACGCCTCGTGGAGCTTTTCAAGGCTGCCAATATGCCAATCCCGAGGGTACGAACCTACATAGAAAACAACCACGACATCTGGGCTTTCTTCTTTCCGGACCACTACCGCCAGACCAAGGAGTTAAGACGAGCATACCCCTCTGCCGAATTGCCGATTCCTCGATATATCCTCGATGAATACCAAGGTGACGAGGAGGACGAAGAGGCCGAGGGAGACGCTCAGGAAGATGTCGATGAACAATATAGCCTCACCAATGCTCCACCAGAGGCCACACATGATTTATGGGACTGCTTCGAGATAGACTGCAGCATGTGCTACCAAATTCTCGAAAAGTTCGAACCCAACATTAACCCAGACTTTCGAATCGATCTCAACTTCATGATCGACGCCGAGAGCCTCAACCACTCATGAAAAACTCAGTCAGGGATTGCAAGAAAAGCAACACGGAATTTTAGAGCAGTGTCGTCTGAAAGGGCTCGCGGCTTGATTATCCTCAAAATGGTCGAGCCAAACGGTCAGATCATTAACGAGCTCCTAACCAGAATGGAATGCATCGGTGTCTGGTCCTTGCGATTCTTCTCGGACCTTTTCGATAGCCTATGAATGGCCTATTTGAGGACCTAATACCCAAGCTCTTCTTCACGATTAATCTGCAATTCCGCATCTCTTTCTCCTTTTCTTTTTGTTTCGCTTTGGGGGATTGCCTACTCTGCGCGCGTTTTTCATTTGTCGCCAAAGCTTGGCCCATTGTCTCATTGTTGAAGTTCTCCAAAATGGCGTCTGATGGTGGTTGGTGTTTTTTGGCGTTGAGGATTGGGAAGCATCGAAAGAGTGTTACTAGCTCATCTATGCTGGCTGCGTCGAATTCGAATTCGCATTCTCGTTCCTCAAGTTCATCTTTCTGTAATTCTAGTCACGATTGCTGTCTTGTCTAGGTCCTGCAGTGCTCCCAGTTCAGCTGCTGGGAGAAGACCCAGGATGTTAAAATAGTCAATGAGAACACTTAGCTAATAGCTGTACAAGCAGTAGCGATATATCTGACTGGATCTGCTCTCTAACTCCATATGTAGTATAACTTGTCTTGCCATTCGGACATTCTTTTGTAGGCTGGCTTCCTGTTTGGCCAACGTCGAATAGTTTCCCGTCGTCTTCAGGGACTGTGTCGACTAAGGCACCAGTAAAGTTTTCTAGAAGATTGAATCGATTCGAAGTACCTGGAGGACCCTTCAGGTTCCAATTTGGTCGGGTACCGGTGGCGAAGTTTGAATCGAAGAAGAGATTACCAACATCTCTTGATCCTTCTGACATATGAACGCCTAACCTGCTCGCTGTAGGTGGGTAGGAGTTCCACCCTACAACGAAACAGTTCGTATACCCGGGTTATGAATATGATGTCGAGCTTGATGTCGAGCTGGAATTCGTCGTCGCCCGGTATGCGGACTATATTGTTGAAGGGTGGACCTCCGCCCTACATAGCGGGATAGGTGTTCAAATGCTGCAAAAATGGTCCGTCTTGGATCTCCTAGGCCCTTTCTTCGTTATAGTCTGCCAATCGTGTGGAAATGCCCGCAAGTTTATCTCCAACAGGAACAAAGCGCTTCACAGGACGAAAAGGGGATGTTTCCGGCAGAGCAGCTGCAGACCGTTTGCAGCGAGCACACATATCATGGTAATAAAAACAGTCGTCAAGATAAGGGCCTCAAATTGGGGTCTCAGGGAGTGGCTTTTGGAATATATGGTGGGCGCTTCTAACACTCGAGGTTGGATTGACGTTGGAAAGCGCATCGGATCTTACCTAGCGCTTTCAGGGTTTCTTTGTCATCCATCTTCCATCCATCCACGATCCATCTTCATTCAGAAGGCTCGATCACCTACCATCCTCAATTCTTACTGCCTCTATGATTCAATATTAATCATGGCAGACAAGCCCGTCCAAAAGCTCTCTCTCTACGCCAATTATCTCAATTCTGGCGCTGGCACTGCCCTCGAGAGCGCGCCCGTGCTGTACAAGAAAGACGAACAAGATGCCAAAGCCGCCGAGATCGAAGCATCGCGACAGAAAATAAGTGCTGGTACCTACCACTGAAATCCCCTTGTAAGCACTGCCCACGAGAGGAACATCATTACTCACATGCTGAAGCTGCCCTACGTTTCCAGCCGACAAAACGATCACAAGTGCAACCAAAGACAAAGCAGAAGCAAAAGTCAAAACCGCTCTTTAAGCCCCTCCCTGTGAAGAGTTCCAGCTCGCCGGACAAGACACAGCAAGATGCAAGCTCTACGCCTGACCAGCCCGTGACCAAGACGACGCTGGCCGATTGGGTCGTTGAACCCGAGGATGGTGATTTCTATGCTGGACAGCGCATCAGGGGTGGACGGAAGAATAAGAAGAGGAAGAAGAATAAGCACGAGGTCGAGAAGCCGGAGTGGGATGATATCTACGATCCAATGCGCCCAACCGATTTCAAGGAATACAGGCGCAGCCAGGAAAGTTACGCTGCGCTGGACGACTGGTTGGACCAGCTGTACTGGCACCGAAAAGAGAAGGAAGCTTCTTCAACCAGCAAGTCGGCGGAATACAATCCTCCAAAGAACAGTGAGCATTTCAGCGCGCAATTGTGGACGATTGCTAATATTCTCCCAGACCAATTCGCTCCACCTTCCTCGCTCGCCTTTGCACCCCCTACTAGCTACGATGATGGACGCTCATCACACTCTGCACGAGCATCGGCAGACCGAAGCGACGACGAACCATATGCACGCCGCATGCGCATGTCAGGAATCAACTTCACCCAGCCCACAGCATCTTCCCCAACTCCACCATCCCAAGATCTGTTAGCCTCAAATCCACCTACCTCCGATACCTCCACATCCCTACCTCCGCCTGCTCCCACCTTCCAATCCGCCACAGTACTCTCGTCCGCGCCTGTTCTCTACAACCGTAACATGCCAGCAGCATCACCAAACATGCCAACAAATCAACAACAACTCGACGAAGCCATGAATGCCGCCATAGACGAACCCATGGCAGACGCAAATACATCAGAGCCACCCGCTCGTACAAGTCGACCAGGCCAAGCCGGATTCGCAGAACGTCTCCTCATGAAGTACGGATGGCAAAAGGGTCAAGGTCTCGGTGCAGCCGAAGACGGCATCACCACTGCCCTCAGCGTCAAGGTCGACAAACGTAAGAAGAAGAGCGACGCAGAAGGTGGTGGCTTCAGAAACAGAGGAGCCATGGGCACGATCATTGGCGGCAAGCGAAAGAATACAGAAAGCTCAACAGCCATGTCGACTGTCGTTGTATGCACGCACATGGTTGATGGAATGGACCTGGATTTCGAGATGGGACCGGAGGGTGAGCTGATTGAAGAGATTGGGCAGGAGTGCTCTAAGCAATATGGACGGCTTGATCAGGTCAAGATTTTCAGGGAGGGTACGAAGGAGAGTATTCCTGTCTTCTTGAAGTTCACGGAGCAGGTCAGTGCGTTGAGAGCTGTTTCTGCCTTGCAAGGCAAGCTCTTTGCTGGGAATACCGTGCAGGCGAAGTTCTATGACGAGGATCTGTTCAATGAGGGGGTTTATGAGTGAGGCACAGTGAGAGTCTGGATGATGGGGAGCCTGAATGAGGGGAGTGTGGATGAACCGGATATGAGGGTGATATGGTGATGATCTGTATTATATATGTATTTCTAGGCACTGACTGCCTTAAGGCTGACTGGGCATCGAAGCACTAGAGCTTTGCATTGTTCATACTGTACCTAGTAGTGGATACGAAAACCCCGTTTTCTGCAACCCATACCTTGTCCTTGCGGCTTTGAGCATCATGCGAAAGTAAAGTTGTTCGCTTCTAAATATTTGCATTGATTCTATATAACATCTAGATTTGATGCCACGCCCACTTCGGCGCTAAAATTGCAGTGCAAGCCACCAAAACTTGAAAAACACTCTTAAAGGGCGAGCCATCCCGCCCCAATGAGACTCCCACATTTCAACGAACATCAACCGGTCTGACGTAAGGCCTTCGCCTTGATCGGAAGATTTGATGCTTAGAAAGTTACCAGGCGGTCTACCTCTCATTGAGATATTAGCTATGTCGAGGTGACGGGTGTAAACTGCTTTCGCGTGAGGTGGGTGACATTGTTGATAGCGTCTTGAACGATTTTCTCATCATGCGATGAATAGATTGCAGGTATACCTGTGAGTTTGAGATCAGCAAATACCACCGAAAACTGTTTGATGTGTGAAGGTTGTGAAGTATGATGCGTCTCAGGTCTTTTCAGTTTATAATTGTTCTCATTGTCGACTCCTCCATTTTCCAAACCTATAGGCTCCCCCAACAACACACTTTCTCTGCTATCTACCCTCACCAACAACTCAACTCCATGTAGCAGAACGGGTTGTGCGTACCAGCCAGTCCGAAGACGACGGTTCACGTTTGTTCGCCCGGGCCTTTAAACCAAGATCCATAGATTGCCTGAAAGCTGGATATGGCTCCATTATGGGCGATAATTTACTCTGAGATACTTCCAGGACGACCTATAGCTCAAGGAGGACTGAATGAAGTACTGTGAGAGCCTGCCTGGAGAGGGAAGTGGGGTTGGGTAGGGAGCATCCTCAAAGATGTGGGAAGTGAGAGCGTGGGGGTGGAGCAGGAAGCGAGTCGTCAAACCTTTTACCAGTTGTTTCATCACTGACGCGTGCGGTGGTCGCGTGAAAGGGTGTGAAAGGGATACGTACCGAAGGAAGTCAAGTGGGCGAGCTTGAGCAGACAGCTGATGATAAATCTGCATATAGCCTGGGCTTGTGTTTTTCGTTAGCGGACAAGTTATTCCGTAAGGCAGATATTCCTCGGAGAAAGAGGACTCTCATGACCACCATGGCGAGAAAAGTGACGTGGTGACATGGAAGTGTTGAAGTCTAAGCAAGTAATAGATCATGGACGTGGTACGGTTAGATCATGCTGAGAAGATCATGAAGGTGGATCCCTAGGCTTGAAAGGAACGAGGCCATAATTATTGATTATGTGTTCGAAAGTGTATGGGGACGACCAGCATAATTTTAGTATCATGTTATTGTTTCGAGAGGTGTCGTTGACGTGAAAGCTGGAGTTTGCAACTCAAAGTAACTAAGAGATGGATAAGATTAGATTATGATCTATTCGGTATCACCAACAATATACACCTGGCCCCTCCAAGAATCGTCTCCCACCACGCTCGCTATGGATTTCTTGAAGTCTGCCGTGTTGGCCTCAATATCCAAAGGGCCAGCGTTTCCCTACTCTTTCGATGATCGAGTAGATATTGACCAGTCCATCTGGACTCTCCATAACGGAACCAAACGAGTATGCGCCTACTCCCCCTACGCCCTTGAGCAACTAGCTAACAGTGTGGCAGGAAGATGGCTCAAAATGCAGCGTATTCTCCTTCGATATCACAGCCAACAAATCTCGCCTTCCTCTTGCTCGGAACGCCCTTCGTAAACTACGGACCCTTCGACACCCTGGCGTAATCAAAGTTCTGGACACTGTAGAAGTGGGTATGCTCGGGCATAGTCTATGTCAAGACGCGTGCTGAGTATTTTTGCAGACGGAAACCTACATATACATCGCCACTGAGCGGTTGGTACCCTTGACATGGCATATAAAGCGCAAGAGTCTGGCACCCGAGACAATCAAATGGGGATTGCATGGCATTGCGGTCCGTAAATATGCTGCTGGACTACACACAAGCTCTAATTTCGATACAGAAAACACTCAAGTTCATAAACGGCGACGCTACTTCGGTTCACGGCTGCGTAAGAGCATCCTCCATATTTACAGGAGAGAGTGGAGAGTGGAAGCTTGCTGGATTTGAAGTCCTAAGCTCGCTCAAGGAGGATGATGCTGTGATTTATGTATGTCTAAAAGCTACCCCTTGCATCTCCTTCTAATACCTTCAGACATATGGATCTCTCGTGCCAGACTCTGCCAGATACGCACCCCCTGAAGTCGTCAGAACTGGATGGGAAGCAATCAAGAGCAACCCAATCACAGCCGCCGATGCCTACGATTTTGGTATCCTTGTCTACGAAGTCTTCAACAGCAGCTACTCCAGCGCCGACCAGCTGAGTCAGCCCAAATCAGTCCCACCTACCATGCAACAAAGCTACAAACGATTGATCAATGCGAATCCGAAACCAAGAATATCCGTTTCCGCTTTCCTTGACATAGGCCAGCGAAGTGATGGCTTCTTCGACACCCCTTTAATACACCTGACGGAAGACATCGATAATTTGGGTTTAAAAAGCGATAACGAGAAGCAGGAATTTCTTGCGTATGGCAAACATTTATTCGGCGAAAGCATTCACTAACAAGCAACAGGCAACTCGATCAAGTATCTGATGATTTTCCTGAAGAGTTTTTCAAAATGAAAGTCCTGCCAGAACTGCTCAAATCCGTCGAGTTTGGTGGTGGAGGCCCTCAAGTACTCAGTGTCGTCTTCAAAATAGGGGCTAAACTCTCAGACGAAGAATACGAACAACGAATCACCCCCGTTGTGATCCGATTGTTTGCAAACCCAGACCGCGCATTACGAGTCTGCCTACTAGATAACCTTCCATTGATGATCGATCGACTATCACAAAAGGTGGTGTCGAATAGCATATTCCCGCAACTGGTTACAGGGTTCTCGGACGTCGCTCCACTTGTGCGTGAGCAGACTGTTAAATCTGTGCTGGTTCTTGTGCCGAAACTTTCGGATCGAACGATCAATGGCGAACTGCTGCGACATCTCGCAAAAACGGCCAACGATGAACAACCAGGAATCAGAACAAACACCACCATCTGTCTCGGCAAGATCGCTCGCAATTTGGGTGCGAACTCTCGAACGAAAGTTCTCACCGCTGCATTTGGTCGCGCCATGAAAGATCCATTTCTTCATGCTCGAAATGCTGCTCTTCTTGCGCTAGCTGCCACAGCGGATCTCTTCAGTGATGACGACTGTGCGACAAAATTATTACCAGGAATATGTCCCTCTCTTGTGGACAAAGAGAAACTTGTTCGTGATCAGGCCAACAAGACAATGGAAATTTATCTCGCTCGCGTGAAGAGATACGCTCAGACTTTGCCAGACACGGTTCAACAACCCGCGGCCGTCGCCGGCGAGAAGCCGCGAATGGGAACACCAGCAGCAGATTCTTCTGGCTGGGCTGGATGGGCCATCTCATCTTTCACTAATAAACTGGGTACAGCGAGCGGACAAATGGCACCTCCTTCGAACGGCGCGTCTAGAGTCGCATCCCCAGAACCGAGATCGTCCTCAGTACCACCTCCAACTACTGTGCGCAAAGCCCCGATAGTGCCAATAAGCAGCGGTCTCAAACCTCTACCCAAGCCTTCGTCGACAATTTCAGCAAATCCTTGGGACGCCTCAGAAACAACGTCACAAGTCGAGGACGAAGATTTCGACACAGGCTGGGGCGAAGATGACAACCCATGGGAAGAGGGCAGCGCGGACCCTTTTGCAGCACCCGTTGTCGAATCGACGACGACGACG
The DNA here is from genome assembly GCA_023078705.1 of Venturiaceae sp. KMAF11. NCBI lineage: Eukaryota > Fungi > Ascomycota > Dothideomycetes > Venturiales > Venturiaceae > Venturiaceae sp. KMAF11. The sequence goes on from JALGOQ010000017.1 coordinate 1,269,352, forward strand.
GCGGCCTTCGAGGATGGAGGTGAACCTGATTTTGCAGGCTGGATTGCTGCGCAGTCAAATGCGAAGTCGAAGAAACCTATGCCGAAGGGATTGGCAAAGCCTGCCACGTCAAGTACAAGACCATCGTTGCCGAAAGCGAAGTCTACTGGTGGAGTTACAGCGGCGAAGAAATCCGTCGTGAAGCCTCTGCCAAAAGCGAAGGAGGAGGAGGTTGATGAGGATGCTTGGGGGGATGCTTGGTAGTTTATTTTGATGGCTTGACATGATAATGTGAATGGAGGATGATATAGAGACGTAGGAATATACGGTTAGACTTGGGTTGGGCTTTACTCTCGAACTGTTTCTGTATCTCTGCTTTGAGAGGTATGTAGTGACTTCGAAACGCCACTTGATCCACTTCCTCTGCTCTAAAATTTCAGTGCCGGGCCTCCACGTACGTGCTGGCATCAAGTACTTTGCACAAATTGATTGGTTAGAGGATGAAATTTTTTGATTGGCTTGGCCACGCCGTTTTGCTATCTTACTTTGGCCTAAAATTGCATTGCTTATAATGCTTATACGGACAATCAAATATCAGTATCTCATATCATGTGGAGATGTTGGTATGGAAAAGGTATGCCAGTCCCTGACTGACTGAATTGTCAAAACACATATTCGGCTTCAGCAGAGGAGACGTGAAAAAAATATACTATTGTCACAACCCACGTTTCTGACACCATGAATGGCGATGCTCAATTATCCATTCTGATTTTGAGATCGTGGTTGCTATCTTTTACCAGTACCCTCTCCTTCTCCATTTCAAAGCAGTTTAAAATACCCCCTGCGAAGCCCTCTGCTCGTAAACACACCCAAGGGATCGACCTCCCTCAGCACCTCAATCATAGTCTGCCTACTCTCCTTTCCGTACCCACCGAATGGATCCTGGATTTGATTTGCGTAGTTGATGTATAACCATCTTTGTGCTTTACCTGCGGTTTCTGTTGCGGCCGTTGCTCGGTTTATGAAATTTCGTGTAAAGTTTTGGACTTTGGAGTCGTCTGAGGCGGTGCGCCAGCCTACGGTTTTAAGGATGACTGTGGGGTGTTTGTGCATTAGTAAATATATCGAATTTTGATGGTGGTTTATGAGTTGTTTTTTGTTTGTCGGAGAGGATTTAAGCAGAAGGTGGAAGAACGACTTACTCGCTACCTGCACATCTAGCGCATGGTCGATCTACGTCATGGATGTTGCTCTTTGTAAGTCGAAGCGTCGACGTCGACAAGCTTGGCCACTATTCAACGCGTTCAAGGGAAGATGGGACTCTAGATGGATGCGGTGGCTATAAGCGTGCTCAACTATGCTGCTGTTGATCTTGCCAGTAGAACGCATGACGCCTGTGGATGTGAACCCTTTACTCGATATGGTTCTTACTATCGAACTGATCAGTTTTGAGAGATGTGGACGTGTATAGGTCGACGTCACATGATATACTCCCAATCCAGCCTAGCGCATTAAAAGCGGGTCCATTTCGCCCACCGAATTTCGACTCGATCAGAAGGGATCTCATCTTTTTTTTTGGTCTCTTCAATAATCGTCACGCTCACTCGACTTTACAGGGCAGATCATTGTAAGTCGCCGACCTTCCTCTTTCCCACACTCATCACTAACACATCACCAGCACAATGCCTCAAACAAAGACCAAAGCCGCTTCCACCAAGCCCACCAAGCGCAGCGCCATCGCCGACGTTGTCGCCCGCGAATACACCATCCACCTCCACAAGCGCGTACGTCTCTCTACAATCACACCCCAGGCACAGACATAGAAATTAGTTTTATGAAGTCCATCAAGGGCCAATTTCTCCTCTCGCAGTAGAAGTGTTGGCATTGGACGGAAGACTGATTTTGGCACATAGGTTCATGGCGTGAGCTTCAAGAAGCGCGCTCCCCGAGCTATCAAGGAGATCAAGTACTTCGCCGAGAAGTCGATGGTAAGACTGCCCATCCCTCATTCCTCATTGTAGGCATTGTAGGGACAGTGGCTGATTTTGCGACACAGGGCACCAAGGATGTTCGTCTAGACCCCCAGCTCAACAAGAAGGTGTGGGAATCCGGTATCAAAGGTGTTCCATACAGACTCCGCGTTCGCATCTCGCGAAAGCGTAACGATGAGGAGGGCGCAAAGGAGAAGTTGTACAGCTACGTCCAGGCTGTGAACGTCAAGAACCCAAAGGGTCTCCAGACTGCTGTTGTTGAGGATGCTTAGATGGTGTGATGGGATATGGGGCGGTGTGCAAATCATTGATGGCGTCCTTGGGAATGGTCATATCAAAAGGTCGACGGCATTGAATTTTGATCCGAGGCCAATAGTTACTCACACAAATGAGAACGATTCCAAACAAATACCTTTTTGGTTTGTGTGCGTTGTGCAAGATTCCAATCCGTTCCGTTGCGCTCGCCTTGAACCTTCGGTACCATATTACTGTGCTGTCCAGCCATCGGAAGATTTGTCAGTTGAAAAGGTCATCGCACTCTGAGCCACTCAGGTCGATTATTCTACTGTGGCTATTCGACATTTCTACATCACTTCTCACCACCATCTTTCTTCCTGTCCTTCAACCCCTCGACACCCTGTCCCCAAGGTCCAGCTTTCTTTCCCCACTTAGTAGTCCCCCAAACATGAGTCCAATTGAATTTCGGCGGCGCCTCATTCGCAGTCCGAAAAGGACTAGCATTATGCCTAAACATCACCTCATCCCTCTTCTCATCCACCTCCTGCGCTTTCCCCATTCCTTCACCTCTGACAACAGCCTTCTCCAACCCTGCCTCCCCCTCCTGGCCCAATTCCGCATCAATCCTCTCCATAACCTCCCCCATTGAACCCTCCCACCTCCTCGATTCCTTCGGTAAAGGACGCCAAAACTCAGAAGAGGGATGCGCCCACCATTTCTGTCCACACATTTCCCAAAGACGAGATGTAGCGCGTTTATAAGCAAAATTCTCATCTTCACCAATAAACGTACTTCCCAGTGCAAAATTGGGTGAATGTCTCACTTCATAATCCGCCGCATCGAGACTTTCATTGAAGTCTGATTCACTGATGCCAGCTTGTCTCTTAGCACGGTTGGGTGGATCGTCTTCAAGGGAGTCATCGGACATCTGGGATTGGTAGGAGGAGATGTTGGGGCGGAAGGGTGCCGTGGCGTCTTGGTAGAGGTCGGAGAAGGTTTCGGAGTAAACCGCATCCTGTTCTGTTGCTCTCTCTTCTCCGGCAGCTGGGAGGCGGGATTCGGGGAAGAACAAATCGTCTGGGCTTGCGGCGGCGGAGATGAGGAGTTTACATCTTGCTTCGTATAAGGCGTCGAGGAGAGTGATGAAGCGTCTTGCTTCGTTCTTCAATAACGAGGTGAGAATTGGTACATCTGTTATTATGAAAGTGTGGTAGGTGGAAGAGAGGGATATGTAATCTGCTGGTCCGAGGCTGGTGGCGCAGAGTTCTGCGAAGGTCCAGGAGGAGATGCCGTTGTAAGTTCGGGGGATGAAGACGGAGCGGCCGTAGACTTTTAGGGTGGATGGGCCCCAGGGAATTAAATCCGAGGAGGTGATGGTGGAATCGTTGATGGATTCGAGTTGTGCTTTTTTGAAGTCTGAGATGTCGGATACTGTCGAGTTAGTGTCGTGGAGGTAGTAATGCCACGGGCGGCCTGGGAACGCAATTTCCAAATCCTCGCTGATTTCAATCGTTTCCTCGAGGCCTGTACCTGGGATGACAGTTCCCACAGGCATGTGCTGTTCCAATTCAGTTTGTTCTTGGGATTTCTCGATCCCACTTTCGCTCCGTCGGTAATCCTTCCCACCATCCATCTCCCACACATCACACCTCGCCTTCAGCAACTCCAAAAACATAGCGAACTCCCCAGCTTGTCCCGGCAAACTAGCAGCACTGCTCCTCTTACCAACTTGTCCAAATCCCCAACCCAAGCCCCTCGACTGCGAAGGTTGAACAAACTCCACACCAGCCGCCTTTGCCAACTCATCCGGCATCCGATTACTTGTGGCAATCAGGACACCTCCAAGCTGAAAGAAGCTCGTCATAAGATTCGTCATAATCTTACTCGCCGTGCGATCCGGCAACTGAAACTCATCCAAAAACAAAATCGGAGATGTGTTAATCAAATCCCTCGCCAGCCAAAGCATAGAATGTTCCTCTACTCCAATTTCAGCATTACGAGATAACCGACTCCGTCTTAATTGTTCGAGACGTGAGAAAGTTTCTAGCATAAATGTGTTGAAGTGCCACCGTTTCTTTTTGCGAGTGGGAAGGCTGTCGGCGAAGAGGTCGATGAGCATGGATTTTCCGGTTCCGACTTCGCCGTGAAGCATCAGGCCTTTTGGAGAGGCTAATTGCATGGCTTCTTCATGACTGGTGAGAACACGGGTTAAGGCGAGGGAATCTCTTTTCTCTTTTTGGGCTAGGAGGGATGTCCAGATTCCTCGAGACCCAATAGTCGTGGGTTCTTCGGGAGTTGCATTGTTGGGATTCGTTCCTAGGGTTTGATTTAGACGGTTTAGACGTTGTTTGTATTCGATTGCTGGTTCATAGTCTTTTAATCCGTCGTAGAGTTTTTGTAGATGAAGTGCTTGTGGTTGTTAACATTACGTATTCATCTTGTTAATGATGATATTCAGATCAGAGGAGGAAAGTTACACACCCAATCGAAGCTGAGAAGGATCAGGTCTAATCCTATTCGTCGCAATCAAAGCTCTATACAAGACCAAAGGATTGGTTATTGTAAGACCAGTTGACCCATTCATCGAAACGTCCCGCAAAATCGAACAAAGCAAGTATGAGACAGGAACAAGATTAGTAAGAAACTCCAAACTTTCAAGCTCCAATCTCAATCGTTGTTGTTGTAGTTGAAAGAAGGCCGTAAATTAAGAACCGAAATCGAAGATGTCATGACGCTAAAAGTCGTTGTTTCAGGGTTCCGATTGGTCTCGCCTTGGTTCCGTCTCCATCTCTGGTGGGAATCTTCGAGGAGACCGTTCAAGTGGTAGGCAATTAACACTTCTTGTCATTCTACTGGTACAGTGAAAGGCTTTCAAACACAGGAATAAGGTTGTGCTGATAGGGAGACTGCATGCGGTCTAGCGCAATATGTGGCTTGGAGTCGGGCGAACATGAGCCGACATTTCACTGCCAAAACGTCACGGTGGCTAAAGAGGGGTGGAAGAGAAATCAAGCAAAGTTCGATCGATGACAGCCGGTAGTCTTTCTGGCAAGTAGAAAAACATCATCCTCCAGTTATTTATTTTACTTCAAAACATTCAACCCAACTCAGTCAAAATTTTCAGACAACTATTCGACCTTTTGCAATGTCTACACAAGGGAAACGAATTGTCTTCACGGGCGGTTCTGGCAAGGCCGGCCGCCATGTAATTCCATACCTCCTCGATAAAGGCCACAAAATCCTAAACATCGATCTTGTTCCATTTCCAGACGACAGAGTTTTCACCCTCAAGACCGACCTCACAGACAGTGGCCAAGTCTTCAACGCCTTCACCACTCACTACGACTTCAATGGCTACGAAGAAGAATCCGTTCCCCAGCCGCCTGACGTAGTCATCCACTTTGGAGCCTATGCGCGCAACATGCTCGTTCCTGACAACGAGACATTTCGAGGAAACGTAACGTCGACCTATAATGTTCTTGAAGCAGCTTGCAAGTTGGGCGTCAAGAAAATTATCATCGCGAGCAGCGAAACGACCTATGGAATTTGCTTCGCGCAAGGAGAGCCAGTGATCGATCATCTACCCCTTTCAGAGGACGATGATGTGAATCCAATGGATACCTACGCCATTTCCAAGTTGTGCGGGGAGCGGGCGGCGAGAGGACTAGCACGCAGATTTGGAGTTGATGTCTACGCTTTGCGGATTGGAAACGTGATCGAGCCGCATGAGTACGCCAAGGATTTTCCAAAGCACGTTGGCCAGCCGGAGACGAGAAGGAGGAACGTGTGGAGCTACATTGACGCGAGAGATTTGGGCCAGATTTGCGATTTGTGTATCAAGAAGGATGGACTTGGGTTCCAAGTGTTCAATGCGACGAACGATACCATCACCACGAAGGAATCAACCACGGTTTTCCTGAAGAAGGCCTGTCCAGGTGTGAAATTGACGAGAGAGATGGGTGAATGGGAGGCTCCATTGAGCAACAAGAAGATTGTTGATGTGTTGGGATTCAAGGAAGAGCACAACTGGCGGGATTACTACAAGCCGTAGTATGATTCCCGTGGAGCAGGGCGGAATGAGGTCGACTAGCCATCATAAATGAAGTGTAAGAGGTATCAAAATAGAAGCTTTCACAATGTTGCCAGTCCTGGCGTCCAGGCCTCTCCGATTCTTTGGACTTCTTTGATGAAACCTTTGCTCGTGATTTGGGTCGATCCGATCCTCCTCTCCTGTTCGGATTTGGAGGGAGAGTGCTCATCGGGGTCATAGAATGGATTTCTGAGCAAGTTGATGTACGCAGTCTGTAGAGCTCGAAATGCCTGGTATCATTAGCTTGGAATGTTGAAATGTAGATTCAAATATGAAGAATAACTTACGGGCTTCAGATCAGCATCCCGTATTCCAATCGCTGAGTTGATTTTGGTCTCATTGAGTGTAGCTGGGCGTCCTTCCATGTCGATTACAACAACGAACTTGACGCCAGTATTTGTGAGCCACCCATACATAGCAAGCCGCTCGTCAATAGCCTGGAGAAGTCCAAAATCTTGCTCGGCTGTTTTGTGAGGCATACGAATTTCGAAGATGTCGAGGCATGAAGACAGCATGAATGAGAACTGCAGCGGGTCACGTTCTCCAGCTGGGAACAGAGATATGTGAAGCGGGTTGTTCTGGACACAGGCTGAGGTTAGAAAGACATTATCCCGATGAGAGACCGCATTTTCAATGGATATATATGTCCAAAACATACAAGTTTGCCTATCACGCCGATACAGGCCACAGCTGGGACGCGAGCTGACATGCTGAATGAAGAAAGGAGATGATCCGGATATGAGGCTATCAAATTCAAAGGGAAGATGAGTGATTCCCGGAGCAAAGTAATTAAAATCTCACGTCTCTTCGTAGTTTGGATGATATTGTGGTTGTTGTTGTCTCGACAAATCACATTGAAGGAGATTCCATTTCAAACCTCCCATGCCGAAGATTCCCCGTATACCTCCAAATCGAAGCATCATATCGAACTTCGACATCTCGCCGCCACCATACACCCCTCTCCACTCCTTAAAGTGTGGTTTGCATTTTCTCTACGGCATCCCAATTGCTCACACAACTGAAGATGCTGTCAAGGACGCGAGCCACGGCCGCAATGGCCCTGCGCGGTATGTTTCCCACCTCCATTACCACGGACAAGCACCGACAGTACTGACATACACTCCCCAGCCAAACCCGCCACAGCTCTCATGCCATTCCGTGCTGCCCAAACCGCCTGGATATCAAGCTCCGCCTCCTCCAAGGCCGAGCCAGTTACCCAGAGACCAGGACTCGTCTCCACCGGTCCTCCAGCTTCATTGTCGGCAAAGAAGAACCGACAGGAAGTGGTCCTACCAAGTCAGGAAGGCAAGAAGGGCCTTGCCCAATATGCATTGTGTGTAGCATTGGCGGTTTACAGGATAAAGGGAAACTAGGACTAACAATCCGGCAGGACCACACTCGATCAAATCACAAATTGGGCACGACAGGGCTCCCTATGGCCCATGACATTCGGTCTTGCATGCTGTGCCGTCGAAATGATGCATCTCTCTACACCACGATACGATCAGGACAGGCTTGGAATCATTTTCCGTGCCTCGCCACGACAATCGGATGTTATGATTGTCGCAGGAACGTTGACCAACAAGATGGCACCGGCATTGCGACAGGTTTACGATCAGATGCCCGATCCACGATGGGTTATTTCCATGGGTAGCTGCGCCAACGGAGGAGGATATTACCACTACAGCTACTCGGTTACAAGAGGTTGCGATAGAATTGTGCCTGTAGATATCTACGTGCCAGGATGCCCACCAACATCTGAGGCTCTGATGTATGGAATCTTCCAGTTGCAAAAGAAGATGAGACATACTAAGGTTGGTGCTCGCCCACCCCTTGTTGTACACATGATAGCTAACTATTATAGATTACTCGTATGTGGTATAGGAAGTAGAGCGGAGTTGCTGGTTATGGTCTGCATTTACAGTTTGGAAGGCAGTGGGGTTGTCAAGCACTGCAATCACTTCCTTTGTATATATACAACAACGCTTGAAGGGCATATTAGCTCCAAATATTGTTTCTACCACTTCAATCTTGTTTTTCCACCCCAGATTCGAATTACATTCTAGCTGCCAATGTCGTCTGAAAGTTCATAACCTACTTAATTCTTTGGAGCAGATGGTGTCAATCGACTACGAGCCGGTTTCTGCAAAACTACTAATCCAGTCCCCAAATACCAATAACATCCTCACTAAATTACAATCAGTCCTTGAATATCACTCTTCGTGAAGGATCAAATTTGCCCACAAAGAGTCCATCCAATATTCAACCATGTAGAAAGATTCAACAGATACTCCCAGACCAAATTCCAAGCTTCCATTTTCGAAATGTGCTATATTTGTGAGTTGGACATACACATCGAGCGATCAAGATATCGCCCATCATCTTCATCACATTATAGGAAAGGGTGCGCTGGTAGTCTTAGTCGTCCGAGCACTGCAATGTTAGCACAAAAGAAGACTTTGAAGTGACGCTCTGAATGCAGCAGGCCAGTCAGCAAACACAGCAAATATGACCATTGAGAAGATCATGTAAAAGTCCAAACGTATCCAGATATTCCATTGATCTAACAACTAAAATACCTAGCCGGCGAAGTCATCATCATATATCCCTTGCCTGACAAAGCCATTTGCCAGATAAAAATAATATCTACTCGCACATCCATTCAAAACGCCATGCCCATTCCCAATGAAACGCTCCATAACATACTTGCACTACAATCTATCCGCCCGATTACATATCATCAATCAACTTCTCCACCACAAGATCGACCTGCTTGACCGGATGGATAAGCACACCAGGTAAGCACATCCTCCCCTCCCCCTCCATCTCCTGCAACTCTCCACCATCATCATCGACTTTGAGGCCGAACCATCTCTTCCACAAATTAGGCGCGAAACCTGCATCGTAGTACCATGTTGTGCCTCTGAAATTGTGTTGTCTCTCATCTGAAAAGACGGAGAGCCTAGCACCGCCCGCTGCTCCATTTCGTCCTCCATTGAAAATGCTGGCGAGGTAAGCTGTAGGCCAGCGACGATCAATGAAGACGGGGTGGGGTGCGTAAACGGCTTTGAAACCGTGGTGGAGTGCGCAGGAGGGTGGCCACATTTCCGAAAACATTGATTTGCGCGAGAACGTCGTATCAAGATGCATCTGCATCAACAACTTCCTGCTGTATCGTCCGAAAGTGTTGATGGCAGTTCGTCGAGGTGGTAAGCCACGGGTTTTATTATATCCAGTCACATCTTGAGCAAGGATCCAATTCGTGCCCTCAGGATCGAAGATTGGATTAAAAAGAATGAGGTCGGCTTCTTCGCCAACACCCCATTCGTTCTTGTCAGCCTTTTCGGAATGTGGTGGCTTTGAGTCATTGGAATTGTCGAGTTCATCGTCGAGAGGTCGTTCTGGTCCCCAGATTGGTGTTTCTGGTTTGGGGGGTGCCATTTCGCTTTTGACAGAGTCGGGGACGTTGGGATTGTCTTTGAGTGCAGAGTACATGTTGTTCGGGGATGATGTTCCGTGCTCAGTCTGGACGCGTACCATGTGGGAGAAGTCTTCCCACGAGCCGTGCTCACTAGGGATGTAGAAGCGCGAATTGCGTTCCCAGAGACCCTTGCGTGGTTGTTTGGCTGCCCAAGTTGAGGCGCGATCGAAGAGATGATACCAGTGGCCAGTGTACCTAGCATCCATCTCGAGTTGCCAGAAATAGGAGTATTCTGGATGCTGGAGCGCAAAGTAGGTGACAGCTTGGAATGTTGATCGATACACACCATACACAGGCAAGTCGCGGTAGTTCGTCTCTTCCAGACCTGCATAGACAAGCTCCATCTGCTTCTCACTCCACAAAGTGCCTAGGCCGTGGAACTCTTCGGGCAAGGATGCATTGAGAACCTCTTGGTAGACCTCATCATTTGCCCAAATCTGTAGACTGGGATCTCGAACATGAATGAGAAAATGCACTGAATATTCTCCACCAGAATGTATAGCAAGCTCTCCGATGAGCGATCGTAGGTAGAGGATGTCCTCTTCGTCGTATTGATAGTCATTCCACGTGCGGATCAGCACAGCAGTTCGAGGAAGTAATTCTTTACTCGCAGGTACTGGTACTGCCATAGTGCCATTGCCAGGCCCCTTTCCTTTCTCAGGATGGAGGTGTTCCAACTTCTCTCGATATTCACTGTTCTGGTAGGTTGGTATTTCGTCTTCTGGTCCGCCCGCTGCCATTGGTAAGTAGAAATGATTCCGAGCCTTTGGCTTCTTCTCAAATCGATGTCGATTCAATTCCTCGCATCGTTTGACAGCGTCTCCCCACTGCACTTTGGTGTAGTCCACGTAGTCGAACTCGGACCACACGTTTTCTATGCCTTCTCGGTCGCCTTCCATTCCAGCACCACTGCCTCCCATTTTCTTGCTGTAGCCATAGCCATATGGACCCAGGCGGCCATAGCGATCAAAGCAGACGTCATCTCGTAGGCCAAGAAGGTTGGATGATCCCATAACAGCGTCTGGCTGCCCAAAAGGAACACCATGGAATGCACGTACAGGGGGTAGCCGAACCTTCTTGCCTGCGTCCAAGAAGCACTCTTGCACTGGAAAGTGTTTCGCCTTGTAAGCTTCGGAAGTCCAATTTGGATATGGGTTGAAAGTGTCTCCCGGTGGTATGCGCTTTGCCAATTTCGCCCCTCCTCCCTCCTTCTCCTCAATCGCCTTCTCTTCGTCGGCAGTTGGCTCCTCGTCTTCTCTTGAAGGGTATTCGGGCTTGTTTTGATCCCGCGAAACCAATGTCCGTATTCCACCATTATATCTCTTCAAAAATGGGAAGTTCTCCCAAACTGGAGGAGAGGGTGGAGCCTTGTATCTCCCCGACTCCACGTCTCTGATGCTGTTCCGATGCAACCTCGTCAAAGTCCAGATGAATAGGACAATGCCAAATAAAAGTCCGAGGGAGAACAAACGCCCTTTTGTTCGTGATGTACATCGCCGCCGTGAGTTGAGGGAGAATTGTTGTTTGGCTTTTCGACTGGGTGAAGACGAAGAGGTGCGCCGCAGCATTGGCTCATGCGATTGTGAGCTTACTCGGGAGGCATAAGTGGAGGAGGAATTGGGCGATTCGAGGTAGTCGGAATCTATGGATAACCGTTTCTCGATGTCATGTTGATGTGTTATGTCGTTACTATCCTCGCTCCATGTTGATGTGTAGGAGGATATCCTTTGTTTTGCGAGCCTCAGGGGGTTGTATGGACCGTTTGGGAGCATCTTGACTGCCTACTCCAGTGGCATGTAGCGGACGGGTATTTTCCCAGTACCAATGTGTTGACAAGGCACGGAGGTGGGCAAAGGGATAGGGTAGCCGTTAAGAGTCCGGACGGAACCAGGAGTTGGACGCGTGGTCAGGAGGATGAAGATTTGGCGTGAGAATAGCAAAGGAGAAAATCAATATGGTAACAGCAGCTCTTCTTTTTATTCGAATAAATTATTCCAGGGAGCTTGGATACCTTGTTGGAGTTTCGAATGCAGTGCAATCGCGACTAATTAATGGCCCAGCAACGAGGGTGCTCAAAAATCCGGGGACCATCCAAACAATTTCTATTTTCGGCAATCAATTCATCTACACAAAACTAAGACTTCAAGAAGACTGTGTTTGTGCCATCTGTTCATGTACAATTATCTCTAGAAGTGGGTGTAAACTTAGATGGTAAACACCACGAGTATCACGAGTGACGAACCTCACTACTAGTAATCAGATCATGTTTGCTTTTTCTCAAGTACAGCTTTCTACCAGCACCCTCAACCATCTTTCTTTATGAGCAAGCCTCTCTATCAAACTACGCTTCCTGAAACCCTCTGAGCTTGCCGTTGACTCCACGCCTTTGATTACTATTTCCATCTTCCACTGCTCATTCAGGCCATCGCAATTCTCGCTTCAGCGCTTGATAACCAGAAATCGGATCAAATGGGACTTCGGAAAGTGCTTCACATGTCTTCGTCGAAGGAAACAGACTCGGATACCAGGGAAGCAGGTCCAGAAACAGAAGAAGCTGTAGCAGAACATGAAGCAGCAGAGACGGTCACCGAAACAGAGGGCTTAGTGCCAGAACCAGGAGCGCAGTCGTCGCGTAGTAAAATGGGTCTTTTCCTGTGAGCCTATCTATTCGTGTTCTCAAACAATGTTGTAGCCTTACTATCGTCAGGAAAGAGAATCTCGAGAAAGGATTAACAAAGTCAAAAATTGTGATTGAACATTCCCTGGGCCTCGGCCATAGACCGAATGCTGTCCCTCCTAGTGAGGCCAATATCAATGGTGAACACCGACTCGTTGAGATCGGATGGCATCCGGTCGGAGGACTTGGAGGCAAATGGTTTGCTGAAAAGACGGGACTGGGCAAGAAGATCACGGCGAGTATAAAAAATTACCCAGATCCAACACAGCATTGGGCAGTATTGGTGGGCGACTACGCCCACGAACTTTGGATGGTATGTAAATCAACGGAACAATGTTTTGATATCTATACTAAGCAATATTTCACACAGGATGAACATTTTGATGTTATCTACATCAACGAGAAGATCGTCAAAGAAGAATGGCACACATTCCAAGTCGGTAAGACGCGCTTCAACGACGAGGCATTGAGACAAGCTGGTAGGTCCCTCCCCCTTTTTTTCACTCAGATCTCTAACCATTATCAGGCGAAATGACAATTCATAACATGCGCCAGAAGCGTCCCGCTTACAACATAATCTCCAACAACTGCCAAAATTTCGCCGTCTCCATGCTCGACGCCATTCAAGTCGGCGCGCACCGCGAATTTGCAACAACATTTGCAATCTATCAGCGTGCTACTGGCGCAGGGGAGATCAAAGATTTATTTGTCGATGACCACCCTGATGAGCAGACGGATCAATCAAGACCCGAATTACACAGAATGGATACCGTGCAAACAGCCCAGCACGTCATGGACACCGAAACAACAAAACTAGACAACCACTCGAGTTTCTTTCATGACGTTTGAAGCTGTGAGCGGAAGAGATTCGGGTAGGGTTCAGGAGTTTGAGCGGAAAGGCTTTATGCAGACATTGATATCCCGAGACATGAACAATACCATGATATATTCAATTCCCCCGAAGCCCCTTCTTTTTTTCCTCCTCCTTCTTCACCTCAGCTGGATAATAATACTCAAGCGCCAACTTAGCACAATAAAGTGCCGCCATCCCCACACCACTTATAACACCAGCTTGCGCTATGCCCTGACCACCTCCTTTTTCTCCCTGTGCATCATTTTGCCCCACCGAGCCAATTGCGGTATTATAAGAAGGTGGGGCAGATTGTATCGCAGGTCGTGAGGGTGGTGGATTCGTAGATTGTGATTGTTCAGGATGAAAAACGACTTTCAATTCTTTCTCTCGCGATACCCATGGCGTTAACAGATTGCGCGGTTTTTTCGTTTGCGTTATTTCAATGGCAGTGTTTGGGGGTGCTGAGGCTAGGATGCGGCCGATTGTGTCTTTCTGCCTAATTCGTTAGAATAACTTGTAGGTGATGTTTGTCGAGGGCGAGGAAGGGAGGAATTACAGGACGGTTGTTATTTGAGCCCCAGACCATGCTGTCAAATGCCGTTTTGGGGGAGTGCGTAGTGGGTTGGAGTTTTGGTGAGTTTGCAAGGAATTGGAATGTTCGGTGAGGGATCTGCGGGGTCCTTTTATCCCGGATGCAGGGCGCAAGGCTGAGATTGGAGAAAGTGAGGCGCAGATATGCATGCAGTTTGGAAAGAGGCGGTGTATGACACGTCTCTTGATTTTATATGCGGATGGACCTATCATCTAATTTCCAATGCATACTCTTCTGGATAAAATGTGCGATTTACTGTATGGAAGTGAATTGATAATGAGATTGATGGAAAGTGTAGCAATTTTTGAGATAATCTTGTGTAGGCATCTCGCTATTATCGGATATGGTAGTTACAGATTGTTCAAAGAGATTGTGTTTATTTGAAATCGAATTTATTATCGTATGTATTCACTCGCATACATATGAAGACCTTTTCTACGCCCTCTGTAGTAACTGGTACCAAGAAGAGCCAAAAAACCAGAACCAAGTGGGCCATTCTTTCATTTCCAGAAAGGTCTACTAGTAAGTAAGAAACAAGGCTGAACCTCAAATCTAAGCCTCCTTCGAACAGCTCTCCTTAAACTTCAAAAGAGCCTCAACAACAACACCATGATCCTCCTCCTGCGCCAACCCACTAACAGTAACAACCGCCACAACTCCCTCCACCCCCTCGACAAATACGGGTACCGCACCACCATGAATGGCATACTCCCCCGCCCTCTCACCACTCAGCCCATACTTTGCCGCAAACGCGATTTCATCCCCCTTAAACTTGGCGCTCATCAGGAAACTGGGGACGCCGAATCTCAACACGGTCTTCACCTTTCGGGACACCCAGATTGAATTGTCGGGAGTGGTGCCGGAGTGGTTGGTGGCGAGGAAAAGGGGTTGTTGGTTTGCTAGGCAGATGGAGATTAGGACGGCTTTTGGGTGACTCAAAAGTCGCTCGTGGAGAGATGAGCCGATTGTCCAGGCGTCTGATGCTGTGAATCTGGGAAGGGTTATTAAGTCTTGAGCTTTTGTTATTGCGTCGAGCTGGAATTATGTATTTAGTATTCTTGTGACGGATGTCAAGTGCGAATGAATGATCATACTTCTTTCTCGATTATGGGAATGGGAGGGCTGAAAGTGGTAGACATTTTGGTGGAGGGTATGTAGTGTTAATTCGGCAAAAGATTGAGGTTTGATTAACTGAGAAGAATCCTTGGAGCTTGAAGAAGACAGAAGATGGGAACAGATGCTTTGAGGAAGACGGGTATGATCTCAACCGATTTCGAACAGAACTCGGCGTTTGCCCCGCTTATAATGGGTCTGCATTTTTCGTCCTCGACGCAGTCCAATGACTTCTTCCTGTTATACACGCGGAGTTATCCACTCTTTCTGTAGTTAGTGCTTTCGTCTTCCCAATGTCGAGGGAATGACGATGAGGACGGGACCTGGCTGACGAGTCAAAATGTATCTATAGATTTGGCTAGTGACTGCGGTTTAGAGTGGTCCACTCGTGTTATTCTTTTTGACTTTGGTTCCATCTCATTCCCCTGTGCTCGAGATTATGACCCGGTGAACTACTTTGAATGTGAACATAGAGATCTTTTCTCTACCGAGCTCAGACCCATGGATCCGAGTCCACTGCCACTCACCTTCATTGCCTATTATGGCCCTTGATGAGCTGCAGTAAATCAAACAGTAGACACCGCAAAAACCTCCTGGAAAGTCTGTTACTTGATAATTGGCTACGCATCTACTACTAACAATATCAGATCCAATCATTTATCATGCTAAATGAAACTTAAGTATGTATCACGTGGCCGAGCTTGCAGCCTTCGTAACTCATCTCGAAACAATGCTTACAAGAAATGCAGATCATGTGTTCTCTAACGTTTGTGTCGCTCCCATATGACTTTATCACTTCCGACCTTCAAGAGAAGTGAAGACTTGCGACGCATATACACTCTTGTTTATGAACCGCAGAAGACACAGTACGTCTTCATTCACGCGTCACTTTCATCGGAATATTATCCAACGGCAGGCACAAGTTGCAGAGATGTCGATGTTCAATATCTTCTCTGCCCCTTCCGCCACTTTTCCTTTTCTTTCTCCACAACAACTACAAAACAGCCAACGCTCCAAGTCAATTCCTACATTTTCGACTCATGAACCTCTCGGCGAGGAGGATGAACCAACGCCTCTCGCATCCAAGGACCTGAATCTCATATCAACTTCTGCCCAAATTGAAAAACCTGCAGTGGGACTTCCCAGTAGACGTGGCTTGGCAAATAAATTGCCATTACAGATTCCAACATCCGCGCAACCACCAGCGAGTCCTGCCTTAAAACGCGGTCGGCCAAAGAAACTCAACACTCCCAGATCAAGCCCACGGAAGAAGAAACAACCCACCCCGAGGAGTATGGTTGAATTGAGGGAAGCTTCTGGTTCGCGACGAAGCCAGCGTAACACTAGGGACGAGAGCCTCTCGCCAGTACATATTTCACGGGAAATGCAAGTAACTTCGGGGTTTTGGAAAGAAGCGACAGCTCATTCTTCTGACAGTGAGCCCGGCCACCAACCTGCAGATGAGGAAGAAGAAGAAGAAGAAGAAGATGATGATGATGATGATGACGAGGAAGAAGAAGAAGAACAAGAAGAAGAAGGTGATGCTTATGTTGATGGAATGGTTGCTGCGCAGATATTACGTGAAGCTGCTGAAACTGTCTCTCAAAATGGTGGAAGTGTGCAGGGCCAAGAAGACATCGTGCCAGAGCTAATTCAGAGCAAATCGAAACGAGGTCAGCCAAAAGGTGGTTGGAAGAGGGCGAAGGGAACTTCAAGAAAAATTGTTCAGGTCGAAGAAGATGCTGATGGTGATGATCTTGAGACTAACACCGGTGATGAAACGGCAACTCCAGCTCCCGAAGTAAGTGCTTCAGGAAGAGCCAGGCGTGCTGCTGCTGCCGCATCAGCTACTCCTGGGGGCGGATGCAAACTGGTCTGGTAGAGCAAAGCGTCTCGCTGGCCAAGCTTCTGCGGAGAGAACAACCAAGGCTTACGCTCTTCCCATGGACCCTGTCATGGACTCCGCATTCGAAGAGACACTTGATCAGACTGCAATGCCGGCCAAGAAGGACAATCGTGGCAGGAAGAAAGGGTTCACGAAGGCGATGTTCAAGGCGAATTTAATGGCTGACAGTGGCAGGCCGAAAAAGCGAGCAAAATCTGAAGCGGTTTCTATTAGCCAAGTCGAGGAGGTTGATGAACAGCCACCACCAGCTAAGCGTCGTGGCAAGCTGCCAAAAGGCTGGACCTATCCTGAGACTGAAGCTGAAGCAGAAGTGGAGGGTTCGGACGGCGCTCCTTTCGAAGTCGAGACAGCTACTCATCGAAAGCGTGGACGCCCATCGAAGGATCGTACTGACCCTACTGAGAAACCTGAAGCCGAGGAATCAGAGCCTGCTCCACGAAAACGAGGGCGCCCATCCAAGACAACAGCTCCAGCAGAAGAGTCAAAGAAACGTGGCCGACCAGCCAATAGTCCAGCAGCTCCAGAAGCGCCCAATAACCGAGGAGGTCGAGCTAAGAAAGCCACCAACAACATGACCACTTCACCAAGTGTTTCAAATGACATCGACAAATTTAACAATCACGAATGGAACATCAGCGGCTTTACGATGACGATGCGAATGGTAAAAGCACACAGTGGCGAGGAGGAAAAGGCGGTACTCGAGGGCGAATTCGAGTTCACACCCATCGAGAAAGAGGGAGAGCTGGATGGATTCAATCCCAGATTCGAGGTTCTTGAAGGGAAGCAAGCTGTCAAATTAAAGTTTCGGGGAGAGCTTCTCTAGCTGAAATGGATCATTGGGGACAACCGCAACGCTCTATAGATGGGAGTTGCTTCGGTTTGAGCACACTGCGAAATCTGACGATATCGTGAATGTGTGCACATGGCGGGCAGCATTCACGAAGTTTCTTTTCTTTTGGGAGCAGAAGCGAAAGCACATGGCTTACAGGATCGAGGACGTGGGACACATCGATGAGTTGAAAGTTACTTGCTTTTGGATCCCCTAAACAAAGATTGAAGGCAAGGATCCAAATATGATATTTCACTAGGAGAGTGCGATCGAGTTAGGAAGGGCATTATTACTTTAAATCATCGATCCAATGTGTACGAAAAGATGAAATCCATGATACATGATGATCTCTCTTTTTAGAATCCGTTCGTCTCTTTTGCGTTGGGTTTGGTCCGCCATTCCGACTTGGTAATTCATTATTTTGAGTTATAAACCTGCAGTGAGTTCTCTTTCTAGACACTCAAATCTGCAGCATGTTCTTACCATCTCAACCTTGACTCTCAATATCTAATAGATACCTACACGTAGACGTTTCTTGTTTAGCCATACAGAGTCCTGAGCATTCGAAAGAGAAGGAATATGTGATTTCCAAGTCTCTCCCATATCACATCCTTTTGATTGGCCCAGGAAGCGACTCCTTTCCTCTTCTTCTGGGCTAAAATTGCAGTGCAGTTCGCCTCAAAAAAAAATCTGCTCGTAATCCCGTTGTCTTCTTAATAATTGACTTCTTTAATAATCGCCTACTTTCTTTGGAACTAAGATTATATACTACGGAGAATACCAGCTCTCCCTGTGTAGATTTCAACAGAATCTTTTGATATCGTGCGTACACGTCTTTCACGACTTGTTCGAGAATGTCTACTTCGGCTTTTGTTCATGGATCTAGTTGACGAAAGGTTGGGCGTACATGATAGAAATATTGGCTGAATGGGATAAAGTTACTTTTAGAAGATTGTATGAACTGGTTTGAACTGTGACTGTTTTCTACAGGATCTCTTTTACGGGGTTTATCTAGTCATGTCGCCATGCATATCGATGTTAATACTAGCATTCACCAACTCTAGCTCTAGTTTTTATCCCACTTTGCCTTATTTTCCTATTCCTCTAATACTTGATCTTCTAATCCTCCATCTTACGATGTCCGTACTTTCTCCTGCTCATGCTATCCTTGCAACTTTTTTTTTCAGGTATAAGCATTCAAGATGTAGTTGTGATTAGGGATACAGAACGCATGCATTTCTGGGACTGTAGTGTAGATAGAGGGAGTAAAGGATTGAGGTCGGCGGTCTCAGGTATGGCACTTGCACGCTGAAAAGCCGAAAAACACACGCAAGATTGACATTGCTTCCAGGTCTCATCGTGTATGTAGAAAACATTTTGTTGAACGACTTCGTGACGCCTATTGGAAGATAAATGTTAGACTCATTGACCAATATTATGTGAGAATATATACACATACCGAAAGAGTGCCAAAGCATGTCTGGCACGTTAAGACCTTCGGGAGTCAGTACGGACAGGAGATACCATTTCATCAAGAAGGTTCAGCTCTTGAAAGCTGACATGGAGAGAAATTACGATGGCATTCTGGATACCAAGCTTGTGCGATATACTTGTATTGCTGAAGGCGTAAATTATTCTTTGACATAACAGTCTGGATATTAATATTGGGTGTAGTGCGTCTCCCGTAGTTCTAAAATGAGGTTGGGCAAGAATGCTCGCAAGGAAATGGCATTCCCGCTCATGAGTAGGCAGACCGTTGAGCCTGTCGGCAGCCTTCTTCTCTGGCCTTGGGGAGGCCTTTGGCTTTGGTGTCTTTGAGATGGCGGCTTGCTTGGTACTCTCTAGTGTTAGAGTCTCCTCGCGGTTCTCCTTTACAGCCTTGGCCCTTTCGTGTAATTATCTCCTGCTTTTGTGCAAAGCCGAAAACTCTGAATTTAGGGTAGGACGAAATCCGTATTGAAGAGAAATCAATGGTCCCTGCGAGCGTTGGGAAAGAGCCATTGTGCAACTTACAGGTTCCGTAGTGCTTGATTCTGGTCCTATTGAGGCATGATGTGCACTTGATGTGGGCGCGCATTGTGCATCGATGGAACATCTCTACGCTGCGCTTCACAATAGTCCACCATCAAAGCCTCCAGCTCTTGCTGTCGGTCTCTGTCCGTCATGCCCTATTTGCGCTCAACGTGGACACGCGTGTCACTGTGGCTGATCTAAATCAATGGGAGACTGACGTGCATGTAGGAAAGTAAACAGCGGTGCTGTGGGAACTTCTGAAGGACGCGTTCGGTGATTTCTACAGTGAACTTGTTATTGCCGAGTCTGACACGAATAGGACGACCTGCTGGGTCAAATTGCGAGTCTATACTTGATCTTGCCTGAGGCGAGACGCCTCAAACGTAAGCATTAGTGGTTGAATGCTAATAAAAAAGTGTGATTGCACTTTCTAGACTATCCATATCCACAGAAGATGGCGCTGTTCCACCGGCAAGGAAGCTTGGTTGTGCGTAGGATGGTCTGTCGTCTAATGTTCCACTGCGTCAAGGTTCGGACTCGGCCGAGGCCTGAGGCCCCGTTGGTCAGATCTGGGTAGGTGGACTCGAAGTTTGTGACAATTGGAAATAGCTGCGATTTGGACTGATGACGGAGGTTAGTATGTGTTCCTCATTCAAAGAAAGCGAAGAGCAGACATACCTCTGACTAGAGCGGGACACACACCAGACTCTGTGCGAAAACACCAAAAATAGGTGATTTCCACTACTCTCATCTCGGGAGCTGGATCAAAACTCCCCCATCAAGATTTTATGGTGGGTAGCAGAAAAATATGCCAATCGAGGGTGGGCGGATCAACGCATATGGTCATTGTCCGTAGCACTGCAATATTTAGATTGTGTCGGCGTGAATGGAAAAAAGGAAGGCTTTCTTACCTTGCTCTTGCGCCTCTGGCAAGGTTGGAAAACTGGAGTTGGCTTGGTAGGCAGCCATCATATCCTCGTGAGGAGCGGTGTTCACGATCTCCTCGGTCGCTGCGGTCGCTCTCTCGGATCTCTCTCGACTCTCGACTTTGACTGCCTATCATCGCGAGATGCTGTCTGGGCGGCTCAACGCATATGGAAAGTATCCTACAACTGTAATCAGTACTAACAATGAGGCTAGCTGCGCGGAAAAACCTGAGGGAGTGTAGCAACGGATGAAGCGCTTACCTGAGAAGAGTCGATGTTCATCCGAGAATAGTCGACGTTGTTCTCCTCGTCGACGAAGTGTTCTGAGTGGCGTACTCATTCGATAGGTTCAGACCTTGCTGGTGCTAAACGTAAAGCAAATCGAAGTCGAAGCTGTCGAAACGGTCTACGAGTTCGTCTGCCCTTGGAGGGCTCTCAATAGTCTCCTCTATCTCTATCTCGGTGCTCTCTCGACTCTCGACTCTCGACTCCGACCGCCTGATCCAGGACACCATCTATCATCATCACGAGATACTGTCCTACGAATTCGTCTGCCCTTTGGCTCCCCGCCAAAAGAGGAGGTCAAAAATGACAAAAAGGATGAGTTGGAACTGAGCCAGGGGAGGTGTTACATGGAGAGTCTCTGTTGTGTTTGAAGAAATAACTTGCACATCGTGTATGAAAGAGTGTGCGATGAGGGTTTGTTTGTGTAGGAGGAGAGGGATGGCGCGAGAGAAGGATGAAAAAATATTGTGTGTGGGTCTCGTGTCAGGGGGGGTTACCCAAACAACATTCATCACATGGGACAAGTAGTAGCTCTTAAGAGCATGTACAACTCATCAGATTTCAGCTTTGACCTCACTACGAAGGTGTTCTTGACTGTGGCAGGCTTGCTGCAATGTTCACTTGTATTGGATGCATGCAACAATCCCATGAATTGTCAGCTCTGCTTTATCATCTCCATGATTTGTGCTGCTTACCTATAGAGATGGAAAACAACCAGCAATTGATCCTAGGTCCTTCAGTTGTCGAGGCTATGGCAATTGGGATTCGCCAATGCCTTTCGTTGCTGAAAAAACACCTTTGGGGAGTGAGATACCAGATCCAATCAGCAATGCCGAGTATTTGAATAACAAGCTGCTTTTAAGATGAAAGTCTCAAAGCCGCGAACTCAAGCTCATAGCTGCTAGTCTCAAACACCCGCGAAGCATCCTGCGTAGCATTTGATTGTGACTGTCCAGCGCTCTCGTCATGCGACGCCGCTTGAAGAGAACAACACAGTCGCGCTGCTTCAAAATAAAACTCTAATCCACCATAACGAATTGAATTCAAATCAGAAGGGCCACATTTCATAACAAAACTCACAGATCTCAATCTTACCAAAAATATAAAAAAGACTATGCCCATAGTGTGGATTGAACTCGTGGCCTGGCGGCGAAGCGAGAGTACCAAGGGGAGCCTTGAGTAAATCAGACTCCTGATAGGATCAGGGAAATCCGCAAAAAGAGATTGAACGGACTGGCCGATCTTATGATGTGTGAGATTTCTAGTTAAAAGTTAGCTTGTGTCGTGAATGGATGATTCTATCTAAGCTATCTAATCCTCGGGTCCTGAAGTCGAAGTCGTTTGAGAGAGCATGAGTAGTTTCCTGTGACCATATTAGCAGATGATAGATGTTCTGGATCTTTTAGTTCATATACCACAACAAACAGGCCTAGGAAGGGTAAAAAGATAAAACTGAGCTACTGGAATTTTTTTGCAGAGCAAAAACAAACCAAGATATGGTGATAGTTTTTCAAAAATTGCGAGATCTACGGTTTTCAGTCAAAACGTCGTCAAGGTTCTAGGCCATTGGGCTCTTACATCACAACATGTAAGCCCACCAGTGATAAAATTCTCGCATCACAATTGCTGGCAAGCTTCTACAGAGCAAAAACAGACTCATAACTTGGGAGACTATTCCACAATTTGTGTGAGCTACCGTTCAAAGCAAAAATAACTTTACCCTGATGGAGAGGACAAAAATGGCGAAAAAAGATATTTAACAGATGTGATCTGTGAGGATTGAACCTGTAGGGCACGTTAGCTTGTTAACCAATGGACGATTGTGGTTAGTGTCCTGGATCCGGCAGCAGCGTCGACGAGAGCAGAGCATTTTCCTGTGACCAAATTAGCAGATGGTATATGATTGTAGTCTTTTTGTATTTTTACTACAAGAGGAGCTGATAATGTCTCTATAAGCACGCCCTTGCCTTAACAGTGGTAATAAAGATATATAACTTGGCAATAATGATCAGGTAGATATACAGAACCTTTTCAAATCGGTGCAGAGGTGTAGATATGGCCTTGTATGTCGTAGTTGTATGGGTGTCCTTCTCAACCCTTGGAGTTCCGAACAACATTCACGGAACAAACCCCCTTATCTCAGATACACCGCAAAGCAAGCGAAATGGCTCCCACGTTATTCCGGAACGCTCGCACATCAGCAGCGCGAGCAGGAGGAGGAGGAACGACTGCACGCCATAGACACTCTGAGACGAGCTTGGAGGTGTATGAAGCCTGTGGGACGAGTCTTCTTCTCTCCGTCCTACACCAATGCACTTGAGCGCCCTGGTAAGACTTCTCTCGTTCATCTCCGCAAACCTGGCTCGGAATTTTTTCGCGGTATACTGAACAAAGACACATAGCCAACCACCATCCTCCGCCGACGAGCACCGTATACGTTGGAGGCGGCGAGGAGCGATTAGAACTCGGTATTACCCTCAGCTTCTCACACAATTATCATTGACAACCACGGACAGATCAAGGGTAGGGTAGGCTTTGTTCGGCATCTTCACCAGCGCCAACGAAGAAGGAAGCAAACGATCATCCTCACAGCTCTCCGCCATCATCCTTCTCTCCGCCTGCGGCCCTTCCGTACTTTCTCTCGATTGACGACCTACTTTCGCTTTCGAACGTCGCTCCATTCCTGACAAGATCGGTGGTCCATGGCAGTACTGGGGACGGCGGAAGGCACATTCACAACACCAGCAAGCAAATTGCACCGTTTCAAGTACCCAACGTGCTGACCCAACAATTTTCGAAGAAGTGGACTGGTTTGAAGAGCACTGGCACAGTTTTGGACAAGGAGTCTCAAGGATATGAATAGTACTGGCGGGATCAAGAGGCGGTAGCGACAGCAGCTGGGCGTGGTCCGGTTCTCCGCCTTTGCGACATAATCCTACTAATTAGTAGAGACTAGGAATTCCCAGGACGTTCAATTGAGGCCCAGTCGTGGATGAGACTATGCCTGGGCTGGACGAGCCCAGTTGTGAGACGAAGAGAGCAGCTTTGGCTGTTCTCAGCGAAGGCGAGATGGCATGGCAGTGAAGACCTTTTCAGGTCCAATCAGCAGAAGATCCAGTGCCTGAAAAGCGGAGAAAGACGGCATCTTGCTGGATAATGTCCCTAGGATCCGCAACCGATGAAAATCTGAAAGTACCGAAGAGTTGTGAAGAAGTTACAGTAGTGACCTGTGCAGTCGGGCAGCGGACAAAGAAACCCACAATCCATCATCGAGGCAAATGAGAACTCCTCACGGATAATGAAATCGCATCCTGACTCCCATGGAAAGGATGGGGCTCAGAATGATAAAGAGCTTGGGAGATGCGAGACACGTGTATATCCATCCGGGTTGGCAAGCAGGACCCGGGAGCGAGGTTTGTGCGATTTGGGTGGATGTATCGTACAACATGATCAACTATGGAACATCTTGTAGACTAGAGTATAGATGGATCCATAAGGTTGTTGTAAAGCTGTTTGAGATGGGAGGAGGTCGAAATCTAGCGTTGGGTGGATCTCGGATGTGCATTCCTCATTGAGCGTGCTGTACCAGGGGCAATCTCAACCTCAATTCTTACCTCACGCCGGCTGCATCCATCTATTTCTTCCACAAGCAGCGACTTCATCGAGATGAGATGGTCATGCCCAGGGCAACACTTTGGGGACAATGTGCGTTCGGCCATGTATATGACGACATTCGCTCCAATCGACTCCTCGCGACGGAGACAACCAGTCCATTCATCACTCCTCTCGGACACTCTGTGCTGATATTGTCCTAAGGCATGACATCCTATCCCAATGAAGCGTCTGCTCCAGCTTCGATATCCTTATCCTTGACTCGGCTTGCGTTCTACAGCGACGAAAAACCTTGCGCATCATTTCAGGGACCTGCGCCGAAATGCTTTGTTGCATCAATGGTTATCAAGTAAGTCCTTTGAACCGGAGACCTTTCTCATATATCGACCGCTTGCATGCATTCCAGTTGCTCACATTCGTGGGATCGACGCAGCCATATAGAGTCTGAGCAACCAAAATTTAGGCAACGTTGAAGATCCACATTTTGGACGACGAAAGCCAGCCACACCCAAGCATCGAATCAGATTGATAGTGAACTGATCCAGCCATTCAAGCCACGAAATCCGATGTGCCGGTGAGACGTAGCACCCTCGGTCGATGCCAACTCTTTCCAAGCTGCGCAGGTCCATCGATGTAGACGTGTTGTCCTTGTCTCTGGTACCATGGAAGAACAGCCACCATTAATGCTTTTGGGACGGCCAGTTGGATTCGTTCGGGTGATTGGCTGTTGTTGTCGATTTTCTGGGCCGATGGAACAACGCTACTTCTCTCCTTTCTGTTTGACCATGACCTCAAAGCTCTTCCTAGATCTCCTCAGGTCTTGCTCAGCACCGCCATGCCTCTGGGAGGACCGGCAGGAGGCAAGGGCTTTTGTCACCGCCTTTAGGAGTCGAGGATATGTTTCGGACCTGGCAGAAACTCTTCAAACCTCACTCCATTGCCACCTCATCCGAGGGCTTCGAGATATAGTGCCCGGTGTGCTCGCCCATGACCTTCAATGGTCGAACGAAGAACAGCTGTCTCCCTCAAGCGAGCACTGCACTTCAAAAATGCACTTTTCCTGTAAGCCGAACATTCAAGCATGTCACCAAATTCTTTTTAATATGCCTTCTTCCAAATGCCAGATCCTTCGCGCCACCGACGGTGGGTCACTGTTGGACCTCGCCCTGCGTTGTGGATGCCTTTTCGCGGAACTCCATGCCCGCACAACAATGGTTATTGTCCAACTCTTCGATCTTGTATAGATCTTCTAGCACCCCCAGTGGTTGTGTGAAGCGTTCGCGAATGTAGCCGTGCATGTCCGTTCATTGCCGACATGTTCCTTGTGTCCTCACCTGTTCTGGGTCTTCGTTCTCTTGGCTATAGGGTGGTCGATATGAGCCTCCAAATGCTGCCATCTCCCACCTGATTGACGAAGCTTGGATCGCGCTACACTTCCTATCGAGGTCTGATGCTGGTTAAGGATAGAATGTTACGGAATGAGGCGTGCTCCAAAGTCTGTCCAAAAGCTCCTCCTCATGCTACCTTGCTCCCCAGGCGGGTGAGTCTTCCATCGCGGGCCCGGGTAATGACAGAATAGGTGTTAGGAGTAGGGTGTTTCAGTCCGCCGCTTGCCAATGAAGCCGCGAATCTTCTTCCTGGCTCAAAATGATGCCCAGCCGACCTCTCTGGACTCTAGGGTGTGTTGCGGCCGCTGTTGTCGATGACTCCTCGATTCGTGGTTGTCAGTATCAGTGTGTGTACGCGCGCCAATGTCTCATCGCGATGTCTAAACAACTCCACCAAGCGCTTTCGTGCAACGGGTTATGTTGTAGGTCTTCCGCGGATGCCAGGGGAACTATTCTGTGATGTCCCTCCATTGTAGAGATGAGTATTGGTTCGTGGGCGTCGACTCGGATGTCTGTTGGAGAATTCAGCTCACCGCACCCTGAGAGAAGGGATATGCCGCAATCTACATTTCCTGGGAAGTCATACTGTCACGTCTCGCCGCCTCAGAAGTGTGCCCAAAGAAGGTGAGAGTTGTATATCATGGTATTACATAGGGGCAACCTTTCAAATGTGGCCAGGAGATTATCAACATCTATATCTATTGCACTATGATGAAAGTATGCAGAACTCTGCAATATTTACCTTTCGAGTATGGATCTTGGCGCCCAACCACGCAATGAGAGTGTCTACTTGATAATTCCCTTGTCTGCTTAACTTCACAGCAACAACAACAATCTCGTTCAAATCCAGCGTAAGTAGAGGATCTTCTTCTATATTATATCTAAAGATAACAGCAGCTTGCTAACGCTCAATACTGGGAATTTAGAACCAACCACCTTCAATATCAGATTTCAACATCACCACAATCATGCAAAAGTCCACCGCCATCATCGACCCTCGTCCTGTCAGCTTCGGAGCAGTCGGCGCCGGTATCGTCTTAGCAATCTTCATCATATTAATAGCCATCATCATCTTCTCCAAATACAAGCGCCGACGAATGTTACGACGCGGGATGTACGGCAACCAAGTCCCAGGCATTCAATTTCAACGATGGTACGGACACTAGGAACCTTCTGTCTGGCTTTACACGCAGTAGCAAATGTAGGTAAGAACTCTTTAAGCGTTGGAAGAACCATATACTGACGTTTCTATCTAGTTCTACACTTCAATCCGAGCCGTTCAACTTCTTTTTATTTTGTGTTACAACAACTCGCAATATTTCGGTTTGCCATGAGTAGTCTGTTCTTGGGAACTTCTAGATTTCACTTCTCCTAGTAGTAATGAAGCAACAACCTCGTCATCCCAAATTCACAAGATAGGTGACCAAACTTAAAGTTCACAATGACGTTCTGATATTTGTGTACTGCTAATGGTTTGAGATTAAAGTTTCGCTCTCCTTACGATCTTTTGACGGGTTGAAACGTGCGAGCGTAGCTTTCCCTAGATTCATCAACTGAAAACATCATCGACATCATGGCCAAGAAAGTTTTCCACATGCGGAACTTTGATAGAGTCAGTATTGTGATTGAGATATAAAGTTCTACTGAATCTCTTCCATTCTACCAGGACAGCTTCAATAATTATCCTCCGAACCTACCATTCCTTACATTATCGAGACATCCATCACAATGGGAAAACGAACCGCCAAATCCTCGCAGGAAAAACCCGAAGAACCACCAATAGACAAAACCATCGATCACACCAAACTAAAAGAAAAATACCGTCAAGAACGCGAAAAGCGCATGAGCAAAGAGCGCGTGCATCACCACAAAGTCCCCCGCGAAGTCCTCACCAACTTTCAAAAAGACCCATGGTGCGATCCAAATTTCACGCGCGATTCTATCCACCGCGAAATCGACGTCCTAATCCTCGGTGCCGGATTCGGTGGGCAACTCGCTGCTGCGCGCCTCATACAAGCTGGTGTGAAGGACTTTTTGTTAGTGGATAAAGCTGCAGATTTTGGGGGCGCGTGGTATTATAATCGGTATCCGGGTGTTTCTTGTGATACGGAGAGTTATATTTATCTGCCGCTTTTGGAAGAGGTGGGGTATATTCCTAGTGAGAAGTATTGTCGGGGAGGGGAGATTAGGGAGCATGCGCAGAATATAGGACGGCATTTTGGGATTTATGAGAAGACACTATTTCAGACTGAGGTTGACACGTTGAGCTGGGATGAGGAGAAGAAGAGGTGGAGCGTTGGTACTAAGAGAGGGGATGAGATTGAGGCGAGGTTTGTTGTTAGTGCAGGGGGTAGCCTGCATGTGCCTAAGTTGCCGGGATTAGAGGGGGTTGAGAAGTTTCAGGGACGGAGTTTCCATACCAGTCGGTGGGATTTTGAATATACAGGTGGTGAGATTAATGGTGGGTTGGATAAGTTGAAGGGTAAAAAGGTTGCCGTGGTTGGCACAGGTATGTTCGCATTCTTATCTGATTGAGAATTGTGGCTGATTATTATTCAGGAGCATCGTCAGTACAGGTCATCCCGCATATTGCAGCAAGCGCTGAACACCTCTACGTCTTCTCGCGAACTCCTTCCTCAGTAGACAAAAGGTTCGACCAGCCAACAAACGAGAAATGGGCAAATGAAGCGAAGTCACAAAAAGGCTGGCAACGAGAGCGTATCAACAACTTCAATATCATTGTAACTGGTGGGAAAGTCAAAGAGGACCTCGTTCAAGATAGCTGGACAAAAACAATGCAAAAACTGCCCCACTGGGGAGGACGCGACTCCGAAACTTCAATCGAGGATAACATGGACCGCCAAACCGAAGCCGACTTCCAAAAAATGGAGCAAATACGAGCCCGGGTCGAAAACGAAGTAGAAGATCAAGAGACAGCCGAGAAATTAAAACCATGGTATATCGCCTTCCCCTAGATTACTATAACTGGTGATTAATGAATAGTTAAAGGTACAATCTCTTTTGCAAGCGTCCTTGTTTTAACAACGAATATTTATGGGCTTTTAACCGTTCCAACGTCACTCTAATTGATCTCACCGAAGAAGGAAAAGGCGAACAGTATATCAATGAGAAGGGAATCCAAGTCGGTTCTACACACTACGATCTCGATTGTATCGTATATGCTTCCGGCTTCGAATTCGGTTCGGATTATTCTTCGCGCTTGGGCGTCACAATCAAAGGTCAAAATAATCTCAACCTAAAAGACAAATGGGAAGACGGACCTTCAACCCTCCACGGTCTCACATCTCGAGGCTTTCCAAATGCTTTTTTCATGACGATTGCGCAGAGTGGGTATACACAGAACAACACTCACGCATTGGATGAACAAGCTCGACACTCGGCATATATTATCAGTCAAGTCCGTGAATGTGGTATTAGCTATGTACAGCCGAACGAACAAGCCGAGGATGAATGGGTTCAGAATATTGTGGAGATGGCAAGGGAACAGTATAAATTTGTTGAGGAGTGTACGCCGGGGTATTATACCAATGAGGGACAGGATGGAGAGAAATGGTTGAGGGGGGCCAGTTATGGGAAGGGCAGTCCTGCATTCTTTAAGCTTCTTGAAGAGTGGAGGGGAGCCGGTAAGTTGGAGGGTTTGGAGATTGTGTATGAGGCCAAGAATAAAGAAAGAGGAAGTCAAATGGCGGTGGAAGCAAGGAGTGAGACTAAAGTCGAGAAAGATACAATGATGAGGGGTCCGGCAAAAGGTATTGAGCCCATTGACATGATGTCGTGGTTTGGGCTCCTACTATATGGTTTTAGGGGTCTGGGTTTATCTTGGTAGATATTGGCTGCATAGATAGCATCTTTTTGAGTTTGTGTTCATGTTTTTTTACATTCTTACGAGCTCGACTCTACGTTTTGATGACATTGGCCATCGAGTCCAATGTGATATTCACTCACGGTGATAGCAATTCAAAGAATCCCATGACGATTGCAAGTCCCCTTAGAGTCCTTCGCTATAGCCAGAAACACCACCATTTGCGCCATACGACTGACTCGGCCGCAAGCTAAACATGAGGCTGACTGACGTTGATTAATATATACTGAGACACAATCGGCCCGTTCCGTAGATCTCAGCCTCGTGAGTGACCGTCATCGAGGAGACTTGGTTTCATCTTTACATATTTCAATAGTCCGACCTAATCTATTTTACACATAAATCGAAATGACGTTCTCGAAGCATAAACCTAAAGTTTTTCCAAAGCTAAACTGCGAGTAAGCATGTCGTCAATGATTTGGATGAATATCTTCCAGATGATTCAATATGCTTGCCTACGATCTTGATAATTTCTGATCTTGCATCTATCGAAAATGTTCCCATCAACTCTGCAAAGTTCCCAGCCGCCTGCTTCAGATCCAGAAAAACACCATAATTCCAAACACGCACGATGGCCTACAGGACGAAAACGTCATTTCTCAAACAAAAGAATTCCAACACGAGCCGAGGTCGAGAAATCGCCTGCATTGGAACTGCTATCATTCCCACACGATGACCCTTCGAAACCAAGTAACTGGTCTAGTGTAAATCCTCACCTCACTGATATACAGGAAAAATTGGTGACTGACAGAATCTCGTAGACCAAAAAATTCCTCACCTTGATAATCGTTATCAATGCCGTCAATAATAGCAACCTCGGCAGTACATTATCCTCGAATCCTAAATCTCTTACCCAGAGGTTTGGTGTCAAGAGTGATATTCTGCTCGTGCTTCCTAGCTCGGTGTTCTTGTTAGGCTATGTATTTGGACCTATGATTGCTGCTCCCTTGAGCGAAAAATACGGAAGAAAAGGGGTTTTGATTGGATCTTTCTCCGTGTACAGCATTGCCACTCTTTGTTGCGCCGTAGCTCCGAGGTTTGGTGCACTGGTGTTTTTCAGGTTGGTGACGGGAGTTGGTGCTGCGACGCCTCTTAGTGTCGTAGGAGGGTGAGAGCTATCACTATCTTACAAAGATGAGAGAATTCTAATAAGAGATATTGTAGGACATGCGCAGATCTCTACTCCGACACAATCAGAAGAGGTCGTGCGGTAGGTTGGTTCATTACAGCTGCTGGCTTTGGACAAGGTATTGGCGCGATTCTATCTGGATATCTCGCTCCAAGAGCATGGAACTTGCCATATTGGGCTGCTTTGACAATTGCTGTGGTGTCTCTTCTACTACTATTCGTCGCACCGGAGACTTTTGAACCAGTGATATTGAAGAAGAGAACAGGGTACTTGAGGAAATGCCATGGTCAAAGGGTTTATGCTCCAATCGAGCTCGAGAAAAAAGGGATAAAAGACTTCGCTATGACGCAGGTAATGAGGCCGGGAAAGATGTTCGCAACCGAACCGTTGGCCTTCTTTACCTGTCTGTACCTAGCTCTTGTATACGCGATCTACTACCTCTTTTTTCAAGCGTATCATAGAGTCTATGAAGGTAAGCAAACGTGTGCACAAACATAATATCGAAAAACTAACCTTGAAACAGACGGCTACAAAATGACCCCCGGACACGCCAGTCTCACCTTCATCCCAGTAGGAATCGGAGGCATCTTCGCCTTCCTAGTATCACTTCTCTATGACCGCCACTTGCGAAAGGCCGAAAGAAAGGGATTCTTGAGAGAGCGAAACCGAGAGGAGAAACTGCGGCTACCATTAGCATGTCTCGCAGGCCCGCTCCTCACCATCAGCATGTTCTGGACAGGCGCATCGGCAAGCCAACCACATACAGTGTCTGGGGGAGTCCCCGTATCTGCTCTCATACCCTTCGGCATGGGATACACTCTTATCTTTATGTCCTTGTCAAATTACCTCGTCGATTCTTATGAGAAGTATGCTGCGTCTGCAATGGCGGCGTCGAGTGCAACGCGCAGTTTGCTCGCTGCTGGATTGCCAATGTGTTCGAAAGCGCTTTATGATAAACTTGGTATCGCATGGGCCTTTTATTTCTTAGGATTATTAATGTTGATTTTGAGCTTCATTCCATTGGGGTTCCTGAAATGGGGCCGGTAATCAGGAAAAAAAGCAAGTTCTGTCAGGAGCTACGCAGAGAGAAAGAAGAGAGGGAAGGGGCCTCGACATAGTGGTATATTCTAGTGTAGTTACAGTAATTAAGCTGGGCTGTTTTCTAATATTACAACGCTCGCTCTTTTCATAGCGCCTGAGTCGAAGTCATGCTGTGTGATGAATCCAGAACTTGGCGTGCTCTGTTGCTGCTCGCCTACTTCACCTGTGAGATGCATATACCAATAGAGCATCCCAACAAACAACCCTCCACCCACAATATTTCCCAACGCAGACGGCAACATGCTTTTCCAGATGTACGTGCCTACGCTGACTTTCGGTGCGCCGAGAAAAATGCCAAGTGGAATGTAGAACATATTCGCAACAACGTGCTCTCCTCCAATCGCCGTGAAAGTCATGGTTGGGAACCATATAGCGATGATCTTGGAGAAGACTTCTCGTGAAGAAGTGCAAAGGAAGACGGCCATGGTCACCAGCCAGTTTGCAAGGATTCCACGCAGGAAGACTTGGCCCCAGGTTAGGTCAAGAACTTTGGCCATAGCCATATGGATAGCCTGTTTGTGGAAGGATCCTGAAGCAAATAGGCCTCCATCTACTCGATCAGATCGTCAGTGTGTTACGGGTTGTGTGACATTAGAGGGAGGCTTGTTACATACATCCGACTAAGACGATAACGAAAAACAGCATGCCGACAAGATTAGCCATAAAGGAAACCGACCACGTCTTGATCAGATCGACGAAAGAGATACGTCTGTGCAAGAGTCCAACAATCGAATACTGTCATTCGTCAGTACACCAGAGACGAGCTTGGTTCTGAAGGACCCAGCTCACCATGCAATAGCTCGTGAATAGGTCGGCGCCACTCAAAAAGCACATGATTAATCCCACAGGAAAGAAACATGCGGAGATAGTCTTTATGAGCCCTGGTGCATTTTCTTGAAACCACGGCGAGGCGCTCGTAGAAATGTTGATAGCACATCCGAAGCCAAGCAGAAAGCTGCCTGCTACACAATTGACGAACATCTTGTCAAGACGTTGGCGAGCCTTTTTGCTGGCGATATTAGAGATTATGAAAGTGGTTTGTGCGGGTGTATAGGCCTCCATCTTGACGGATCCTGGATTGCTTGAAGGAGGAATGAGGGATAGGTTCAGCGACTTGCCAGAAAGAATGGAAACAAAACCTGGAAAGAAAGAGAAGAGCACGAACGGACATTTCAGCTGCACCGTGACAGAGCACAAAGCTGATCCCCTCTCACCCGGCGAGGTCAATGTACAATCCATCTAATCACATCTACTCCAATAACAAAAGTGGATTCATTGTTGAAGCTTGAGTTCATACCCTGCAAAGAGCCTCAATATTAGCGACTATAGCGGCTAGAAACGAGAAAGCTTGTTTGGTTCAAGCGCATCCAGATAGGGTAAATAATATATCTGCCGGAGCTTTTTTGATCCCGTCTCAATTGGTACTTCCGCGCGTGATTGCAATAGCCCTACCGGGAAAGCTCAGTTCGTAGATGCAAGAGGTTTCGAGGAAGCATTCGAAACACGATTCGTCATTGTATCAGGCGGCTCGGAGTTGTGTAGATTGCGACTTCGGCGATGAAGTGTGAGACTGGAGTTTCGATTGGTCGCGTCGATCATTTCTCGAGAGCGAATCGTTTGATTCACTCGAAATATTGAGAAGTAGGCATCATCACGAGTTTCGTCAGACACATCCTTCGTCATCGTTCGAGAGGGGATTGAAGGAGGGAAAGGGAGAGGGGAACCGACGAAATCTCTCCCGAGTTCTACGCACTCGTAAACACCAACCTAGACTGATTAACTGGTCACCGACCAAATATGCCCAAAAGTTCGACAGTTTTCAACTTGGAACCAGAGCATCACCACTGCCTCTCTCGGCGCTTTCCTACAATTGAGACTTCGTTCATTGAATGATACTCTTTCCACAACCTGACGCGCTTTTCACGCAAATCGATACGGGTTTGAGCGAGATCGTCATGGCGGTAGGAAATCCGGTAGGTATGCGTATGGTATCTTGATGTCATTTCAATAGGATTAAATTACCTGTATATGATTAAAATCAAGTTAAAATCAAGTTAAACTCCAACGTATCTGGAAATGTATTGAAGTAACGACTGTTGGTACACTATTTCTACACAATATGTAACAAACCCAACTAAAACATACAGAGAAGAGAACACTGGCGCTCTATCCTTAACGATTGTCTATTTTCCTGTCCCAAACCAGCTCCTCACTCCCAGAAAATGCTGAATAAGAAAGCTCTCCTCTTGCCTTACTTAGAAGAAAGACAAGAATCTTTCTTCTGAATCTGTTGGAATATGCCATGTGTGTGTGTTGCTTTTATGTTTGAGCTCTGTTTTACAAGGAGCGCTAGTCTCTTTTTGGCTTTGTGTATGTCGAATAAGGTTGCTTATTTCGTATGGTTTATTGCTTGTTCGCATCCTTTTATTTCAAGCCTTAGAATACTGTTCTGTATTTAAAATCTCTCGTTGTTCCTATTCTGAGGAGGAGGGAGCTTTAATTTAGTTTATTCGTTTATTCTAATAGTTATAAACCCGGTTTACTATATAGAATTCTATATCGTTTAAAGTTATAAAACATTAGCTTTTTATTAGTCATCCGCTTACTAAGCATCGACAACTTTAAGATCTTATTTACTTTTCGCAATACTATATTCCTTAAACGAACACTACACGGCCTATATAATAGCTGTAAATACGAAACCTAGGTCTCTTAAGGTATTCCTAGATACTCCTTTAAAATACCCTTAGTTTAGAGACTAGATCGAATAAATATACTATGAACACGACTTATAGAAATACATCGATCCCGATTTCAAAGGAACACGTATCCCGTTCACCGTAGCAGAGGAAGCCTTAATTACTTAGGCAGCGATAGTAGAAACGATAAGGTAAACAAGGTCTACCTCTACTATACTACCTATCGTTTTACCAGTTCCTCGCTATACCGCATAGCCTATTTTTATAGAACCAATACTTCTAAATACGGTTAGCATAGGTTTTACAGATAAGGCTACTATATAGAAGATAGATATATCTTAAAAGGTTATATTTAACTATAAAATAATAGAATTTAAACTAGCTACTACTAAATACGAAATATAGCTTAAAATATTAACGTATATTAAAGAAAAGGTCTACTTAAACGTTACTTAGGTATACTATATATACCTCAGGCATTGCAAAGGACTCAACGAAGTAATATATACTCTTAAAACGAAGGTCGCCTTAATAGATACTGCGCTTTAAATATACGTTCGTAATACGTATTAAAGCCTAACTAACTCAGGCCCTAAGGCCTCAAACGTAGAAGTTTAGATAGATTCCTAGGTCGCCGTATACCGCCAGGCCTCCGAATTAGGCCTAGGCAACGTGGAAAACGAACAACCTTTATTCGCCTTTATAAGAGCTATCTCAAAGTTTAACCCTGTATAGTTACGTAGACAGGAAATACTCTTAAATAATACTATCTCTAATAAGGTAAGCCTACCTACCGTTAAGGTTATAGTCGCCAGATTCCGAAACTAACGCCGTATAGACTTGCTCTTAGGTAAGAGACAAGCGCCGTCCTCATTTGCTACCTTCTAAGGTGAGCAATACGACAAGGCGAGTCGAGACAACAACAACAACAAGCTACGCACGTGCTTATGTGGAGAGGAATACCGCTAGTCGGCTTACTTATATCTAATTAACAGCCTTAGGCCATCTGATTAGTTAGAAAAGCCTAAGGTATGCCAAAAGATTAATAAAATCCTTAGGAATAAGCCTTATCTTAAGAGCGTTATTAATAAGCTACGAGAAAAAGCTAAGCCTAATTTAGATAATACTACGAATATAAAGAGTACGCTAAACGTCTTAAATACGGTAAACGCTATAGTAATCTCGGCTTCTACAATAATCGTTATTCCTAATAAGGCTATAGCTATAGCCTTGTTATTAGCCTTACCCTTATTTTCTATTCCTTTACTTAAGGATACTTAGTTTTTCGACAGCGCCTCGTTAGATCACGTTACTAGCAGTAGTAGTAACTTTACTAAGGTTTCTAACGCGCCCCCTAGCGCTATAATTGTTAGTAGTATAGGTAGTGTTCCTATTTTGGCAATCGGTACGGTTCTCTTACCTATTCAAACACCTAAAGGGGTTAGTATGATATCTCTTAGTGGTGTATACTTTGCTCCGTAATATAATACCAACGTTATCTCTATTTCTCGCCTTAATAACAAAGGATACGATATAAGTTTCCGACGTTGTAAGATCCTACAAAACGGAATTCCTATTACCTTATTTAAACGCCAAGGCCAGATGTATACCCTTCCTAAGTTAGTAATAATAACGTTGTCTTCCCAAACCTACGTATTATATAATATATATACTATTTAGAGGCTACCGCCCCCTGAAAACAGCGTAGATCTCGAGGATTTCGCCTTTATAGGTATTCTATAACCTACCGTTCTATAAATAACGTAGAACTTAGTACTTCCTAGGCTACTAAAACGAGCCATATCCTAGGAATGGTATACCATTCTCGGCTATATTTCCGAGGCCGCTATTACCAAATTGCAACAGTATACAAACGGAGCCGTTATTACTACTTAGGCTAACGTTTAGCCTTGTTAGACCTGCAGCCTTACCAAGGCTGAGAGGGTAGTATCTCGTCGTAGTTAATATACCAAAACAGGCCTAGGCCTTCCTTTTAAGAGGATCTCTATAGATATAATATATTACGTGCCCTCGTTCGACTAAAATTAACTTTTAATACATCTCGTATATACATATACCGGCTACCATATAGTTACTAACTACTAGACTCAAGATCAGATAGTTGACGTTATCGAGGAATTCGTATTACTTATATACGCTATAGGATTTAAGATTCGCTTCCTTAAAACCGACGCTTTTACGAGCACACGCCTCGTAGAATTTCTAAAAACACACGGAATCTTACGTAAGGCTTTAGCGCCTTATATACAAGCTTAAAACGGCCTAGCGGAGGCCGCCGGCAAACATATTACTCGACTCGCTCGTTCGCTTCGAATACACGCAAAACTCCTAGCAAATCTCTAGCCTAAGTATGTTAAAACAGCCGTTTACTTACTTAATCTCTAGCTAACCAAACGCCTTACTTAGAAGTCTCCGTTTAAGTATATTACTAGTCGGAAGCCGAACCTCTTATATCTCGAGATTTTTAGCTATAGAGTATATCCCCTAATATATAACATTCCGAAGCTATAAAAGATAGAGCCTCGTATATATATTAGCTATCTCGTAGGCTATAACTCGAGCAATATTTTCCGAGTATAGATTCCGTTAAAAAAGCGAGTTATTCGTATAAGAGATATCACCTTTAACCCTACGAAGTTTTACTCCCCTGCAGATAGAGATCTCGGTCTTATATACGAGATTAAGGAGGTTATCTCCGTTTTATCTCCTCTTCCTACTATATTAGATAGTA
The DNA here is from genome assembly GCA_023078705.1 of Venturiaceae sp. KMAF11. Classification (NCBI taxonomy): domain Eukaryota; kingdom Fungi; phylum Ascomycota; class Dothideomycetes; order Venturiales; family Venturiaceae; species Venturiaceae sp. KMAF11. Next base: position 1,306,888 of record JALGOQ010000017.1, read on the forward strand.
TTTTCGAGTCTCTGCGAGACATATTTAACATTTCCGAGGTTTTAAATATATTAAAACAGTATATATCGCCTAAAATAGCGAAAAATAGTATTTCTAATAATATATATATCGCTAAAAGCGGTTACCTCCCTACTCTAGAAGCTACTCCGGAGCCGGAGGCTATATACGAGGCTATATACGAGGCTAAATCCTTAGAAACATAGCAAATTAACGTTATTTCCGACGTTCCCACGTCTCAATCTCAAACACGGCCTTCGTAGTATTACGAGATCTCTCCGGAAAGTATATAAGTCAGCGTAGACCTTAACGAAGCTAATATTATATTATCAAAACGTAGCCGCATTTATAAGGCATACGTAACTAAGGTATATAATAGCGAAGGAATCTTAGGATTTCTATATACTTTTAGCTTATCTCTCTCTTTTACTACCTTAGAGAATAAAACACGTGTTACGGACCTACCTCCGCCTCCGAAATCCTAGAAGTAAATAGTTAGTTATCCTTATATAGACTAATTTATTATAGTAGTAGAGAAGGAATACAACGACCTACGTCGTACTAGTATATTTAAAAACGTAATAGAGGCTACGAAGCAGCCTATTCCTTTACTTTAGGTTTTTACGTATAAGGCCGATTCTAACGGCTATCTTACCAAATTTAAAGCTCGTATTTGCGTACGTGGCGATCTATAAGTTACGATAGCGGAAACTACGGCTACTATACTCGCTGCTCGTATATTCCGTTTCCTTATTAGGATTATTGCCGCATTTAGCCTTAAGATGCGCTAATACGACATCGTTAATACGTTTGTTAACGTAAATATTGACGAGGAAGTATACGTCTATCCCCCTAACGGCTTTTAGTAAAATAGTAGTTTTCTAAGGCTTAAAAGAGCTCTATACGGCTTATATTAGTTACCTACTTTGTGGTAAGTATATTTCTCTAAAATACTCAAATCTTTCGGCCTTTCCCCTATCCCAGGTGTCCCTTGCCTATATACTAAACAGGATTTACTCGTATTCTTTTACGTTAACGAGATTATCGTTACTTGCTATCCGAGGTCGATATATCTTATCTCCCTCTTTAAGACTAAACTTACGTTACGTTATACGGTTAAATACATTGGGATCCCGTAATACTTCCTTAGAATTTGAATTGTTTAGAATACTTAGGAGAAAACGATTAGTTTGCTACAAGATGCGTATATTAAAAAGATTACTAAGCGTTTTAACCTTATATACCGAAAGAAGGTCTCTACGCTAATACCTATTATACTACTTCTTTTAAATCCTAAGGTTTCTTCCCCTAAGTTTTCGTTTGTATACCAACAACGCGTTGGTTGTATTGCCTTTTCTAGCTTAATTTTAAGGCCTAATATAGCAAAAGCCTTTTCTCTACTTTCGGAATATCTTAAAAACCCTTTATAGTAGTATATAGACGCCTTAGAATACGTGATCGTATATCTCTACTACTCTCGCTACCTCGCTATAGTATTCAGGGGTAATCTCGCTACTTTATTATTAATCTTTTCGTGCTAGTCTAACGCCTCGTTCGCCGACGACCTACCTATACGAAAGAGTAGCGAGGTATACGTCTTCCTCTTTTATAATACTCCTATTAACTAGCGCGCTACTAAGTAGAAAATAGTAACTACCTCTACTACCGAGGCTAAGTTACTCGCCCTATCCGGGGCTACACGCGAAATAATGTAGTGGCATAGGTTTTTTAAGGCTATACGCTTTAATCCCGAATAGGCAATCCACATTAACTGCGATAACTCGCAAACGGTTAACCTAATGCGGAAGGAAATACCTAAATTAGTCACTCGCCTTCGCTACGTCGACATATACCAAAGTTAGTTACGTCAGCAAGTATAGTAAGGTATCATCACAGTTAACCTCGTAACTACGGGCGAAATGGTTACTAACGGCTTTACGAAGCTACTTAGGCCTTAGGTACACGTAAAATTTATGCAGCAACTCGGAATAGTTGACCTCGAAAAGGAAATCGGTTACGTAGTTTAACATCCAGGACCTTACAGGTAAGGCCCTGAGAGGGTATATTAGAATATGCCATATATATATATTACTTTTATATTTAAGCTCTATTTTACAAGGAGCGCTAGTCTCTTTTTAGCTTTATATATATTGAATAAGGTCGCTTATTTCGTATAGTTTATTACTTATTCGTATCCTTTCATTTTAAGCCTTAGAATACTGTTCTGTATTTAAAATCTCTCGTTGTTCCTATTCTGAGGAGGAGGGAGCTTCAATTCAGTTTGTTCGTTCATTCCAATAGAATCACCCGAAACCTCCTCAGCGATCCCTTCTCCGAACTCACTCTCTCCGCAACCTCAGAAACATCAATCGCTGCTAATTCTCTTGGCTTACCCCAAGTCGTACAAGGCAAAAACTTCCAGCTCTCGCGATACTTTCTCGAAAACCAGTACTCCACCAAGTAATACAAAAACCACGAATTCTCGATACAAAGAGTCGGAGCCTTCCCATTCGCACTCGGCGTGAGCCCATAAGTGCGATCCATGGAACCAAGCAGCATCGGTAGTTGAACCTTCTACGCAAACGTTAGATCGAATAGGTAGTAAACGAGAGGATAAGCAGTCACATTATCACATGTCATTAGGACGTATTGGTGCGTTTCCTCCCACGCTGTCTTCAGGCCATTGGAGTCGTATTTCTCGAGAGACAGTAAAGCGTCGATTTCGTTTTGGAGATGTGATTGAAGAGTACTGCCGAAACCATCAATGATTTTCTGGAGATCTGAGGCGCGATATTCGTCGATGCTGGTCATGACGGAGTAGTTTAAGAGGGCGGTGAGTCCGGTTTGGAAGTCTTGGTGTTGTTCCATCGTTTCGGTCATGATGTCCTTCGCTCCTGTTACTATTTCGATTTTGGGAAAGAAGCAGTCTTCCTCTATGGTGTGGTGGTGCTCGAGTTCGTCGTGCCAGAGTTTGATCAGTTGAAGGAAGGCGCGAATGTCTTTCTTGGATTTGACGTGTGGCGCTTGGTTGTATACAGCGTTCTGCAAGACCGGGTTAAGCGATGTGCTATTGTAGGTTTGGTGTAATATGATTGACTTACGAGGACTCTCAACAGACAGTTGTGAAGTAGCGACATCTGTTGGGCAAGGAAATGGCTGCCATGCTCTCTGGAGACATCCCGACCACCAAAAGGTGTAGGTATGAGAGAAAATGGACGATCCGCCCATGATGTTGGGTTGAAAGAAAGCATTTTGGTGATGTTCGGGGACGTTGTAAGCCAGGTCAGAACCTTGGAGGATGATGAGATGAAATGGTTGTCGTTGTTGAGACAAAGAAATGTACAAAGAACTGTTTTAGAGAAGTACACCGTAGGAGTCTAGAACAAAAAGGAATATATATCAAGTGAACGAAATTGGATGCTTAGGTTTTGATACTAGCCAACCTAAAGCCATGAGGTCGAAATAAGCTATCTATAGATATTCATACATTTTGAATTCCCTTCAAAATTTTGCGACGCATATCCTGCAGCATGATTGTGCAAAGAAAGGGTGGCAGAAGAGGGGACCTCTACATTGACATAGCCAGGACCGCCTACTGTTGCGGTAAGTCGAGGTAGGAGACTAGGCGTGGCTTGATTGTGAGCCATCTTTTTTGGCTGGAAGCTTGAAATGAGCGGTTCCTAAACGTTGATGCGTGATGCAGTGCGACTAAAAAAGAACGAATTGTGGAATGGAAAGGCTAAGAAGGTCGCGAGCTGTCTTCTGGAAGATTGCTACATCTGTCGAGCGCCGTACTGATGGGTGGATTTCCCGAGCGATTGACCCTATTGACCGCCTTCAGAGCGTTGCGTTTGTTGTGTGGGAGGTAAGGGAGATGGTTGAAGGGCTTGGAGACGATGAGAAGTGTGGAATCTGAGGAGGCAAAAATAGATCGAAGCTAGGCCGCAAACAGTAACAAACCGTGTTTGGATGATGCCATCTTCAAGCCTTTCTTCTTCTTCGATGAACAAAGCTGCTTCGAGGCTAGTTTTTCTTGAAACATGTAAGGGAGAATGCCTTCGAGCTATGAAATGCGCGAGATCCGTATTTTTATCACCATTTGTGCTTAATACCCAAAAATATATGTTGAAGCAAGGGAAAAGAGCCTCAACTTTCGACTCTATAATTAAATAATAACCTACATTTCAAGTTCATGGTCAAACAACGTGGACGACGGTTCAACGTCGTCGTAGTCACGACGGAGATATATGCGACATGACACATTTCAAGCCCCTTCACTCTTCGAAGGGAAATATAGTAAAGATGATCCTCGCACGCCCAACCATGAAATAGTAGTAAATCGTCCGTGAGAAAAGGCTCGAAGAGTTTCAAGTAATATTGTTCCGAAAATACTTAGGAGGCATAACACAGCGGTACGTAGTGCTAATTCAAAATATGATGTTCGAATTTTGTGTAGCAATCAGAAAAACAGGAGCCTGTAAGAGGTAACAAGAATATCGGTGCTATACAGTTGAGTAAGGCACGATGCTAACCGTTGCAAGAAGTAGGAGTGCGTATCATTATGATAGCGCCCTGCTCCTAGCACCTGTCGTGTAAGTATTTTATTTTGCCCCTGTGAATGACAAGTTCCCTGTAACCGATGCAATTAATCCCGATCCCAAAACGACGAACAAACGCCCCAGTCCTCAACAATAGTGAAAGCTTTTTCAGCATTGATACTCAGGTGTCAAGCTTAGCTGCGCTATCCGCAACATCAGCGGCCACTGCTGCCACCTTTTCGTCTTCCTTAGCATCTGCTGCATCAGAGCTTCCGAGTCCACTGGCAATCCTCTTGGCTACATTCTTGGTTGGCTCTGGTCCACCCGTCTCAGCAGCAAGCACATTCCCGCTCTTATCAATGATGAACACTCCACGGCTAGTTTTCTTGGCCGGTCGTGCTTGAAGACCAATTGCGCCAATGAGGCCATACGAAGGATCGCAGAGGAGGTCATATGGTAGGTTTTGCTTAGTCTTGAAGGTGGTGTTGGCTTTGGGACTGTCTCCTGAGAGACCGAAGATGGAGAGGCCGGAAGCCGTGAGATCAGAGTAATCATCACGGAAGAAACACACTTGCTTAGTGCCTATGAATGTTTAGTATCAAGTCGCGAGCTCCAGCAATAGAGACTAGCAACATACAGCCTGGTGTGCTAGCTTTTGGGTACGTGAATAAAACAACACCAGCCTTGCTCTCGTCGACAAGCTTCTTCAAGGTGACTGTTGTGCCATCCTGAGTTTGGAACTCGCCTCCAAAACCCTCAAGCGCTATAACATCGCCCACTTTCGGCGCGTCGCTGCTGCTGCCTCCTCCAACTGCTTTCTTGATTGTCGCGGAGACCTTCTCGACCTTCTCGTCGATTGCTTCCTTGATCTTGGACGCCTTGGGCTTGGCTTTAGGAGCTGCCTTCTTAGGAGCTGGTTCGGGTGCAGTAGGCGGGGTCTTGCGCTTGCGTAGTTCAACCATTGTAGAGTGAGAAGCTGGAGAGCGCGTTGAAGGGTCAGAGAAGGTTATGTAGGAAGCGCAAAGATGGCTGGCGGTGCGACAGGATGGATTGAGGAGGGCAAGTGATATATGAGAGGGAAGCTTACCAGGGCGACGGAGTTACGCAAGAGATAGGATACTGGAGATATGTCGCGCAACAGTTGCTCAAATCTCAATGGAAAGGGCACCAAAAGCTTCTTCTGGACGCGTCAAAGTAGATTAGGTAGTTTGTGGTTAGTAGACTTGCAGCTGGCTGACGACCCGACTGGAGGCTGGAGGATCAAGCAGGATCTCCAGACGAGACGCTGTCCGCCCACCACTACCCCTGTGGTACACTGAGCTGCATTGCCATTGCCATACTACCGATGGAAGTGTGCACACTTTCGCAGAACACGTTAAGAATAGTAGTGGTGGCTTCTTGAACGCTGTTTCGCAGTCTTCCAACTTCCCGCTTTCAGTGTTTGTCATCGTTGGTCTGACCTCTTTCTCAGGACTGGGACGACGAAGCAACAACTCCCACTGCCATTCTAACAATCTCTAATCACAGACAGGACATAGACATGACAACATGCAACTGACTTCCTTGATATTTGATCATAATTACTAACGTGAAATTTGCAGGACTCAACAGTTTTCGCGCTCCATTCCACAAAAACCAGCTCGTCGTTGAAACGGTTTCGACCTTGACACCAATAGCCATCAGGTTGTTCAATTTGATCCGATGTCCCTAGTAGTTCTCTTCAGATCGTTTCTGTCATCTATGGTTGGAGAATTCAGTATATTCTTTATCACGTGATGCACATTTCCTCCTCTCCAGAGAGAGCGCTTCAAGTCCTTTTTCTTATCAGGAATACCAGTGGAATAAAAAGCCAGAGGAGGCCGCCAGAGATATTCTTTCTATCGCGAGGCCAATATTTTGAGAGAATATGTGTTCTTGCCAAACTCTAAGTCAGCCTGGAGCCGGACATGCTGGTTCTGTAACCATTTCGACAATTTGAATGCTATCTCTAGTCAGTCGACAAGCTGCTCTGACATCACTGACTTTATAGCGATCGAATATCTTCAGAGGGATTTCTCGAAGCTTGTCTCTATTACCCAGATCAATGACCTGTGGGCCCATCCTACTTCCCCACACTCAGGGCACAGATATGACGGACCTGGGCCACGTCTTTGGTCGTCTCAATTGGGAAGATGAACTCGTGTGATCTCTTCAATCTTGGGAAAACGTGGTTCGCAGCTCGTGGGAGAGATAAGATTGACCAATGTACGTCTTCATCTGGCTTTGACTTTGGTACTTTGTTATCAAATTTTCGTGTACCAGCGGTACCACCGGTTCATATCACCTTCAAGAATCCCCGCACTTCCCTCATATCTGCTTTTTCTCCTTCGAATCACCTTTCAATTCCTTCATCTTTATCATCACCTGCACAATTTACCTTCCGCTCATACTGTCCTTTGACCTTGCGAATTTCTGCTCCGTTATCCTACCTGTAGCCCGAAATACTAGCTTCGCGATTAATTCACCACTCGAATCCTTCTTCTCTTTCTTTGCCAAAGCGAAGTCGATGACCATCAGTCCCGCGAACCAAGATACACCCAATGTTTTCCCTTTCCAAAAAGGAGGGCGCAAATACCTCCATGCGCAAGTTCGAGCTCCAACATCGCTCAAGCAGCTCTGGCACAGGAGAAACGACGCCAACACAACATGATGACGCCGCGAAGGATGTAACGATGATGCCGTCCCTACCGATCAGTAAACAGGATGGAGAAGTGGAGGATTCACACTTGGTGAACTATGTGAACATGAATTGGGCACACTGCGGAATGCTTATGATCGCGGAATGTATATCTCTGGGAGTCCTTTCTCTTCCACACGCTATGGCTGTGCTTGGACTTGTGAGGTAAATTTTCCTCCCTCGTGAACGCACTGGAGCGAAGCTGACGACTAGTTCAGAGGAATCCTTCTCATCATCATTTTGGGCATTCTTGCTGGATACACGGGACTCATCATTGGGCAGTTCAAAATCGCGCATCCAAAATGCCACAGTATGGCTGACGCAGGACGTCTCCTCGGAGGACAATGGGTCGGGATTCTGTTCGGACTTGGCCAAAACATTGTGCTTCTATTCATCAGTGCAGCCCACATCAATGGATTCACCATCATGATGAATGTCTTGACCGGCCACTCGACGTGTTCAGTATACTTCTCTCTCATCGCGCTGGCTGTCTGCTTCGTTTGCACTCTGCCACGAACTCTCAAAATGATGGCCTTCCTCTCTTGTGCTTGTGAGTATACGTCTCAATTGCGGTTAAGACGATGGCTGCTAACTCCGGCAGCTTGCCTCTCCATCATGGTCGCCGTAATGATCGTTATGGTCCACGTCGGAGTTGTGAACCCCCACGCAAACAGCACCGTAGCGTTACCAGAAGCTAGCTTTAAGTCTGCTATGACTTCTGCGTTGAACATCGTCCTCGCATATTCTGGTCACGTCACTTACTTTGGCTTCTTCTCGGAGCTCAAGGACCCAAGAAATTTCAAAAAGAGTTTAATCTTGCTCCAGACGACTGCCATTACGGTGTACACAACTGTCGCTGTCGTCATCTACTACTATGTTGGTCCAGGTGTCAAGGCGCCCGCACTGAGCTCGGCATCGACGAACATCTCAAAGATTGCATACGGAGTTGCAATTCCGACAATTATCATAGCAGGTGTTCTTAATGCGCACGTTGCTAGCTCTGCTTTCTACAGGTGGGCATGGGCCACGAGAAACCAGCCAGATGTTTACAAGGAGAAATCGATGCGAGCTTGGGCCTCTTGGATTGTCATCGTATTCATCGTGTGGTTTCTGGCCTGGATCATTGCTGAGTCGATCCCGATCTTCGAATACCTCCTGGCTTTGGTCAGCGCGCTGTTCAGCGGATGGTACAGCTGTAGGCTACTCAGACCGGTTCGGACAGATTTCAATACTAACGAACACATAGTTGGCATTACCAGTTTTCTTTACTGGCATCTTAACAAGGAGGACTTGTTCAAGAACACACGACAAACGTGCTTGACAATCCTGAACATCCTCATCCTCATCATTGGGGCCTTAATTGTGGGTCTTCCCCCGCGTCAGCAGTGGAATCGTATTCTTCCGCCGGAATACGCTTCTCCTAACAGCGCATTTATTCCTTCCATGTGTTTTGAGAAAACCAGGTCGCTGACTTATGAAAACTAGTGTGTTGCCGGTCTGACCGCAACTGGCATGGCAATGGCTGATGGATCGAGTGGCAAGCCCTTTAGCTGTGCTGACAACAGTTTACGCGATTAAAAGTCGAATCGCTATACAACATCAAGCACACATTGCCGCCGTTGAGTGATTGCTGGGCGCCTGACATACGAGTGGTGGAACAGGTGGGGGCGGGAATGAAAGGCTCTTGGCTGGCACTATAGGGTTGTTTCCGCTGAAGAATTTATGCTCGCTTTGATATGGGTTTAGCGACCAGATGGTGGTCAAAACTGGCGTTGTTTTCCGCTTTCGGCAGCGGCCTCGACATCTGCGGGAAAGGTTACAGTGCGATGTTGCAGCCCGCTCGAGCCCAGTGTATATAGCATCGTATTAATGCCATAGAGTCGAAAGTAGCGATGACATTTCCCATCTCGTGAACAATGAACAAGCGAGAGCTCCAATGACTACCTTTGCGGTACGAGACGTTGTAGGCGATCGATCTAACAGGATGCGTACCTGCTCCACACATTCTCCACACATCGGATCACCGCTGGCCATGAGATGTTCCGTCTTCGAGAAGCCAAAACACTTGCCTGCCACACTTTAATGGACAGAGTGACCCGATCTTCGTCTCGGGATTATCTCTCCGGGGTGACTTCTGCATATTGCACCGAGCCCTGTTCTTTCGTCGGTACTTTCGGCAGAATTATACGCATTTTTCGCTCGCCAATTCCTGGCTTGCAGATCCATGAGGCTACTGTTCCCATGGAGTGGCCTGTTCGCGGCGACTGTGGTTGGTGGATTAATCTAAATCAGAATTGCTTGGCTGCACAATGCCTTTGCTCTCCTCGTGAGCCCTGAGCTGCATCCAACCCACGCACCCGAACGGGCCATGATTTGGCTGCCAATGAGGAAGGCTGCACTATCATCTCGGCCGGCTCGCCGCTTCATCAAATGGTGTGGTCCAGTCTGTATTCTTCCTACTCGATAGGGCCAGTGGAAGAAATGCCATGCTATCTGGAAGAATATTGTCCTTGTCCACTCAGTGCTAGGTGCTGATCCTAGCCCTCGCTGAGCTACTTACCAAACATCTTTATCATTTCCACCTTGCCTATACATCTGACAAACTTTTGGATACTACCTTCTTGCACAGCCTGCTTCGCTTGCAGTCCTAAAAAATATCTCCTGTCACGATACTATTCAACTACCGCATATTCCTCGACTGGCGGAGATGATAGCTGCGGTCCATCTCCGGAATAGACTGTCAACTTTGGTGAATTCAATTGACTTCGATTGATAGTCCACCTGCAATTGCCAGCCGAGGCCTGTGTATCTGATGGTTTTACAACCAACTCGTCCCATGTCCTCCCTCCTGCAGATGGACAGCGCGCCAACACCCCACCATACGCTCGCGAAGAGCCGAAGCGTAGTCGAAATAAAAGAGCTGTTGAATGGGGACAAACCGGCTCTGCTGATCTTCTATGAAGATGGACAAGACGACATCCTGGGTGTGGCCGCGGATGTACTCGGACAAGATTGGAACATTGCCATGAATCGGAGGCAGGCAGATAGAGAATCTCTACAGATAATAGTCGGAGTCTGCGTTTCTGACGTTGGGAGGGAGTGGTATGAGAGGGACAGGTCGAGGACGCTCGTCTACTTCCATTGCGTGGACTCGGAACACCCTCTGGACGATTCATTGAGTTCATTATGCGACTACGAATACCTATACACACGATCACCATTTTATCGACGAGATGTTGCGCGTTACATTTCCTTCATTTGCGGCCAGATTAATCCACATCGCGACCTTGCCCGGAAGGCGAGGACGACCCTTATATCCACCACATTTCCAGACGTGCGCGCTGCACTCCCGAATCTCGAAATCCTATCCGTAGGTGCGGATGCTGTAGAGCTTCGAGTCGATTTGCTCAAGGAACCACTCTCGGACGGAACATACGCTGCTGTGCCCAGCTTAAAGTATGTAGGCGAGCAATTGATGCTGCTCCGACAGCGCACTGAGTTACCCATCATATACACGACGCGATGCACAAATGAGAACGGAAGATTTCCCATGGACGATCCGGATCTATTCTACGAATACCTAATGAAGGCCATACAGTGGGGATGCGAGTATATTGATGTAGAACTCTGGCTACCGGAGGACATACGGCGGTCGATTGCATCGAAAAAGGGCAATAGCAAAATCATATCAGCGTTCCACGATTTCTCGAGGACTTTCAAATGGACATCGCCAGAGGCAGAGGAACTCTTCAGACGAGGCGCGGTATACGGCGACGTCGTCAAAATGATTGTTCTAGTCAGCACAATGCAAGAGAACTACGAACTGGAAAACTTCCGATTTATGATACAGCAAAAGTACTCGCATCCGCCATTCTCAGGGTTGAATATGGGCCCAGTCGGTCAGTTCTCGCGTATGATGAACAAAATCTTCACACCCATTACTCATCCGATTCTCCCCATGATCGCAGCGCCAGGCCAGCTAAGTGCTGCCGAGATCAATCAAGCATTGCATAGCATGGGTCAGATGCCCAAACTAGACTTCTACGGCATCGGCAGGGGTGGCAGCACCGTGCAAGCGGCGTTCATTGATAAATGTTTTCACGAACTCAGTCTGCCGCATCAATTCATCTTCGTCGAACGGTCACCCAAAGGATCGGTGGAGGGCATCCTCCGCAGGCCGAATTTCGGTGGAGCATACATGGATCCACCACTTCCGGCATCAACGCAATGCCTACCAAGTCTTTCTGATGCAGCAAGAGCAATTGGACAGGTGGATACAATCGCTGTGCGGCCAGATGGATCGCATGTGGGCGAAAACGCGCAATGGAAAGGCATACGAGCGACTCTCAGTCGCGACTTTGTGCCATCGGCATACAGCAGCAGAGCGGCACTGCTGCTTGCCAATGCGGAGTCCGACGCTGTTGCATCGGTATTTGCGCTGAAGAGTCTGGGCATCGGGCCGATCTATTCAATCGGTTTCACGATGCATGGCCCTCTCGCATCCGGAGTCTCCGCAGTACGAGGGATCGATGATTTGAAGCTCCTGGAGCATCCGTTCGCCATAATTTCTGCCTTACCAGCAGAAAAGTCATTACTGGTCGGACCACTACTCAAACATTACAGCGGTAGCGGACGACAACCAGGATTTACGGCAGGAAAGGTGTTTGTTGATTTAGCAAATGGGCCAAAGAGAAATGATCCATTAGCAGTGGCGTCTTCACTGGGATGGACGGCGTATGGTATTGCAGATGTCAGTGCATGGACAACGGTAGAAACGTTGAGACTTCTAGTCGGACAGAATGTCCCTTACGATTTTGTACGGCTAGCCTCTGGGCGAGGATTGTATTGAAACACGGGTTGGATCGAGACACGCTCGGATTGCTAGCTTGGCCTTGCATGTTCAGTATCATCAAGACAACATCACAAATGCCAGTCTAGCACTGTCGCTGCTGTTATATCAAGAGTTACCCTGAACTCACATGTTTTACCCCTCTTGGGCTGGTGCCGAAACGGGTATCGCTCTATTATACTTTTTGATGCTCCGTGCCATGCGAGATCTCGAAGAGGGGAGCGCCTCAGAATATATATGCCTATGTCGTGCGTTTGGGCCGAGGAAACAATGCAAAGGCTTGATTGGCTGGTACCTGGAAACATTTGTAGACTGTAATTTGAGAAGAGGGCATGTGCGCTTTCTGGAAGCATTATATGACTGGGCTATCCCTATGCTATAGAAGGGTGGAACCTGGATGCCACGTTCTGAGTATACCATCTTTGCTCGACAGCTTGACCACAGACGTCTCGAATTACGCGTGAGCGAGTTTTTTTTTGAGTTTTTTTTGGAGCTTAACGAGGTCTGGGTTCTTCTGCTTGCTGACAATTCAGTCGATTCGCTATTCGTATGGCTTCTTACTCTGATTAACTAGCGAGTGAAAATGTGCAAAGATTCTTTTTGGTGGCGCAAACATTCGGACCAAGAAACTCCGAAGAACTGCATCTCCTCTTCTACTAGAACCAGTTTACGAACTGTCAAAACAAGACCTCAATGGCAGATGCTATTTATAACTGTCAAGCGATCAAAGCCATCCTTCCAGATTCATTCTCATGAGATGAATATACGTCCAAAGGCATAACAGCAATTCCCAAACAGGCACCGAAAGCGAAGCGGTAATAACTCTAATCGGGCGACCGCGGCCCTACCGAGCAATACTGCCCTATCGTTTCCTGCTATCTCCTCACTTCTACCCCACCTAAACATTGACCACCAGGTTTAATCACTCCCATGCAGATTTACCCTGCAAGCATCGTCGTTTAGCTGCGGGAACGTTCTGAGTGCATGCGTGTATGTCAGTTGGACATGCTTGTCAGTTTGGTCTGCCTGCATACACAGCGGTTGGTTTTGGGAGACGCCACCTCCATTATTCCTGTGATGCACTGCTGTTTCTGCTGACGCTGGGGTTTCCTTCTTGATTGTTTTTGTGTGGCTTCATTGACGATTTGATGATTGTGGACTACGCGCTTTCTACATTCTCTTGTTCTTCACCATTGAAGTTTGCTGCGGTATTGCAGAGGAATGTCGAGGCCTCAGATTGGCATTGATCGCCTCCCACAGAGGCGCATGAGTACTGAGCCGAGAGAGTCAATGAATTGCAAGAGCTGTAGGAAGAGAAAGGTATGTCCTTGGTATTGAATGGAACCATTTGACTTCTCCTTGTCGTCAAGAAGTTTTGCTGATTGGAAGTTCTTAGATCAAGTGCAATCGTCTACGTCCCGCGTGTGAAGCCTGCCAGGTCTTTGCATGTCCCTGCATTTACGGTTCGTCATGGTGTTGATGCAAAAATACGTGGAACTGCAATACTGATGTTATACAGATGCTGTTCCTAAGAAGCGTGGGCCAAAGACAGATGTACTTGAGGCACTATTGAAGCGTGTGGATGGGTTGGAGAAACGACTTCGGACTGAAGGAAAAGAAGATTCGCCTACGAATTCTGTCAAGGAAGCCATTGTCGAGGCCATAAGAGAGGGCGAGGAGAAAAAGAAACAACTCCTGCAAGATGTGCCACGGTCTGCCTCGGATTCAACAACACTAAGCAATTCGAGTACGGCCAACGGAAATGGCACGAGAGTGTCACCTCCAGCACCACAAACGTGAGCATTCTTAGATTTTGTTCATTCTGATTCATGACGCTGATATCCGTGATAGATCACAACCTCCCGCCCAACTTTACCCCGAAATATTACTCGATACCTACTTTGGACGAATACATGGAAAACCATATCATATTCTCGACGAAGCATCGACAAGACAAAGACTATTAAGCAATCAACTTCCCAATCATTTGGCTTATGCTATCTATGCAGTTAGTGCTAGGTATGAAATTTTTCCTTTTCTTTAGAATGAAGCTCACAATGTGATTAGATTCGCATCACAGTATGGCGGCTACAGTGCAGCCGTTCAGATCGGTCGAGAATACACGAGACAAGCACGTGCAGAGCTTGACATCGATGAGCCATCCATCGAAGCCTTACAAACATTATTACTACTATCACAAGCCATGTATCAGGAAGGTCGAGGGAAGAAATCATATATGTATCTCTGTGAGTTTTCTTGCGTTTACATGTCATTAATTTGCTAACATCCGGCAGCATCCGGTATAAGTATGGCATTTGCATTGAATTTGCACCGCGAACTACCATCGACTTTACGAGTGGCGCCTGCAGAGAGAGAAGGCCGCAGGCGACTGTTTTGGGCATGCTACCTTCTGGACCGATTCGCAGCATGTGGATCAAAACGACCTTCACTGATATCGGATGAATGCGTGGTCCTTAGATTACCATGTGGCTCTCTTCAGAATGGCTCTGTCGCCGGTGAAGGAGAATACTTCCAGGCAGCAGGAAGTCTGCAATACATGGGAACCGGAAAGCCCGGCCATGGGAGCACAAGTATGCTGATAGGAATTGTTCGAATACTTGGAATAACGAATCGCTACCTGGCCGCAGGCGGAGTGAAAGGCGATTCACATTTCCCATGGCATTCGCTATCAAATCTTTCCAAGATACGGTCCGATCTGGATATCTGGGCCTCGGAGACGCAGGATACGTTTTCTTCTTTGGATAATTTATTTGGACAACCCGATAGTGCGATCTTGGTGCTCAGCAAGCTGATATACCATCTTATACACTGTCTCATTTACCGGCCTTTCCTTCCAGTGGATCTTGCTGAGCTGTCTGGAACGACGCAGCATCAATCGTGGCAGATTGAAGCCACGAACATCTGCTTTTTGCACGCCAATGCTATTGCGGAACTCGTTGAGATTGGGAAAACATCTTCGATTCTGGATTGGCCATCATTTGTGGGATACTGTGTATGCACGGCTGGAACAATACACGTTCATGGTGCACATTATCGGGGTCGCGATGGCGAGGTCTTCTCGACAAGTGCGGATTTCCTCTCCAGAGAAATGCACCAGCTTTCTGAATTGCGGTATATCTGGACTGGGGTTCAACATCAAAGAGACACATTACAGGCACAATACGGTGTCCATTCCGAATTGGTCAAATCGCTGGCATCAAATCCTATGCGATTCTCCGCAGTCTTCCACCTAGAAGACTTCTTCGACCGATATCCTGGTCATTTCTTCGACGGCGCTCACATAACATTTGCGGATATAGCCGTTGATGAAAGGTATACTGATAATTCGAAAGATTGCCACGATTATGATTCTGACGTGACTAGTCTCTCCCGTCCGTCCAACGGCCGAAGCCAGTCCTATCGCAATCCGACCATCCCCTCATATCCAGGCCAATCTTTCTACCCACTCCAAACACCAACAGCAGTCCCCTCAACCTCCTCCTCACACCAACCACCACGAAAACGCCGCGTTACTGCTCCCTCCAAACCATCACCCTCAGGCTTAGTACCAGCAACATACAATGGTATACCAAGCTCAGACACCTATCAATCCCCTTACATCCCCTCATCCCAACAACAACAACAACAACAATCAAACGGCATAACCCACAACGAACACACCTATCCACAATCATCCCTTCCTCCCAACGCAAGCCCAAACTTCACATTCACAGCCTCGCCCAATGGTCTACACACCAGCAATGGGAACACAAATTCCGGACAACCCCAACAGATCGATTCCGCACATCCCGATTCAGCGAATAGCAACGGGGACGGAAACTACGATCCCATGTTCAGTATGCCAGCGCAGTTCGACGATATAGGTATGCAGCAGCATACACAGCCGAACAAGACGCCGACGGAAGGGACGATGTCTGCCAATGGATCTCATGGAGTGGGTAGGGAATCGGTAGAGAGGGATCCGTTTTTGAGCTTGCTCGAGCAGTTGGCGGAGAATGAGCAGAGTAGAGGGGGCCCGTCGGAGTTGGATTTCTTTTTAAGTGGAGGGGGGCAGAGTGGTAGTGTTGATTTTGGTTGAAAGAGATGATATGTTATGATTGAAATGAGCTGCAGAGCATGGGAATGATTTTTCCCCGGTCATAACAAGGGTAATGCGATTTGAAGGAGCGATGCTGGGCGCATGTTTAGTACCCACACGATGATCACCGGAGAAATGGCTTCGCGCGGATGGCGGGACAGGAATTGGTGCGGTAGATACCAGCGGAGCAGAAGAGCACACGATAAGGCTAGGATCGAATACCAAGAGTTCAGATCATTCATGCAAATTCTTTCCTCTGCCTTTTATGAGAGCGTGGTGCAAAAAGACTGAACAGAGTCGGCATAATCTTTGGACTTTTCAATATGCATCTCAGTCGTAAAGTATAGATCAAGCCTCTTTAAATTCTCAGTAACTTTTCTTCTGAGCTTGCCAAAGAGCTTCGAGATTCGATGTAATTTCTCAAAACCTGCGAGGGTAACAAGAGTTCCCGAAAATCCCGCTCACCGTTTAGCTTTTCCGCAAGGTTGTCTTATGTCTCAAAATCATGCCACAGTTTGACTACCAATGAGACACCCGACTCCCCAAAGATTCCTTGCTCCCTCATTTCCAGTAGCTCTCTTCCATGTCAACAGTATAAGCCATCATCACCATGCCCCACCAAAACACTGTAAATGTCTTGCTCCAATGCAGCACCTCCAGACAGATGGTTTCCTGCGATAAGGTTATCAGAGGTGAGAAGTTTTCTTCGAATCTCTAGCTGATAATGTTTGCAGAGAGCCAAAGCAAAAATTTCGAGAACTGGGACGCCGTCCAAGTCATCCCAAGCTGGGTCGCCACCATATTTGATGAGTAACATAGCGGGATCAGGAAGAGCGTCTAGATGTTCAACGGCCGTGGTCATAATATTTGAGCCAGAGTTTCTCCACGCATTGATGTGACAGGTGCCGTTGAAGATGTTGCCGCTGAGAGTTATGAGGGTGAGTGGCATTTCCGGAAAACTGAAATCTTCTCGAGCTATTGTTATGTTAGTAGTAAGGCCTGTAGTTCCTAGCATCGCTTGAGATCTGGGCAACATACCTTTGATCCCCAACCTCGAATCATTGTAGTCAAGATTTTCATATGTCAAGTTTAGATATTCATCTATGGTGTGAAGCAAGAGAAGCTCGCGTCTCCCACCGTGTTCAGACGGCAAGAACACTCCCATGCCGTCTGGATAACCCCTTTGCCACGCTCCTTTCTTTCCCGGATCTAAATAGACGCCATTGAGACGCCTATCCTGCTCTTCTCGGTCGGCCCGTCTTTCTCCATCATGAACGAGCCAGTCAGTGAAACCGCCGAACAGCGTTATCACATAGTTCAATCGCGATGCACTAGTCAATTGCCGCATGTACACAAGGTACTGCAGCATACACGGTGGGTAGAAGTCTTCCTCGAAATGCCAGAATCTCATTTCGGATCCTACTTTTCTCACATGGTCTCGAATACGATGCTGCTCATTGATGATGGGTTCCCAGAAGCATCCAGGGACCAAAAGATTGCGAAAAGCCAAAGTCTGTACGTGCCGCGATAAAATCGTTCTCTTTTTCGAGAGTCCATGAAATGGAGTCTTGCCTATTGCTTCTTGCGATGGGAGTGGCAGAATTCACAGGATCCAGAACAAATCAGTCCCAATACGTTGGCTCTTCTTCATGCGGCTGTTGAGCAAAAGTTAGAGCAGATGACAAGAGTTTGTGAATATCAGGAATAAGTTTAGCCTCCCACACATTGCTGATGGGGTTTTCGCCGAGTTTAACGATAGCGGGCTTGGTGGGGATGTTCTCAAACTGTTTGAGGTCGAAATTGAATCGACAGCGGGGAAGTTGCACCACTTCGCTAGTGCCTGGAGGTAGAAGTAATGGTTCAAGTTGGATCAGATGTTGTAAAGCCCCCACTGATGCGCATTGAGCACGAAGCCCATCGTCTAGCAAAGTTCGGCTGAGAATGGCATCGTAGTGCTAGCCTGGATTGTTTGGATAAGTGCCGAGAGGAAATAATTGCAGGAGGCGCTGAGAGCATGTAAGTCCTGGAGAGAAGAAGCGAAGGAGAACATGTTCAGGATCAATTCAGTAGGAAGTTCTAGGATGGAGTGAGCCGTTGGGCTAGGTACCACCGTGACTATCTACCTCGGCTCGCAGCTGTATTGATTCGGTAGCTAGAGTCGTGCTGGAGCTCGTGTGCTTGGAAACTCGTCGGTTTCTTGCATGTTTTCCAAGGAGAACGGCGATGTAATAAAGCGGCTCTGTTATTCATCATAATATACAGGACGATCTAACCGAATTAGGTGCTCGTGTCGGCTCGGTAGATCTTCTGCAAAGTCACATTTGAACATCAACAACCATGAATTCTTTGTTCTAGGGTGTACTCGTAGCTTTACGCGTGAGATCGGTCTTTTCGGATAAACTAATACTAGCCTTCGATACGAATATTTATGTATTATCTCAAGACCACCCTCCTTCCTCGAAGGCTAATGCTGAGATGTATGTACTCAAAAAGCGGGTATGAAATGTCTCCATATGGTGGAAGCTAAAGCACCGGTCTCCGCACGCATCTAAGGTAGCTATATCTGGCTTCTCTTCTCTACACTCTCCTATCTTAACCAAATCCTTCCTGAGAATGACTGCTATCCATTCTTCACCGAAACGAGTCGTTTTCACAGGCGGATCAGGAGTCGCAGGTCGTCATGTCGTTTCCGAGCTCCTGTCATACGGCCACGAACTTCTCAACATAGACCTTGCACCTCTCGACAACAAACAAGTCCATACCATCCGCGCAGATCTGACACAAAGCGGCCAGGCCTTCAACAGTATATCGTCACATTTCAAGCTCAAGCAACCCTTCACCGGACCCCCAAAAACACCAGACGCAGTGATACACTTCGCAGGTGTACCTCGGAACCTGCTTACCACGGATGATGAACTGTTTCGGATCAATACGACGAGTGCTTACAACATCGTCGAAGCTGCAGCTAAGCTAGGAATCAAAAAAGTTATTCTAGCTAGCAGTGTCACTGTCTACGGCGTGACATTTGCCGAAGGGGATATCGATTATCCTTCATTTCCTATTGACGAAGAAGTTGACACTAATCCCATGGACACGTACGCAATTTCAAAACTCTGCATGGAGACAGTCGCAAGGAGTCTTGCGCAGCGGTTCAAAATCGACGTTTATGTCTTACGAATCGGTGCGGTTATAACCCCTGATGGGTATACGTCTCATTTCCAGGAGTATCCGGAAGATCGTGCACTTTGGAAGTCACATGGATGGTCGTATATCGACGTGCGGGATTTGGGTCAGATGTGTCATCGTGCTTTGGAAGTTGACGGATTGGGATTTCAGCTCTTTAATGCTACCAATGACGAGATCACGGGTGATGTTCCTACCAAGGAGTTTCTAAGGCAGGAATGCCCAAACGTGCCATTTACGCGTAGCATGGGTACCATGGAAGCACCAATGAGCAACAGAAAGATCAAAGATTTATTGGGATTCCGT
The DNA here is from genome assembly GCA_023078705.1 of Venturiaceae sp. KMAF11. NCBI lineage: Eukaryota > Fungi > Ascomycota > Dothideomycetes > Venturiales > Venturiaceae > Venturiaceae sp. KMAF11. The sequence goes on from JALGOQ010000017.1 coordinate 1,326,576, forward strand.
CAAAACCACCCTTGGCGGAATTACTTTTCGTATTCTGAGCATCAAGGTCATTGAAAGTCAAAAGATGAGGATTTAGGGGGTATTCACAGAGAAGGCGTTAAACGGTGGGGTCAAAATACAGCTATGAAATAAAACCAAAATGGAGACGGTCAGCAACTACCAAAACATACGCATTGAATCAAAGGATCTCGATCCCAAACAACATCTTCGTTGTCGTAGCTCAAGCACTATTAATGATTTCCTAGCTTTGTGCATCTTGATATTGTGAATAGTTGACTCACTTCACACTGGACCACAAACATCCGTGGATACTCAAATAGTGACCTGGCCACGCCGTAATCAAACGGTCATACATAGCAATTATATAAGCGTCCCACCCCACCCTCTCACCACCCTCTAACCACCATCAGCTTTCTCAACACCAAAAGTCCACATTACAAACATTCAATCTCAACACGGCTCTACCAAACATAAAGCTCCTTCTCTTCCTCTTCCTCGTCGCCATCTTCGCCCAGCCTGCAGTGACCAATCGTCGACGACCCGGACGATGGCTTCCCAATCGTAGGACTCTACATCCCATCCAACAACGGCGGCCTCCCCTCTGAGGGTCTCCACTACTACTTCTTCTTCACCAGCAACGTCTTCCTATACACCCAAAAATAACTATGAGGTAACTGCTACATGGACGCCACCGTCAACGCCAATATCTACCCAGAGGCATGCATGGTTCTTCCCGACGAGGACAAAGAAAGAGGTCTCTAATTGTGGGCTTTTCCGAAGGGTGTGGAGTAGGAGTGCAAGGGATACGTTGATGAGTATTGTCAGGGTAATTCGTTCACTATTTACAACAATAATTTTGGGGGTTATGTATAACAGAAGGGGTGGGAATTTGCGTCGTGTGATGCCAGATAGGTTTGTGGCGGCGAAGTGCGTCTTTACCCGTAAGGATTGAGCCGTTTGGAGTTGAGAACATGGTAATGGAAGGTGAGAAGGGAGAGTTGATTTCGAACGCGTGTGACGGTTGACATTGTCTTGCTGCTCTCTACACAAATGAGATACTTCAGCCCTAGCTTTGTGAGTGTTTCGTTCTTGTTACCCAAGTCTCGGTGTAACAACTTTCGCCAAAGTATGGATGACTCTTCATGGGATCGCGTATAAAACACGTTCCTTCCCGTTTTCTAAAAACCACCTTCAAGCCATCGAACCTTGCGAGATCTCTTTCATACACACGACCACCCACTTCATCATGAGAGTCTACAATCGTCTTCATGGCACTCACCATCAACTTCTCCTCAGCCCGCGAAATCACAAACTCCATCCAGGGACCAGGCTACACGGTCCTATCCAATGATGGCAGCCAACCTTCCTTCTTATAAGTTCACACCGACCCCGGCACAACCTACCTCGACACCTTCTGCACCGGTCTCGATTGGAAAGGCAATTGCAAAGTAGCCCCCATACCAGACAATGAATGCTTCGCATTCGGCGACGACTACGTCTCACCAGCACTCGATCCCAATGGTCCTAGAATTTGTCATGGATATTCCCAAAAACCGGCGAAGATGCGTGTGATGGGTGTCAGGACAAGAGCTGCGAGACGAGGGGGCACAACATTTCGAGCTCGAAGATTGGGCCAGGATTTGGAGGGGATTTGACGGGTATCTTGGGGTTAAAGGGGGTTTTGTGAGTGTGAAGTGTGCGTGGAAAGACACGGAAAGCTTGGAGGCGAAGGCGGGTGATGAGGCGATGGAGCGTGTTGAGGAGCTTATCAATGGAAGTGGGACGAAGCCAGGCCAAGTTGGGCCGTAGGAACGTTGGGATGGGGGTTAGAACGAGATAGCTGTAATAATGTCTGATGTCTGAGGCTGTTGAACTTCGAAATGATTGTTCCTTGCTTTCTAGTACTTGGTTCGTTCCCAGCTTGAGCTAAGACAATGAACCACCATATAGCATGCAGGAAAGGCGCATAAAATCCTTTTGTTCAAGGTCTTCTCTTGAGTCTATGCAACCATTCGTCCCTTTGCAGGCAGGGCACGTTCTGGAATTCTTCATTATAGCACCCTCCTCGTCTCGGAGTGCCATTTGGGGAGTACTCGATACGTTATTCAATCAAGATTCTGATGCTACTTTCCACACGGGTATTATATCTCACTTTTCTACAGGAGCGTAGCGTTCATTTGTTTCCTCTTTGTGAGTTCAATCTCTGGTCGCATTGAGGGGCGGATTCGTGAGGTAGGTGAGGGTTTTGTGGGAAGCAAGTCTTGGGTTTTTTTTGGATGGAATGGAGATATTGATGAATGGAAAAGGAGCTCGAGAAGATCTGATTGAAATAGAGATGAGATGAGATGTAACCTTGAAGGGAACGCGTTGCCCGATTAAGACGTCACGTGTGGCTAAAGTCATCCGATAGTCGGACTCGCTCGGAGAGAACTGCCCTTTCATCGATGCATTAAACTGAATCCATTCACGACGACGTGAAGACATTCAATAATGGTCAAGCAATACCGGCTATCGTTGCGTCCAGCCACCCCACTTGGAGTTGGAGGCGCTAATGCACCCGGTTTCCATATAAGACATCAAGAGGATGATTGCACGAGAAGACAGAGCTGACGTCTTTTATCTTTCCGTCGTCGACCATCATGTCCTTCCTTCAATTGAACGCGTTACACGTCTTTGTAACTGGTGCAGCAGGTGGCATTGGAAGTGCGATTGTTGACGAATTTCTGGGTATGGCGACTCCATGGAAGGATCACATCAAGTCTACACTTATAAGGTCATTGCTAACTCCCTCGCTCAGAACAAGGCTGTAAAGTCACTGCTCACGATCTTCGACAAATAGAACGACCAGCCAATACCAACTTGTTTACGGTTCAAGGGGACATCACGGACGAAGCATCCATTTCGAAATGCATGCAACAAGCTGTTTCTCATTTTGGACCACTCAATATTCTTTGCGCAAATGCTGGAATCACCGATGAGTCTGCACACTATCCAATCTGGGAGATGCCTGTCGAGATCTGGGACCGGAACTATAGGAACAATGTACGGGGCACGTTTTTCACCATCAAGCACTTCCTTCGATCAGCTTCAGAGATTCAGCAGTCATCTGGCGAGGAAGTCCGAAATTTGGCTATTGTAGTGACTGGTAGCGAGTGCGGCAAGTTTGGACAGGCCGGACACAGCGAGTATGCTTCTGGAAAGGCGGGATTGCAGTATGGCCTTCTTCGTAGCGTCAAGAATGAGATTGTTCGGCTCAACAAGGCGGCGAGAATAAATGCTGTGGCTCCCGGGTGGGTTGACACAAAGCTGATAGAAGGGCGACTTGATGATCCGTCGGAAATGTGGACCGAAGCTCAAGCGACAGTGCCACTGGCCAAAATCGCATTGCCAACAGATGTTGCGAGGGCCGTGGCATTCCTGGCAAGCCATCGCGCAGCTGGTCACATCTCGGGCGAATGTATCAGCGTCGATGGTGGCATGGAGGGAAGGGTGGTGTGGAAGGAAGAGGAACTTACCACTACACTCACACCCGACAGCACGCCGCCAAGGAGCTCGTTCAAGGATATTGTGGTCTCCAGTATTCCCTCTTCAATCGCTGTCTCGCGGACGAAGCCGAAGAGACCTCTTATCCAGATCCTCGTCTCAGTTGACTTTGATGCTGTAAGTGGATGGCTTGGCACAGGCTTACACGAGGACAACTGTATGGCAGATTACAGTTCTGGATTCTTTTCAGGTCAAGTCGGAGCCCCACGTCTTCTCAAAATGTTCAAGAGACTTGGCATATCCTCTGAGGTAACTTGGTTTATCCCAGGTCACAGCATGGAATCGTTTCCCACACAGACTCGAGCTGTCGTGGACAGTGGGGCCGAAATTGGCTTGCACGGATACTGCCACGAGGGAGCGCCGCAACTTACCGAAGAGCAAGAGAAAGAGGTCATGGAAAAGTGCATTTCTCTCGCCCAAGACTTGACTGGCAAGAAGCCAGTTGGGTACAGAGCACCCCTCTATCAACTCAGAGAATCGACCATCAAGCTGCTAGAGGGACATGGATTCTTGTACGATTCCTCTCTAGCCCACCACGACAGTAAGCCTTATTTGCTACCTCTTGGTGGTGGCACGCCTATACAGCCGCCAGCCTACGCTCCTGGCACCCAAGCAAGTGAATGGATGCATCCATTGCCTCAAGTCCATGATGCAGTAGGAGAAATGATTGAAATCCCTTGCAATTGGTATATGGAAGACATGACTCCAATGCAGTACTGGCCACACACAGCAAATTCTGGAGGATATGTCGATGCTCGGGTGATTGAGCATATGTGGAAAGAAAGGTTCGAATTCCTGCTGAGAGAGCAGGAGGAAGACGAAAGCACAACCAAGACGAAGGACAGCATGACCGTGTTCCCACTCGTTCTACACCCTGATACAAGTGGAATGGCACACGTGCTTCCCATGATTGAGAGATTCTTGAAATGGGCTCAGGAGAAGGGAGATGTGGTGGAGTTCATCACATTTGGCGAAGCTGCGCAAAGATGGAAGGACTTGCAAGGCTGAATTGGGGGAGATCTGACAAAAACATAACAGTCAGCGGAGGGTTACGATTTTCCCGGTTCACGGCCTCGAAATTATTCCAGGCACCAAAGCAAACGGATTTGGTGTCATGCTATATACTCCTCAGGTTTGTCGCCGATGTGCTCGTGCGACTGCGCCTTTTCGTTATCGTAAAATCTATGTGTGCGATCCTCATTGCTGCTGCTTACATCGTTCTCTTCGGGTTCATTTCCCTCTCCCTTGCCTACATCGCCGCTCTCTTCAGGCTCTTTGATTTCGGACTTTTGTTTCAAGTCTGGTTCTGTAACCCTCGATCCCGTGCTAGGACGGGGTATCTTGTTGTTTGTTTTGCGCGTGCTATCGTTCTCTCTGGCTCTTTTCCGAGCCCCAGGCGATTCCTCCTTTCTTCGATAGTAATGTTCGCTGTGGCCGTCGCTGTTTGCACTGTCTTTCTCATCGCCCTCGACCTCATCGCCCCTGACTTCTTCATCGTCTGCCTCGATATTACTCTCGGCATCGCTATCATTACCTCATTTAACGCGACGTTGAACTCACTTTTTGAAGCTCGCACCCACCCGTCCACCTCCATCTTCAGCGTTGTCGTCATATTTCTCATCCCCACCTCCGGTTTCTCGCTCTACCCCTCCAGGAGTAATTATACTCATCATACTCACCGTTCTCGTCGTCCTCGTCATCCTCCCCTGAAGAATCGTACAAGTGATCATCCAAGGAGTCTACAATGCCCATCCGTTTATCTTTTCTGCATATTCAATATTATAACCCGCACAGTGGGTCCCTTATCCATGTACTATTCGTTTAATGAATATCTCCCCCCAGTAGCAAGTTTTCGCAATCGTCGTGTTTCTTTGACAATCCCATTCCTATCTGTCAATAGCTTGGGTTTACAATTAAACCTCTTTCTTTTTCCCATCGAATGGACGCTTGCGTCCACATCTGTTTCTACTACTCAGGTTCATAGATTCTATCTATTTCCGCTGTGTTAGTAAGCTGTTCACGACAATTGCGGCGGCACAGCAGAGGTAGATGCGCACAAAGCACACCGTCAATAGAGACGTTGTAAGACGCTTGGTCTGAACGTATTATATTGTATGTAGTACCCAGCCCGTGAGTGTACCAGGAAGGATCTCATGCTGCCTCAGAGCTATATCCTCACATTCTCACCTCCAAGTTCAAATCCAACTCAGCATCACACTTGCGCCTTCTACTACCTAGAAAGCCGTCCATACTCCCCATCCTCATCCTCAAAACTCTCCACAAACTTCGACTGCTTCAACTTCGTCAATCCCATCATGGCCTCAAGCTCCTTGATAATCTGCTCATCTGCCTGCGCTTTTTGTTCCTTCCAAGCCTGCTCAACATTCATACGCTCAACTTTCTCAAGCTCAGCAAGGGAATGCTCATCATCAGCGACTGGCGGCTTGCGGCGTGGTGAAGACTGGGTAGAAGACATTGCCTTCACCACTTCTCGTAGATCAGGGACAGGCTTACCCTCCGCCAACGCCCTCAACGCAGCGATAGGGTTGTAGAGTCCTTCCGTTTCCATGCGAGACGCAAAATCGGCTTCATCCTGTACATCAGCATTCTTCTCCGCGCTCGCCTCGTCAACGACCCCGAATTCTTCCTCTGTCTTTCCAATACTCTTCAACCAAGCTTTGTGCTGCGCAAACGTATTCTCGTAAACCTGCAAGCTCGAAGCCAACGACTCCTCAAGCCGATTAGCACTCGGCCACGGAATAAGCGCCTCCTCGCAAACATGCAACGCACTATTCAACTTCTCAACTTTGCCATTGAGCCCATCAATCATGACCTTGAGGCGAAGATTCTCATCCTTGAGAGAACGCAAGGACTGAATAGAGGTATAAAGACATTCCTCTATCCCAACATCCTTGTCAGACTCAATGCCAATCTTTTGCATGAAATCAATGTACTCAGTCAATCGAGACTCCAGCTCCTTGACCTTCACGCGGAGTCGACGGTTCTCAGAACCGACGAGCGATTTCTGGTATTCCGATTTCTTCAACAGGGTCTTGGTCTTCTCGTATGCCTTGGTGATTTTATCGAGTTCTTCTTGCTTGGCGCTGGTGTCTTGTTGATGGCGGAAGATGTCATCGGTCCAGTTTTTGGAGGCCTGAGAGATGATGTCGTAAAGCCATGTCATGGTTTGCTCCTCCGGGATAAGTGCTGGTCCCTCATCGGGCTGGGCAGCCGTGGATAAAGCGTCTAGAGGATCCTCTTCGTAGTCGTCATCTTCTTCGTACTCTGGTCCAGCTTCCTCCACCATCTCCAAATCGTCCTCCAGGTCCATGGGCTCGCCTCTGTCAAACTTGGCCTCATAGTAAAGTCGCCAGTATTTCTGAAATGTTTCTGCGACTCCCAACTGGTAGGTGACATGGAGTAACTCGGCCTCAGTCTTTGCTATCTTTTCCTCCATAGCCTCCACAGTATCATACATAGCAGCGCCGGGCGGGGGCGATGGCAGTCCTGAAAGACCTGGAGAGGTGACAGTGGAATTACACGCAAGCAGCTTCTTCTCCTCGTCAAGTCTTGTTTCAACCTCTGATTTCAAAATGGCAAGGCTTTCCACAATTTTGGCCATCGTGACGCAAATCAGGTTTCCCTTATCGTGTTTGAATGCTCGGATATTGACGAATTTTCCCAATAGATGCTTTTCTTCTTCAAGTCCTGTTTTGCGGTTTTGGATGTACGTGATGACCTTTGCGACCATCGCCATGCCTGTTTGAAGGCTGCCTGGGGTGTCTTTGTCGGTGGACTTGATTGTTTCTTGGTATTCGTCCCAATCGCTCAGAACTGCATGGTTTTCTGCATATTCCTTGTTGAGGTGTTCGGCAAACTTCTCAAGATGATCAACATGACCGCTTGCGCGCTCGTCATCCAACATTTGTGTGAGCGCTGCTTCGACTTTGGACTTGTCTTCTCGTTCTTTGGTTAATTCAATTTCTAGCCGTCTGACCTTTTCGCGCTCTCTCTCGACCTGCTTGAAAGCCTCGTGTTGCCAAGCCGCACGACCTAAGAGAATCCCAGTTGATATTGTCTCTTCGACCTGTGGCCTATGCGCGAGAATCTCTTCGCGCAATTCACGGCATATGTGGATGTTCGTATTCTTCCATGTATCCCGAGATGAGCCTGGTTCAGTAACCTCGCTGGCAAGTTTTGCCTCCCAATCGCTTAGCATCTGGACGCAACGAAAGTTTGAGCACCGGAACAATTGCCACGGTGGAACGCGTTGCATAGTGTCGAAGCTGTAGTAATTGAGGCTCGAGTTCAAGGTGGTACCTCGTGGCGCTTCAGGCCGAATTGGTGGCACAGACGTGTTGTTCCAGTTCTCGTACAGGGCCTTGATGTAGTCTTCCTCATCTTTGGTCAAATAGGCATAAGATAGGCAGTCGGGGCGTACTTTCGAGGTGTCCGCGTAGACCTGATATGGCTTGATGTTCTCCTTGGTCATCGGATAGACTGGGACCTTCTGAACTCTGCTTGTGGATTTGTGGGCTTCAGGGGTTTCTTTCAACGCCCCGTGTGAGATTAATATTGGGCCAATTTTTGACTTTAGTCCTTTGCTAGGCGGAGCTTGAACTTCGAGCTCGTTCTTTGGTCTTTGCTCCTTGCTAGGCGCAGTAGTGACTTCCGGCTCCTCGTTCAACTCTGAATGCGCAGTTCCGTAACTTGAGGTGGGTGAGGCATCAGCCGCTTCCTTCGTCGAGGAAGCTCGATGGTCAAGAACGTCGATCAGCTGCTTATGGATGATTTCGCTGTCAATGGCGGGCTTCGGTTTATCCATTCTGCCTACGGGGAGAGGTACTTCTGGTAGGTATGGCATGATGGTTGGTGGTGTATTTGCCGACGTGTTAGGCGGTGTTGATAGATCAAACTTGGATGAAGGTCGCGTGAGGACAATGTGTCGTCCCGTGGACATAGGATGGTGACAAAACATCGCTGGGAATTCATGCATATTGGGATCCAGGTGTTGCTAGCACATTAGATTCATCGACTCAGATTCCGGTACCTTTGCAATTCACGAAGCTGGCTGTCGTAAAGCCTACATTCTATTATATCCAGGAATTTATCGATATCGATATAGAGTTGGACGTGCTATATTGTTTTCAGCTTCTCAAGGTCGGAACTGAATCAATAAACTGACGGTAGCGTTGGGATTTCGAATCGAAAGAATCATCTGTGATCAAATTCAAGCCTTCCATATAGAATTCGCAGATGCCAATTCACATCTCGAACCGTATCCTGCCCGGCTTGGACATCGTAGACTTCTCCATTGTGTCCTCAGCCTCCTCATCTTTCGCCCTCACAGCATCCAGCGTAACAGCACCAACATACTCTCCCATCCCCTTCAACTCCTCCCACTGCACCAAGAATCGATCCGCAACTCTTACCAAAATCCCCCCGCTCAGACTCAACTTCTTAACCCTCGCCAAACTCTCCACATACACAACCCTCGTTCTCCCAGCCCCACTCCCCGAAAAATCAAAGAACCTCAATACCAAGCTCGCTAAAACAGTAACGACACCGGTCCCAGGCCCATTCGTCAATATAAGATCCGGTGCATCCCACCGTCCCAAAACACCCCAACAAGCCCAAAGACACCTCAAAGCCGAAAATGGCGTCGTCAAAAGCCCCTGATGAATCTTCCTCGCTCTCGGTACCTCAACGATCTCCCATTGCCCAACTCTCCTCTCTCCTCCCCCAATATTCCAGAACATTTCTTCTTCGAGCTCTGCAGCTCTCCTAGCGCTAAAGGCATCGCCACTACTGACAATCCACGTCCTCCTTCTCCATTTTTCAAGGTTTATGTTTTGGACCATGAGAAGCATCTCTGCGGTATGACCTCCGGAGCCAAGAACGATGAGGATGTGGTTGTAGGGGGGTATTGTGGAGCGTGAAGAGGCATTGTATTTGCTGGGAACGCCAGAGACGGAGAAGGAGCGGACGCGTCTTCGTTTCACGGGTTTGGCGCGATTTGGTGGGAGGATAGAGAGGAGGCGGGATGTTGACGCAATTGTGAGAGCAATGAGGAGGGTGAGGACGGTTGCGAGGATGATTGGGACAAGCATTGTGAGAGGGTGATAGACTCGAGTTGAGTGGAAGTCGGACGTGATTATGGTCGCATAGTTCAATTGAAGAAGAGGTGGTTGGACCCGTGATGAACGAGGGTGTTAGATTTAAAAAGACTCGGAGAGAAGAGAATGTGAAGTTTATCGAAGTCGAGGTTAACGATTCTCCCAGTCTCACGAAATGAAAACGGGGTCACATGTTTAAACGATCAACAGAAGCAGCACAGTCGATGTCTTTGTAGAGGTCCATAAGATCATTGTTACTCTGTATTTTGCGTTGAATGGTCCGAGTCTAAAGAAAGCTGAAAGTTCAGCCAAGAAGCCAAAATCAAAAGAAGCTCAAAATAATTCCACCGGGTATCTCCAGATCATCCCCTACATACTCCTAATCATAACGTACACTGTACACTCCCCTCATCCCTCTCCATCAAAGCCCAATCCTAGAATCTAGCCTTCCAATTGCGGCTGTCCCAGCCGAAGCGACAGCAACGCTCGAACGTCAGTGCAGTGTGCCAAGCCCTCTAGCAACGGAATCAAGTGCAAAAGATCGTTATCGGTAGGATCGCTGATCCAGCCTTCTATCGGTATCGCATTGTCTTTATCACGTCAATTCAAGATCCGCATAGGGGATCAATGATAACATACCTTCATGAAACACATAGCTCACAGGACTGTTGTCTAAGATCATTACTTTACTCAAATCGGGCTCCACTTGCGATAAGTCTTTGATGTACGCGCCATTTCGCAACGTGCAATGCTGTCGGTAATATCGACCAGAGAAGTAGGAGCGCTCAAGCTCGAGCCAGTCCGTCACTGGGTCGGCGTATTCTTGAACAGATGCTGTGAATATCACAAGGTTGTACCACTTTGAGACCTTTGCGCATCTTGCCTTAGCTTCGAGGTGATACATGAGTCAGAGTAGTACATACCTTTCGGAGAAATTCGTCGCAATTGGGTCGCTTGTGCACGTAGTACAGAATAGGAACTTGAGGTCCAAAAGGACCACCACCAGCCATGGTGTTTTGAATTTTCACTTCCACCATATGACCGGTCGAGAACCTCCCACCTTTGGCCTGGCTGTGAATTAACGTTTCATCGAGATCAATCACAAGCGTCTTTTGCTTTCGCGGTCCGTTGGCAGGAGTTTTGGAGTATGAAGGCTGCCGTCGAGGAACGAGCGGTCGGGGAGGTACAGGGGCGCGAGGGAACTTCAATTTAGAGAAGCCGGGACTGTTGGGTGATTTCAGCGACATGGCGAGAGCTTCCTTTTCATCATTAGGATCCATCGCTGCTCTAGCTTTGGCATCCTCCTGCTGTCTTCTTCTCTTTTTGAGCGCATCCTCGTTGTGTAACTTTATGCGAATGGATCTTCGTTGCGGCGCGATCTCGTCGCCATCAGAAGAAACCGACTTTGATCTAGTATGTCTCGCGGGACTGTCCCTGTCTCCGCCCTTCTTTTCGTCGACCTCTGAGTCTGAAGTCATAGCTGATGAAGCTGATGCAATGGAGAGTGGCCGTCTCGACCTTCTCTTGTTGCCATTGCCTTCCTTGGAAGCGCGTCCACTCTCATTGTCCGATTTCTCAGAACTTGTGAGTGGGTCGGTAACTCGTCTCCGCTTTCGCGGGTTGAGAACTCGGCATATTGTAAGGAATGGTAGGAACGGGTGGAAGCGGCCTTCGTCGTCGAAGAAGTACGCGATCACATAGCGCGCCGGTAATGTGATTGTGTGTATGATTACATGAGTCGTCCCTATAATTGCGGTGGTGATGCGTTTTGGTAGAGTGCGCCAGCCATTGGGTTTCACGTCGCCGAAGTGGTCAGAATTGGGGTGAGCAAGCAATGGTGTAGACTCGGTGAAGTCCATGTTTGAAGACGGGTCAAGGCCTTCGTCGTCAGCTCCCACTTCGGTCATCGAGTCCTTATCGAGCAATTGAATGTTTCCGGTGTCTTCAGGGCCGGCATAGGAGGATCGTCTCGAGGAGGAATATGGCGGGGTGGGACTGCGCCCGGAGATGAAGTTCAGAGAGTTCATTCGAATAGTTGCGCGGCCATGGAGTCGAAGTTGTACTTCAAGTGTAGGGCAGTAATAACAAGGTTCAACCCTCTTTGTTGCACTCCATGTGATTAGGTCTCCTTCCAGCCACACCTCGGATCACGCGGACGAGGACGTAAAGCGTTGAGACCGGCCGACACCCCAGATGATGCGCTGGAAATTATAAGGCCTCCCGGGAGTAGAGCGCGCAACGGAGTGATGAGGAGGGAGGAATGCCTTGGGGCTGTTGTTGATAGGAGACTGGGAGAATGGGAGAATGGGAGAAGCTGTGGATAGGAGCTTGGATGACGTTGAGCTGTGGAGGATTTGGGATTTGACAACAGCCGACGCTCCGATGGCCAAAGTCAATATAATTTTAGAACAGTCATACATGGGCAAACACCAAAACCGAAGTTATCGCGAAACGGGGACAGCTACAGCCTTTACACCATATTTAAGAAAATACAGTGACCCAGTCGTGGCTGTCGGAATACTCTCGACAGTCAATTAGCAAACACACTGTCCCTGCGATTAATCGAAAATAACCAGGGCCATACTATACCCAATTCAAGCAACCAGAAAGTTACTTGCACATCACATCAGTCTTCAAAATGCCCAGTGCGACTGTGAGCCTGACTCCAGGCTTGGGCTCCTACTTGAAGTCTCTCAAAGACAGCCGAGTCGAGACATCGATCGAGCTCCTCATATCGTATGTCCAAGACTCTTATACTGCCCGTTATTCGAAGCACTGACAATATATAGCCTCCTCAAGCGAAGACAAATACGAAACTCCAGACCTTGCGCCATTGCCACCGCCGAACTATTTCACCACGTCGTAGAGGAATTCCATGGCCGAGATGCGGCGGGGTTGATACAAAGAATAAGAGATGTCGGACGACGGTTGATTGCAGCTCAGCCACGGGAGATGGTCGTGGGAAACATTGTCAGGCGCGTATTGGGCCTGGTACGGGAGGTCATAGACAATCCAGAGACTGGAGATGAGACAACAATGAGCGACGCAGACAGCACTGCCTATGATTCACCCCGCCGGCCGAAGCTCTCCTCGAGTATCTCAACCTTCAGTCCTCTTGCTCATGGCGCTACACGCCCAGTGGGCGGAGTCATGACACCAGAAAACAGGGAGTTTCAACATCGCCCTCCTCTACTCACCTCACATACCTCGTATGCCCCACCAGGTGGTGCTCCCACTGTCACATCGCTCTTCGGACTCTTCTCCCACCCAGGAACAGACTCTGCCACATCCACTCCTCCAAACTTCCAATCAAATTCTCCGGCTCTAAAATCCGTCTCGTTCGCTGAGAAACTCTCCAACATTAGCGAGTTCCAGGAACTAGATATCAAGTCAGAAGTTCTGGGTGGCATTACAGAGCTTCTGGACGAGCTAGATCAAGTTGACGAGCAAATTGCTGCTTACGCAACGGACCACATTCATTCGGATGAAATCATCCTTACACACACTTCGTCCCTGACCATTCAGAAATTTTTGCTCAATGCAGCAAAGAAACGGAAATTCACTGTTGTCCATGTTGAAGGCTACCCCAACGACTCAGAGGCTACTCACGATACTCTTCGCAATGGCGCAAAGAAAGATGCTCGCGAGGGCAGCGACGGAGATGACGAGCGATTCAAACCTCTCACTGCTGCAGGCATCACCGTGATTCTCATTCCCGATTCAGCCGTGTTCGCCATTATGTCACGGGTAAATAAGGTTATTCTAGCCACTCACAGTGTCCTTGCCAATGGCGGACTTGTCGCAGGTGCAGGTGCTCGCGTGATAGCCCAAGCCGCACGGGCGCATCAGACACCTGTGGTGGTGCTCAGTGGTGTCTACAAGCTCAGTCCCATATATCCTTTTGCGATCGATGAGTTGATCGAATTCGGTGATTCTGGAAAGATGGCCGACTACGAGGATGCTGAGTTTGTGGACAAGATTGATGTCGTCAACCCTCTCTACGACTATGTCCCTCCTGAATTGGTGAACCTTTACATTTCTAATCTGTGAGTAGACTCATCCAGACTTTTGTTTGCGCTGTACTAACTTGTGGTTTAGAGGAGGACACGCGCCATCATATCTCTATCATGTTGTTGCCGAGCACTACGACGTCGAAGATACCAACCTTTGAAGAGTGGACGAGAATAATCAAAAGTGCCAGGGGCCTACCCACGCTCTCTCTGGTTATGAGTTCCCAGACAGTACTCGGTACCCATCGTGCAGCACGGCAATGCCAGGAGAAGAGGCCTTGAGCTGAATCCACCTTCAGAGATCAAGGGTCCGAGTTACCAGCGCCGAGGTTTGAAAAGAATCTAGGCCAGACTGCGTGGACAATGAGACATCAATACAGCCAACAGCTCATGGCCGACGACACATCAAGACAGCCTCAGCGTCGTGGCACTCTGCCGCACAGAAATAAAGTATTACTACTCCTTATTATCCTTTTTTGTTGCCTTTTTTTTATTGTTGCAGTGCTATCGTTCGTGCCTCTTTGTGACAAGTCCCTGGTACCAAATCGTAACTTCACGAACCGAGGACTGGCGCTCAATTCTCGCCTTGACGTCCCTCTAGAATCCACGATCAGATTTTGAGTCGTTCACGCCGCCAGAACATCGTTTTGACGTACCAAGCGTTAGTCTCGCATACCCAAAAAACCAACTGTCTTACTCAAATCACCATTTGGACCATATCTATCGCAAACCAAGGCACCACCAATGTAGCGGGAAAACAATCTCTTACCAATTCTCCCATCCTTTGAATTTCACACCAACCACCTCCCGATACGGAAGCCCCACCATCGTCGCTCATGGAAAATTTCTGGGATGCTCAGCGTGTGCTGGAGTATCCTCTCTCCGGAAGATGTCGTGTGGTCCAACATAGTTCATGCCGAACTCACAGGGCCGTGGTGAACCAAAACAGATTGTAGCTGAAGCGATTTGTGCAAGCGAAAGTTGCTGCTGAGTGGATAAGACAGGAAGGATCAGACTGCAAACGGCGCCACGCAGCTCGTCGAGCACTTGAAACCGAGTGTAGTGTTTGTTGGGGACCGATACGGGATGATCCGCTCAAGGAACTGCTTTAGTGCAAGAGCACTTATGGCAATAATTTTCATACCAGCTGCGTGATGGAGTGGTTCAGAAAGTCGGCGCCGTACATACCAATCTGTCCATTCTGGTGAGTCGATACTGCTGAATGAAAATGAGGCCCTGCTCATTTTGCTCTTAGTCGTGGATCTTGGCAACCGAATTGCCCTCATAATAACAACTTGCCTCCGACTCCTGAGAAAGAGCCCGAGGAATCAACGACGCTCCCATTGATGCTGCATATCCGCTCGCTGAGGACCCAATGCTCAACCTACAGGGTTCGGGACACAGTGCTAGTATCTCGCTGGAAGAATTTCGACTTGGAACATGAGGACGGGATGACGAATACGCTCGTCAACAAGAAGAGATCCATCGGCCAGCCACAGATGCCCCTCGCCAAGACTCCGAGACGCGACGAGCAAAGGCAACTAGAGTTGAGTTGAGGGTGGACATTTTTGTTCTACTCTGTGCTGTTGAGATATCCTCTAAGTATGGAATGTGGGGCAGCTGATGGGGTATGTAATCTAGTCAAAAAAGGACGCCCAAGGGAGCAATGCGGGCTTACGATCTAGCAATGGAAAATTCTACGACCTTACGAACTCCGAGTTTTCGGATGAGATGTTTCAACTTGCAAAATAATAAGAGAACACAGCTACCTAGATATTAAGCAGAACCCTTTGGATTATTAACCTCTCAAATACCGCTTTCAGCACTTTAAAAGCTCCCGCCTCACTCTCCAATAACAACAGGCCTCCACCCACCAAGCACAAACTCAGGAGTCTGATACTCCTCAATCGTCTTCCCATCCCTCTCCATACTCAAGACCTTCCCAATCCCCGCCCTCTTTCCCGTATCAACCTTCCTCCCCTCCATATCCACTGTACCATACTCCCAGAAATGAACTTTACTTGTATCGAACCCAGAACTCTGGACGGGTCCCCATCCCTCCGTCGGCACGCCCGACGTCCGACAATTGAGGAGTACCATTTCTGCATTGGGAAAATTCTGGTCTTTGTTAGGACCGTTGCCAGGGAGGCGGGCGAAGACGGCTTTGGGTATTTGACCCTTTGGATTGGAGGAGGTCACGGTCCAGGGGAGGGGTTGGGCGATTCCTATCAATGTCGAGTTGACGAAGATGTTTCCGTGAGAGCCGGAAACTGTACGTGTCCAAGTGAATGGTCCTATCGATTTGATTTCCGAGCGAAGGAAGAACGTGGCACCGTACCCTAGGACTGTATCGCCATGACCGGAGAGGGAAGAGTCAACAAAGTAAATAGTTCCGTATGTGGTAAATGCGTCTCCGGAACCTATCAAGTTCATTTGAGAGAGGATTATTCGTTTGCCACGGACAAGGAGCGCTTCTGCTTGGCCTATGAAGTAATTTTCTACCGTGAATGAAGATAGTTGGATATCATTACAATCGTTTATTGTGAATGCGGGACGGCGTGATGGTCCTGCCTTTGCGGGGTTGAATGCTGAATTATTTGGGTAGCCGAGTTTGACACCTTCGCGCGATTCGCCGCGGATGATCAAATTGTTCTTCTTCGAGATGAAGATAATCTCTTCGTAGTTGCCATTTTTTGATGAAAATGGTTACCTTTTTTGTGGGAGAGGCTGGTGTCCAGTCTATTGCGCCTTGGAGGGTATTGAAATCCCCCGTTCCATCCGCACATACAATCACCCGGTTCGTTTCTGGAGATGGTGGCGCGGCTTTGGTGGTGAATGTCCAGGAGGTATCTGTTGTGAAGCCTTCGAAGTTGGACAGGATTTGGGGATCCATTTTCACAATGTAAGTTTTGCCGTACTTCAGGGCGCCATTGTGCAAGTTCACAGTGGCGACGCTGCCACGCACTACGATTGGGAAAAAATGAAAATCATAGCCTCCGATCATGGTTGTTTGGTATGGAGTTTTGTCTCTTGGGTCGGCGGGTGGTGGGGCGGTTGTTGTGCCTTTGTTTCCTGGTGCTCTGCCTGATGGGTTTGGACTTGAGGGGATTGCCATGTCGAGGGTTTCGACGAGTCGTTTGGAGTCGGCATCGTAAATTTGGACTTTTCCTGAGGTGCCGATTTTTGGCGGTGTAGGGAATGTGAGGACGAGGTGTGTGTCGGGGTTGACGTTTATTGCTTTGTTGGCTGGAAATATGGCCGTTTGTTCTTCTTGAGCTATAGCATTGATCGAGGTGCACCAACACCCTACGACGAATAATGTTGTGAGGAATGTGGCCTTCATGGTGAGTTTGGTTGCATCAGGCTGACGGATCGTGGTTGTGAAAACAGAAACAATCCCGGAAGCTTATAATACGGTGCAGTAGTGCTTTAGGCTTAGAAAAAGTTCGTAAGCGATTGCGACTGGAAAAATTGCTAGCACCAGTAACTAAAGGCAAAACGAAGACAAATATCGCCCACTTTCAACCTGGTCAAGTAGCGAAAAATAGATTAAGTCGGCCCTAAATGTCGACAAAACTCCGTGATCGCTACGAGTCGCCTATAAGGATATTGATTTAGGGTCTTTGAATTGAAATTGAATAAGATTGCTCTCTGTCCCGGGGAACGGTGCGTGTGAAATAGCGTAGGGTAGAAAATGAAGTAATGAGACTTGACAACATCCAAGATGCCCACAACTCTGTTCGTGAGCAGCAAAATGGAACAATGATTGGTAAATTAAGAAGATCCTGACCAAGTACGGAAACTCTGTAGCAACAATGAAGGACGTAGGAAGCAAATTAAAGTGCCATGAAAACGAACATGCTACCTTTGTTCAGGTAGTACGATTATAGCAAGTAAAAGTGAATTATGGGTAGGTTAAAGATAGTATTTGATCGAGAATTTGTATTCTTGGCGGGTTTACATTGCTGCTTGTGTGCCCTGTGGCAAAATACAGAATAGATGAAGTAGCTGATGGTGTCGGTGCCCAGAGTGACCTTCTCAGATCAAAGCCAATCCGATGAAGCCCAGGACAGTAAGCATTGGGAAAGCCATATCGATCTAAGTGTGACGTCGTCAGTATCTCTAGTTCAAAAATGCGATAATTAGCTTGAACTTACCATGCTTGATTTGCTGCCACCGGAAGCTTTTGTAGCAGTCGCAGTAGCGCTCAGTCCAGTACCTCCTGTACCCGTGGCAGGATTCGAAGCGGGTGTTCCCTTCGCACCTGTTGTAGCAGCGGCAGTTGCCTGGGCCTTTCCCTGGGCAGCGTCGAAGCAGCTAGCCCAATCAGCAGAATCGGTCATTGCGCAGCAAGAGTCGACCCTGGATAGAGATAGACTGGTGCAATCGCCGCAGACATTTCTCGCATCTGCCAAGTTCAATGTCGCTGAAGTAGTCGTGGTTGGTGCAGGATCCTGAATGGCGGAGAGGTAGTTTGTGCAGATATCTAGTTGAGAAGACTGAGCGGCCGAGAACGTATTGGTTACTGATGCGCCGATGTAGTATGAGATTGGGTCGCCAGCGAAGTTTGCCAGGGCGGAGGATGACAGCGCTGCGATCAAGAGAAGGTTTAAGGCGACCATGGTGTTTGTGTTGCGGAGCGAACTATTAATTTATTGGAAAGAGTGAAAGTGGAGAAGTTGGATGGATTCTTCCTTGTTGGGACATTGGGAGGCTCAAATAAGTACTCTACGATTTCGAGGCTTCGGTAGCACTCAGCCCCTGAGCGTTTGCATTCTGGGATGAATGCGCCCGAAACACTCATTTTTAACCTTATGAGAGCTCACGATATCTTGACAGGCTCGATGTGGGCGCCCCATGAAGCTGAGGCGCACACATGTGATGGAAATAGTGATCTGTGGAGATGAAAGAAAGAATGGACAATGATAAAAGGAGGAAATGGGGGCTGTAGCCGAGCGCTTAACATTCTCGATCAATCTCCGGTGACGCCAAAAGCCTCACACACTTGGCGAGGAGCGAGAAGGCTTGTTTTGGAGCGAAACGATAGGGTGATTAGATTTGACAATCGCACAATCCTCAAGGGATATGAATAGAGAGCCTGGATCTGAAAAACGTGCTCCGTCTTACGCGAGTTTGGGTGACCAATATATTTCTTCCTCCTCCTGTTCCTCCTTAAGCTTCAATCAGGGAAGTCAGTTGACAAAAGAAACAGAAAAGAGAAATGGAATTTGCAAGCAATCGGGAGGGAAGAAGGCGCAGAGTCGACAGCAGAATGACAATCATGACACAACTGCACTGTTTTGCACGCGCGTCAATAGCTGAACTCGAGAGTCCGAGTCGATGGATTGCGATCATGAGACATGGAGACGCAAAAACCCAATCACAAACGACCCTCCTTCGTCAAAGGAAGCTGCTATACTCTATGATCTGGAGGTTGGAATTGTAGATTGGTAGATGTGATGATGGTACAAAGCGAGAGCGTGAGAAAGTGAGAACTATATTGGTTTCTAAACGAAGCAACTCGATTGCCGCACTAGCTTGGCTTGGCACTCCTTGACCTAGACTTTGTTTCCAACGCCTCCATTACCATGGTCACGCAATGACATTCAAGCTGAATGAAATTATGAAATTGCACAGTCAATGTACCCATCGTCCCACCGACTCGTCTTTCACACTTTCTCTCCTACTTCCTAACAGGAATGTTGCGACTAGTGTGTAATCTTCAAATTCCTTTGTACGCGTTGGCTCTTTAATAAGCTGCAATGTTGTTCTAGGCATTCCTGTTTCTTTCTGTTAGCCATTCTCCACAGTCCACACTACATTGACGAACCGGTACGTTTTCTCTCTTACTCTCTATATAAGTACCTTCTCTTACTTGTACTAAGTTCATCCATTGCTACAATCTCAAACTGCTCATTATTCACCTAAATAATATCACGAAACAACAAACACTTACAATATAATCCGCACCAGCTATGGAAGCCCCAGTTGACCAACATGGAAACCTTCAGTGTACAATCTGTCGTTCGACAATTGGAGTTGCAGATCCCGACGGAGCAACCGAGTCTCCCTTAAACTCCCCGACGGCCATATTTTGGCGATAAATGCTTGACGGCATGGAGAGCTGTGAACAATACTTGTCCGACTTGCCGAGACCCATGTCCCATAGAAGCTGGAACTGCACCGCAGCCCGTTGACGATGACGATCTCGACGAGGAATTTGATCCCAACGATTCAGCCATGGTTGAGAGAATGCGCCCTTATTTTTCTGCTATGAATAGCGACATTCAGCAAGGCAGAGAGCGCGCCATTGCACGAGTGGCGCTAGAGAGTCAAGTTACACAGACAACAGCGAATGCCGCGCCAACCGCGGGACAAGGTTCCACCCAAACTGAAGAAGTGAGCTTCAGCGAGGCTCGAGCTAGTACTGACCCCTATTTCGTTGCAGCCTATATTCACTCGCAAAATCTTCGAATGTTCAATGAGCTCCGAGGAACTACTCTTCAGTCAGCTCGCGAAGAAAGCACGCGCTATTACGACGAGCAGTACAGTAACCTTATTAGCTCTTTTGCTCCTCCCGCAGGACCTCCTGAATTCTTGGTGATACTGGCTATGGAGTCGGCGAGGCTGTTGGGAGAAGCAATGCAGAACAGAAACACAGGGGCCTAGGTTGCAGAAAGAAGAGTACATTGGCTTTAGCTTCTTTGTGCCCTGAAAAGGAATTACTTTCCCGGTGGTCAATATTTGTTTCAAGAGCAATGTTCGGCTTTACATCGATGGGAGTTATGACCGATTCGTGGCGTCGACTTTCTATTCTATGTAAGCTATATAGATTGACACAGAAGGTTCGGAATGGACGATAGTAGAGAAAGAATTGATGTTTATCTACGTGAACGGACTAAATGAGTACAGCGAATAGATCGCCTAATGAATAATTCATCAGGCTTCAAACAATAATGACACGTGCATTATGAACCAAGGAAATTCGCTATGAAATCGAAAGCCCGAACTGGGCTGTTTAATATTTCTATTAAGTAGTTTTTTGACGTTGTGTCACCAAATACAGTTAGTTAATGATTTCCATAATGTCCTCCGGGGTGCTTGTTCAAGCCTTCAATTCCTAGGGGTCTGGGCACCTTCTCCTTGAGAGCATTTTTCTGGGCAAATTCCGATACAACGTTGAAATTTCAGCACGTATGCCACGTATTGAAATCAGGAAACGGTTTATCGTCCCCCTTGACCCAGGAATGGATTAAAAGAGTTGTATCTGAATGGCACATGAGCACTTGGCGAATCATGTCTATGCAATGATCTGGGTGTGATGATTAGCATGAAGCATGAGCGGAGTGGAGAGTTTATGGGAGCATTATACATACCGACATGCAGGCGCAAAGGTTTTCTCGAATCTGCGAAAGCTTGAGGTGGATTGGTGCTATTTGAGTAGCAGTCAAAATAGGTATACTGTCGTACTAGACGCAAGCAGTGAAGCTATTTGATAAGAGAAAGGCTATCCCTAAGGATTATTAGCCTACGAAAAGAAAAAGCAGGTGCCAGAAGGGATAGGAGAAAGATGAAAGAGCTTATGAGGGTCATAAAACGGTACCTCTTGCAGGAATGGCGATGTGGGGGCCAAGAAATGCCTAATATGTATCGTCTTTGTCTTCACTTCCAAGGAGTCGTTCTAATTGATGATCTTGAACACTTTCACCCGATGAGAAATACATGCCTAGAAAGAAAAATCAAACAGGAAAAATGATTGAAGCCGCAATACTAACACTGAGCATCAGATATCTGTCTGCTGTTTGCTGTTTACTTTGGCTCCACAATAATGATCTCGAACTGCGAACGACTGGATCATATATCTGGGATATGCTGAACGGCGAAAGGGTTCTAAGTACTTTCATGCAAGCCTTCTAGGTCCGCGATAGCCTTCCGTACCTTGCGCTTAGAGCTGGAGGTGCGATGCTGGTAAAAGAATGAGTCGAGATAAAGCTAGCTGCCCAGAGAGTCGGCAATCCGAAATGCTAGTCCTGAAATGGTTAATCGGATCAATTCGGCTCGTCGCTTTGAAGTTTCCTTTGTACCTCACTTCTAACTTCCATTTAATTGACCTTAATATATCGTTCAGCAATTGCTCCCAAATTGGTCTAAATACGGAACCGTCTGTGCGATAATTATAAAGACCCTATCTTGACACACTCCGAAACTGAAGTTGGTTGATAACAGGTTGTTCAATCAGAGCACAATGCTTTCGATCATCTGCCTCAATTCTTGCTCGTCTTCGTCGATACTTCGCTGTCATTGAACCTCCAGATTTGCAACGCAACAGTTACTTTGATTAACCGACAAATGTCCAACCGGGTTCCTGAAGCACTTTCTGTGCGCACTCTTCGACAGACCGATATCCCATCCCTCGCCGAACTTCTTACAGCAGCTCCAGATGATGGCACTCTTTATTCCTTCCCAAACGTGCCTAAATATCCTGAGCAGATGTGCCTTATGCACATTAGATGGCTTCGGCATTCCGTGATCGACCCTACCAGCCTTATCAGAGTGGCTGTGATGCCTAATGACCATGGGCGTGAAAGGGTGGTCGGTTTTAGCAGTTGGCTTCGAAAAGAGGCCGACTCCAGTTCTCCCGGGAAGACAAGAGTGATAAATTGGCACCAGAAAACGTGGTTGGATGGTATGTCTGCTTGAAATCAGGCTCAAAAAACAACAAACAAACTCAGCAACTTATAATTTGTCAGTGATCAATACCTACCTCATGGGCTTGGAAAGCAGATATAATCGATATTTCTCCAGTTCAAAGCCACATCCAGTACTGGATCCAGACCTAATTCGTCAGACTGCGGCGATGAAGGCTAGATTCCGTGTCCCATCTCTAACTCGAATCTTGCCCTGCTATGAGCTTTCTGGTCTTGCAGTAGATCCCGAACTTCGAGGTCGCGGTATTGCCCAGATTTTAGTCCGCTGGGGCATGGACCAAGCTGCTGAAGAAGGTCTGCCTGTCTTTGCAACTGGAGAGGAGACTGGGGTAATGTTCTACGAGAAGGCGCTGAACTTTCGACGTGTACCGAAAAGTGAGTACTGGTTAGATCGCGATGCGCACGAGATCAGTCGAAAAGAGGTGGATGCTGGGAGTAATGCGTGGAAGAAGGTTAATGGAGGGGTTTCAGGGTGCGAGGTATTCTGGTGCCCAGAGGCAGTCACTATCCATTATAATTGACGAACGAAGGGATTGAAACAGGACTGGCATTTCTTAAATATGCTTTCATCTCGTCTGTGCACACACCACTCTCTCGTTCTCTCAAGTTGTTTAGTTTCTCTGCTCTTCTTGATCCGCCTTCTTCATATCCCATTTGCTCAAGGTGTAGATCTTGTTTGCCTTTCGTCACCCCACTTTCTTATACTGAATAATAGCCAAGTATAATCCATTCCATCTGATGCAGAAATGAAAGTCGGATTTGGGGTTACTTGAGACGGAAGCCTCTATGTCTTCAAGAGAAATGATCGCATATAAAAACCTTTCAAATCGTCACAGAAGGACAGCAGCAACACAATCGGAAGCATCACAGCCTCAATGAACTCACACTCCAAATAACGCCTTCCAAATTATCGATTTTTCACCAATCAATTATCACCGGAGCAGCTTTGCTCACTTCCATCAATGCCTCTGCAATTTCAGATTTTTTTCTCCTACCCATCGAACTGAGAGAATGGTAACTAACTGAGGATCTAATAGCACAAAGCAGCATGCTTAATTTTTTCCCTTAATCAAGGTGGCTATTCGATCGACGACACCGCCTGATAGGTTTCGAAGAGAAATTAACTCTGCATCTTCCCCAATCAACGAGGTCATGGATTCGAAGGTTCTAACGAAGGAATCACGAAGAGAAATGAACTCTATATCTTTCTAAATCAGGGGGGCTATGGAATCGAAGGCTCTATCGAAGAGATCTCGAAACCAAACGACCTCTACACCTTTCAAGCCAGGGCGGCCGTGGCCTAGATGGTGCTCACGAAGCGATTGCAAAAAGAAACGAGCTCTAAATCTTTCCGAATCGAGGGGCCACGGCGTAGATGGTTCTCCTGAAGAAATCTCAAGGAGAAACGAATTCTACATTTTTCCCAAATCAGGGCAGACATGGCATTGATTCCACGCCTGAAATCTCCAAATGCAGCGAGCTATACATCTTCCCCAACCAGGGAGGGCATGGAATTGACCCAGGATCCGAGATCTCCAAGCGCAATGAACTCTATAATTTCGCCAACCGAGGTGGTCACGGCGTTGACTCAACTTCTGAGATCAAGAAACGAAACGAATTGTGTATCTTCCCAAATCAGGGCAGCCACGGAATCGATTTCCAATCAGAGGTCGGGAAAAGGAACGAGTTGTACATCTTTCTCAACCAGGGCAGATATGGTATCGAGAGGCAGGGTGAAGAGATCGTGTGAGCGCAGGAAGTAGAGAATGCTATAATCGACAACTTATTTTGTTTCTTCTTAGAGCGGTGGAGGGTTTCGGGTTTTCTGTGATTAGATGTCTGTTAAATTTTGAATGAGCGTTTCAATCTTTGTTTACGAGCTTGGATGGTTAAGAACCCAAATTTTAAGATTGGATAGACTGTATCTATGTAATCCTGAAGAAGGTAGTAATCCTAACTCCAAGGAGTCTACTAAGAGCCTTCATCTAGTCTAACACCAGGAGCTAGGCAGCCGAAGTGAAGGAAAATGAAAAGGAACGCAGCCACATATCTATACACAAGAAATTGAATTACAAATTAAGCTAGCTCCGCCCGAGGAGTTTTTGTAGGAGCAGTGTATATCTCGACTGGTTCGCCAGCATATTTTGGCTCCTCTATCATGATCACGGGTTCTGCTGGTCGCCGCCTCAATTTGCGTATGTAAAAGAACATTCCAGCTATCACGGCCAGGGCAATGGGCCCAATCACGGCACCAGCTACCCACGCCTTGTTCTCCACTCGTGGAGTTCCTGATAAAGGTGTGGCGATTGGGTTTATTGAGGTCGGCGAATTTGACTGGGAGGAATCCTGCGTCGTGGATGGAGAGAGAGGCGTCAAGGTCGAGGCTTGTGCAGAAGATGTCAAGACACCAAGGTTGCGGTATACGGTCTAATCGGTGAATGGAAAGTCAGTCTGGCATCCGATAGACCTCATAATGCCTGAATTGGGAAATTCCTGGTATATCGTTGGCGTGACGCATGGATTACTCCGGGCGCTGGTAATTCTGTCAGTGAGGATGATAAGAGATTGATCAGTAGAGATTACCAAGAATAAGTCAGATTTAGAATATTGACAAAGGCAGTGGAGCCAAGACATGTGGTAATGTAGTTACAGGATGCCGTCGGATCCGTTCCACAGCAATTCGCATAGCTCCCAGAGCTTACAAAGTACCCGTCTCCGCTAGAGAAACAGTATTGTGGAGTTGCTGTACGGAAATGGATGTCAGGTCTGCTAAAAGTAGAGAAGTTGTATTTTCAATTAGCCAACTCACTGTTGGAAGGCCCAATAAAGTACCCGACAAAGCTGCGATTTAAACCTTGACGCTTCAAGAGTTCTGCTCGATCTGTGGTTTGAGGAGGAGTTGGGTGAGATGTACTGGATGCCGCATGGGTACGTTTGCTGATAGCCATATTGCTGCTCTCTGCACAGGTTCAAGAGAGGGCGAATAGCCGATCTTTCACCCAGAACTATCTTGAGGATTCCATCCCAATTAAAGCCAGTTCCTTTCGCGGCTAATGCTCAGCCATTAGATTGGGAGGATGCCAAACATCATGCAAGGCTGATCGGTAGAACATGGTAAATTTCATAATGCGATGCTATTCATACAACCACGCAGCAAAGAGCAAATAGGATCAAAGAGTGGTTTCTGCTTTCTGGTAGATAACGCACAGCATTCGACTCGATTTGGCAGGCATAATCCTTCGGAGTAGTTTCATGGTTGTTGAAGGATTTTGATGTGCACACGTAGGGTTCAGTCGGCGGCTAGTGATACACTCCAGTTGACAAGGGACAGGGCGGCGGAGGTGGACAACTAAGAGAGACCTTAGAGATGGGAGCTTTGTCTCGTTGATAACCTTTTGGAGTTTGTGTTTCCATCAGGAAGTCGTCCTCGAAATCATGAGCCGCAGGTCAATCTTCACGCTAGCGGCGGCGGCGCTCGCCTCCGTCCTTCTTCTTGGCTTCTGTACTTACCACAATCAACAATCATCTTTCCTCTCACAATTCAAGCCTCCTACACACCATCAGCCCGGCCTTGATGTCGAGCAACGCGCATATGCCACTCTTCTGACTACACGTATCACCGACACGGACCAAGATGACCGCTACTTCACTGCCGTTCGGGTCCTGTGCTATCAACTCTTACACCAGCCCGACACGCGTACCAACCTCTCCATCCCCTTCGTCGTCTTCGTAACGCCCCATGTCTCTGCTGAAAAGCGTACCACCCTCGTCGAGGAGGGTGCTACCATCATTCCCCTCGAACTCCTAGAGCCGGAAACGAATTGGGTCAACCCGGGCGAAGAACGCTTCGTCGACCAATTTACCAAGCTCCGCATCTTTGAGCAGATGCAATACGAGAGGATCCTATATCTCGACGCGGATATGCTTCTCACTCGCTCCCTTGATGCCATATGGGACGAACCAGTAGCACAGCTTGTCTATGAGACTCTCCCAGCTTCGGATAGCTTGTCTCGCTCATCCGAATCGGAGGCAGGATTACCAAGCAGCTATACCATTGTCGGAGTCAGTGACACAGGCGGTGCAAACCATGTTTTCCCACCTCTACCAAAACCCGACATGAACGGTGGCTTCCTCCTCCTCCGACCTTCCATCCCGCTATTTAATTATTACGTCTCCATTCTCAACACGCCCAACGCTTTCAACTCAGGATTAATGGAGCAAGCTCTACTCAACCATGCCCATGATCAAGAAGGTAGGATGCCTTGGAAGTCCTTCCAACCTGGCAAGTGGAACGTCAATTGGCCTCGATTGATTGATATCGAGGGGGGCGCGGCTACGCTCCATGACAAATTTTGGGATTCGAAAAATGAAGATTGGATCGAACGGGTATTGGTAGAAAAATGGTGGAGGACACAGGGACAAATGGAGGGTTTTTGGTTCGCACGACGAGCCATGCCTTGAAATAATGATTTTTCGAGACGACTCATAATCTCCTATCCAGTACAAAAAAACTTCTATCGACTAGGAAGGCTCGACGCGACAACTCACAAGCTAGCGTTTTCGCCGAACTGGCAAGCAAAGTATGCCGTGAGAGAGCTTGCCGTCCAGGCTACAACGGAGCATACTCCTTGCCAACTGTCGGGCTAGCTCTGTCAAGTGACGGCCGATCATTTGATTCAAGCGAAGCAAGAAAAACTTCTGTATATGATGAAATGAGCGGAAACGAACCACCGTATGTGAAGACACGATGCAGAACGAGCTCTAATGTCATCATTTAGCCATATGCATCTGGGATCAGTCAATCTTGCGGAAAGATATATGCTATGTATAAGTAACATTTACCGCGAAATTGTTTTCGTCGTTCAACGTTCGTGAGTTTAATGCGTACTTATATATTGCAGAAGAAAGCTCCATCTGCACGTACAAAGCCCTTTTTTCTATTTTGTCACCAACCTCTATTCAATATGAGGAATTCTATTTAGGTGCTTGGTACCCCACCTCCATCAACCCCGACTTTAGTGCCTCAATAGCGTTATCAATATCCTTTCGGTTAGGGTCCATGACAGATACACCCATATGTCCAAACCGAATATACTTGCTCGCAATTTCCTTATGTAAACCACCAGCAAATACGACACCCTTTTTCAACAGACTTGGGAGAATTTCCGGTGGTGTGAGGCCATTTGGTAGGTAAATGGCGGTCATGCCGTTTGCCTGGTTTTCCTCCTTTTCAGCAAGTTGTTTCAGGCCGAGGGCTGTTACAGCTGCTTTTATGCGTTGCGAGGCGGCGCGTTGGGTAGAGAAGCGTTCAGAGAGGGGTTTGGAGAGGATTTGGGTCAGGGAGGTGTGGAGGGCGCGGATTAGTTGGGGTGAGGGGGTTGCGAAGTAGGATGGCTTTTTGGCTTCGTAATTTTGCATGACTGGTTTGTGTTGTTAGTGGGCGGTTCGTGAGAGGGAGGTAAGCAGGAAACATACTTGGTAGCCAGTTCTTCCAGCTTCCGAAGTAGGATCCTGGTGGCACTTTACGGGCCTTGAAAACTTCAATTGCGCGTCCGGAGGCCATGACGATGCTGAGACCGGCGGGACAACTTATTCCCTTTTGCGAGGCAGTGAGGACAACATCGATCTTCCAGTCGTCGAAAGCAATTTCTTCAGATCCAACACTGCATACTCCGTCTACAATGATGAGAGTATCTGGGCTAACTTTGTGGACCAATTCGCTCAATGCCTTGATCTCACTGAGAACACCAGTGGATGTATCTACGTGAGTCACAGTGATGACCTTGTACTTCTTCTCTTTCAAGGCTTTCTCAACGGCATCTAATTGAGGTCGGTCGCCAATTGGTGCCTTCAATTGCGTAACCTTTGCGCCGTATGTCTCAAAGCAATCGGCGAATGAGTCGGCAAAGTATCCGGTGTGGAGGACGAGAGCCTCCTCGCCAGGCTCAACCAAGTTGGCAGCTACTTGATCCCAACCAAGAGTTCCAGATCCAGATATTACGAAGGGTTGTGATGCTGGGTCGGTGGTTTGAAAGAGTTTACGGAGCATGGTCAATGTCTCGCCAAAAATGTTGACAAAGGGCATGCCGACATGCGACTCGCTATTTTATTCATGTTAGAATAATTGAATGTATTTAATATCACTTCAAGCATACCTGAAATGGCTCATGGCCTGCAAGACAGCATCGTCGAATTCAATTGGGCCCGGAATGAGCAATGCGGGGTGAGGTTCCTGGTTAGACATTTTGGACGATGGCTCTTCAGCAATTGAGGGTTTGGATGAATAGAATCTTGCTTGTTCGTGCGGAATCCTAAGTGAAGAATTTCTCTCAGCGGAAGAAGGAGTATTTATGTGGGATGACGAAAGAAGATGCTGTGAGAGGAGGTGTAATCGAGCCGGAGGGGTAGCACGCATCGTTCGGGCAAAAGCCAGCAGCATGCCGGCCGATCCCGCTGTACAAAGGAAGGGAATTTACGGGATTGGCTCGTTAATGTCAAACTTGTGAATTGAACTGGAGGAAGGATAGAAAGTCCCTTTATGGATATCAATTGAGAAAGACTGGAGTGAAAAGTTGAAAATTGTCAGCACGTTGAGAGACGTCTAGATGTTATGACTCCCTTGCAGACACTATCCCACCGGCAGACTCCTTCGGGGCAACTAAGACAATTTTTCCAGTTGTTGACTAAGTAAAGTAAGGGAGTGTGGAGTGTAGTTAGCTGTGAAATTTCGGACAAAGATCGTGCGAAGAGCCATTGTTTGGTTGGAAGGCACAAAGCAATAGTGCTTCAACACTTCGTTAAATATGTACAGATTTTCAAATTACCAGAAATCGTTCATCTCCCAAGAGAAATTCAGAACAGTATCCCGATCTGGCAATTTCTTTCACGTGACCTGCCAAGAAGCTTCTCACTGGCAATGCAACCTCAACTTATTGATCCTTTCTGTCTGCCTTCAACTAACATAGTGCAATTACAGCACAGTACCCTTCCACAGCTCGCAAGAATGCATCTTCCAGCTACAGTTCGTCCAGATGGTCACAGGACCTCACTGCAGGTGCAGCTTCGTGCATTATCTACGCCTTGAAGTCCCGCCGTGTTTTCATTCGCCAGCCTCAGCCTAGAGGAAGAAACGAGTTGCCAACCGCTCTCTTTGTGTAGATCAAAACCCGAGCACAAGCTGCAGCCACCTTCGTAGCAATGCCATGGTCATTCCACTTAGACGCACACTTTCTCGCTGAACGATAACTCCACGTGAACCGCCTGCCTTGAGCCTGCTCCGACACAACTTACTACACATCAATCACATCGCTCCTCCAACGCTCGACCTCGATTCCAAGAGGCAGAATTACCAGCTGCTCTAATGGATCGTGTTGACGGGAATAGGAAAGGGAAAGGCAAAGCAAGAGCATTGGAAGTATTGGGTGTGAGGGAGGCATCTGGGGAAACAGGTCTGGAAGCTCAGATTGGCGATGCCTCTCCTGATTCCCTATGGAACTGGACAAAGAATGTAACTGAGTACATGGACGATGCCGTCGTGGATACCAAGGTGTCACAAATCGTGCAACCTCCTTCCCTGCTGCCTGGCTCACATCAGAACGGCGAGTCATCCCGTTCACCATTGTGGACCATGACAGATGATATTCCTGAGGACTCGGAACAGTCTGTATTGGGGAGAAGTGCGCCGCCTACGACGCCCCTTTCCTTCGAGGAGATCAAGGAAGTTATGGTGGCATCGGGTTGGTGCCCCCATCAAGTCAATTACCTTGCTCAATCCTACCATCCCGATCTCGATATCTTGCGCAAATTTGCGTCTATGGACCGAACAAAGAATAGATCGGTAGATCACACGCCCTGTGCTTAGACCTCTTAGTGCATTGCCTTTAACACGAACATGGACAACTACATCGTTAAGCACGCTGCAGGCTGTCGCGGCGATGACGACGCAAGCTGCTACACGGTCCGAGTCCCTTACAAAAGGCTTATTCAGGTCATTCGAGCGGGGTATGTGCCACTGATTTCGATGCGAGATAGCCCAACTCAGGGATTGTCCCTCCAAGTACATGCTCGACGCTTTCGCTCAAATTACGCCACTATCAGTCATGTTTGGGCAGATGGGCTGGGCAATCCTTTGGAGAACGCCTTACCGCTTGCCAAATCAGGCAACTCAGCTTGTTCTTGAAATCTGAACACTTTTTTACCCCACTCTTGAACATGGATGCCTCCTTCAAATCGCTCATAAGCTCCCGAACCTCTTGGAACGAACGCATGGGCTATTTTGAGCTATCCAGCAAAAGACTGTGGATGGACACTCTTTGCATTCCTGTGCAGCCACAGCACCAAGATTTAAGGAATCAATGTATCGACGCAATGGCTTCTATATACGCCTTGTCCCATTGAGTTCTGGTTCTCGACAAAGAATTGATGGCAACTCCACTTGAGAACAAGAAAACGGAGCCGCTTTATCACATAGCTTGCAGTGTATGGATGTGTCGTAGTTGGACCTTGCAGGAAGGATTGCTTCCTACTCGCTGCATCTTTCAGTTTGCCGATGGCATGTTTGAGCCTAAAGAAGTACATCAAGATTTTCACCTCAATGAGAAACCCGCCTCAGCCGGCACAGAGACACCCGACCACCGCACCTTGTGCTACCCCATCAGGCTGAGCATGATACACAACTTCTTTAAGATGACGGATGCCGGTCCTAGCGACGCTGGGTTCGCGAGAGCTGAACACCAACTCAGAACATGGTTCGCCAACTTTACACAAGATATTCGGAAGTTCTTTGGTCAACCACCCGGAAAGAGAGAGGCTAAACGTCTGGAGCTTTTCAATGCGGTCTGGAATGCACTTGCAGGCCGGTCAACTACCAAAGCTTCCGATCTCTACGTCGTTCTCGCAAGCTGTTTTGATTTTAAACTCCAGCAATTTCGAAGTTTCGACTCTTCGGAAGAGAAGATGATGCATCTCCTCTTTAGCTTCCAGGAATTACCACTCTCTTTATTCTTCAACCTAGGAAAGGGATTGAATCCCGACCTCCATCATCACAACAGGTGGCTGCCAACTGAAGTGAGCCGTCAACTCGTTATGCCTGGGTCTGCATTTGTGCTGCCGAGCCACAAGATCTCGAAGTATTCAGACCAAGGCACACCTTTAGAGCTTCGATTGAAGGACGACATTTCAATATATCTCGTCGATAATATCATATCGAAAACGAATGAGTACACGCTGCATATCGACCAGGAAACTTATCTAATCCAACCATCGCTCACCGCTGCCGATGAATTCTCCGCATCGGGGTTCGTCGCGACTTGCATGCTCATACAAAGGATCCCGCTGCTCCATGGCAGTAATTTTTGAGGCGCCTGCTTTTACGTACAAAGCATTCAACATCGAGACCAAGCATCGACTGGTGGTGCAATCATCGAAATGGTATACTTATCCCCCCTAACGATCTACAAATCGACGAGCGATGCAACATATTGCGCGCAAGTTTTGGGTCATCAAGTCCATCACACCTGCAAAATTTGGGTCAAATTCAGTATGCATCTTCGGCATTAAGGCGACAGTTTGTGTCATTGACGATTTTACAGATCCAATACTCGATTTCAAGCCTCTGAAACGTCAGTCCCTGTACGACTTTCATTGGTTCGTTTTCTTTATCTCTCTCTTATCAATTTTCTGGTGGATCCTACTCGTCCGAGTTTCCGGAGTCGCCCTCGACCTATCAACCCAAAGGATCGAGGAGACCTACAAACACAAACTCCAAACAGGGCAATTTCTTGCTTTAGTGCTGGTCCTCGTCATAGTCGTATTCTTTGTTAATGCGCTGCTTATTTGTCCGATATTCGTAGTACTAATCGTCATCTGTGGACCTTTCTCATTCCTCTTCTCATATTTGGTGTCGATATGTCTGGATTTTTTCTTAGTCTATGACTTCTACGATGACAACAGTGTTGCCATCAGGTTTGGGAGATATTTCCCTGCTTGTATCAAGGCTGCGCTGGTTTGGTGTCATGGTATATACTGTGAGCTTTTGCGGTTGGTTGGAGTACGGCCTGATCAGGTTGTCGTGGTGGAAAGCATTGAGGTTTAGAAAAGGGCATTGCTTTTTACAAGGATAAATTGCTGAGAGTCGGCACAGCACAACAGGCGGAATGAATGCAGATGTTGGGAATGCACATGATCTATATACATGAGCAAGCGAAGAATTCATATTCTTGCACCGTGGTTGATTCCAATCACAAGATTGGGTATTCAAACTGTGAACTCGAGTTCGGAATGCATCGAAGCATCATGAGATATATCATTGCTCGACTACCTATATGGATTGAATTTATCAAATTCCGGAGTCTTTGTTCATGTTGACTAAGTGAAACAAGGTGTGGAGCGTGCAGTGTGTGTACTGTACAAGACATCATAGTAGCGGCGCGCCAAGCATTGCTGCATCCGCATCTCCAAATCGGTGCCTTCGCGACTCTTCCTCGAGCTTATTCCAATGTTGGCGGTATGACTTCCAGGCTTGTGTTATGCCTGGGCGATCTCTTCATTCCAGATAGAGCTGCCGTAAGCTTCATTCCTCCATTGCGACCTCAATCAAGCTAACACACGCCATTAGGATATTCCCCAGAAAGTAGGATAACAACACAGCTACACACAACCAAGTCTCACAGCTCACAATGACCAGTTCAAGAAACTCCTCACTCCTGGAAAGATAGGACAGATCCTTTGTCTAGGCAATCTCACTGATCGCGCCACGTACGAATGGCTTCGCGGACTCGCACCCGATCTTCACCTCGTCAAGGGAGACTTTGATTGCGAACCTTCTTCTGCTACACTTGCGCTTTCAAAAGTCGTTACGCATGGGTCGTTACGCATAGGTTTCACGCATGGGCACACTATAATACCACCTGGAGATGGCGACAGCTTGTTGATTGCGGCCCGGCAGATGGATGTAGATGTGTTGCTATGGGGTGGCAGTCACAAATTCGAGGCATATGAGATGGAGGGCAAGTTCTTTGTTAGTCCTGGAAGTGCTACTGGGGCTATGGGAACTGGATGGTGGCCGGATGGAGAGGAGCCAATACCGAGCTTTGTTTTGATGGATGTGAGTACAGGCAGCAGCGAGTTGCTTGACTTGGTGGATCCGAGTGCTGACACGAATCACAGGTTCAAGGAGACGTGGTGGTGTTCTACGTCTATCAGCTCAAGACGGACGAGAAAGGCGAGGAAACAGTAGGTGTGGAAAAGGTGTCTTATCGCAAGGGCGGAAATGGACAATGAATAGGCAGGTCAATATAGCATGCAAGTAATGTCTGTTGAATGCAAAAAGGCCATAGTTAAACCCCAAAAAACCTCTGATCCCTCTCAACTTGGGCGAATCTACGAGAAAGGGTTTATGCGACCGTGTTCTATCGTTGGTAGCTTCTCACGCGCCCATTCGCTTTCAGAGACCAGGCTTCGCATGCAGAGTGTGCAGGTGGTGGAGGCGAAGCACCGCGACCACGTCGAGTATTAATGCACCACTTTAGCCTGATGCTTTCCACAACCTTTTGTGTCTTTCCACTTTTTGGAATTCTACTCGATTCTTGTTTATTCTTGACGCGCACATCGCAAGACCTCGAAAACATCACCCATTTTCGCTAGCCAACTATCTCGACCGCAGCCTGATAAAATGAACAACACTCGTGTTGGCTGGGTGCCTGAACCCGATGGGAGAGGTACAGCTGGACTTGTGTATAGCTGCTTGTTCACGATCTTCCTCAGCACTTGGACCGCTTATCATCCAAACGTCCAAAGCAGTCGGTCTAAGGCGTTTTGGGATAGAGTATCGAAGACTGTAGTGTTCATATTTGCTCCGGAAGTGCTGGTTTGGATAGCGATGGCAGAATGGCGTTCTACCAAAGAAGTGCAATTTGTTTCCTCAAAATGGGCCGATCTGGTACGTTATTTCCTCAGTTCATAGATTTTGGGGATTTGACATTTCTAAAGGAGCGTGGCCAACCTCCTGCCAGGCTGGAGATTGCAGAACCTGGGACACCTCTTCTGGATCAATCTGTCAGCGATGTCCAAAAAGCTGACACTGGAAATTTTGCTCTGACAGCCTTATCCACGACCCAAGCCTTTTTCTTATGCATGGAGGGCTTCATCATTCGAACATCTGATCGCATATCTTGCCAACCTTGGGATGAGTTAACACACAATAGAAGTCTCATGTTATTCAAAGCAGCAGGCGTGTCTGTTGAGAGTATATCCGTGGAGGAGATTGAAGACAAAAGCAAAAGCGACCAATTCTCAAGGCTGATCGCCTGCTTTCAGATATCCTGGCTCCTTCTTCAGCTCATTGGTCGTGTTGTACAGAGTGCTCCTATAAGCACGCTTGAGCTGTTTACTGCGAGTAATGCTGCATGTGCGGTAGTCAGCTATGTGATCTGGTGGAACAAGCCCAAAGATGTTGGACGACCAATCATTCTCCAGTCAACATTTTCTTACCAGGAAGTACAAGATCGCATCAAAGCTTACGGTTCACCGCCCGCCGTGACTTAT
Source organism: Venturiaceae sp. KMAF11 (assembly GCA_023078705.1). NCBI lineage: Eukaryota > Fungi > Ascomycota > Dothideomycetes > Venturiales > Venturiaceae > Venturiaceae sp. KMAF11. The sequence continues at coordinate 1,361,496 of JALGOQ010000017.1, forward strand.
CCCAGAAAACTCGAGTATACATTTTGGCTGGTCGGAGCAGTTGCCATTTTGTTAGCTAGTCTGTCGACGTTTGGGTGGTCGTTCCCCTTTGTGACACATGCTGAGCAGTTGACCTGGCGAATCCTTTCGATACTTCTGCCTGTGCCCACTATTGGCCTCTTGTTTGTAGGCGAGAGACCAAATCCTAGGGATGTCCCTATGGTCTCTTTGTCGGGTCTCTATGGCATCATCAGACTCTACTTCATTGTCGAAGTCTTCACCGGACTTCGCTCCACCCCACCTGGGCTCTACTCCACCGTCAACTGGTCCCAATACCTCCCGCATTGGTGAAGCCGCAACGAATTAGGAAGCACCAAATATCCATCTCACAGCAACGATCACTCGGGAACGAGAACGAATTTAAACTATCGAGGTTCAAATGTCTACCACCGGCCGACTTTTCATCCTCTCACTTTGCGAGCACCGAGGAACCCCAAGACTTCAATCTATTAATAGCAACTTAAAATCCACCAGATCAATGACCCATTATGGAACCGTCGACAATGACATCTTGAATCGATACCATTATCCAGGGCGGAGTACGCGGGTAGAAAACTTTTCCGGCTTAAACACACATATTCAGAACTCCAAACGCCACAGACGCAGAAGGGAATGGGGGAGTCGGCTAGAAGAGCGGACGACTTGAAGATGGAATGGACTTGCTGCTTTATAAGAACGGATTAACGCTCTCATTTGTCTACTGTTAGGATTTCTGTTGGATGCGCTGTCGAGTCCGTAGTAGTCCGTGGATGATCCGTTGGTATGCGGCTATGAAATGGTTTGGGATATCCGTACATCGAAGCATGTCATCGAGGCGGAATCTTCGCAAGGACACGCCGTCATCACCTTTTTTCTACTATTTTCTCTTGGGATCAAATCGAACATTCCCAACGACAAGATTATCTGAACACAACCAGTTTTTTCCTGTTTCCCCCTCTAATATCTATGTTTAAATATTAGCCTTAGAGACAAACAGACTTTTCTCCTTCCACCTTCACCAAGCCGTCAGGCCAAGCTACAGACATAAACTCATAACACATAAACTCATAACACATAAACTCATAACACATAAACTCATAATACATAAACTCATAACCCAAAAATCTATCAAGCGACTATCTTACAAGAGCAAACTTTTACACCTTACGCCCTCTTCTCGTGTGTTCTTCTCTAGACACCTGTTTCCCTTCACTCGACTCCACCCTTCCACACTCCCACGTATTCCCTCTCCATCTCCTCGTGCCTAGAAATCAAAATACCCCTCCACCCTCCCTCTGACGGGTGGTGGACTAGGCCCCTTCATCCCCCAAAACATCGGTGTCTCCTCAGCCTCTGAATCAAAAATGTCGAAGTAGCCACCAACACCTCCGCAGCCCGCCTCTGGATTTGTTTTGATATTGGAAACGGTCAATCCAGCGTCGGAGTAGCGCTTGAAGCTGTTTAATTTGAAGGAGAGGGAGGAGAGATCGGGTGAGGGGAGGAATTCGTGGGCCGAGTCCATGCGGGGTTTACTTTCTGTGCGTTTGGGTTGTGGTGGTGGTGGTTGAGCTGGTTGGCTTGTAGTGGACGGAGATTTTTGTTCTTTTAGTGGCACTGGTGATTTTATTTTCGATTTTGATGATGGTGGTGATGGTGATATAATCGTTGATGATCTATGCTCCGAGTCGAAATAGGATGGTGCTTTTGATAGGGGTGGTGCGTGTCGAGAGTCGAAATAGGATGGCTCCTTCGAGAGTGAGTGTGCGTGAGAACAGGTTGATGCGTGACACTCTGACTTGGGCGCCTTGAAGGCCACAACGAGTTCAGGGTTGTAGTTGATTGGTTTGAAGAGAGCAGTAGGTGGTGTCTCGACCTCGGAATCGGCATCATCAACTTCCTGCACATCCACAGTGACTTCGGGTGATATCTCAAGCGGGTCCGATATCCTCACTGGCATCGTTACCTCGCCAGCAGGCAAACTCCTAATCCACCCACTCCGACTCAATCCCAACACCTTCGCATCCTCAACAGCCTTAGAAAGCGCCTCACTCCTTCTTTTAACCTCATCTACCCTCGTACCGCCAACAAAAACTTGCGTTGGTGCTTGCGAGCCTCGCGAAATGAGGGCCGGGAGTGGGAGACCGATGTCGCATGAAGTGTTTGACTTCAGGGGTTCGGTGCCGAAGGATTGGGCGAAGGCTTTTGTGAGGACGATGCGTTTGCGTTCGAAGATGGAGGAGTCTTCAATGAGGTTTGCTGATGCGAGGAGGTGGGAGAGTGTGTGGTTTAGAGACTGTAGAGGCTGTTAGTGATGGGCAAATGGAAATACATTATTGGTGAGCTAAGGATGGGTGATTGGATTGATATCGGAGTAAGGTCCTTAAAACGTATCGGTAGTTGTGGAAGTTTGAGAAAGAAAAAAAGAATGGACCACGACTTACCTGTACTTTGATAACCACATCCAACATACTGCAATAAATTTTCCTCAAATGCTGCTGCCTCTCACAGGGCAAAGGCCCAAAGGACTTCAGAAACTTCCATTGTTCCTTGAGTGAAAGCTTGATCTTCCCCGAATGCGCGACAGCTATAGGCACCCGTTCAATCGCCCTCACAACATCCAGTAGAACATCACAAACATCATGAAAGGCATTTGCGGTATCGCCATCAAGTCCTATTGTCGTTGATACGGCGCCTTTCAGACTATCCTGAAAAATTTGCAGCTTTGACGAGGCGAAATCGAGACCCTGATGAGTGGATCTGAGGCACCAATGAGCATTTTGTGGTGAGAGTCTCGTTGTGGTGCTTTTGATAATGGAGAGGACATCACGTATATCTTCCAGGGGAGGTAGATGTGACGTGCCGGGCGCTAGGATTGAGGGTGCTGAGTTGCATTGCTGTTTATTCGAAGATGTTACTTGGGTCGATGGGGCCATCGCAAATGGCTACCATACCAGCGGCGGAGCGAGATGCAAGCTCGGGTTTTTGGTGGGAAGAACTGTTGGAGGGGGCATTGTCCTTACAAGAAGAGTGAGGAGACTGTCCTCGTGGATGGTAAGCGTCATAGTGGCATGAGTGCGAAGATCAAATCAATGATTTCGAGGATCCAACGAGCTGTCAAACCAGTTTTGGGGTTTGAGATACCTTGCACCTCTATATGAACAGAAGTTGATGGGTGGTTTGTCGCCGTCACTTGGTCAGAAATGGCGATGTTGGTGTTGCAAATGACGTTGAACAAACTCGGATTAGTGGAAACAAGACTCAATACAACCAAAGGTGGGAGAACAATTGACTCAGATCCGCAGCTCACGAATCCAGAACTCGGATGGACGCAGGTCTAGAACATGAATTGTTGTGAAGAAGGGTATATCGTTTCCATATCTATCTCGCTGAATCTTGACGTGATCTCATAGCTCTTGACACTCACGACTTGTTTCCAGCTTCCTTTGCTTTATCTGTAGCCTTTTTCCATAGTGACGAGAAACCATCCGCCATGCGACCGCCGACCTCATTCCAATCTGCCGTCTGGGCCCTCTTGACCACACCCTCAATCTCGCTGTTCCAACGGTCTTTCGCAGATTCTACCACGCTCACTCTGGCTTCCCGGGCGGTCGATGGAGGTTCTGGAGCTGGTGGTTCGATAACGTTTTTGAGGATGAGCGATTGTTGTCGTAGCATGAGAGCCTGTTGTTGTCGATTCGTCTGATGTAATGATATCGTGAGGTAGAGGATCGAGGATGTGAGGGTGAAGCCACCGAGCTGTGTGACAGTTAGTTACTGTGTCGTTGTAGTTTTGGCAATCTTGCTTGAATGTGTACATACGAGACCAGTGACGAAACCCATGGTGTTTATGAGAGCTATCGCGACAATCCGGGTGGTGTAGGAGGCTGTGATCAAGACCGGCGAAGCCAATTGATCTTAGGGTGTATGGCAATCGCTTGAGAAGGATTTCAAGGATATCTCTAGCCCAATTGGAGACTGTAGCAGGAGTGAGGTGGATGTTGTTGGAGTTGAAGTGATTGATGCGCTCGGAGATGGTCGGCCACTTGTAACTTCGATTTATTTCGAGTTCGAATTGAGGCCCCATACAACTACTACTACCACCATCACCAATTGAGCCCGCAATATCCATTGAACGTCCAGATCTAAAAGTCAATTTCTACGCCAATCCTCATCCTCAGTCACATCATTCGCCATGGCCGGCGGTCATGCCACTTTCCGAGGCCTCAGTCGCAAATCCTCCCATCGACAAGCTCTCCTCCGAAATCTCGTAGACTCACTTATCGAACACGAATCAATACAAACAACATGGCACAAGGCGAAGGAGGCTCAGCGGTTAGCAGAGAAGCTCATCACGCTAGGAAAGAAGAACACTGAGGCGAGCAAGAGAAGAGCAATGTCCATATTTTTCGTGAGTACTTCCTTGTTAAGATCGCGTTGATGGAATCACCTATCATCTGAATACCCAATAGCTAATTGCTGCCCAACAGCGTCCATCATTACTGCTACCCAAACTCTTTGGCCCACTAAGAGAACGCTACGCTGAGCGACCTGGAGGCTATACACGCGTCCTTCGTATCGAACCCATAAAAGAAGATCAAGCAGCATCCGCCATCCTCGAACTAGTCGACGGACCAAAAGACATTCGATGGGCCATGACGGCAAGAACCCTAGCAGCAGAAAGGCGAGAGGGAAAACCCACCCGAGATATCACACAAAAGAACATCGACAAGGTGACACGCTATCGAGAATTTGGTGTCGAAGAGTTAGAACAACTGGCGAGTCGATTTGAGCAGGAGATTGACCCTGACACAGAGGAACTGGAGGTCAAGGTGCCGCAGAAGAAGGTGGTATACCCCATTGCAAGACATTTGAGGGATAAGCCGAAGAAGGCAAAGTGGACCAGGAATTAGGCATATCTTTTGGTTGTATTGTATGATATTGGGGTACTGTACAAGGTCGATATAGGGCTGCATAGCATAGCACGGTGTTATCATAGGATAGCCACAAAGGCTTTTCTCGGTTCGAATTCTCCGCTTCTAGCTTGCCTTTTTCACAAGTTGATTGCCTTTGGCAGTCATATCGGATGAGTTTTTGGACTAGCAAGAGCGATATCTCGCCGCACGACTCACCATTCCCAAAGGCACCATCGTCCAAGGAAACGATGAACTAGCTGCCATGGTCCAGGTCCAAAGGGCAAAGCCATACTTTGGTTTCCAAGCGATATCAAACCTTGGTTCCTCCCGTCCACAGCGTCAGAAAATTACCTTCTCGCCTGAAAGTTTTTCTCTCGAGAAGCACCATCACAGTCCGTGGCTTGCAGAATAAACCTCGACATCAGGCACACTGACAGCAACGAATCTTCTAAAGTTGTACCCAACGTCCTAAAACCGACCGCAGCACAATGATGCTCTCTGCGAAAATTGCCGGCCTCGCAAGCTTAGGATCGTTCCTTCCATCCTCCACTACAAACGCTTACAGAATTATCAGTGACTCTCATGGGCTACAACAGCATCACCAATTCGCGACGTCCGAGGGCAAAACGGCTCTAACACCCGATAGCATAGGAATGATCCACTACACTGCCAACGTCACAATCGGGGGTCGCGAAATCCCGCTTCTTGTTGACACTGGTAGTAGCGATACTTGGATATTCGGCTCACATTTTCGTGGTTACCCTGGTGCTCACGATTGGGCAGAGGACACAGATAACTTCCACAGGATAGACGGCTCCTCTTTTAATCTTTCCTACGGAGGAATTGGGTCAAGAGCTCACGGCGCATCAGGTGTCCTAGGCTCAGTGGACATGAGTATTGGCAACATCTTTATCCCAGGCCAAGTCGTTGGTGTCACGGATACCGCAACATATAATTCGACCACCTCTGGTGGAATTCTTGGCCTTGGACATGTCGGTCTCCAATCCGGCCGGCTCCGTGGCTACAAACTCGAGGTCGACGCCATTCCAATCAACATGCGCAAACACGGCTTAGCAGACTCCATCTTCTCCATAGCCTTGACCCAAGAAGGCGGACAATTAGCATTTGGAGGCATACCTTCAGGCGTCAATCACTCCGACAGTTGGATCAAGACACCATCCCGGCCCGGCGTTATGGTAGATACCAAATTCTACGAAGAAAATGTATATTACCACTGGCTCATCGATAACCTAGAAAGCGTCATCAACGACACAATCTCCCACTCTTACCACGCCGCAATAGACTCCGGTTCCCCACTAGACCACATCGCCCCCGCTATCGCCTCCAAAATTGCAAGCATGTACGATCCGCCCGCCAAAAAGTGGAATGAATTACATTGGGTTCTCTGTGGTGCTACCCCACCTGAATACGGTGTCAAGATTGGGAACCAGACGATCTGGTATAAGCCTGAGAATATGTTTGTCCACATTCCCCCACCAGAGGGAGTACCTGATGGCGCTTTGTGTTTGATTCCGTTTGCGCCTCCGATTCAGGGAGTGTCGGGAATGAGTGTGCTTGGGGTTCCGTTCTTGAGGAATGTCCTGAGTGTGTTTGATTTTGAGAAGATGGAGATGGGCATATGCACCTCTTGCTTGAAAGTTTTTGGAAAGCACATGTGTATAGATGGCGTACGTGGATATGATATGCTCAGATCAACAAGGATGGCAATGAATTCGTGGCAATTTCCACCTTAAAAATATTGTACCACTGAGAGGAGTCAAAAGGGCTTGGTTCGACCGCCTGGATCATATGTTTGGTTCCTGGCGGGGATAATCCTGCTCATCTCGAACGGCAAGTTTTCGGTACTCTCTGTACATACTAGTTGGAGTCGTTTCATAGCGAAGCGGTTAAGTCTTGGATCTCCTCGGTGCTTCTCTTATATATACTGCATCGCTACATATTTCTACGAAATCGAGTGGTTTCGCCTACAATTCCATAACTTCTATAAACATTTTTAATCATATATCACGTGCAGTCGAGAATAACACTAATATGGAAACGCGTCCCAAGACCTTCAACAACGCGTCCAACCCCCCATCTCATCCTCTTTCAGCCCAATTTTGTACTCCATGAATCCAGCATGTGTATTTCAACCCGAGTGACAACAGATCGAAGAGAAAACTGGCGCGGGAACGGATGAAATCTCGCCACGGAAACAGCTACTCATAGTCCATTTTCGATATCAAAGACGCCAACAACACCTTAAAGGCATAAAGTCGGAAACCGTCTCGGCGCCCGTTCCACAAATTCACTATGCCAGCTGCTCAGAAGAAGGTACGACACTTTGATGTTGACTTTACCCTCAAAAGAGTATTTGGCAAATCGAGCTTCAGGTATTGTACACTCCTAATAGATGAGTGTAGCTAGAGCTAATAGTTAATAAGGCCGCTTCAAAGAGAAGTCATCACGGCAGCTCTTGAAGGCGAGGATGTCTTCCTACAGGCCGCAACATCTTTCGGGAAAAGCTTGTGCTTTCAGCTGCCTGCTGTCGTTGATTATGGAAGTATGCACGACATCGATTCCTCGCGTAATGAATGCGCTTATTAACGATATGTAACAGTCACGATAGTGATATCGCCTTTACTTGCGCTCATGAACAATCAAATTGCTGCACTGCGAGCAGCGAACATTCGTGTCCATTCGATCAACAGTTCTACGCCTCAGTCAGAACGAAAAGTCATTATGGACGATCTCCAATGTGGACACCCTCTTACTCGTCTTCTCTACGTGACACCCGAATACTGTGCCATGGACTACTTTCGTAGAGTGTTGAAAATCATCTACAGCCATCGCGAACTTGCTCGCATAGCAGTTGACGAAGCTCATTGTATAAGCGAATGGGGTCATGACTTTCGTCCGGCCTTCAAAGGTCTATCATTCTTCAAGACAGAATTTCCAGATGTCCCAATCATGTGCTGTACAGCAACAGCAACATCAAGAGTCCGTAATGATATCATCTCAACGCTCTCCCTAAATGCCCAAAAACTCCGCATTTTCACCATGACCACCAGCCGCCCGAACCTCCATTACGAAGTCCGCTTTAAATCAGAAGAAGAAGACCACTATGACGACTTTCTGACATGGATGAAAGCAACTCACGCTCGTCGTGCAGCATCTCAACGCGCAACACAACTCACCAAAGCCAATGAACGAATCTCAAACGTCTGTGGTATAATATACACCCTCTACCGCAAAGACTGCGAAGCCCTCGCCACCCGTCTAACCAACGACGGCATCGGCGCAAAACCGTACCACGCCGGCCTCACCATCCCAGAAAAAGAAGACCACCTAACAGGCTGGGTAGCAAACCGCCCAGGCTACGACGTAATCGTCGCCACCACCGCCTTCGGGATGGGTATCGACAAAGAAAACGTCAGATTCATTGTACACTGGCAAATTCCCAAATCGTTTGAGGGATTTTACCAGGAAGCAGGGAGGGCGGGGAGAGATGGGAAGGCGAGTATTTGTATCATGTATTATGGTAGGGAGGATCGGGATCGGGCTAGTACTATGTTGCAGCTTGATCAGCAGAGGAGGGTTAACGGAACGAGGCTTGTTGGGAAAGAAGGAATGGATAATATGATGTCAAGAGCTAAGAGTTTGCAGGCGTTGATAGAGTATTGTGAGGAGACGGGCAAGTGTAGGCATAGACTTATTTGTGGGTATTTTGGGGAGGAGGGAGCCCCTGTATGTGATTATGCTTGTGATTTTTGTAAGGATAGTGGAGCGTTGGCCAGGAAGAAGGAGCTGGGTTTGGCGAGTGAGGAGTGGTGTTCTACTCAAAGGGAGTCGGGAGTATATGATGGTTATGCTGATGATTGATCATCACAAATGCAGAGCAAGAGAGGCGATGAGGTACAAGAACGGTCATTAACAAAAGGGGAGTCGCTTCGTAACCATACCCAAAACTAACTAAACGCTTTATATATACACATTACCATTGGCATCACTGCCTTTTCCATCCACCACAAGCTCTGTCAAAGAGCCATCACATTCACCACCAATCACCCTGGTCATGCATAGCAGCAGCGACCTTCTTGAAACCAGCAATGTTGGCACCAGCAACCAAAGATGGCAACTCACCCTCAGCAGGGGTAACATACTCCTTCGCAGTCTCGAGGCAGTTGTTAAAGCAGTTCTTCATAATACCAGCCAACTTCGCATCAACTTCCTCAGAAGTCCAGGACACACGGGAGGAGTTCTGAGCCATCTCGAGACCGGAAACAGCAACACCACCTGCGTTGGCGGCTTTGCCAGGTCCGTACCAGACACCCTCAGCCTTCTTGGTCTTGCGGGTTTCCTCGAAGACGGTGATGGCTTCTTGGGTGCAACCCATGTTTGACCCTTCGGCGATGAATTTGGCACCGGCCTTGACGAGGGCCTCGGCCTCATCTTCTGAGACTTCGTTTTGGGTCGCGCAGGGGAGGGCGACGTCGACGGCGCCGACTTCCTTCCATGGGCGGATACCCGCTTTGTATGTGACCTTGTGGCTGCTGGTCGAGGCGATGTCAGAAAGGGATTTGCGGGCGAGCTTGAGGGTTGCGATCTCGGAGATGAGGTCGGCGGTGATTCCGGAGCCTTCTTCGACGATGAGGGCACCCTTTGAGTCGGAGAGGGAAACGACGGTTCCGCCGAGTTCGATGACTTTGAGGGCGGCGTATTGGGCTACGTTTCCGGAACCGGAAATGGCCACCTTCTTTCCCTTGAAGGATTCTTTGCCACCGGAGGCGTAGTTGATCATGTGTTCGACGTACTATTTGTATCACCTCATTAGTATGCAACTCTCATGCGGAGTATAGGCTCACGTGAGCACGTATGTAGGGAGTATCAGGAGAGAGCTCACGTAGACGAGACCATAACCAGTAGCCTCTGGTCTGATCAATGAACCACCCCATGTGAGACCCTTTCCTGTCAAGATGCCCTCCCATTTACCCTGAGCGGCCTTGTATGTGCCGAAGAGGTATCCGATCTCGCGACCTCCGACACCGATGTCACCGGCTGGGACGTCGGTATCGGCACCAATGTGCTTGCTCAACTCGCGCATGAAGGAAACGCAGAATTTGCGGATCTCATTGTCGGATTTGCCTTTTGGATCGAAATCGGCTCCACCCTTTCCACCTCCCATGTTCACTATTTGTCGTACAATTTAGCCTCGTGACTTCATGTAAGTTGCCCAATCAGGAGTTGGAAGGAGACTTACAGCCAGTAAGAGCATTCTTGAAGATCTGCTCGAAACCCAAGAACTTGAGGACGGACAAGTTGACTGTTGGGTGGAGACGGAGACCGCCCTTGTATGGACCGAGGGCGGAGTTGAATTGGACTCTGTATCCGCGGTTTACTTGGACTTGGTTCTTGTCGTCCTCCCAAACTACGCGGAATTGGATGATGCGTTCTGGGATGGCGGCGATTTGGAGGGCTTTTTTGTATTCGGGGTTCTTCTCGAAGAGGGTGGAGTTTTCGAGGGTGGAGGCCAGCTCTGGTGGGTGTGTTAGTTCTTGGTTCTTCTTATCTTGGTTGGAGGGGTGAGGATTTGGTGGCGGTTTTGGGGAGGTATTTCCGGTGCTTGATGAATTCGTTAAGGAGAATGAGGCAGCATCAAGCATTGGAAAGACTAAGAGAATTGTTAACTCAGTGTTGGACTTACCCTTGTAGGCCTGTTCGAACTCTGGCTCGGAAGGAAGGTTGGACATGGTTGCGATTGAGGTTGTAGAAACGGTTACTTGGAGGGGTATATTTTAGTAGTAGCAAGTTCAAATTGGTGCTATGAAAGCTGAAAGATGGAAGATGGAACCAGAACAGCAGTCGCAGCGGTTTTTATCTTCGTCACCTCAGCCATAGCTCCCCAGAAAAACAAACAGCTATTCCCAGCAATTCATGCCCCTCGCCCGCATCACCATACAGCAATACGTCAAAGTATCGGCAACTAAAATGGAGGGGCCCAACCACCGACAACGGTGGTGCCATAGAATCCCCATCGGAGGGACAATCTCAGGCAATCGATTGGTGCGTCTGTTGCAAATCCGTCGACATTTGGTAGAGCATTTCGTGGTGTATAGATAAGGAACGGCGAGGACCAATAGCGGCGAGTAATGACTTTGAACTTCATGCCCACATATATCGCCGGGCTTGCATGTTCAGCGCATTTGCTAGGACAAGACCCCTCATCGCTCAGTACCTCCGGCGACCGGCCGTGGGAGGTTGCGTGGAAAAATGTTGTCACCTCATTTTTTAGAACGTTTCCAGAAGTCTGGAAGAGGGTCCGTGGGCATGGATCGCCAGAAGAGCTCTGGGCCAATGTTCTGCATACAAGAGTACGAGCAGGGACCATCACTGAGAAAAAATTCTTCTGCATTCGATCCTCCAAGCAGGCTAAAATGCCTCTGTGTGTGTGAAACACCATGCACATCCAAGCAGAGTGCGTCGCCTGATGGGAAGATCCTTGGGTGCTTCTCTTCCCCCACGCGCACTCTGGGCCTTGGGTCTGCAGAGAAGCCAGTTAATCGAGCGGATTCTCTTCAGCCTTGTGGGTGCCGACTTCACCCGAGGATTTGCTTTCCCATGCTTTGTGGATGGTCTTTATACAGCCTGGACAGCTCAGTCTCCCGCCATGTTCAAATTTTTTTAAAGCCTCAGTCAGCTTCGGATGTGCCGATTAAATTACGAGCAGGGTGGAACACGACATGACACGAACGTAGACGTGGAAACGCGAGACATGAGTAGGAATGAACCAAAAATGCTTGGAAGTTGATGGTTGGGGTTTTTGAAGAAAAAGTTGGTCTTAGGCGCGGAAACTGTCCGCAAATCCAATCCCTTCCATCTCCATGGAAGCAAACAAGACAACAACTATATTGTTGCTAGGCGCCGGAGTACGAATGAATAATCTGTACTGTCTCCAATATTTAGCGGAGTTCGCCGGAGGCCTCATAGGAAATATTGACACGGAGAAACACCAAATAGTGCGACATCTACATTCAACGCAAACGTAACAACAACCATCTATTGGCTAACATTTGTTGTCACTCAATATCCCACCAGCAACTTGCCCGTTCCGGCAATTGACCTGGATCCTTCCAAGAGTCACACCACCATTGAGATCGGATCTTGTTGCTAAAATCGCTGGCAGGAAAGTTTGATTCTGAAGTTCAAATGTTTTCTGCATTCCAATTCATCTCTTCGTTCTTGGGAGAACTTTTTGGTTGATATGCTTTCATTATTCTTCAAAGATTTCGTATCTGATTTCTCTGCACGCTTTATTGGCATTCCCAAAAGGTTCATGCTGTTGCATAAGGCTACTCATCCTCGCTCCAGACGATACATGATATCATTAGGAGAAAAGGTGGCCGAACCCGTCCTGTGAGTCGTTATTCAATTGAAAGATATAAAAAATTAAAGCAAAATATATTACAACATTGCCAGGAATTCATGGCCCTCTCTTTCGAATATGGTAAACATCCACGGTGACGTTGTTCTCCTACTGATAGACATGGTCGAGTGCCAGAATTACAACCCGACATCACAATATCAAATCAAATCCAATATATTCAACGCCAAGAAGGATGGACATCTGGAACCAATATTGGTATTAATCACAACAATCCTAGTCAAAGATATTCATCAGAAAACGAAACTAACAATGTCCTCCGCATGGTTTGAGGTCGCCGACAATGGAGTCGCCAATATCAGCCCAGTAAACGGGTTACTCCGCAATTTTTTTAAGAACAGATGAAAGGAGCACTCAGGACGAGGCCTCAAAGGAGGCCGCTCAACACGTGATGATGGATGTCACTTCTGCAGCCACCAAGCCACTTAATCAACAGGGACGGAGGGACCCGTCTGCCTTTCGGCTCGTTCTAGACCCGAGGGGACGGTGGTCGTGTCGTCGGATATCATTGTTCCTGCAGGTGGTGCTGCTGGATAATTTGTCACTCGCTACACCAACACTACTTTCTTTGCAAGTGACAGTCTCCACACGGAAAACTCCATCTGCAATGCCATGTGGCCTAGGTATCGGTAAAAAGTTTTCATCAAGTGGAAGTCCCCATATGGTGATAATAGCCAAGCGAGAGAAGCTTCCACAGAAAGCAGAAATAAATCACAATGGAAAAGCAAAAGCAAAGTGTTGGCCACGTCATGTGTAATGTATTTCAGCTGTGTATTTCAGCTCTTCGTGGTAAGGAGAGGGCTTTCATTCGTCAATCTGTGTCCGTTGGATCCCAATCAGTGATCAGATATTCGTCCAGTCCATCCATTGTCTTCATGTCTGCATCGTCAATCTCGAAGCCTCCTATCTCGGCATTCTCCGTAATTCGTGCTTTCTTGACACTCTTTGGGAGTGGGACATAGCCATGCTGTAATGACCAACGGACGAAGAGCTGTCCTGGTGTGCAGGAGTACTTCTGGGAGAGACCTACGATTGTCGGATGCTTCATTTTGAGCGCGCGCACTAGAGGAGCATAAGCTTCTACGACGATATCATGTTCTTTGCAGAATTCGGTGATGTTTGTGCGCGTGTTGAAGGGATGGACTTCGATTTGGTTAACGGCAGGGAGCATGCGTGGTTTCGATTCGATCAATTCTTGCAACTATCAAGTTCTGTTAGCATTGCCCAATTTTCGAATAATGATATTGATGTTTTCTACATGTTTAACTCCGTAATTGCTAACGCCTCCGGTTCTGATTTCACCGGCATCGATCGCATCTTCCACGGCTTTCCAGGAATCCAATCTAGCTTTTTTCCCCCCGTACGGTGAATGAAGCAGAAATAGATCGATATGGCCAAGGCCGCATTCCTGCACAGACTTCGTTATAGACTTACGTGTCTGATTGTACGTGCCATTTGATGCTAGCTTGCTCGTGTACCAGATATCATCGCGAGTGAGATTCGTGGAGTTGGCGTTGCTGGATAGGAAATTTCTAATCGCTTGACCAGATTCCTTTTCATTCTGGTACACCTGAGCCGAATCCACGCTTTGATCACTCGATTAGTCTGAATCATAAGTCGAAAGGGAACCAATGAATTACCCTCGATATCCAATCTATGCATGTTAATCGTGAATCATGAAAGGATTACCAGTGATATATGACTTACCTCCAAGGCCCATTGCACGGCCTTCAACGCCTCTTGTTGGTCTGCGAGGTAAACTCCTAAATGGATTTGTGGCATGGAAATCCCTCCTGCATTTTTGAGCTTGTGGCTGTCAGTCCGCGAATACCGCATTTGATCCGTCGTAGCACCTGAAACGCACCTTGATGCGGCTGGCAAGCGAAAATGCGGTCTTCCCCGCCATGATGTTTACGTTTGTCGGATACTAACGGTGTCGCGGATTGTCGCTTGAATTGTTCTGGAATCAGACCAGGTGCACCGATTCAATGTGTTCTTTTTCGTGGTTGTCGCTGGACTAGGTATTTACTTCATGCAGTTGCTTTTGCTTCCAGGTTGGTATGGAGCTGCAGATTGCAGAGAACCATTTCGCGTTTCGACCCGGGTACATGTTGCGTCATAGATGATCCATCAGATCATCAGCTGGCTGATGCGCTGGAAGAGCAAACGTGGTGGTTAATTAAAGACATGGGAAAAGGACTTCATCGGCCGTGATGCCGCCGACGGCAAAAGGAGCACCCATATTGTTGGAAATGCTGGCGAACAACCCCGTGTCGTACATTGATCGCCCACTGCCAGAGGATGTCAAACGCCATCCCATTGAGCCGGTCGAGATCCCAAACCTTCGGGTCCGACGTGACCGACGAACCCTTGTTATGGGTATGGACAGGCCTCGTCCTATCACGAACGATAGTACCGCATTCAGCCCTAGGTAAGTGTGATCGTCTGGATTGGGGAGATGATGAAGAGCGAGAGCTTGACCAATGACCCAGTATTTCAGCCACAACCTTTTAATCACCAAACACTTTTGTGGCAGATGGTGCAGTTGTTTTTCTACCTATTGCATCGGATGCATGCTCCTCAGCTATCGGATAAGAATTGACCAAGCTGGGTGCGTGCGATCTTTGAGACAGTTTTCACAACTAGCACCTATCCGTAGGATTTATCTGTGCTGAGATCGGGGTTGTTGACCAAGATTTCTGTGACATTCCAATTCGACTTTGTGTCAGGCCAACGGCATCTCTATTTGGAGTGATGATCGCGAAGTGAGAGGGTGTCGCGATGAACGGGCTTTGGAAATCCGCGTTTCGTTCCAGAAGCCTCTAGAGTCCAAACAACCGAGAAACCAGTTGATCCAGCAAAAAGTAAAGTAAAAATGGCACTCCACATCCATGGTATTTCGTGGGCTTCGGGGTCGCCGACAGACGAAATCTGGGGTAAACTCGCTTACGGGACGAAATTTTTCAGAGAGAAGCAGGAGAAGGAAGGGAAGTGGTCTGATATATGCCATGTGGGATATGAATTTAGAAAGCGATTGCGAGGACAGTGTCTGGACTCTGCAGCCACGGGGCATTTCAACCTCCTGCGTTGCACATTGATGATGATACGTATTGTATCGAGTCGTTCGTAGACATGGAGCGGCGTTATTACCCTCGTGGATGGAATTGACAGACTCTGATCGACACTTTGGGAGCCATCCCAGCTGGAAACACACCGTGTGCAACGTTCACGGCAACCAGGAAGCTCAGGAACAAACACAAAGCCCTTGCAGATAATAATATATACCCCGATACGATTGGTGGCGCACCAATGTCTGCAGCTGAGCACTGCCCTGGGAAGAGCCGTCCACAGACGAACGCCCGGATCCTTCATAAAATGATTTGATATACCAGGACTATGACACGCACGGCGGTCGGAGCCTCCTTGCTCTGCCATTTGTAGATATTACTTGCCTTTCCTCTTCAAACGCCTTGTCGTCTTTCTTCAGAAAACTCAACCTATTCGCTCGCCATATTTTGCCTGGACCCTCGATCTTCACCGATACTCAATTACTCCACGATCGGCCGCACGAAAGGTATCAC
The DNA here is from genome assembly GCA_023078705.1 of Venturiaceae sp. KMAF11. Taxonomy (NCBI): domain Eukaryota; kingdom Fungi; phylum Ascomycota; class Dothideomycetes; order Venturiales; family Venturiaceae; species Venturiaceae sp. KMAF11. The sequence goes on from JALGOQ010000017.1 coordinate 1,377,449, forward strand.
CACCTCACTAAGTCTTTCAAAAATATAATATCTACATTCGATCTCGACCTTCACTACCACTGGGCAAGCAATTTTGACGAAGCCTCTTGAATTTTTTTTTACCCACCGCCTGGATCCGAGATAGCAATCCCCACTGTCCGGCTCACCGCGCATTAGTCCAGCACTAGGTAGCGAGTCACTAATATGGCCTCCCAATCCAACAACCGTGAATATTCTCCGAGTGGGGTCCACCCAGGCAGTTCGACGCACAACACTTACCAGCCACCATCTTACGGTCGTGTCGAACGTCATGAACCTGTTCAACCCATGAACGGCACACCACATCAACATCTTTCCATCATGAGCAACAGCCCTCACTTCGACGTACTGGAGTGGCATCCTCACTATGTAAGCTGCCAACGCTACTTTCTCGACCATGCCCAGCATGAACCAGGCACCCAGGCAGTCTGCGCGCTCCTCAACATCTTTCTACCATGCCAATGGGCCGCGAATCCAGTCATGAGCAGTAGTGGCTACTCTCCACATACCAATGGACAAAATGCGTACCCTGCTCCATATTCAAGGCATACAGGCGCCGCAGATCGTGCTGGACCACGGCCCTCGGTATCATTGACACCGTTCATCCGTCGATTGGTTGTCACAGGGATGGACAAAGAAGGGATTCTCCATGGCTTCTTCGGCGACGATTGGAGGAAGGGTGTTGGGCCACTTCAAGAGTGCGAGCGCCGAAACTATCTCTTCGCTGCGAAGAGTGTTGGCTGGGCTAAGGTCAAATACCAATACGACATGTCAGACAATCAAACAGCACCATTCATCAAGCCATTACAAAACGTCCAGTTGCAGGAGATTGAAGCTGCCGAGAAGGAATGGAGCAATTGGCTTGCCATGGAGGACTGGATGGTCGGACCACGAGCCCCAGATTTGGAGGAGTCGTCGAGGGAGTGAAGGGCGTGCAGCGATACCACACTATCTTCATCTAGGACTATACGGATTGATGTTTTTATGGATTTGAATTGGGCGTTCAAGCGGCGGAATAAAAGGCGTTGTCTGATGGCTTGAGGGGTATAATACCAAGCGATTTGCTACTGGAAAAGGAGGTTATTGATTTGAGCATGCGTTTGTCGTCTTTTACGATCTGCCGGTTTTTGAGCGGACAATCTTACTGTTGTACAATATTTTTCTCGCATTGCTTTTATTCGCGAGCTCGTTTCAACTTGCACAAATCAAGCTAGCGGTGGCTGGAGACGGAACCTACATGGATTGCCCATAGTTTCGCGACCTGAGCAAATTCGTAGTTACTTGATCATCGCACCAACTACTTCATTCATCGGCCGTTGATTAGCTTTCCTCTTTCTCGTTGATTCATACCAGCAGTCTGTGTTCGGTGCAAGCGACACTTACCACGGGAGGCCACAACTACCACGTGTCGAAACTGCCCAATCTGTTATGACAATTGCGATTCTGATGCCTCCATGATCAACAACCGCATCGGTTGGATGCAGCAAGACATCGACATTAAGTTCCATCAGAGAACACCTCTTTCTACTCGAATATACCCAAAGTCCTGAGAATTTCGCCGGGAACTGCCAAGATTGCATCAAGGCTTGAATCGAATCGCGCGGAGCACGACTCGATATCTTCGGTTTGAATACCCACCATTTTCGGACTCTTTCTGTCGCCATCAGAATGCAACTAAAACTGGGTCTAAGACAACAATGGGAGGACGTGATTGGAGGCAGTATCCAGCAACGGTTGCGGGAAGAGGTATTCATCAAGATTGTTATAGAGTTCGATGATGCTATGCCGTTATCTGGTCAAGAACTGGCTGATATCCTCCTTGATCAACAAAAGTTGCTACCTCAGACTGTGGACCCTCTGATTACAGTGTACGCGAATACTTTACTCGAAGCACAACGTATCAGTACTTCGGATCTGCTCGGTGCGCTCTTCAAACACTCCAGACAATACTCGCATGCGAAAAAGCAAATCGATTCACCAACCGAGATCAAGATCGAGCATTCCTGCAGTCCAGCCGAGCTGGAGTATCGGATTCTTGACCAGCTGGCCAGAGCCTATGCCCCAGGAGGCACCAGGCCCACGATGCAGCAAGAAGTTCGGGCTACCTTAAAAGTCCTAGCTGAATGGATGTCAGCTGTTGCTACTGAAGGTGATGCTTTGCTTCAGACGCTAGATCAGCAGTCGATTTCGATGATCGATTCGCTAGGAATGCTTGCTATTGCAATGCTAGAGAATCAGAAAGTCATTGGAGTGATAGACACTGCAATCACAAAAAGTAATAAGTTGTACTTCACCAAAGATCATGCTTAATGCTAACCTTGTGCCAGCACTGCGGAAGAGGATATCTTATTCTCTCACTGCCTTTGTACCATATTGGACGCACGCTTCTCCGCAACATGTTCAAAATGCTAGTCGGCTAGAAGCTGGACAGCGAAGCCTCTCCTTAGTGGACGACACGCTCCATTCAGAGTCGCATGAAGGAACTTTAGACGTCGCTGCAGCTTTACAGCTGCAAGCGGTGGTCGATTTGCCAGTTATACGTAGCAGACCCAGTATATTCGTCTTCATCAACTCTTTGGTAGGTACCTTTTCTCCAGGTATATTCGGTGCTAACCTGATCAGCTCGTCGGGTGCCCTCTTACAGACGATAGCATGATGTTGAGCTATCTCCATGTGAAATATGGTGTTCGTGTATCCTTCTACCACTTTCGATAGCAACCCGAAACTGATCCTAAACAGCCCGACATAGCAACGCTGGCTATTGATGTTACTGTCGCTGGTTTCGATATACTCTCGAGTGCCGTCGATCGTAATGAATCAAGTCAGACCTTATTCGCTCTGAAATCATTCCTCATCAACAAAATCCCCTCGCTTCTCTCGACTTTGGCAACTTCGATGTTTCCACCACTTACTCCACAAATGTGTATTACACAAGCTCTTCAGCATGTTGACCTAAACGCTTTCCCGTCATTTGGGATGGGATTGCTCGGTGGTGGGGTTCTTCAGGATGTTCGTCAAGAATTCATATATTCATGCACTTTACACGGGTTGATACCAGTGGAGAGTGTGAACCAATTGCTCGGAGAGACTGCATTCGACCAACCACCAACTCCGGAGAGCAGATACCATAAAGATGTGTTGTCACAGCAATGTGCCAATGAGCCTGGAAAAGCTGTACAACTGATTGGCCAACTTGACCAACTTAATGGCAATGCTGGAGCCATCGTTGGGGCAGTTACTGAGGTACGACTTCTTTTCATTAACGGCGAAGCTTACTGACACCTCTCCAGACCATCCGTAATGCATGTTCCACAAAAGACACCATGTCGCTCAAATCAATCTGCAATGCGTTGTCTGGAAATCCTCAGTTTCTTGATGTAATGATGCAGTTTACTTCACCCACCAGTGTCCTACAGCCTCTCTGCTCATTGTTAGATGCATGGCGATATGAGGATGATCAAGGTAATACCTATCCTCTCTGCATACCCGTTGGCTTTGCTGATTCTATAGGCGAGTATCAACCTGTCTACGACGAGTTCGCCTCGATTTTCCTCTTGGTCCTCGCTTTCGTCTACCGATACCAGTTTTGCCACACAGAGATGGGCATCTCCAAAGACTCTTTCGTCGCTAATTATATCGCACAAGGCCATCAGAGTCTTCTGGCTGATGAGCTTGACGATGAACAAAATAAATATTTGGGGAGCTGGATGAAGGGGTTGTATGACCCACAGGGTATTACCGAAGAAGTCACAGGAGCGTGTCGACCTCAACAATTCTATATGATCGTACCCACAATATTCAGTCAGACGATGCTGGCATGCGCTGGTGGCGCCCTCGATATGGACATTGTAAAGAACGGGTTAGAGTGTAAGTTATGACTTTCGAGTAGCACTCGTGCTAATGTTAATCGAACTACAGACCTACATGAACCGTTCTTGCTTCCATCTCTTGTGGGAGCGATTTATTGGATGGTTGCATACGCCAAAGAGCAGCGAGGAGCAGATTTGGCACTTCTCTTGCAAACGATACAACGAGTCACCCGCGCTCCATCCTCGCCAGATGCCCAATCCATGCACGCCACCATTATGTATATCGTGGGGCTTCCTTTGACAAATTGTCTGAAAACTTTACGCAAGAACAACCCCAAGAGAACCGACATTGAGCCTCTCATTTCGAACCTGAAGCAATATGTCGACTTCAGACGCCGCCCATACAACCCATGTGCCGAATTGCAGACTTGGAGGGCCACACAAGGCGCCCTCAAACAAACTCTACGCCTTACTTTCCAATCACTAATTATGTGGGGCTCTCCAATCAACACACAGCTCTCACCACCTCACTACAACCCCCGGCTCATCCTAATTACAGAATGTGTCCTCGGAGCACCAACAACACTCTCCATCCTCCTCGAAGAACTAAAAACGCAGACTGAACTACCTGACGGCGCCGCTGCTGTGGCTCTCGATATAGCAACGGCATTGATCTGCACACCGAAAACCGAAAACTCACCAATCACGGTTGGATGGGTCAATTCAACCGTCCCAGCTCATCCAGCGCGTCGGACAGCTCGACTGAATCTCCGCGATGCACTTAGACTCGAATTCGACGCCGCAACGGATCTCATACAAAAGGATCAAACAATGGCAGAGACGGTTGTGAGGCTCCATCGCAGCGTGGAAGCACAACTTAACATGGCCGTTGCACCAATTCCGGATATCGCAGCACCAATGCCTACGATGCTGCCTGACTTGGGTATGTCGACGAATGTTGGCGTGAGCGCTGTGGACCAAGCAATGGATTTTGGAACAGACAACAATGCGGCTATGGGTCTTTCGGGGACGGATGATATGCAGCTTGATTTGTCGGATGCGATGATGAGTGGGGATATGAAGTTGGATTCTACTGATGGGTTGTTTGGGGGAGGGTCGAATGATGATGATGATGTTTTTGGAGGGTTGGATTTTGGGAATTTGGATGGGATGGAGGATAATTATTATCAGTAGGTTTTGGGAGGCGATGGATTGGGATTTCCTTGTTTTTGAATTTCAATTTTGTCGTGCTGATCTTGGATGCTAGGTATACCGAACACTTTATGCATAACTCATTTGTTTGACAGGACAGTACTAGGGTGTTGGATGTTCGTTTGTGATTCTCTCTTGCTTGTGTTGGTTTTGGATGAGATTTTGAATGGGAAAAGGTCTTTGGATCGGTATATAGTATGGACTGATAAATTTCTGGCAATTCTTTTCCAGATATTTACAGAACCTTTGACACTCTTTCTGATTTTAGAATGATACATCACACTCCCACTGCTGCCTCATTGTGGTTTGAAGATCGAAAGAGGTGTGGAGAGTTTATCATCTACGAATATCTCCTTTGCCCGTTTGCTGCTCCTATGGTAGACAGGAAGCTGCTTGGCTCTTCTACTCATACAGCGCTTTCCTTACAAATTGCATACACCCGTTACAGCGACAATTGCTTGTAACCCAAAGACATGCTCTCGTCAATTGAACGCCGTGATGTCCTCAGTGCGTCTTCCAATGTCCGTATTTTACATGCCAATGTTAAGACTACTCTATATACGCTTGTCTTCCCATTTTCAGACAGCAGACATGGCCTCACCAAGCTCCGATTTCACTAATGGATCTTGCGATCCTTCCACCTCGACAAGATTTATGACTTTCCCATCATCCGTCGTCAGCGTCCATTCCGTGGTTTGGAACTGCGTGTACTTGTTAGCTCAATCCATCATCAACACCTTCGAACAGTCTAAACTCACAAACTCCATCCCCCTCATCCTCTCACTCTTAAACCTCATCACCCCCGTCCTCCTCGTCCCCTTGACCCCAAAATTAATATCAATCCGCCCATGCAGCTGATCTATCGTCCCAAAAATCCAAGGAATCTTATCCCGAAAGTAAATCTCGTCGCCCAGGGCCTCTCTCGCTTGCGTATTCACCCTCAATGCGTATAATGAGGAGGACACGACCGAGGATGATGATTTTTGGTAGTTGAAGATTGCGAGGGTGGAGGCGCCGAGGACGAGGAGGAAGATGGGGAAGGTTTTTAGGAATTTGTGACTTGAGGAGATGGAGGGGAGGGCGCGGTCGGAGCGGCGGGTCATGAGAGGGCCGTCGCCGGCTTTTGGAGCGGCGATGTAGCGTCGTTTGGCATTTTGGGGGAGGGCGGTGCGGAAGGATTGGAGGAGGGAGGGGCGGGGGAGGCGTCGGGGGAGCATTGTGAGGGTTGTTGATGTGGTGGTGGTGGGAAGTGGTGCACAAGATTCGAGAGAGGAATTGTTGTTAGAGTAGCGTCACGAGTTTGGACGGATTTGGAGGTTCCGTTGATATTATGATTTTGATTTTGATTTCTACCTCTTCCAACCTCAGCATCATTTCCAAGGTTTTAGACCAGCTCCAAATCGTATCTCATAATACCCCTCTATCAAGTCTTGTTTCCTAATGGATAAGAGCTACTCCGTACGATGGCCATCCAATTCGGTGTTGCGTCCGCATGAGATAACCTAATCTTAGTGAATCTTCGAATACCCACGTTGTTTGGAGTCCGCGGAGGCCACCATGGCCAGGAATAGCATGATTCTTCCAAGATACGATCATATTCTTCACCGATGAGATTTCCGATTCGTGCAAACTCTCATTTCCGGGCAGAAAAGGAGTTGTTTGCAGTGGTCCTAACTTTTACGTTCGTACTCATGACATTGGCATTTTTCCAATCTTCAGCATCAGAACCAGGGCATCATGGCGTTCTTGGAGTCTGGGGAGAATATCTTGCTAGCGTAGGACAGGAGCACCGCCTCAAGTATGGAGATATATGCCACGAATAACAGTTTTCATGCTCGTTCCATTGCAATGGGCTAAATAACATCTACGCGCATACACACCCAGGTGTCTTCAATTTCCTGCTTGGAACAACCCACCCCATCAAGTCGCCAAGAATTCATAGCCAGTTTTACCACTCGAATTTCAAATAGTGGACATACCTACCAGCTGGGATGGATGATGTTAAAAGTCTACCCTGCCAGATATCTTGGTGGGGCCGGATCGAAGACATGGAATGACAAGGAGATAGTGGAGTCCTCTAAGAAAAAGAAGGTACAACTGCGCCTATGTGTGCGTATCTCGGCGTACAGCCGCCCAATTCTTCTACTGTGCGCAAAGGAAAACGACAGAAAAGGTACGTAATTGTCTGCGCCAGGAGGTTTAGAACCGCAGTTCTACTATTAATCGTCAAAGGAGTTCAGAGAACTACGTCTGTGCCTGCGCCTCTCGGTGTAGAACCTCAATACTGCTATTGAATTGCGAAGTAAAAGGTCCTTCTCTATTCCCATCGTGGAAGGAAGTACTACAAGTATCAGTCTGTTTCTCTTCTTTTCTCTGATCATCAACCTTAACGCATCGTTCTCACTCTTCGCTTTGATTTTGCATTTTTGCACTCTTTTCATCATGATTTCTTTTCCAATTCTGCTTGGACTTAGCACCCTCGCCAATACCTCGCCTCTTCTCGCTCGCAGCATCATTACAACCAACACGACAACAGTCACAGACGGCCACTACTTGGTCGAGAGTATCACGAGTCGAACATTCTTTGACGGCACCTGTACAGAAGACAATGTAGTCGTTCGCAAAGAATGGCGCTCGCTCCAAGATGACGAGAAAACAGCATTCGTCGAAGCTGAGCTTTGCTTAATGGCATTACCAGGGAAATCCGGCCTACCAGGAGCCGTAACCAGGTTCGATGATTTCCAAGCTTCCCACCAGCAAGGTACCAACAACACCTCTGGCGATATTATTCACTACACTGTAAGTACCACGGACCCTCATTGGTACACTATTGAGCTCATTCTCTCGTGATAGCCTCAATTCCTAGCCTGGCACCGATTCCAAATCCACACCCACGAAACCATCCTCAAAGAAGAATGCAACTACACCGGCACAATCCCATGGTGGGACGAAGCCCTCGACGCCCCCTCTGGCAATTTCTTCCAATCCGATATGTGGGAAGACCGTTGGTTCGGCGGGAATGAAAGTTCCATCGACAATTGCGTCACTACTGGTCCTTTTGCCAATCGAACAGAACATGTGGGACCTTTGGAAACGACGACAGATTACTGCTTCGCTCGCAAATGGAATGAGACCAAGGGATTGAGTTATGGTGCGCGTTCTAATGTGGATGAGTGCTATGAGTTTGGTGGTGATGAGTTTGAGGATTTCTATGGATGTATGGCGCTTTATCCGCATATTACTGGACATCAGGCTACCGGTGGTGTTGTAAGTTTCAACCTCCCTCAACGCCCAATACACCAACATAACCAAGAGCGAGTAGAACTAACCACTATCCAGATGACCGACGTTGACTCCTCACCCGGAGACCCAGTCTTCTACCTCCACCACACTTACCTCGACCGCCTCTGGTGGCAGTGGGAGCAAGTCAATGCTACGGAGAGGATGTTTGCTATTGAGGGTAATACCACGGTTACAGAACCATCTAGTGGGTGGGAGGCGATGACGATTGATTATGAGATGGATATGTATGATATTGTGCCTAATATTACGATTAGGGATGTGGTTAATATTCAGGGTGGGTATTTGTGTTATGAGTATGAGTATTAGGTTGTTAGTTGGGCTTTGCTTTGAGCTTCTTTTGGTGGCATACCTAGATTTGGGAAGCTTTTGTGGGCTTGTTGGCTTATAGTTGGTAATGATAATACATACAAACGTTTGCATCACGTTTGCATGATTTCGAGTAGCAAGGGAGTCCTGGGAATTGGTGGCTATGAATAGGAAGTAAATCTCGGAGCTAGATCGGAGGAGGAAGTTGGTGATTTCGCCGCTTTATGTTTCGACATTCTTTCTGAAGAGAAAATCCACTCGTTCCAGCATTGTTTCTTGGCGGTTGTGGCATTGGAAACCTCCACTCGCTATGAATGGGGGGCAGAAGAAATGACTGAGATTGTGGGATGCGGGGTCTTTGAAATGGACTGATGAGGTTTGAGGATACTATGATTACTGTCTGCTAAAGCATTGACCTTTGAGAATTGTGTGGTTTTCCGAATTTAGCTGCTATTCTTAGCCTGCGATTGCCAGATTATCAATTGGGGATTGTGGGATCTTGTCCTTGGCTCATTCGGCAGGTGAGTTGTAAGATAGAGTTCAACAATATCTTTTCCGGGACAGTTTGGGTTTGAGTGCTATTTGATTTGATGTTCTTTTGATATATCGAAAATGAATGGTGTATGCAGCGCAAGAAAGTTGTTTGGTATTGACCCAGCAACTCCCGAAGATAAATCGCTAGAATATTTGGAGGTATTGAGAAACGGAACAGAAAAAAAAATGACACTCCAAGGCCATGACAAACTCTTCTCCACCACCTGTCCATATTGAAGATGATGCTAATTGTGACGGTGCGCAGCTCATTGCGATGATAATGAGAATTGAGAAGATGCTTAATTAGCTTTCCTGCTTCTTCCAACCGCCATCTCCGCGGTTCTCTCATTCATGGCAGATTTGGGGCCTCAAGAAATTGTGCGTGCTTTTGAGAGGAGCGGTTGATGGGTTTGTCGTGCCCCTGGTGTGAATCCTGTGGTTTAGATGTTGCTTCTTCATGTTTGTCGTTGAGATGTCGGCCTCGAACGTGTGGCAAGTTTAATCGATGATGAAATCGCGGTCCAAGGAAGTGTCACGAGGCTCAAGAGCTTCGCCATACATGACTCCATTAACGTAAGCTTGACCAATAAGCAGAAAAGAGTCCTTGTTCTCCACAGGCCGAAGAATGAAAGGCGTTTTAGCGCTGAAGAAAATGCAAGCTTTGTCTCCAGGTTGGCAAGCCTGGGAAGCCAAACCAATGTTGCCAGTGTCTGTGACAAAGAAGCATCGACCTCGCCAGGTCCTTTTGATTGAGCTTAGATATGGGATAACGTGTTTCACGAGGCGAGAATCTGTCACGAAATCATCAGCGGTCCAATCCTCCAAGTATCGCATGGACCATTCCAAATCCTCCTCGGCCTTTTGTCGGTATGGCATGTAGCTGTTAAGCTCATGATTGAATCTCATATCCGCAATGAGCGTTCGTGCAAAGGCAGCCTGAGCTTCAGCTGCCGTCCCAGCTCGACAAGTAGCCTGGTTAAGATCGAGAGCATCGTTTATCATTTTCAGATTGAGGATGCAAGCTTGTACATTTTGCCTGTTTTCCCTTGCCATGGAATGATATGCCAATGGCAAAGTGCCAATAACGGTGCCCAAGGGAATTCCTCGAGCCTTGAGTCTTGTGGAATCGTAAATACTGTGCCACTGCCCATAAATGTCCGACAGTATCCCAGCATTGTAAAAATCTTGGAGAGGAAAAGATAACAAGCGGCTGTTCCAATTCGGGACCCAAGATGGCAACATCGGATGTTTCGAGGGGAAATCAACATAGCTTAAGAGCGTCAAGCCATGGTCATCCCCAGTGATGATGGACGTAGCCACGGAGAGATAAAGATCCCAATATTGTTCACGTGCCTTCGGGGTATAGTCAGGGGTGACGACAAGTCTATGATCCATCACACCAAGTAGGCCGTAAATTTTGTCTACAGGCTCCCGCACGTGCTGGTCCCTGCTACAGTGAAGTATAGTACAGATTGGGAAATTTTCAGGACTGTGTTTTCGCATGTTCTGCATGAAGTCGACATTGGCAAAACCCCGAGTAGCACTGCTTGTGAGATTGGCGATAGTGGAGTAAATTCCCGTCATATCCATCTTCATACAGAGCACAGCAAGGACTTCGAATCCAACGCGTCTGTCACCGGCAATAACAGAGACATCTTTGGCAAGTACAACTTCTTGAAGGACCCAGAGCCTATAGAACCAAGGACGACTGAGGAGTTCGACAACCAGACTCCAAATCGGGTCATGGACTGGTGGAAGACCCCAGGTGCCATATTCTTCGGGGCGAAGGACCTTATTCACACTCACTAACATGTGGCTCAGAGACTCAAGATTGTCCATGGCTGTATCACTGCCGTTCGTCGCAGTTCCGAGCCATACCAAAACTCGTTCAGCGTTGCTGTAGATTGTCGTCATGAGTGGAATCTGATTTGCCTTCTCGATGTCGTCGGCTTGATAAATGCAAATGGCATCTATCCATAATCGAATCGTCCTCCTGCGTTTTCGCCAGATTTTCAGTGACCTTTTTCGAGGGTTCGGGGCTGCGACTTTGGCTTGATGCCATATTTGCTTTATACCTTCAAGCAAATGAGGCGAGATGGCGATATCGGCAGAGTCACAGGAGAGAAAAGACGTGGGATCCTGAGTACCCCAGGCGTATGATAAAGCTTCGTAGGGTGGTGGGTCCGAGGCGGAGTAGAACTCGATTGAGGCCTCAAGCGTCGAACGATCGAGATCAAGAACAAGAAGACGAATGTGTGTCTTGGGGTCAGGCAGAGCTATGTACTGATAGCTTTTCCGAGGAGACATGGTGACGTCCAAAGATGCTTCGAGTCTAATTTAGTATGTTAGAACGGAGATCGAGGGTTTAAAGTGTCTAGCAAGTCCTAGTCCCATTCCGGCCTTTTTTCTCTAGAACTTCATACATCTTTAGTTACTTTGGTCAAGCATACCAAGGTTTGAGAGTGCTCAGAAACCCCGCCCTTCTTTCAGTCTTTTTGCGCCATCAACAAAGGGAACAAAACCACGATTAGCGCACACGAAAGCTATATTCAAAGAAAGCTAATAAGGCTGAGCGTAGAGGTGATCTCATCGAACAAGATAAAACATGGGAAATGATGAGTCTCACAGAGGTAGTACATCCACAAAGAGACATGTTACCGCTGCATACCTTCAGCGCCCAGGATCTAGTCAAACCAGATTCTCCAGCTCCAAGATTCGAGGTGCGAGGGGAGTCAAGGGCCTTCTGGACTGGAGAGCGCCTCCAGTTAAACAGCTTCCAAGGACAGTATCTAGTTGCGGGTGCATGACAAAGCTCGTCCGCTTAAGATAAGGGCATGCGTCGCGATAAATTTGAGGTGATGTTCAAGGAAGATCAGTAAGAGGCAGAATAGAACAACAAAATCATCTCGAAGGCCGATGTCCGAGTACCGTGTCAGCCGAAATAGTCCCGCACCAATCAGCATCAGTGAATGTCATCAAATCTTTTTGGCCGCTCTTACTTCCTCAGAAGCAAAGCACACGGCGCCTCAATAACACTTTCTCCTCAATTGTGCATACGAATCGCCAATATACCACTCTGCGACCGCAATTGGATCCCCCACAGCCACACTCGCACCACTCCTCCTAATCGACAAGGGGCCCGATTCCGCCACCCAGCTCTGTTTCACCCGGTGGAAATTATCAATACACTTGGAAAGAAGGCTGAAGGAGCCAGTCTTATACCCCTCGATCCCTCCTTCACAAAATATACACCACATCTCTACTTTATCCACGAATTCTACCGCGACTATGTCTTTCTCCTCCCTTGTTTCTGACCTTACCTTCAAGGACGGCAGCAGTAGCCGTACTGAACGCGGGTCGCAACTGTCGAGGGCCAAATCATATGCCAGCACAGCGGCCACCAGTGTCAGCATATCTGGAGACATTTCGAGTCAGCTTCATGGCGGTTACAGTCACCCACTTGCTCGAGCATGGCAAGCCGAGAGGCAATTGACCAAAGTAAGCAACAACAGTGGCAAGACCTTTGCTATGGTATGAACTTCTCTAACACGAATCATAGTCTATGCTCATCTACCCACTCTTCATATCCGACCAGCCAGACGAAGAAACCTTAATCCCTTCCCTTCCAAACCAGTACCGTCGAGGTCTTAATCGCATAATACCATTCCTGGAGCCACTCGTTCGAAAAGGACTCAAATCCGTTGTGCTTTTCGGCGTGCCAATGGCACCAAGCACAAAAGATGCCCTTGGAACAGCAGCCGACGATCCCAAAGGACCCGTTATGCAGAGCATCAAGCTCCTCCGAAGACATTTCCGCGATCTTTTCATCGTGGCCGATGTCTGCCTTTGTGAATACACGAGCCACGGACACTGCGGTATCCTTCGAGAAGACGGAAGTCTGAACAACCAACTCTCGGTTGAGCGCATCTCAGATGTCGCATTGGCATACGCCGAAGCCGGAGCACATTGCGTTGCACCGTCGGACATGAATGATGGCCGCATTCGAGCCATCAAGCTCAAATTGATTGAAGCCGGAATTGCACATCAAATCGTTCTTATGAGCTATGCTGCCAAATTCTCGGGATGTCTGTATGGTCCATTCCGTGACGCGGCTGGCTCGTGCCCAAGCTTCGGTGACAGAAAATGCTACCAGCTCCCACCTGGAGGTCGAGGATTGGCCAGACGTGCTATCATCCGAGACATCAACGAAGGCGCCGATGTGATTATGGTGAAGCCAGCAAGTCAATACCTGGACATTATCTCCGATGCGAAAGAATTGGGTAAAGATTTGCCTGTGGCAGCGTATCAGGTTTCTGGGGAATTCGCTATGATTCATGCTGCTGCGGCTGCGGGTGTATTTGATCTTAAGGCCATGGCTTTTGAGTCCACAGAGGGCATTTTAAGAGCGGGTGCAAGCATCGTGATCAGCTATTTCACACCGGAGTTCTTGGACTGGCTAGGCAATTAGGTGTCACTTGGTGCTGATGGAGAAGGCGTCTATCGTACGGCTTTGGGGCGACTCGCAAAATCTAATTGGCAAACAATTGATATGGCCCTATAATTGGGTCAATTTCTCTTCTCCCATGTCATGCACGTTGTTTGTTGCCACCTCCGGATCAAAGGAAATGCGAGCCAAAAGTTGTTGTCTACTAATGCGTCTGTTTTTAGAATTATTGCAGGCTATTGTTCTAGTTTGATGTATTATGTCTGGGCATGAGCAGGTTCTGTTGTCATGATGTCGGATTAGGTATGTTGTCCGTCTTCTTGTGAAGGCCCTAAGTTTGCATTCTGCCTTTTTCTTGCAGTCGGTAAAGGCGTCAACAAGCTCTTGCCAAGTTGCCAATGGAAACTAACTCTTGAAACATTGGTCGGGCCAAGAAGTCGTTCCTAGCTTCCGTTGCCTCTTTGCGGGGAATTGGTAGCTTACTCGAGGGTGGGCTACCATGTCAGGTTGTACTGATCAGCCTTGCCGTTGGTGACACATAGTTTCTATTTCTCTAGCTCGACAGTTGCATACAGAAAAATCGTGCTGATTAGGATAGATCATTCGTGGATTATCAACACCTTTGGCAGCGAGCGTCCAAATAGCAGACCGCCTTGAGCCTAGATTTGTTGGCACATTTTGATTCTCCCACGTCCACAACGAATTGAAACTATTCACACCTGGCGAAAAATTGTTACCTCTGCCGACTTCGATTTTCACCGAGTTTCAATGTTCTAGAAAAGAAGCGCGTCTTGGCCTGATGTCGACCTGCAGGAAGATCCGCACTTTAGCTGCATATAATTATCTATATTTGGATGTCGAGAAGTACAACCACCAACCACCTCATCACGCTTTTCTTCCCCGCACAGATCGGTGAAAGTCTTTCATGTCGTCAGTATTTCTGAGGGAGTTTTAGGGTTTGCGGCGGAGATTGGTGTCAACGATGAAGTTCATTTTCGGTTCGCGAGTTCAAGATTAAGGAATCGGAATGATGAGTATAACGATTTTGGTCTCAAACTGGGACAATCCCGACGCAACTCTCTGCGCGTTGATAGAGAGGGGAGAGAGCTTTAGGATCGTGAGAGAGCGCCCTCGGCAATATCCCAAGTTCATAGTAGACCTCACATATATCAGCACTACTGAACAAAGTCTCATAATGCCTAGCACCATCAACGAAAGAGTACATGATAGCCACTGCCCAGCTTCTGCCCTACGACCCGAGAGTTTCAATGCCCGCCCACAGTTCTAACAGTCACCACATCGCCAAGGCACTTAAGCTTCGCGATCCGCAATGAATGGCACATGGATGGTGATATTATGCACGAATCCAATAGTCCATCTCAACTCTCCCAGGTGTATATGAACTTGGCAGTTGCCCAGCTTCTTGGCCGTCCGCTTTTCACTGTTGCTTGTGCAGCCATTCAGTTGTAGGCAAGAGCAGGATGCTTGCCACCTTCCCGCACCTCCACCAACGGACTGAATGCCACCTGTTAGCAGGTCTTGGTGTTGGGTCTAGTAATACACAAAGCTCTACACAGCTGACCGCAGTGAACAGGTTGACCGTCGTGATGTTGTATAGCGGTTGAAGTGCGGGGAATGGTCTGGATGGGAAGACATGTCGCGCTGTGGGTACGAAAGATTGTGAAAGCCAAGGAGACCGATGGAAGTGTATAAATGGCAAGAGAATCATCAGAGATTTGAAGAACGTCAGCTTCCACAATCGCTTGTGAACACTCACTACGATTCACTCTATTCACGCCACCAATACACCATGCTCTTTACTCAAAGTCTCGTCGCTTTCTTGCTTTCGGCGTAAGTCATGCCCCATCTGATCCATCATCCTCACCATCCAATCTGCTCCTTAACTAAACCAACCCTGTCCTATCAACTAACGATTCAACCCAGAACCGCCCTCGCCATACCCGGTGACTGGCAAAAAGACCACGAGTACGAAAAGTCTGTCTGCAAAACAAAGACCGACTACATCTACGAAACCTACACCGACAAAGTCTACAAAACCACCACAGACTACAAGCCCACCACTGAAACAAAATACAAGACCGAGGTCAAGACTTACTACGAGACGAAGACGTGGCCTTATTATGAAACGAAGACGAATGCGTATCCGGCGACTGTGACGGAGTATAAACCGTATACGAAGACGAAGGAGAAGTATGAGACTGTTTGTAAGACAAAGTGGTATGGGGATCACTATGGTGAGTTTTTCTGTTTTGAGAGATTACGTAAAGTGTTCAATGCTGATTGTTCTGTGCAGATTATTCGGATGACGGGAAGGGGTGGAAGGCTTAGGTTTTGATCGGTGTGTGGGAATGGGATTTTGGCTTGAGGGTTGATGGGGAAGGGTTAGAGAGTTTGAACGACTAACGACTTTCATTGATGACTTTTATGAGTGCATGGTCTTGAAAGAAGAAAATGAATGAGTAAAATGTAATTGCTAATGATGATATGGAAAGGGGTGTTGATGATGATGATGACAATGAAGATATACGGAAGAGAAGTCTAGGGAATCGTCCTTGAGATAGCTTGATAAAATACTCAGTACTTCAATCAAGCATTCTAGTGCTGTTTTTGTGCCATGTCTGAACCGTGATCACAACTTTTGGAAACCGTGCCATGTAGTCTTTTGTATCTCTATTAAGATAAAGGAGCAGCAGTGATCATGGCTTTGCTACGACTTCCCAGCGCGATGGAGAATATCTCTCAATATTCAAGTTTGAGGTTTTCTAGTCACGGAGGTTTCTCAAGAACAGAGGCATCTCCTTGAAATCGAATAACGGGGGAAGCCCCACTATCTTTTAGCAGGCAGCCCTTTTTCTGCCACTCCAAGCTTGTCCTCCCCGTCTTCTTCTTCTTCAACATCGACTTCATCATTCTAATGAGCACGCACAATGACAATCGCGTAAGCAGCTTAGGAGTGCCCTTATGGTCTGCCTATTTTCATCAACATCATGCGAATCGTCATTTGCCATCCTCGGCTAAGCCCGTCGTCGACTGCATCCATCATGTTGCAAAACTCTTGCGACGAGCTGCAATTGTATTACGATCGATTTCTCGCAGGTAGAAAGGGGCGCAGTGGTAGTGCTGTTCGAATTAATCTGCTTCCTTAAGAAGGTCCATACGGGGGGAGGTGTCCAATTTGGCTTTGCGCATGATTCTCGAGCGGAAGAAAGAGGTGGGTGGAAACATCACGCCCTATTTCGACAAGCCCTCTTCGGACTGGATTACTACGGAGCGTGAGAAATACATACTCGATCAACGTTGTTGGCATCTCTCTTGGATCGGCTCCAGACATGAAACCAACACCAACTCACACAACGCCGATCTGGAATCGCACACTGGCACAAACATCTAAGCCCGAACGATTGGCATTGTTGCCTTGTGAAACCTGTGAAAGCCACACCATTTGTATTTTGTATGGCTGCAGTGTTCCTGTCGTGTTGGAAATGACCAAAGATAAGACTTCGAATGGCGAAGATATTTGGGAGTTGATTAGCGAGTGCTATTTGTATGAAGCCATAGCTGGTGAGGAATTAGCTAAGAGGAGAGAGAAGATGAAGGTGAAGGATGATGGTGAAGTTTACAAAGACGGGGTTTTCAAGATCAGGTAGAGCTTCGTTGAAGGTAATGAGCAAGATTTTGACTTCGGTATGGAGCAAGACTTTTGCTAACAGCGCGATTAAGCCAACGTTACAGGCCTGAGCGTCAAGTCCGTTCCCTAGATGGACCATCATTCTCTCTGGTAAAACTGTTAATCGAACCGAAGGCCCTCATGAAGGATACCTCAAGCCAAGAGTCCTGTTGTAGTATGCTGGTAGACCTATTGAGGAATAGAAGAAGCGGTGAGCAGATTTTTGTTTCTTACTCGATCTGTGTAACTAATGTGGGTGCTGGTCTTGCGAGCCGTGCGGTGTGGCGAGCCGCATTCAGGTTTTAGATATCTGAACTCTCTTATCTATAAATTTAATAAAATCTTACTAGTATAATCCTGTCCGTTACTCATTTCTCTTCTATAGTACTACTCTATAAATCAAAGTTACTTTACGTTAGATACGCTATTACTTAGGTACTTTCGGAGGCTCAGACTTCGACTTGGCGTCCGTTTTGAATGACTTGAAAGCGCGGGAGTTGAACTCCGTCCAAATGTGAGCAGTACAGGTTGTTATGCGCTGGAAGGCTGCCTGAGAATCTTGATGTCGTTAACTAGGCTTAAATGTCGCACAGCGAGGGTGTCTGTACATCGGGCTCTTCGATACTTGGTTGTTGGGGGCTCTGATTCCACAGTTGGCATGGTCCTGACCAAGTCGATCTCGATAGCACACAGGAAAGGACACAGCATATCAGACTCTTCGATACTTGATTGTCGGGAGCTCTGATTCCACAGTCGACTTAAACTAAGTACTTTACTTAACCTTTACTCTTACTCTAATCTTATAGTTAGAAGAGAATATAATATAACTAGTATTCCTAAGCGAAAGAGGTTAAGATTAACTTCAGAGAATAGACCGTATTATACCAAAAATACCCCCGTAACAATATAGTACTAAAAACATTATTTTATATTTCTACGAGTTGAGGTCTAACCCTAAGCTGTTTTCATCTACTAGACGACCTAGTTCGCTTTCTTGAGTAGCCTAAGTCGTATGGGCCAGTTCCATCGTATTCGTCCCAATACTGCTGAAGTGAGGTAAAGAACCAAGATCCTTGTGGGTCGTCCTGGCTTTCGCATGCTGGATCGTCCTTGAGCTGAGTGAGGAACTGTTCTTCGTAAAGACGTCGCTGCTCAGAGCCTTCGCCTCCCCATGACTCTTCCAGTAGAGTCATCAGATGGTCTCCATGCATTATCGTTTTGTCAATTTCGAGCTCTTTCGCAAACACAGCATCTTCAATTTCCGCAGGGAGTCTCGAAGTATAACCGAGTAGTTTGCCAGTACCAATGGCGATCCGTCCAACATGGGTCTCGTATCTACCTGTGTGGGCCCTCCACTCTGCCACATTCTTGAATTCCATACCGCAACCTTTGCGGGGACAAATAAACGGGATTTGCTCTTGGCCAGTAAAATGGTACTTCTCGTACAATTCGTGGCGGAGGTACCCTATAGACGTCCGCTCTCGGTATATATTTTGGGAGTTGCATTGCGCTCCCAGAAATGTGCCAACAATGCCGGTGATGCCAGTAATCTTGTTTTCTTCAGGTGGCAGGACACTGTGCCTCGTCCAAGCTTTCTGCGCCAATATCCATTGAGAGTCTCGGCCTAGCTGGTACAGATCTTTCGGATATGGCGGACGGTTACGGATTCCATAACTGATGTTCTCTAGGGAAAGGAAGACAGTATAGTCTGGTGCAAATGCGCGAGCCAAGATGTTCATATCCTCCGGCGGTTCGTTCGTATGGGTGTCCTTGAGAGTGAAAACGATTCGCTTCGCCGATGGGAAAGCACGCTGGAAGGCTATTCGATATCGCTCGGTGTTTTCAACGATGGGAGGTTGAACTTCAACCGAACCAACGAAACAGAACTTGAGTGTCAATATGCTAGGTGTAAATACCAGTTCAACTTGCTCGACGTGCTTGTAAAAGTACGATATTGGAGCCGGAATCCGCTCTTCCAGGAGTTTAACTACATGGCCAGAGATGTAGTACCACGGGTCCTCGTGCGACCAAAAGAGCTTCATGGCGTCTTTTCGAATACCTGAGCTCGTCTGCATAAGCCTGAACGTCGTTGGAGCGTCGCATGACTCGAGTATCTATACTTGATAAGCTTTATGTATAACATTTTTTTGTTTTATTCACAAATAATTCTAACCTTGAGCTGAAGCTCAGCCGGAAGTCGGGTATACGGATGGAATTGAGCCTGCTTATGCTTGGAACCCGCGGCCTGCTTGAAATATGTGCTGAACGGAATTTTGGGTCGTGGGGTCAGGTTGATGTGTGGAGGTAAAGACAAGTCAATTGGCAACAAATCCATATTAGCGCGTTCGATTTGTTGTGCCGTATTCCTAGTAGAAGTGGATGGTAGGAGGTGTGGGGTGGGAAGTGGAGGAAAACAGGTTTACATGTACTAGAACGATTTTAATTGAAGTAACTGAGGCACCCAGACCGTTGCACGTGTTAGGAGCCTTGCCTCAATCCCTTCGACTAAACTGCAAAAACAACGAGATGATCGCGATATACGTGCAATGCCTAGAAACGCGACCTTTTAGGCAATGCACAATATAGTCTACGTTCCTGACAGATACTATAGAAGAGAAATAACTGACGGATAGGATCGTATTAGTAATAGCTTTTTTAATTTACAAATAAGAGAGTTTAATAGTCTAATACTCGGACGTAGCTTGTAACACCGGCACCCATATTAGTCCCGAAATCTTTGACCGCCCATTAAAGTTGGAAAATACAGAAACCCAATACCCGCTATGCAAAACCAGAGCCCAACCGTCGCCATGCAAAGACACAAAATAGCGACAAACTCGCTATAAAGCACCCATTTTATGCTCAACAATAAATCCCACCCACCATCAATCACCTACCCACTAGAGCGGGCAGACCAATGGAGGCCTGAACGCACCGCCCACTGGAACCGGAAGCGTCAACCCCTGAGGACTATTCAACAAATTCTGTTCCACAACCGAATAATACTGATCGATAGCCGGCAATACATTTGCACACCTTCCCTGATTGATGGTCACAATCTTCCCCACATCGGCCAACCCATTCGCCACCAAATCGGCCAAACCCTGTACTACCAGCCCAAAGTTCCCCTGCGTAGCAAGCACGTTGTTGGCGGCTTGGATGGTGGGATCGGTACCCAAGAAGACTTGGTCGATGATCTTTTTGTGGTTTAGTTCGTCCATTTCTGCGTTGAAGGCTACGACGGCGGCAGCGCGGAAGGCGAGGTCGGGGGTTATGTTTGCGCCGGTGTTGAGGAAGTTGGAGACAATTGCTGTGTCGAGCTGCCACGCTGAGACGGCGGCGGCGAGGTCATTGGCGAATACTGGAGGTGGGGCGGCCTGACGTTTGAGGGGGCCTGCAAGGGATAGGGAGGGGAGGAGGATTGCAGTGGTGAGGGCGGAGATGAATGAGGTCTTCATGGTGAGAGATGGAGGTGTTTTAGTTGCTGCTCGATGCGATTGGAGTGATAGGCTGGAGGAGAAACTTGGAGAAGCTGTTGAGAAGAAAGAAGAGGTTGAAAGATGGAAAGCACAAACTTGACTGATTGGAAGTAGTGTGTGAAAGTGGATGAAGCTTGGGAACTGAATTGATATGGAAAATATTTACCGAGAAACCTACGATGCCTTATGTATGGAGTTTTTTTCGATTAGGAAACATGAACAGTTCGTATTCAGAGAAGTATACGATATTTTGCGCAGTTCACCTCCACCTCTTCAGCCGGGCTATGCTAAATTTTGCGGAATGAGAATTTCCCGGAAATCAAACCTAAATCGAGCGTTTGGATGCTGACAACATACGGAGGAGAGCGCGAATTAATCCTTCTAGTTTTCTCGTCACCGCTGTTTCAACACCTCGGCCGGATTGTTATTTCTCGTGTAGGTGAGGTTGGAGTGCGGCTGAACGTCCAAACAGCAAAAAAACATCGAGTGGAGTGAAATCAAACAACCAACACCAAGACAGGGAACAATTGAAGATAACCAAGCCATTGCTCATATTTGGCTTATAATTTATCCAGCAGAGAATCACTTCGTGTATGAAAGCTTCTTGGTGTTGAAGAAACGCGAAGTTGCAACAAACAAACATTTGCCAAGCTGCGCCTCCACGAATGGAAGGGCTTCGCCGAGTGACATCTCGCTCTCTTGTAACTCGCTCGAGGACTTCAGCCCTTGTGTGCTCGGAGGAAGCTCCGACCAGGGCTGCTGCATGAGCCTTACCGATCGACCGAAATAGAGCAGAATAGATGGGATCGAGTATGCAAAAGGGAGACACTAACCTCGTAACGCTTCCTTTTTTCAACTGTTGTAATTACCAGTGTACTGCCGGTTTCGTGTCAGCTGGACTGAATCGAGTACCAGAACCGCTTCCTCATGGCTATCTCGAGGATGGTGCGAAAAATGTATTCTCTTTCTTGGGAAAGCCAACATCTCATTCTCCTCCCCATGCTAAAGTACGATTCTGAACAATAAATCTACAACATCCCACCACACCCATCCCGAACCTAATAACTCCTAGGCAACCCCAAAACCCTCTCCCCCACATAATTCAAACACATCTCAGGACTAACAGGCGCAATCCTCGGTATCAATACCTCCCTCAGATACCTCTCAACATGATATTCCTTCGCATATCCATACCCTCCATGCGCCATAACGGCTCTCTCACAAGCCGTATAAGCTGTTTCTCCAGCCATCCATTTGCAGCTGTTTGCTAGAGCGCCGAGATTGGGGTCGGAGTGGTCGGCGTCATAAGCGCGGGCGGCGGTGGCGATGAGGGAGCGGGTTGCTTCGAGTTGGATGTAGGAGGATGCGAGGGGGTGTTGGATGCCCTGGTTTTGACCTGGGTGATGTTAGAGGGAGCAGATCGTAATCGAATTTTCAAGAAGGGAGATATACCAATAGGTCTTCCAAACACAACGCGCTCTGCAGCATAATTTGCTGCTCGTCGTATCGCCGCATAACCAATTCCTATCGCTTCCGCTGAAAGGAGAATTCTTTCCGCGTTGAGACCAGCCATGATAAGTTTAAACCCGTTCCCCTCCTCCCCTATCAGATCTTTTGCGGGGACTTTCCACCCATCATAAAAAAGCGTATTTGTATCCACTGTGGCCCTTCCCATCTTCGGAATCTCAGTAACCTTAACCTGCTCCCTATCCAAATCCGTATAAAACAAACTCAAGCCCCGACTCGGTTTCTCACACTCCCCAACCGGCGTCGTCCTCACAAGAATCAGAATCTTCTCGGCAACCTGCGCTGTTGATGTCCAAACTTTACTCCCACTCAAACTATAGCTTTTCCCATCTGAACTCTTCCGCGCAAAACTTTGCAGTTTTAGGGTGTCAAGACCAGTATTCGGTTCCGTCACCCCGAAACAAGCCCTCTCCCTTCCCTCAACAAGCGGCCTCAAAAACCGCTCCTTCTGCTCCTCAGTCCCAAATTTAATAACAGGCTCCAACCCAAAAATATTCATATGAACACTCGACGTTGCCGCCCCACCACCACCGGACTCAGCAATCGTTCCCATCATCGTCGTCGCTTCTTGAAGGCCTAATTCGGAACCACCGTATTGGGTGGGAACGCAGATGCCCAGCCATCCTGCTGAAGCGATAGCGGTAGTGAATTCGATGGGCCAGCGGGGATTTCGGTCGTGATCGAGCCAGTAGGAGTCGGGGAAGTCGGAGCAGATTTTTGAGATGGCGGTTCGGACTGAGCGTTGGGAATCTGTTAGTTCGGGGAGGTCTGGGAGGTATTCTCTGGCTCGGGCGTGGAAATTGCGTTTCAGTCTTTGCGATAGACTTGTGCATGGTGTATGACGTTTTGAAAATGTGCTTAATAAAGAGTTTGTGGGACGGGTAGAGATCCTTTTCGGTATCATTGTAGCCATTTTTGCATTTGAATATAATGATTTCGTTTCCCAGCTCTTTACGAATGATGTCCAGTAGCTCCAAAGAATGAAATACAAGTTTGATTAAGACTCTCTTGTGTCTAATACGCAGCCATCGTCCACCTAAAATATTCTTGGGCGGGCGTGGCGTGAATAAAAAGGAGTCGAGATCTAGTTGTAAATGCAAAGCAAGTCAAGTGAGACAGATGTCGAGCCCTTAAGACCCAAGCCATTTGTTATATCGGTCCGCATTGCCGCAACCGTGATCGGCCAGCATGCAACTGCATGCATGACTTCGATGCAGTGCGGAGAAGGTGGTGAGAGCTCGAAAGTGGTTAGCCGAAAACCGCAATAGTAGCGATCCCTCTCCCTGAGGCACCAACAAGGCATAATAAATCACATTTTGGGGTAAAAGAAGTAGATACATAGCAGTCATAGATGGTGTAATATATCAAATTAAGCAGTTCGCCTGCTATGAAGCCTCACTCTACCAAAAGATGCGCTCCAAACTCATCATCCATCCATTCACATCCACAGCCAACGCCATGTTATACAAGAACGCTCTCAATACAATCCATCCAAGCAGCGTCCCCTCTGAGAAAAAAAGCTATCAAGCATCAAGGTCATGATTCCCTCCCACCTCGCTGCAAATTGTTCAATTTAGTACAATAAGGCATCTTCATATTCCTCGCCCGATCCATCGCAACATTATCTTGGAAAAACCATCCCTGAGCATCCTGCATCAACTGCGCTCTCGTTTGCTGTTCGACGCTACATCTCGAGTCAAGATGGTGCATGTATCTATTCTCGGCCGTTCGATCTAATGCCGTCCATTGTTTTTTCGTGTAATCCATTACCTCGGTGGGGTTTACGTAGTATGGTACTCTCAGGTTTCCGGATGTGTGCTTTTGCGTATGTGGTGGTACTGGTGATTCGAAGCGCATGTTGGGTCCTGAAGGCGTGGAGCCAGAGAATAGGGATGAGAGGAGAGGGAAGATGAAAAGGAGTATCAGAGGGAGGAGGGAAGTAAAGATCGAGGATGCGGTTTGAGGGCCTTCTTCACCTGCGGCTGGTCTTCTTCTTGGTCTGCCGCCGCCGAATTGGTGTACACGTACTCCAGGGCCTCCTCCTAGGTTGAAGACGAAGCCTGGTCCTGTGTCGAAGCCTGTTGTACGTATCAGTATTGTTTGTAAGCATTTAGATTTCCAAAGACGTACCTCCAAACCCACCACCTCCAAATCCACCGCCAAAGAACCGCCTAAATAATTCTTCCGGCGATATCTCCTCCTCAAACATCGGCCCTCTCGCACCAGGTGATCCGAACCCACCACCGCTGAACGGAGAAGCTCCTGCCGCAGCCGAACTACTCTGAAATCTCGAATCCGGATCCTGTCCAAACTTGTCAAACTTCTGCTTCTTGTCCGGATCCGACAGCACCTGAAAAGCTCTCGAAACCACTACATCCAATTAGCACTTATTCACGAAAAAGCCCAACCCAATCTGCCCTTTACTCTCACAATCTCAACACGATAAGAGAAAAGCACCACTCACTCTTGAAAGCCTCATCTGCCCCATCATACCCATTCTTATCCGGATGCGTCAACAAACTCAACTTCCTATATGCCTTCTTGATCTCTCCATCTGTACACGTCGTCTTCACAGTCTCTAGTCCCAAGATATCGTAGAAAGCCGTTGCGCCACATCTTTTCACCCTTAAGACTGCCGCCTTTTGTTCCGTTGTGTATGCCCTTCCTGCACTGCCATCGTGATGGGCTCGGTGTGATGCGCTGCCGTTTGATTTGTTTGCGTCCGAGCCGCTGGTTTTGGCGGACATGGCGCGCTGGTGGGCGCTGCCGGTTGTGGGTGTTTGGTGTCGAGGGTGTGAGGTTTTGTTGAGATCAAGTTCTTTGGGTATTGGTAGAGGTGGTTGGTGTGATAGGAGTCGTGGGTTGTGTGTATTTGTTTTAATATCCTTAATGTTGATGTCTGGAAAGGCCAGAAGCACATTCCGCGTACACCTTCCTGAAGCTCTGTCGCTTGGGCGGGCGGGCTAACCTGGACTTCGACACTCTTCCGTCATTATTCGTTGCAAAAATCCGTCCGAGCCAATTCTCCCCAAGGAATCAATTCAATTCTACACACGATCCTCTCTAATGGCAGATAATGAAGATGTCAAAGATAGTGCGCTCCACAAGATACGGAATTGGGGAGGTTCGTTCAATTACGTTCTTGCGCAAAAGCTTCATGGCTAACATGTAATAGAATCCTCGTTCCCACCTACTCTCCTCGCAACCCTCGTTACGGCGCAACATTTAAAACCCTTCCAGCCTCTGCCTATGATATTCCCGCCTGTCTTATTACTTTCCTCGTACCTGAATATCAATGGGTTCAAGACGGATGCGGCGGGGATTAGTGCTGCGTGGAGTGGGTTATATTTAATACTTGCTATGAGGCGGAAACAGGTAGGTCATGAGAATTTAGCAGCAGAGAGTAATCGTAGAAGATAGGAAGTGTGGGCTAATCGTTGTGGCAGGGCTTGCGGAACAAATTTGGAGTCAGAGGTGTGACGAGAGGAGCTACATTGGGTCTTTGTGTTGTTAATATGGTTGGTGGTGGATTGGCCTACACTTTCGGCAAAAGAGAGGATAGGGAGGAATAAAAGGTGATTGACAATTAATGTATCAATGTGTGTGACGATATGGGTGGCATTTTTGAACAGATTTAGCCTTTATGACTTTTGGAGCATAATCATTGGGAGAATTGTAAAGTACATGAGCCATAAGCTGGGCGACGACTGAGGATTTGGCATAAACCCTGACCTTTGCAACGTCCTCTGGAGTTGTGCAAAGGTCAAATATTGCATCGTCAAAGACGAGAAGTCATGATGTTCGCAGAGAGCACCAGTACTACTGTATGAGTATCTGTAAAAGCATCACCAACTTAGAATGCATGAAGCATGCATTCTTCACCTTCTTCTCCTCAAGATCGAGCCCTGGATATTGTCCTCCTTGAAACCATTTCCTCCAGAGTCATATTTCACAAAGCACAAAAAGCACATCAAATACATCTATCTAGCAACGAGTAATATTTCCCGTCATATTGACGCAAAGTCCTCATGAGCACCCAACGAGGGATACCTCGGACTCTGTAACACGCGCGGGATAGCTATCCATTTGAAAAGAAGCCTTTTGTTTGCTCTAGGCGTACTTTTTGAACTCGTGATTATATGAATTGAAATCGCCGAGTCTTCGAAAGCGCCTTTTTGGTGATTGAGAGTGGATTAGGTGGATTGGAGTAGAGAGGAAAGGGTGACATTGCTTGTAGTTTGAATACGAAGCGTTGTTAGGTTAATGTGTGGTTAATTGATTCTGAACGATGCAGACTCATTGATGTCCGGGTGAACTCATAGCTGGAACATCCTTTCCAGCGAGAACGAGTAGACCAACTCAGATCGTGGACGATGGCAATCTCAGCATAGAGATTTGGTGAAGTCGGCTGCTGGTCTGGGTTGTATATTGGTGTTCGTTGTGTCGATGTTGATGGTCAAAGTTTTTTTTCCGGCGAGGTGAAGGACGATTAGGTGGGTTTCGCGATCATGGCGAAACTACCCTACAGATATTCCCGCCTGCAGCCTCGCATGTGGATTCAAGGGCCACTTGTTACCAGAGATCAAAACACCATTACAGTAACTATGGTGTCCCTTCAAGGGTAAGAATATCATAGCTACTTATAGACACAACTAACACCCTCCAGTATTGTCCAAATCCTTATGTGGGTTGGGCCCTGGCTGCTTCCACGAGCAATGGCATTTTACCGCTCGATCAGATCAGCAAGTCAAGGACCTCACTCCGTTGTCCGTCCTCCTCCTCCTCGAGTCCAGAGATGTCTCAATATCCTATACGCTTGTGTATTTGTCTCCCTCATCCTCACTCTACCATATTTCTCGCCCTCCAACATATTCAAGGAGACTGGATCTCGTCTCGGTCTCCCTACGAACCTTCTCCAATCGCGCCTATCCGGCTTGCGCCAGGGAACCCTTACTCATTTGGATGAGCTGTTCATCGAAAAGATGAACCAAGAACCACAAAAAGCGAATGCGCCAAAGGATCTTGCATTGCTGTACGCAGCTTATGGACCAGACGTGGTATTACAATGCCCTTTTTGCAGCCCTGCACAGCCACAAAGCTACCTCTACTACGCCCTTCCAGCAATAATGGCACCACACATTTTCCATATCTTTGTCCTCGGCGTAATCACATCCTCGTTTGTCTCCGGAAGCGAAGGCACACGGTGGAGAACTTATGCCACGATCGCAGGAGTGGCTCTCGCAGCTGGGGAGCTCTACATGACTTACACATACAACTGGGAGGCAAACGGACAGAAGAGAATGCTACAGGAAGTAGATTTCTTCTATTGGAATATGCGCATGTGGCGACAGCTTGCGTTTGCGGCAGTGGACGGATTGTTAGGATGGTTGTTGTGGTTGACTTCGACGAATCGATGGCTCGTCAAACCGCCAACAATATCAGAACAGTTGACAGAGGTGACGAATACTTTGGCAGGATCATATGCACAGATAAATCTGCTTGGGAATGTGCGGAATGCGATTGTCAGGGACAACGAGCTAAGGACAGCGCATGGGGAGTATTGGCTCAGTGAGTCACGCGAAATGCAAGATATCGAGCGTGAACGCGAAGTCGTGGACGCGAAGAATATTGCTCTGAGTCGAATGGACTTTGAGAAGACGCAGAGGAGGGCAGAGATGTACGTTGATCAGATATTTGCGTCTTTACAAACATCTGGATCGAAGAAAGATTCTTGACGATGTAATTTGGGAGAGATACCCATGTTCACAAATAGAGAAATCAACCTTTCAAACGACCAGAAGGCAAAATAAAGGCGAAAGTGGCATTTGCGAAGTACCTGACTTATTTTGTTCGGCTTTATCTGCGCGGCGCGCCTCCTCGGTTAGAAACGGTTTATAACAAAACGACATCAACTCTCGCACGCCCTACATCACGCCCTTGAAACTTGCAATCAATGAGCTTAAGTGCTCAACAATCCCATTGAAAACTCTGCGATTTCGGCCGTGGCTTCACGTTGCAGACCGACCAAAGCAGATTTTTTGGGTCCCGCAATTGATAACAGGTTACGTCGTTCAAACGAAGGTTTTGCAGTCCACCCATATCCGGAGCTCAAGATGGAGTTCGGCACGGGAAGCAGCACGCGTGATAGAGTCATAACCCAATTTTTTCAGGTTAACGATATGTGGTTTTTTACGTACTATGGTACCTGAAGTTATTTAAGGAGTAGGAACGTCCCGCATTTGGGTTTGCATACATCACTTCTTCGCCGTTTGGATTTCACATTTTCATCGTACATCGGCGGCTTTATTGCTTTCACAAACTCAAACACTGTCGTAGATTGTCTTGAGTCATCAGCTTGGTATTTTTATTACAGACATATACATATTTTCTGCTTTCACTAGCTTCAGATCAAACACCGCAATGGCACCGTCCGCAATCCCAATCACCTCCGAGTCTCTGTCTCTTACTGAAGACGGAGTGCTACACACCATCCAAGAGACAGCTCCATCATCTCTTGGAAAATCCAATGGCTTCGCCAAGGCAACCAATGGCACATCTAAGCTCGCAGAGTTAAATGCCTCACTATGCGAGTTCACACCAACAACATCGCCCAAATCTGTGCCATTGCCCGACTCCGCCGAACAAAACTCCCATAAGGTATGCACCGACCACATGCTCACCGTCGACTGGAATGCAACCACTGGATGGCAAACACCGCAGATCAAACCATACGGGCCACTCTCTCTCATGCCAACAGCCTCATGCCTGCACTACGCTACTGAATGCTTCGAAGGCATGAAGTTATACCGTGGCTACGATGGCAAACTCCGACTCTTCCGTCCTCGTTGCAATGCCGAGCGAATGGTCAACTCCGCAACTCGTATCGCTCTCCCAGCCTTCGATCCAGAGGAACTCATGAAATTGGTTGTCAAGCTCTGTGCTAGGGATGGACCGAAATGGTTGCCCAAATCGCGACCTGGCAGCTTTTTGTACATTCGACCAACGATGATTGCCAACGATCCTTTCCTAGGTGTCCAGAAACCAAAGGAGGCGCTTCTGTATATCATCATTGCCTGCTTCCCATCCATGGATTCGAACCCCGCTGGTCTGAAATTACTTGCCTCCAAGGATGATACCGTCCGAGCATGGCCAGGAGGATTCGGATTCGCTAAAGTTGGCGCAAACTATGGACCAACGTATGTTCCTCCCCAATATCTAATTTTGATAGCATACACTAACAAACCACAATAGTCTCCTAGCACAAGGGGAAGCCCGCGCCCGCGGCTACGACCAAGTCCTCTGGCTTTTCGGACCAAACGGCACCGTGACCGAAGCCGGCGCCTCCAACTTCTTCGTCCTCTGGCTCACCGAAGCCGGGAAACTCCAACTCGTCACCGCACCCCTCGTCGACCGCATCATCCTTGATGGTGTGACCCGCCGATCCGTGCTCGCTCTTGCGCGGGAATACCTTCCCGACGTCGAGGTCGTTGAGCGTAAATTCGATATCGGTGAGGTTGTGGCTGCGCACTCCGAGGGTCGTCTTGTTGAGGCATTTGCTTGTGGGACTGCTTTCTTTATTGCTGGGGTTTCGGAGGTTTGTTATAGGGATAATAGTCTCAACATTCCAATCTGCAATGATGATGGGACTGGAGTTTATGCGGGGAAGCTTAAGGCGCTGTTGAAGGGGATTATGTATGGCTGCAATGGTATGGAGAGCCACGAGTGGGGTCACGTTGTTGAGGAGGAGTCGAACTAGAGTAAGATCTGTCTGGAGTTCAGAAAAAAGTCGCACTGATTTGGTTGGTCTGGACTGGATTGGTTGGTTATGGACTTCTTTTGAGAAAGTCTAGTCAGGGCGTTTCTGTCGGTTATGGGCTCACCTTTGAGTGACCTCGTCATAGCGTTTTGTTTTTATGGGAACACCTTTGAGTGGCCTGGTCATAGTTTGCTGGTTCTTTTGGTCATTTCTAAGAGGTGAGGAGAAGATGCGAATTAATCTTTGATAACAACATATTCCTGAGTGAAAATGGAATAAGTCATGAGATTATACAATCCTGGTGAATGTCAAATACATAAGGTTGCAGGCTGCGCTTCTGGGCCTGTTCATAGTTCTGGTTTTCACGAATATACTACAGTGAACGTGATTATTTAGACATTTTGCTGTTGCCAAGGATTTTGTTTGATTAGACCGGAGGATCCTGGACGGTCAGATTACTCAACACTTTCCTAGTTTACATAATTTTGGCATTGGGGTTAGCTTTATTGTGATATGGGTGATGTACAGAGTCGCGATTTTCGGGCCAAATCTACCCTAAGTATACACCTAGATAGGTTAGCCACTATTCCATCAGCAATGAAAGACGAAAGATAGCACGCGTTGACAAGGCAGACTTCGCGGCCAGTCTCCCCAATCGCCAAGTTGTTTCTGCGCAACTGCGCAGCATGAACACAGCCTCATTCTTGAATGTATAGATGGCAGTTGAAACCTTTGATAGCTCTCGTTAAGAGCAGGTGGAGCCACAAGCAGTCTGGATACACAGCAAGGAAGTACTAGTATTACTGTATGCGGATGGAAATATGGTCAAGTCCCGATTCAAAACGCCGAGGGCGGAAAAGGTTCTGGGCATATCTTTGATCCGTAGCACGGAGAATCTAGAACGACCTCGCTTTGGCCTGTGACCCCTCTACAAATAAGTCTTCATAAAAGTCTCCTCGATATTTGAGAGCTCGCTGCCAGTTTCGCTTAACTTGAATCAACTTCTGTGCCTTCCTATAGCCGGCGGCTGTTATTGTTTAAACTGTCGAACAGGCTCCTCATGTCTTCAGCTGCACCTCTCACCGCGAAAGCGGTAGAACTCAATGAGCGCCTTCAAAAAGGCTTGATCACTCTGGTGTCCATCAACCTAGAAAGGGTGGTAGATAATGGGGTTGAGATCGGCTTGACCGTTTTTCGCAGGAATTGAAGGACGCAGAGAAGTACGAATTTTACAACGTCCTTTTGGTCGAATTCAGTGAGGGCATAGCCTACAAAAAAGGGGTGGGAAGAGTTTGGAAGGGTGCGTGGGAGCGTCAAGATATTAAGACCATACAAGTGACGCTCGGCTGAAAAGTGGACGGTCTTTCGTTAGTCACACTCTTTAGAAGGAGCAAAATTGATGGACCTGATTTCGAGAATTTGATCGAGGGCTCTAATGCAACAGTATGATCAAAGTGCTTATACCAGGCTGACCCTGATTGGATAAGAGGTTGCAGCCTTACATGACTATTACCTTGGTGACAAGCTGAAGGAACTTTTGGGGACTTAAATTGGAAATTGATACGAATTCATCTTTTCAATCCTTCCAAATGCTCATAGAATTTTCTGCCTATACTAAAGTCATCCTTTGAGCTATCGAAGGATCTAATATAGATTAGCATTTGCTACAGCCTGATCTGCTTGCGCTACGATTTGTACTAACCTGCCATGAGATATATAATCGCTGCTTAATTCTCAATTCCTCTGTACATTAATTATCCTCCTTCTTCGAGCTCCTGCCCCAATACAATTACGTTTCGCAATACGCGCACAAGCGTTAAATACGCAAGAACCTCTACCAACCATCACCTAAAAGTAAAAAATCCGACGCATCAGCACCATGCTTCTCAAGTAGGCACCAATTCTGACAGTTGCTCTCTTCCTAAACTAATCATGAGCAGTATGTAATTCACTCTCACCTTCCTCAAAAGCACCCATACTCACACGAACCCCCCTCACAGCGTCCGTCTCGGCAGAGGTGAAGAATTCGACCTGGAAATCGAGCCCGACTACACCATCTCCAAAATCAAGGAGCTCACCAAAGAGAAGATGGATGTCCCGCCAACACAGCAGACTCTGATTCTTGTTAAAAGAAAGGTGATAGATGATAAAACCGCGGGTGAATACAAGTTGGAAGATGGTGCTGAACTTCAGTTGATCCTCGCTATGAGGGGTTAATGAAAGGATTTGAGGATGGTGTTTCAGCATAGACATGGCAAGACCTGCATTTCCGGGATTGTTGAGGCCTGGATCATTGAGTAAATTTTGTATCCAATAATTTTTTTACAGTTGTCGATGTTCCAACAACTTCTTGTGTTCTATTTGGCGCCTGTAAAGAGGGTCGTCCAATAACTGCTCCGCTAGAACAGCCTCGCACTAATGAACGCCACCAAAAAAATCGCTCGCATTTTTGCCGCCACCCACAACAATGAAAGGAATTGATGATGTAATGTCTTGGCGGTGGCGAATATCGTGAATTATGGTTGGTGCTATTTCATCCCAACGATTATACATTTCAACGGTTTCTTAGTATCGACCCATCTCAACCTCTCAAGCCCATGTCCACGTCCATGTTCACGCCCACGTTATTCCACGCCAAGTCTACAACTCAACTGCTTCCAAACAAACTCAAAGTCACGTTCTCAGTCAACTTAAGGTCATATCCTTAATCAACTCAATTTGGCGTCGATTCAATCGAACATACCGTACTCGAGCCTTCTCACGCGTTTCTTCCGTCTCCGACATATCGCCAACGTCGCACGTCGTACATCACACCTCGTACATTACATCGATCGCCATTTCCTCCGCTTTATCTTGACACCCTTCTCACCGAGCTATTGTCTCCAGTTTAATCCTTCGATACTCCCACTCTTGACTCCCAACTAGCTGCAGCGATCGGGATTCTCAAACGCCCACTCCGCGTGGAGATTGGGTTTTGATCATATTCCTTCTGTATCTAGGACTGGGTTCTTGAGACTAGGTCTCGAGAAGATGTTTCTTTGGCGTTGTGGGATAGCAGCTGGTGGAGTGAGTAATGAGGCTGGAGTAAAGATCATATCGAGCCGCCGTCGATGTCTAATTTGATGAGAATAAACACGTAGGAATAATGGAGATAAAGGGTTCACTTTGATCTTTTTTGTGGACGCCCATTGTGCTTGAATATGGTTTTTTATAAGCGTGCGTAGAGGTTATTGTTGTTGTTAAGCTAGACATAACGGAACCTTTGGTTTCAACTCGTTGAAGTGTTTACATCAGATGATAACGTCGAGAGTGCAACATAATCTCTTATAGGATCTGAGCAAGATCCTAGACGACACTATCGTTATTTATAAAAGAAGCAAGTAACAATAGAATTATGAGGCGCATTCGATGAATCCGAGCAATAGAGCAACCGTCCACCTTCCAACATGATCGTACACATGTCAAGTAGAAAGCATCTTCAAGAAAGAGAGGACCAGGAAATTCATCTATCCGACTATTCTCAAGTCAAATTGGGCAATGCATCCTGCTTTTTCTTGAAACAAAGAAGCGGGACGATGTCCATTATGATATGGTGTTTGATTAATGGCAATGGGGATATTTTCTCGGTAGAAAAAATGGATATCATTGATTCTTGAAATTACCAAGGATCGGGTGTGAAATCTTGTAGGGACTATACTCTAGATTTTGTATATCACTGATAATTAAATGAGAAAGTGAATATGAAGAGCGCGGATGATGATTTGACCAAGACTAGAAGATACAAGCCGGTCTTATTATTATTTTATTAATGTGTATGTTTGAGATCGAACGGTAAATGTACAAATGCTAGTGCAGGAAAGGGAATGGAAATGCGGAGGTTGAGTGAAATGAACTCTGAATGTGATTTAGGAAGATAATAATCGCGAACATTTCTGAAGTGACTGCTGTTCCGATTGATGAGATCGCATTACTTATCTAAGGATCTATATTCTGCTAGATTATCTCGTCCCCTCATTAACGTACCAACATCGCCCCAATCTTGTCTCATCAACTATCCATTGACAATGCTGCCTCCGTTGCAGTGGATCGTCTGTCCACTCAGTGCACTCGAATCCTGACTAGCCAAGAAGACAACGCAGGTCGCGATCTCAGATGGTTGACTTGGGCGTCCTTGGGGGGCTGTGAATTGTTTCTGTGCCTCCTTGCTCATGGTTGCTGGAATAAGCGGTGTCCACACCGGACCGGGCGCGACAGCATTGACGCGAACACCTCGGTGGACATATTGGTTGCTCAAACCGCGAGTAAATGAGATGATAGCACCCTTCGTTGACGTATAATCAAGTAGATCTGGGCGACCGATATAAGCATTGATGGAGGCATTGTTGATGATCGTGGAACCCTTCTGCATATGTGGTAGGACGTATTTGGAGAGGTAGAAGAATGGGTGAATGTTGGTATTGAAGGTTCTTTCCCATTGTTCCCTAGTCTAGCATTAGTCTTTGTTCACTTGCACTCAAAGATTCGGTAGCTTGCTCGGATAGATCCGCAATATCCTCGACCATCATCTGGAATGCCGCGTTGTTGAAAAGGATATCCACGCCACCAAGTTCTTTGACGGCCTTTTCAATGACCATCTTACAATTCTTCTTATCTTTTAAGTCTGTTGCTACCAGGATGCACTTTTTGCCCTTCTTCTCAACCAGTTTCTTAGTTTCTTGCGCGTCATCTTCTTCGTCTGGTAGATAAGCAATGAGGGAGTCGGCTCCTTCCATGGCGAAAAGAACAGCGGTTGCACGACCAATTCCTGAATCTCCGCCTGTGATCACAGCCTTCTTGCCTTGAAGCTTCCCTGCGGCTTTGTAAAGCTGATATCCGCCCTTGCCATCGGGGATATGATCATCTACAGGAGCTTGACCTTCAAGGTCAGATTGAAGACCAGGAGCGGATTGATCTTGCACTGGGACCCTGTGGCCTGGACGAAGAGTTAGCTTCATCGTTATCAACGTGCTCATGAAAGCCGCTTACCCGTTTCGAATTGTGATTTTGAAGTAGCCATTGTAGTTGATTACTTTTTCTTGGAGATTGCGAATAGAATTTTGAAAATTGAATCAGCAAGGTTGAAAGAGGTGCTGAATATAAAAATATGATGGTGTAATGCTCTCATGATTTTGTAAACATAACTTACATCATCGCGCATCATGGCGATTGCGAGAATGCCATCACAAATCCATAGCATTCCGTTTTCACCGTGACAATTGAGCCAATTTCAACATCACGGCGAATGGGATATCCAAAAAATTAATCCTCGCCTAGAACAAGGACACCAATGTTACCTTTCGCTGGTGTCCGAACGTCGCGATATATCAAACGTAATTGATTTTGCGTTGAGGATACAATTTTGACGAAATCGACAGTAGTAACGATATGTTGTCAGAGATTTCATAGGAACGCATAAATTGTTCCCATGGGTCGACTTGCCATGGGTCGCATAACGAGGTGATACATGGGCTCAAATCCGAATGATGTGAGCCAGCGAAATTATTTCCGAGAAGCGGGTGTTGGATCTATCATTAGCTGTGTTCGTTCCTGGATGCGGCGGGGGTCAACGACGACCGCACTGAACCATATTGGATTGTTCCGTCCTGTTAAGTGTGTTCAGTGCCGGATCGAGACTGAAACTGTGTCTGGCTTCGCACGAGAACAGACTGGGAGACAAGGTAGATATAAAACGGTAGGGCAACCAATGCCCGAGTAAGAAACACCCATCAGGGATCCGAGGATACTATTTAATATCTCGACAGTCTTTGGTTGGTGTTTGATCGCGGTGGAGATTGCCGGTGAGCTTTGGTCTTCAACTCCGCGTGGCCTTCGCCTCACCTTGGGGAGATCACCATCCAACTTCACCTTCATCGATAACGACCTGCTCTTGGGATCACTCTTGGCTCCGTGTGGTACATCACCTTTGGCAGCAATCTGTCCATCAACGAGTACTGTATACATCTCATAGGCCATTTACTCACTGCCATCTCTATCTCAATCGAGCAATCTATTCCTGCTTCACGCGACAAGGCATCGCTTCTCCCCATCGCAGGATACATACATCAGATGCCAGCTAGTAAAGCAAAAGCTAAGACAAGTACTAACGACTTGTCAAATTTTCCGAAATTATCATTACCCCAGGTTCACCTCCATAATTGTTCGGCAGACGGCCTGTGGAGGTGCCAGCTGAAGGTCAATGGCTTTACACCGACCTTGAACGAGGGTTTAGCAAGCTAAAAGCAATCAAATCGCGGCTCTGCCGGTAGGTACACTCGGAAATATAAAGCAATTACCTGGATGATTCCCCTTCGCTTACTCTTGGAGTGCTCGAAAATGAGCCACGACTTTCAACAGGCAAGGATGTCTTGATTGGACTGTCTTGTCTGATCACAACGACTCTTCACAATCTTCTGCGTTCTCGTTATTGATCACATTTCGTCGGTCTTAGCACGATGGTCATATAATCAGTGCCCCCGCTGCTATTACCCGGTGGGTTCTACCGTCGGACTCTTCTACCAAGCCCATACATTCATTCCTTCGTTATGCTGTTTTCAAAATCAATTCGAGCAGCCTTTTTGGCAGCGTCATCGGCATGTTTGGCCGCTCCCGCAGAAAAGATTCCTATGATATGTATGCACAAATTTGATGATACTCGCTAGCTGTAAGTGCTGACAAACGTGATAGCGCTTGAAGGTCTGCCAGCACAGGCGTCACATTACCTTGGTTCTGTTGCTGGAGGGGCGTGTGGGTTCAACACTTACACATTGCCTGCTGGAGTATATGGCACAGCCCTGTCAAGTGCGAACTGGTATGAGGATGAACACCTTTGCAGTCCAGAATGATGCTGACTATCTTCCTAGGTACAATGCGGGGAACTGTGGGGCGTGCTTGCAAGTAAATGGGCCCAAGGGCACTCAGATAACAGCCATGGTACGTGCTCACGTTGCTCATATCCATTACTTGGTTCTCCACACTCACCAGCCTGCTATACTTCTTCTATCGCTGTTGAATCTCTTTTCTTTTTTTTACTACCTTTGCTCTCCGCTACATCGACCTTGGCATGTCTTTTACTCTTAACATCCTTTGACTGAACATCCACTCAGGTTGTCGACAAATGTCCTGGCTGCGCTCCAAACTTTTTAAACATTATGGAAGGCGGCTACAACACCCTCCTGTACGAACAACCGTTCAAAGACAAGATTTCGATAGAATGGCACATAGTATCCTGTCGCTTCTCCTCGCCCCTCGCCATTCAAAATGCACCTGGCGCCTCAGCACATTGGTTCTCGATGCAAGTCCAAAATTCAAATTATCCTGTCAGCCATGTGGAAGTCAGTGCTGACCATGGCGTGACGTGGGAGAGCACTATTAGCAAAGATTACAATTTTTTTGAGGGTGCAACAAAAGCTGGGTTTGGTACAGATACTGTTGACTTGAGGATTTCGTGTTTTAATGGTAAAGTGGTGAATATGAAGGATGTTAGCGTTGCGAAAGACAAAAAAGTGTGGGCAACGTCGAATTGTTGAGTGTTATGGGGGTTGATATTTGTGTTTGTACGGCGTTTGGAGCGCCAAAAGCTGAAGGAGCGTAGCGTTGAAAAACTAATTACTACTGTAGATGTTCGAGCTTTGTCCTGTACGGATTGGAGCAATAGAGATATGTTTGACTTCCCAATATGTGGAGGACGAATGCCGTGTCTCGTCGGAGTGGAGCAAGAAATTCTTCCAATACTCGATTTTCCGGAGTTTTCTGCAATCTACCCCTTCATTTCTCACCTCGTCTATCTGTGGTGTGGTGACATCATGTCTTCCATCTCATCGACCTCGTTCTTAACAATATATTCTATTATTGATATCTTTGCGCGCTCATCTTCCGCATTTCTGGGCCAATTATCAACGACAACAAGCGATCTACACTGATATTTCACCAAGATTCAAAATGTCGAATCCGGTACTCAGGCACTATTAATACATCTGCGCTAGGCGTCGACTGATCGGTACAACAACCACAACCCTGGAGTTCATGGCGGTGCCATGAATGTTTGAACGCGAAACAGCCCCTACGGCTATTGCCTGTGCCGACCAACAGAATCGTGAGAGAAGAGACACGTATCACATATTTCTTTGGTGTCAATAGGCGATGGTGATTATTGTTGTAGTACGAAAGTATCACCATTGTCCCTCCATTTTGGCATTGACCACAATGAGAGAGGATACTTACCCAACACTGAGCATCACCGCCAACGCGTAGCATTTCCCAGCATCAACTCTTCTGCGCCGAAGTATTTATGCAAACAACCCTGCGAGAATAAAGGCTTATGGTTTGCTATGCCAAATCCAATACATTTCGATAGCGAGGAGAAAAGGTATAGAGCTTCGTCTTCATGGAGGAGTTCAGTTTTGTAGACAGTCAACCCATATCGCAAGCTTTAGCCTCTCCCTAAAACATTCAGAGATGTGCAAAGACAGTCTTTGCAGCAAGCAGCGCTATTTGAGATTTAAGAAGAGCTTCGTGAGCATGACGCTGAAGATAGTTGACGACAGTAGCAGCCATTACCACCTCAAAACGCCAGGTTCTTGACCGAAACCGGTATGCAACAAACTCTTTCCAAGAATTGACTTGAGGAGGACTATAAGGCAAGATGTCTCTCGGCCACTCTATGTTTCTCTTTCGACGCAGTCCATGAACTTTCTGTCCTTACCCTGATACCTCGGTTCCCCTCGCTTCAGACAAGCTCTCAAGGCCGGATTAACCATGCTCTTCTTCCTGAGAGCACACTTTTTGCAACTGGTAGCGTTATGTATAAAACCAATCTCGTCGTCCCTTTCTCTCTCACCAAATAAAATCCAACAGCTTCAAGATCTCACGGCTGGAGGTCTGCTGCCGTTGGGTCAAGAAGGTGCGTAAACGAACCTCCGGATGATGGTAGATAAGCAATCATACGCTGATGATTATCATCGTCATTAATCCCATTCCACAACGACTAGAAATCATGCGAACACGTTTCACAAAAGAACATATTTTTCTTTCCTCGAACCTAATTCCTGCTCCAAGGTCAGAGGCCGAATGACTTATGAACGAACATCACCCGATCCAAACCCTTCTCTTCTGCTATTTGCATTTTGTGGGAAATACAACACCCACCATACAAGTCTATGCAATTCGAGAAGATTTACGCTCCAGAACCCCAGTCCCTCGGCGATGCTAAATTATGATCCCAGACCTCTGGAGTTTGGTCACGCAGTCTCTAGAACCGCTGCATGGCAACCTTAGTCACACTTTCATAAGGAACCAGCCGATGCAATCCTCGCGGGTGGATAACAACTCCCCTCCACCCAACAGCTCCGCTTCAAATCCATGACCAAGAAAGAAAAAGGGCGGTCGATGTCTTCCGCTTTGGAGGGGCTGCAAACTAATCACACACATAGAAGCGAGAATAATGTTCAGAAGCCCGAAGATCGGGTCAGTTACGAGAGTTTTAGAACCTACTCTCTCAAATGGCTCGCAGGTGGCGGTGAAGAAGAAGAAGAAGAAGAGGAAGAAAGAGTGATATTGAATGGCATCATTTACGTGAAGTGTGGTGGGATTTTGAAAGCGAGGACAGAAATTTTGATAGCATATCCCAAGTCCTGGTAAGAGATGGTTGCCACGAACACCAACGACCCCCCGTCTTTTCAGATTTGTTTGGGTGAAAAGTGTTTGGTTGTGGAAGAAGGGCGCGCTGGCTAGTATTTATACTCTCGAGGGCGATACTTCAGTCGGCTGAGAAATGAAGAGAAAAGGAAGAAAAATCAATATGCTCATTCCAATACCCAGGGATATGAGGGAGTCTATTCATATCAGTAATAAACCGAAAGACCAGTCTATTCCCATCAATCCAATCCGAACACCAGAGCTGCAAAGCAAAAAATGATATCTCTCGTACAAAAGCAATTGCGTGAATAGCAATGCCATACTCGCAACAACCATCGATCTACCTCTCGTTCATCGATTGCGTAAGCGCCAATCTCCTGCTGTAGGGACTCATGCTCCTCTCTTTTGGAGCTGCTGGTCTTCTTCCATTCCCGTTGCCATTCGCATTCCACTGTCCATCCTGTCTACGTGGCTCGTCTCTCGCAACAGGAGGACGCCCCTCGAAGCTCTTCCGTGCGGTGTGATGAGTGATACTGCGCGATCGAGATCGTCCTTTCTTCCCAGCCGATCTGCTTCGTCTCCGGCCTCGCGAAGCAGGCGATCTTGACTTGCGTCTGCGTCGTGTATTCCGGTCGCTATGATGCGATGCATATGATGAGTTTGTCGAAGCACTAAGAGACCGTCTTGCGCGCTTTCGTGGCGCCTCGCGAATATTCTGAGACGTCATATAACTATCCCCATCCGGTTCGGTCTTTCCCGCAAGCGACCGCCTTCTCCTCGGTGGTGAAGCAGACCTCGACGCAGCTGTTGATATAGTAGATACAGAAGATGCCGACATGGATCTCGACGCAGGTCGTTTCGATTTGTCCTTGTAGCTTTCGATGGATCGTGATCGCTTACGGCCGCGTTCTGAGGCCTTTGCAGCGAGGACTTCATCTGCGGTGCCCTTTTTGCGGAGGAGGTCGTTTGGTACGTCGCTGGTGAGCTTAGGTGCTAGTTTTGGGTTCTTGAGTTGGGCGCTTCGTGAGGGTCGGGCTTGGTATGGGCGTTCTTCTGGTTTGGCTTTGCATTCGTAGCTGTAGTGTCGTGAGGGGAAGTTAGCTTTGACGTTGGCATGTGGGAGGATAGGCATATCTAGTTTCAGGCATTTCTGGCATTTGGTAGTCGCCGAGGCCCTTGAGGTGGTGGGAGGACGGTAGTAGCCTTGATTCATCGTGTGTAGAGTATGCGGACGTGTTGGGATGAGCCGAGACAAGTGGAGAGGAGAGGAGAGAGGAAGGTAGTAGGACAACAATATATCAGCAGCCGGGTAAGCGTAAGGAGCAAGTTAAGTAAGAGGACTGTTCCTGGAAATAAGTCACGTTCGTATGAGAGCGAGAGAGTCAACTAAGTTTTTGGAGGTGTTAAAGGATGCTAGACCGCATATGGAGTCGGGAGAATAGCTTCACCAAGCGAAAGAGCCCCAACTTATAGCACTCCAACAGCTACTCCGTACCTACTACCATAATAGGAGGACCATAGCAGGAGTCAATTCTGCTCAGGCCAGCTATCACCAACACCCAAACACAACCGCCAGGCTCATCCGACTGCCGGTCCTCCAACATCCACCGCGACTTGCTGCCCCTGCTCTCTCCCAGTCCACACCTCACTCAAGTTCTGTCCAAGCGAAGACCGCAAAGAATCTTTCTCCACCAACACCAACACCAACACCAACACTGACGCTGACGCTGAATCCTCCACAAACTCATACATGTCGATTCAGCAGCACAATGCGCAAATGTCTCGTGTTGTCCTTCGCCTCTTCCCTTGACCACCCTTTTACTTGATTTTCTGCCCTCCTTTCAAACTGCACTTCTAATAATCTGCTCCTAAGAAGAGTTACTCCTTTTCGTCAACGCCCCGCGCCCAAGACACTCCTCGGACGAACAGTCAAGGCAAGCAACTCTTCATTATGGCATCAGTACCGGCTGCGCAAACAATGCTCAAGCCGACGTTCGCCAAAGTGAGTTTTCCTTGTCCCAGCCTGACTGCTGCTCCGTCTACCGGAGGGCATCTGCCATGCCAAACTTTGAATCGCTGACACATTTTCCCAGGTTGCTGCCTCTCGTTACGTTCCTACCAATACGAATACAAACCCTCCATCCAAAAATACAAATTCTAATGATTTGGCCCCGCAAAATGCTGGCGGTGCAGTGAAGGATATTGAAACCCCACCCATTATAATTCCAGAGCCATCACCGACAACGGAGGAATCTGTCGCGCTGCCACAATTAATCGCCAACGACTCGCCCTCTGTCGAAATGCCAGCAAAGCCTGGTGCGACAGATGACAATAGCACCCAAGTCTCTTCGTCGGGCAGCTCCGCGAAGATGGTCAGCTTTGACAAGCAGAGTATTGCTTCGGGCGCGACTTTTGGAATGGACGAGAAGGAATCGCTCAGACCTGATGACAGCGCCAGCATTCGCGCCGTTGAAGAAGAAGACGGTTGTGGCACTGGAGCTACAGGTTCAAGAGTTGGATCCGACACTGATGCGCGAGCGTTTAGTGAACAACTTCACCAGATCGCTGTCATGACTCCTCGTGGAATCCTACAACCGAACAAGGCCATCCGTCCGAACATCACTTTTGGTGAACTTCCACTGAACCCAATCCCACAAGCGCCGATTATGGTGCTGAATCAGGTCGCTCCATCAATGCCACCTCCCGATGCGCCTACTCCTGATGAAAAGTTGTTGGATGCTTTGGACTCCCCAAGAGATCGCGTCTACGTTCTGAAAATCGAACAGGACTACATTGATTTCTTGAAAAATGAGAAGGATACGCAATTAGTTTTGCCAGAGACCAACGCATTTTACCGTCTGCTTGCGCATAAGCTAGCTGACTACTATCGACTTGACCATGAAGTCACTACCAGCAGCACAGGCTCTGCTGTGGTGATTACAAAATCTGCTCACTGCAAATTGTCAGACTTCTCTTCCGTTCTACGTACCAACAAGCTAACACGCGGCAGTCCACCACCACTCTCGGGGCTTTCTCAACCCGGCACTCAAGCGAGCACGCCCCCACCGATAATGCCTGCGCGCAAGATTATGCGCCGAGGTGGCGAAGGAAAAGGTATGTCTGCAAACTCTACTACTGCCAACTCTGAGGGCCATTCTAAGGCCACATCAGAAACAGGTGGCGACGGAACGAGCGACAATGGCGGCACGGGCACTCCAGGTGGCTCCAAGAATAAGTCCGCAATGACGCGTGAAGAACGTGAAAAGCAATACGCCGAAGCAAGACTGCGGATTTTCGGCAACATGGATCCCGAGGCGATTGACGCGAGCAAAGACGTTGGGGAGATTGGTGATTCTCGATCTAGCTCCGCCT
Organism: Venturiaceae sp. KMAF11; assembly: GCA_023078705.1. Classification (NCBI taxonomy): domain Eukaryota; kingdom Fungi; phylum Ascomycota; class Dothideomycetes; order Venturiales; family Venturiaceae; species Venturiaceae sp. KMAF11. The sequence goes on from JALGOQ010000017.1 coordinate 1,420,569, forward strand.
CTGGCAAGCAGAAGAATAAGAACAAATCACGACGCGTCAATGGGTCTGATTCGGACGATGATTTCAAGCCTCGATCTCAATATCCTGGCTACTATCCCCAGCAACAGCCGCAAGCTTACCCGGCAGCTGGACCTCAATTCGATGGACCAGTTTTCTACCCTCAATACGGAGCTGTCGTTGGGAGTCCACCACCGTATACTATGCCTCAGCACAGCACGTCACCACCAATGATGTACGGTGCTGGCTTCTCTCCCATTGACCCTTCAGGTCAATTTGCGTACCCACAGTCACAGCCGTATCAAGGCTCGCCAAATGGTATACCTATGCCAGGTTATGGGCAGCCAAATCCTGGTACCTATGACATGTCTGCGCATTTCCAGCAAGGCATGCAGTCTTTCCAGAGTGCGATGCAGGCTCCAAAGGGTGCGTCTCCAAGCTATACCCCGCCATACCAGATGCAGCCTCCACAAACCTGGCAGCAAGTCCCACAATTTGAAGGAGGCTACCAATACCCTCAACAAGGTTATGGACCTGCCTACGCGCCCCAACGGCCAATGTCAACTCAATCACAGCCTTCAGTTCAACCTTCCTATCAATATGGTCAGGACCCGTCTCAGAACTTCCAGAATGGCAGCAGAACTCCTCGGACACAACATCCTGCGCCGGGCAGTTACATGCGACCACAGTTCAACCCACAGACACAAGCTTTTGTCCCTGGTAGTGGACACAACGGTCAACAAATGATGCCCATTCCAAACATGAACGACATGATGATATATAGGAGTATGCAGGCCCCGCCGAATTTCAACCCTGGACAACGACTTGGTTCAGGACCAATGCCCGGTACTCTGCCACATTCTACACCGTCCACATCGAACCCATCTGCCTACAGCTCACCGCGAAATCACCATGCTATGCCAATGGTTATGCCCAACTATAACGCCGGTTCTAACACCAACGGTGGCCAATCGAATCAAGCTCAGCATTCTCTCGGCGAACAGCAACAGCTGGCCCATCCTCTGCCTCAACCACCGACGAACCCAGCTTCTTCGATCGCCAAGTGGGGAACACCCGCGCACTTACCAGCAAAGCCTCCACCCCCACAGAATGATCACCCACATAAGTTCATTGAAATCAATCGTGGGCTTCCACCGCATGCTACTATTCCTGGTCTACCGCGTGCGGCATTTACTGGCGAGAGTGCGTTGGCGAATGGTGCTAAATAGGTTGGTTCCTGGTAAGTTGATTCTGTCTGCTGGCGTTTATTTCTGGTTTGGATCTGGCTCCGGTCGGATATGGGACAAAGAGTATGAGCACACGAAAGGGCGTGCAACAATTACCACTCGATACATCGAAACCACGTTTCTCTTCGTAATGTATGGTGGGCGTGATTCTGGGCGGTATGGGCATGGCGTGGACTTATCTGTACTGAAAATTTTGTTGGGGCATGGCTAAAAAGGCATGGAATAAAGGGAGATATGGTATGGAACGGCGTCTTGTGCAGAGCCTACGGGTTCTGGGCGTTTGGTTGGCTGGAGTACTTGCTTTTCTTCTGTTTAGCTTGGGGCTCTTGCTTGTCATGGCTTAGTTTGCTTGGCTTTGATAATCTCCTCAATCTTTAACTAAACCTCTGTGATTTAGTTATCTTGCATTTTCTGTGCTCTATCCTTGGTGAGTTCCATTCAGATGCTGTTGTGGTTGTGAAGTTGCAACTGGATTCGTTTTGACTTCAAATTTGTGATGATATCCTGCTCACATTAACTCTGGCATTTCCAATATATGCAGGCATCCTTGCCACACGAGGTTTTCCATCCCCTCCTGCTCCCAGATTGAGCTTTTGTTTAGTGCCCTCGACGTCGCTTTGATGCTTGGCCTTGCAACAAAAAGCCGTTTGTCAGAACTTACTTCTCTCAAGCTTCCATCTGCAGCAAAATCCATCAAAATGGCCAATTCAGAGGCTCCATCATTCTGGTAAGCGCGCCGACATCCTCGTCTCCAATCAAAAAACTAATAAACCCAATAGCAACGGCATCAACAACACCTTTGTCACCATCTCAGTCGGATCAGATAAAGAACAATTCTCCGTTCACCAGGACCTCCTCACATCAAATCCGCCCTAACTTCAAAGCTGCATTTGAAGGAGAGTTTTGCGAGGCGAAGTGAGAATTATAGCGCTCGATGACACGTCAGTTTGGAAAGTTGAGAGATTTTTGGATTGGTTGTGTTTTCGACGAATCCCTGTACCTCTTGGAAAGCTGAGATTAGTATGGAACGAAGAGAAGGAGAAGGATGAAGATTGCATCTACTGTGGCAAAAACTGCCCCTCTCTCTCCACCACCCACACGTCCGAAGAAACAGACTCCCAAACCCACGCGGACTTCGGAACAGCCTTTGAAGAACAAGAACAAAAACTAGCAGCCCTCCTATCCAACAAAACCACCAACCAACTAACCCACCTCTATATCTCCGCAGACCGCTACGAAATCCCCTCCCTCCGCCACCAAATAATAAACATCTACTGGTCCGCCTACTGCTCAACAAACTACATACCAGGCGTCCACTCCACCGTCCTCGCAACAACAAATCTCCACATCTCATCCCCCCTGCACAAATTCCTAATGAATATTTACATAGAACGGTATCACCAAAAATCCTTGATTACAACTCCGCATGTTCCATTAGCAGACTCCTAGCAAGATGTCTTTCCAAAGGATTTTTGTTCGCGGTCATGGGTGGGTTATCTGATGCGGAGGTTTGCAGTGACGGGACGAAGACGAAGACGAGAAAGGCCATTAAGGGACTTTGTGCCTACCATGAGTATGAGCTTGATGAGGCCAGTGTGAAGGCTTACGAGAATTTGGCTAGGGAGGAGAGAAGGAAGAGAAGAGAGGTGTTGGATTCGGAATGGTATCCCTCTTCAAGCGAGAAATAGAGACCGGCTGTTTCGGAGTCTGCGGCTGTTTTTGATGCTGATACGTAGGAGGAAGAAAGCTGATGAGGGGTCTGTTGTTGGTCGTTCCTTTTCCCGCGTTTGTGACATTCACAGGGTCTTCTCTCAAGCAGCTTGATCTAGCGGAGGAGTTTGAATCTGAGTAAGAAGACGAAGAAGACTTAAGAAGGCTGGATGAAGACTGAAGGGAGGTGGCAGAAAGATTGTCGGAGATCGAAGGAGCGTTGAGGGCCACTCGGGAGGCGTTGTTCAAGGCTTAGATGAAGTCATGATAGAGAAAGTAATGAACCCGATCGTTAGCAAGTAATCCCGTTTATCCTTTTATCCTATTGCCGCATCAAGTATCCAAGGAAGTGTCAACAACAAACTCTCATACCAAGTCTACCTCTTTTAGACAAGATCCAAATAGATGGAAGCACATTATAAAAGCCATCCCGATAGATTTCATTCCAGATGAACTTGAAAATTAAGTTTATTGAATTAATTCAATGATGAAGCAACTCCCCGTCTTGATTTAATGCTCCTCGCCCCAAGATACGTCAGAACAGTAACAAGCGTTACTGACCCCACCAAAAATAGTCCAGTCACACGCCATCGACGTCTCTGTGAACCGCATTCAGTGGTCAAATTATAGATCAAAATACAAGCGCACATGGCCACAATCGAGGCGGCAGAAAGACTTCCAAGCTCTTGAATGGCCACAAATACGAATTGATCAGGACTGAAAATCCAAAGTCTCGTCCAGCCCTGGTTTCGCAGTGTAAGGTAGGCCGTGGTGCAGTACGGCACATCCATGACATTGGAGTAGGAAAGTAGAGACCAGATGAGTACCCAGCAGGCATTGATGACTGCCACGAATTTGGCGAAGATGTTTAAAAAAGCTGATGCGCCGCAAAGGATCGTGTGGAAGAAAGTCTGCGTGTAGCGACCTATCGGTCCCTCGCGTGTGGTGGAAAGGCGATGAGTCGGATTCTCAAGGTGATACTGTTGGTACTGGAGGACGGCAGCATGAGATAGTAGCATACTTCCGACAATTGAGAGAAATGATATCGTGGCGAGAACAGTGTATAGCAAGATACCGCCCGAAAGACAGCCAAGGCCCTTGACTAATTAGCAGTGACAGATGGGATGGTAAGCACGAAGAACTTACCACAGGAGGCGTGGTATACAGCACGTAAAGCGACGGTCCGCAAGTGCACCAGAGAACAAGAAGTCCAAACACTGATCCAAGGGCGAATGCAATTCGTTGGTTGAAACTGATCTGGTTCCATTGAGGATAAGCCGTGATTTCCTTGGGTTTGATGTCGAGAGAGCGGTCTAGCTCCTCTGGCGTTATCCTTGACTTGTCTTCTCCTTGCTCAGTTCCCTTCTGATCCTTGATCATAATCGAAGACTCCTCATCAGCGACACTTTCTGCATCCTCCTCTTTTGACAAAGAGTCTGTCTCATCAGGACTTCCCGAGGCTTCTTCCGCTTCTCCTATAGCTCTAAGCTCAACCAGTTCAATCGTCTGCTTATAGTTCGAAGCATCAGTAAAGCCGTCCTTGTTGAACATATTCATCTGGAAAACAATCTCTTCACTCTGTGGTGGCTGTGTGTCTTTCGTTCGCTTCTGCCATGCCTCAAAACCACGAATAATCTGCTCACTGGCCCACCAGGAGGTGAACAATCTGGCGGAAAAGTAGATGGGGCCTTCTCTCCTTTCATCTCCACCAACATTGATCCCCAGGAGAGTAGGGATGCGGACACTTTTTCGAGCCAGAACGTCGGCATCGCGAATTTGGGCCTCGGAATTTCGACGACAGTAAGTTCTTTGATTCCTTGGAAGAACATGATTCAAACCGGATCGCTGCTCAATTGCTGTTTGGTGTTCGTGTATCACAATAGCAATTCCTCCCTCGTCAAGGCTGAGAGGGATTGAAAATTTGTTACCGATGGCCCATGGGGCACGCAATGCTTCATGAATACTTCCAGCCTCGTATTGAGACTTGACAGCAATTGGGCCGAACGTAGCGATGAACAACCAAAGGAAAAGACAACCCATACAGATTTGCCATTCAGCGCTGTTTGGATTTCCAGATACAGCGCCAGGAATGCTTCCAAAGTCTGCGAGTATTGACAGGAGCCATGTGATGATTGCGATCATATTTTGGCCAATGTATGCCGCATCAATCTTGCGCTGACCTAATTTGATCTTCTCGGCTGCGGTCAGCCACCAGCCATGGTTTTGGGGTAATGTAATGAGACTGCTGAGAAATCCAGGCCGAGTACTGAGCCTGACTGGTGCTTGAAGGAAGGACTGTAATATAGTTTCTGCAGCGTCACATTGTTCGACGAACATTGCTACGTTGTTGACGGAAGATTCTGCAGCAGCATTACGACGCATCTTCTCAAATCGTTTGCGGATGGCGCGGCGATATAGGACAGCGTGTGCGATAGACGAACATATCCACACTGGATTTCCGAGGGACAGAAAGATGCTGAAGATGTCACCTCGAATAGTCCCAGTTTGCATGCCCAATTGCGCGCAAAGGGCAATGTATGGTAATAGAAGTCCCACTGTTGAACTGGCAAAATTTTCAGGAATAAACTTCTGTTGGAAGGTCGTAGTCAGTGATAATGTGATTACCGATAGGGTGGGAAATATTATACCTGCTTCACTGACGGCGGAGAGCATATTCTATACGCATCAGGTGCGAAGATTCCAACGGCATGGGTGAAGTTTGTGGGGTGGCCGTTTGCATCAGGGAACGAGTCTATTGTATAATTTGACGAGTTGTTCCACTTGAGACACTGAGCTTGATCATTCGGGGTAGTGGTTATTGTGTCCATGTACTGCTGGGCCAGAGAAGCATGTTCAGTGTCGTTCATGATCCTGAGCACGATACAGCCACAATAAGATGCATAGTCATCAACCAAGATGGCTCGGATGCCACCGATAAGACCGGCCATGGTGAGAATAACATGATTGCGCATGTCGAATGGCTTCGTGAATTGGATTATTATTAAATGCTCTTTGAGTACCGAGAATACTTCATGTCTTCGACAGAGCGAGAGGAGTAATCGGTCCTTGATATTGCGTTAGCCCTTTTAAGCTCTACTCTAGAGCGGGAGTTGGAAGTACTTACCTTGACTTTCTATTTCAGAAGGGCTGTCATCACCCTCGGTGCACATAGAGCTCAAGGGGACAAGGAGTGACGAAGACTGAGAGCGACGATCATTTTCGTTTCGCAGAAGTGATAGCGCATTTGAAGTCCTTTCTTACTTCAATCTATTCTTGGTATTCATGTGTGCATCGTCAAGATGCTGTCTCATGAACTGTTCAGTGGCTAGGGTAAAACGCATTCCTCGATAACGGTTCATTCCGGGGCGCCACATCGTTCGAAAGATAAGAGCGCAACAAGTTCTATGGTTGTTCCGATGCGCCATGTCTTTCGTCAAATCTGGGTGACTTTATCTCCTGCAAGCCAACAAGGCTGAACACGAGTCTTTCGGAAAGATGCATCAAGTCTGCCTCATGAGGAAGGAGGACATGACATATTTGTGCTATCACAGAATAGTCGGTTCTGTACTCGTTTGGCTGAGCTGGACAGAAGTCGATTTATCGATGTTGTCCTCGTATTAGACGGGGGAATTGAGGCAGTGCACACGAGCTGCATGAGCTAAGGAATCCCGTGTGAACCACCATCACTACGGATGCAAGAAAGTAAGGCTGTAGATTATTGCGCCGGCACCTTGTGATGATTCTTTGTTTTGTGAAATGTGAACCATTTACTTCTTAAAATGTACTTGCCAGTCCGCCAGCGCGGGGTAAGGCAGAATCCATCGTGATCTGGCATGTGTTCAGCCGACTCAGAAGTTATTGGAAGGAGAAAAGTGTGTGGTTTTGCAGGCTCGATATTGACGCGACGCATGCACTGAGATTTGGAATAGACTGAGGCCGAAAAAGGGGTATTACCATGGTGAAACCTTAGAAATGCTACACTGCTTTGTCGCTTTCTTTGGGACGTGGTGAAACACTGGTGAGCTCGTGAAGAGACCCATAGCCTGGTTTGGCATAAATCGTGTTCGAATTTGTGGAAGAAGGAATAAACACAAAGGATTGTTGTCGACCAAGAGGTAGGTGTAGGAGCCTAATTGATTAGTAATAATTTCGTTCCCATCTGAGCCTAGTGCACAAGCGTGACAATGAGAGTTATCCAGGGGAAATTTCCCAATCCTAGACCGCGATCATTAGAATTCTCCTTTACTCACCCTACGTATCATTCAAGATGTCCTCGAAGTGGATAGATAATATTGACCTGGAGGCGCAGATCCGGATTGTTGCGGCGAATGTTGGAGCTCAAGTCTATCGCGGGGGAAGAAGCCCGCCCAGAGATGAAGCGAGCATTACCTTTTCCGAAGGTAGTGATGAAGCTCAGCTAGAGAAACAACACCAAACGAACCTAGAAGAGATACCTATTCCACTTGATGTTGACGAACTCAACTCTTGGGAGATGGTAGAGGAAAACTGCGAGCCTGACGACATCGTTCTTGGAGAAGTGCAAGAGCCCACAACCCAGCTAGGCCCGGATGGCCTTCCCGCGACCCACACATGCGAACATTGCAATCGCATTGTTATCAGATGGAAAGATCTGAAAGAAACCCAACGCCTGCTCGTTTCGAGGTCCCGCGAGGAATTGGATCACGCTGCAGAGAGTGGTTGTTCACTTCTAGCATGGCTACGGTGGCATGTGTACAGCTGTCTGGCAAACCCTCCCTCCCGCAGATCCGAGATATACTTGCTATTCTCTCCCGAGCATGGAAACAACCAAACCCTCGGCTCCATTCGAGGAGAGTTCATTGATTGGGGGGCGAATAAACAAGGCGTGAAAGGAAAAGGGGAATGTGGTCCATTTTGGTTTGTAACTCCAAAAGACAACGCAGCTGCTGGCTTCGTAAAAAATCGTCCTGTCAACTTGAGCGTGTCCTCCGAGGAAAGCTTCAAGACGGCAGCGGCTTGGATTGAGGAGTGCAAGGCAGAGCACCCTAATTGTTCGACTCCGAATGATGACCTCCTGCCAACACGAGTCCTTGAGCTGGGTGACAACAATACCGTTAGGCTGGTTTATTCCGCATCTGTTCCGGGCGAGCTTCAATATGCAGCCTTGAGTTATTGCTGGGGTGGCCCACAGGAGCAGAAGACGACTGTGAACAATCTTTACGAGCGTGAAGACAAAGGAATGGATGTATCTGAACTACCTCGTTCTCTTCGCGATGCAGTCACTGTAACCGAACGGTTGGGCCTTCGGTATTTGTGGATCGATTCCATCTGCATAGTCCAAGACGATGAAGAAGACAAAGCACAGGAAGTAAGCCTGATGGCTGATATCTATGGCAGAGCATGTTTGACGATTTCGGCTGCCAGCGCTTCATCTGTTCATGAAGGCTTCTTGGAAGACCGGAAGCCTTCTCTACACCGAAAACATGTCGTTTCGCTCCAATTTGAATGCCCAGATCGCGCTCTTGGGTGGGTCTATCTCTATCGACCAGAGAGATACAGCCCCAAGAAGGAAGAGCCTCTCACCAGCCGTGGTTGGACATTTCAAGAGTATCTCCTCTCTCCTCGCCTCCTCATATTTGGGTCATGGCAGCACCGATGGGTGTGTCGAACGATACAAGCCTCTGACGGTGGACCGGATGATGTTTATCCACGAGCTTACGAAAGGCTCATCTCGAAGCTTCGATCCACTAGATCATACAGAACTGTTTACCACGAAATGAACTCTGCGCTAGATGAAGGTCGACTGGCTCGTGCATTGCACTGCATGCAGGAAACGGAGGATATTGTCGACCTGTGGTCAGAGATTGTCAAGCAGTTCACTTGTCGAGCACTCACCGTTCCTTCGGACAGAGCTGCTGCTATATATGGCATCGCAAGGCAGTACGCGAGACTCATTGACGACAATTATCGGGCTGGGTTGTGGGGTGTACACGTTGCCGCGCAGCTTCTTTGGAAGAGACCAACTTCATACGACGGGCCAAAGAAAAAGACTGCAAGCAGACAACCAAGCTGGTCTTGGGTGTCAGTTGACGGCGCCGTGACCTGGGCGTCTGCAGTGGCTGGACAGAAGCAACTCCAGGTTTTAGAATGCCAGACAGAGGGCCTTTTTGGGCCAATGGGCGCGACAGACGACATCCCTCTTGTTGTCAGTGGCCGCATTCGTTCCGCCTACTACCTTAAAATTTCAGCTGAGGTCCTGTTTTTCAGTACTCATGATGACCTCTCGAAACAACTAATCGCTCGAGAGGTTGGGAATGATCCAGAGGATCCAGATCTAGCCTTAACGGCCACAGCTTCATTTGACTATCCCGATGATTATTCCAGTGCTGACGGGGTCGGGATTTTATTTCTCCTTGAGGTCAAATCTTGTGTTACTGACGAAGATGATGGAACAGAAACTGGGCCGGCTGGAATCATTCTGGAGATTGGAGCAGACCAACGGTTTCGCAGAGTCGGGTATTTTGATTTTGAGTGGGTCAATAACATTTGGATGGCTCTTTACAACTCTGGCTCGATTGACCATGATGAACGGAGGGAACGCTTCAAAGAGGAAGTTTTCGCGAGCTGTCCAATGGAGGATATCACTATATGGTAGTGCAGCTGTCCACTTCATTGGATGTTTTTATGAGGCCGGTACTTTGAAATAGGTTTTCCGTTGAAATGACGACCTTTTGCTTTAAGACTGCGCCTCGTTTAGTAAGGGCCAAAGCCCACTGGTTGCTTAGGTTGGTCTCTGCTCAGGGAAGGTTTGTTTGTCGCAAAATGCCGGTGCCACAAATCTTTCAGGTCAGCCTCTTGCATGCTGCAAATGACTCGGCTTCTGAGAGCCGTATTTTGTGCCATAACCAGTAAGAGTCAAGATTATTACGTTCGCTCAGTTCATTAGGAGAAACATACATCGACCTCCTCAAAACTTCCAGACCTACTCCGCCTCCATGCAGAAAGTTGGCAATATGGAAGTTCTAGAACAAGCACAGCTCCTGCAAAGATCGATGCGTGGAAGCTCAGCTTGCAGTTCCAATGCAAGCATCGATCGCATGCAGTATCGCGTGGCACCACAACGTATGTCACCGTTTGACTTCAGCCGTAGATGTCTCATCACAGTGACATTGCAACAAATGTTGATTCGAGAGCTTTGATCGCGTGCGAGGGCTTGATGACCGGATGCGATTTGTCTTTGAATGCCGATGTCGGCCAAGGCAGAATGGAATCCAGCCTGATGATATCTCGTGCTTGCAATTGGAGAATGGGTATGAGAGTGGTGTGAGAAGACTAGTGTACGAAAAGAAAGAAAGTTTGGGTAAAGGGAAATTGACAGTCACGTGGATATCATTCGAGTGCTAGTGAAGATCATGATGATTCGATCTAAAGGACACACAAGGCTGAAGACTCGCTCAGAAACAAGTTCTCTACTTTGTAGAAAAGAAATAAATCAAACATCTATACGCATATCCAACACGCACCTCACCCCCAATGACACAATCTCGGACATACGCGACGCACTGCAAAAAAATGACAAAGACTCAAAAATACCCAATCAGGAAATCCCTCCCTGAGTCCATTCTACCCTGCATCTGCAGCATTCGGGGAAAAACATCAAAGTATTTATCCTTCTCCGATTTTGCTGCAGTCAGACCGCCGCCCACGCGGAAAATAATAAGCACTCAGGCAGGAACCCGCCATGCCCATAAGCCTGCGCTGCGCACTTACCCACGAGATCCGATCGCAACAGGAATTAGGAATCGCAGTAAGCCCGGACGATCACAAGGCCGAAGTATGTCCAAACGGGGAATGGAGGATGTCATAAGCGAGATAATCATTATGATTGGACTCATTCCACGTGGTTGGATATGGTATTCGTTGCGGCTGTCAGTCCCGCTGTCAGCGCATCTGGGTCTATGCAACCCAGGGAGCATGAATGCGCGTAAGGATGATCTGAATTCCGGGAAGGGGAGATTTGACGATAGACGATAGGGCGTTTTGTGTTGTCGTAGTCATAGTTCGGGTGTCTTGTCATGATCACAATAAGCGGATGGGTGCGGATGGTTAGTGGAAGGACAAGATTAGATAATGTAAGCAAAAGGAAACGTGATTGTAAATCAGGAGTACGCACCTAGGAAACTGTTGGCAAATGGAGTATTTAAACGAGAAAGGAATATGGTGAAGGTGATATTCGACAGATTCGAAGGTGGTAAAATTATGTAGTAGCACGAAGGCTGAGTGGAAGGCCCCGGATTCCCAGTGCAGAAAGTGTTCAATCCGGAGCAACTACCTTTTTCAAATTGCTTAAAATTTACAAGGGTCTTTCTGCGGGCAATAAGTTAGAGCAGAATTGAAAGTATTGGAGGATTCTATCGAACACAGACTTGGTCCAAAGACTATGTGCCGCAATAATATTTAAATTCTCATTCCTGCTTCTTTCGTAATAATATCGTACAATGAAATGATCGAAGCAGATCCACCAGAAATAGCAGGACCGACCATAATAATAATAATACAATGGAATCCAACCATTTAGCGCGTCTCTATCCTCGACATCGCTATTTCCTAGCTCTTCCGTGTCCGCTTGCGCTTGACACATAGTATACAATGAAATACAGTATATGCAAGAGGATAGCGCACACTATTTTTTCCCATACCCATATCGTAAATCGTCGTAAATCATCTCCATTGATTCTCAAACAATGGGTCGTGCTCGTTCAAGACTGCAAGAAAAATAAAACAAACGCTCCGTCAAGTGATGACAATGAAGAAATCCGTGAGCAGGCAGTCATACGATGCTTGCTTCCCCAAAAAGAATAGAAAACGCTGGGCGCCATGCAATAATCAAAGGAACCTAGCAATCCAAGATTGGAATGACGAAAAATGGAGCACGCTGGATTTTTTTGTGACTGGTTCGTGCGATGTGTGGTAAGAATGTCGTGAGATGGTCATGCGACTGGAGATACCTGATCTCTAGTAATAGTTCAAGAGTCGTGTGCACCACGACGTCTGTGCTTTCCAGGAAAGTCAACTTCTGGATGAACGACCCTATTGAATGTTAGCATGATGTTCGTTCGATGGTCAGAATGTCCGAATTTGCTTACCTCATGTGTCTGGTGAGTGCATCATTGCGTGAAAATGTCTTCTCCTCGACGCACAATGCGCAGCGAACCTTTTGCTTCCGCACATTGTGGATCGTGTCTTCGTGGCGAGTCAAATCATAAGGCCGAGAGAAAATGGTGTTGCACGGCTTTCCCGTAGTAGGATTGGTCCGTTCGCACTTGTGAGGACCAGCTTGAGAATTTCGCTGCATAATGTCTGCTGACGTCATTCCACTTCCGAGTCCAGGAGATGGTGGTGGTTGAGAAGAACCAGTGGAGGTAGAAGGATTGCGATGACCCTCGCGCTTGTGCTTTTGCAGCTTTTGGGGCGTTTCGAAGCGCAATGAACAACCGTGATAGGTGCATGTGTAGGTGCCGCTATCAGCGAGTGACGAGGTGGGTTTTGACGATTTCTCGGTGTTGTTTGGATTTGAGGAGGGTGGAGCCTCACTTGCGCTGGAGTCCATTGACGTCAGTTGGGCGGGGAAATCCGGCGTATCCTCTTGCTTCAAGGAAGCGGCCATGGTGGAGGGTGCGGTGCGATAATTTTGCGACGAAAACGGTAGGCTGTTTATGTTGTTTCCGGGCATCACTGGAGATGCAAAATTGTAGCCTGACATTTGCTGGGGTTGGGAGGAAATGGGCACGTTCGAGAACGGTTGCGCGCTTTGCCCACTTGGGTTGGACCAACGGTTAGCGTTCATCGACGCCGAAAAGTTCTGGCCAGCGGATTGTTGAAAATGCTGCTGCTGACCATCACCGAATTGCTGTCCGAACCCGGAATTATCCTGTGGGAAGAGCGGCATTTTCGAATCCTCCTCAGACTCGTTGTATTCGAGCAGCGCATCCTTCGGCGAAATGGTTTTTGGCTGACTGTTCTCTGATTGCATGTGCTGCGAAAGTTCCGCGGCATCAGCCTTTGCTTTCTGCTGCTGACGGACCTGTTGAGCAGTGCCAAATCTTCCTCCCGTCCGATACTGATCGTTAGCTTGCGCCCATGGAGAATCGGGACGGAATGGAGAGACGCCTCGAGAGTTTGCGCTCGTCGGCGACTGCGATCTGGCAATCTGAGCAGCTCGTAAACGTTCGGTGACGATGTTTTGTGCGTGTCCGTGAGGAGACAAGAACAACTTCTGCTTCGATGATGAAGGCATTATATGTTGCTGGTTGGATGGGTTATACAGTTCGTCTGCATAAGCGTCCGATACAGTGCGGTCGAGCTTGGGAAAGATCTGGTGTCTGGAGTTGTCTGAGACATCATCACTTCGTAAGTATTCATTTATCCAAGCTTCGACGGCAGGAAAGGAGTTCTCACCATGGGCAGGCTGCTTGAAGTCATCATAGGTCTCTGGTATCGTGCGAGGAGTTGATGGCTCCTGCCCCATACTAGAGATGGACTGTCTCCCTGAATTTGACATGCCAGGCAAGTCTTCGTCGTTGTGTTGTTGAGTAGTGTCGATGGCTTGGTGCATGGCAAGATGGGCCGCCACCGTAGAGTCTATGTGTCCTTGCTGGTTGTAGCTTGGATAACTCGCGGCCATGAAAGTATCCTGAGTAGGAGTCTGGGTTGGCGTGGGTAGATGGTTCGAGAAGCCACTGGATGATGACTGATCAACGTTGAAGTTTTGATTAAGCTTTGAGGCTGTGTTCATAGTCGGCGAGTTAACGGATCCTGCGTATGAAAAGGACGTTGCGTGACCGTTGCTGTATGGGGAAGCCGATCCGCTCGATCCAATCGAAGAAGAGGATGGTGCTCGCTGATGTGTCCTGCTCCGTCCCATGCCAGATGTTGGTAGGGATTGCGTTGCCACCATATGCCCGTTGCCTCCGTAAGTTGTGTCCCACAGATGTGAGTACGCGTTACTCTCGAAAGGCAAGCCGTGCGGTGCGTTGCTGTTGGCTGCCGGCGACTGAAGGCCAGGAGTTGGTGTCGACTGCTGGACTCGAATCGCCGGGTTCAGGTTGTAGAAGGAGTTCGACATGTACTGGTTGTCGAGTGACTGGCTGCCCGACGGTGACTCGAAAGACGAAGGCGTCGATTCTGCTAAGTCTGACTGTGCCTCTCTGGCGGTAAAGTGAGGTTGCGACGGCGAGGGAAAGTTCGAAAAATAGTTCTGGAGGAAGGCCAGTTGTTGCGATTGCTGTTGTGGTGAGAGAGAGTTTGGTTGTGGTCGGCCGTTGAACTGGTGGTGATGTTGGCGTATGGATGGATGGTGGGCTAGCATAATGAAACTAGAAGAGATCTCAGGGACGGGTGGCGAGGCTATATAGGTCCTGCGCACTGTCCTTCGGGCCGAAAAAACGTCAGGATGGTTAGAGATCAGAATAGTGGATGAGCGAAGATGGTAGAATAATTATATCGGACGTAGAACGGCGCACATCGGCAGTTCCGTGACTATTCCCGAAAAGCGAGGCAATGTGACTGTTTCTTTGCAAAGATGAGTAATGTGGTGCGTAGGGGGACTTGACTCTGAGAATTGAGGGTTTGAAGGCATTCAAAGTTGATTATTTGATGGGACTGACGGCTGTGGACTGACACCCAAAGCCTTTATCCTGATGACGTCGCTCGTTTTTTCATGATCCAGGATTGGCCTAGTTTGCGCTAACGCTCGTGGAGGGATGCTCGAACCATGCGAGCAGGGACAGCCAACGCTGCAGAGTCACATTAGCCGAGTCTGTTTTAATCAATCGCGCTGCTCCGGGCCTGTGGAAACGCTGTAAAAAATTGCCAATGTGATCCACTACTTCTCCAGATTTAGCCGGGCCCTCGTAGGCTTTCCAGATCCAGACGCGTCCTGCATGCATGCTTGCAGGTGCGGCTCAATCTTCCCTCCATGCACCGCCTCAATTTTTGAACATCTCCCACATCCAGTGCTCGGATCCGGATCGGAATAACAACTTGGCCCGCCATATCTGCGAGCTGACCAAGAACAGCAGCCATCATGCCAATATGTGGCTGGTGCTGTATCAGGATGCGATAGACTTCTTGCTCCGCGCATTATCCTTCCATTAGCATTGCTAAGCTAAGCATGCTGTCCGCGTACTCAACCACGTAACATCTAATATCTCAGCTGTGCGCAAGGCCAACCGTACAACTGAAGAGGTTGCATCAAGTGTTGCACTGGGCGTCCACTGTTGAGCTGCAAGCATGGGTGTGAGTAAGTTCTGCTAAATGTTCCTTGTACAAAGCCTTCCAACTTAGTCATGCGTTCCGAGCACACCTATCACCACATGCATATAACAGTTTCTCTCCTCCACCATATTTTGAGCTGAATTTTCGATACTCTATCAAAAGCTGATGTTGCGTGTACACAGCATCAAATGTCACCACTGCCATTCTCCGGCGCGGCCGTGAAGGTGTTGCAAGCAGCATCTAGACCTCCGTCGTGAAGAATCTGTCTCATCTCCAGCAATACCGAGTATGCGGGTAGGCTGTCAATGGTTGGAGATATCCACGCCCAACAGATCCCACCCAGCGGACACTTCCCCAGTATTCGTGCATCTGCAGGGGATAAAAACGGCAATCCGCGGAGTTACGTTTCTCGGCCCGGCTTCTAACTTCCTTCTAGAGTCCTTCGATGCAGCTTGGCGGCATGAAAAGTGGCTTTTGGCGTTTGTAGGGCTGCGGCTTGTGGGTGCCTCATTTGTCAAGACCTGCGGCCGGTGGTCCCCGAAAATCTTGTCAACTTTTGTGACTTGTCAGTTTTACAGGTGCAGACGCTTCTCGTTGCTTCCTGCACCACCCACGATACTCGCGTTACAACGCTATGAATCGAATACAACATTGTCAACGCGGGATATAATGCAATAAATTCCAGGCTGTGTTATTTTTGATCTCATCAGAAACTTTGCAGGACATGGGAACCTGTAAATGGATTCAGAAGTCCTCAAAAATCCCGCGCTCTGGTATTCCATTCCATAGGTACTCCAGAGTTCGGTCCAGATCTAGAGCTCCTCTATCTTTTGTTCTGCACAGCCACAGAGCCTACAGGGAGCTCATCCGATCGGCTTCGGAAGTGATGGTCGCCGGATGCTGCTTTTGATATCGCCGTCTGAACCGTTCCATCCAGTAGAAAATGCGATGGATGAGACTTCAACCATCCAGACCGCACTGCCGACGGATTGAGTGCCCGCCATCTAGGATTCTTCACGTATTGTCCGCACACCACTATTGGCTGACTACTAAATATATCCCACAATATATTGGTCAACAAGCGAGTCATCTCCCAAACAAGCAAGAACCTGGCGAGGATGTGATTTTTGCACTGCTTTCGAATGCACTGATTTTCCACTAAAGTGCCGCATACCGAGCGCCATGCATTTGCGCCTGCTTGGATGAGAGGCCGCAGCAAACAAGGATGCCGATCTCCCCATGGCGATTGCTCCAATCTCTCGGGCCCTGCATATCCGAAGTAGAGCGAACATCTTCCGCATGCGATAGCAAAAGACACGCGCGTGGGCTGAGAAGCATCTAGAATCAGATTGCCCTGGACTTTACACTCGAACAGACATCGCTATTGTCCAACGACTCTCAACTCACGCACACATCGACCGATCCGAATGAAATCTCGATTATGACCTTACCGGCGGCCGATCTCTATCCCCACCATGACGATCGCCAATTGTTCTAAGCGACCGTCGCACTCCCTTGAATGGTCGACGTCAACGACGAGAGACCATGATACGACGGAATCAAAACCGCTAGCAATCATTCGCAACCTGAATATCAGGTGTTTACCGTATGATAGCATGTTTTGCGATCGGCGAATTCTTGAAACGGAGAATATTAGCTATGACGACATGGACTTGTAAAATATACTCAAGAGATGGATATTTAAGTTTGCCGTTGTTTATACGGCCCATGAGCAACACGCATGAATAGACTGGAAATGGATCCGTCGTTACAGTTCATATCGTCCAACAATGCACCTCGACGGTTGGCATCCACGATACGTATTCAGCACATGAAGAGTGCTTGTGAACAGTTCATGACATCTTCAGCTCCCAGATTGGAACGATCGTACGAGAAAACAATATATTACGTCGGCAACCCTACCGGCCTGGAATGACAATTCTTTCCCATCAGGTGCATGCGCTGAGCAGATCAAGACGATGTACCAGGGTCTTGATATTGACACACTCCTTACATTTCATTGGCTCTTCGGAAAATGAACTACGCAACCAATGGCTTCAGATGCATTACTGATCATCAGAATATGGACTGAACACGTTCGACCAGCCATCGATCTAGATAAATTCCTGGCAATGTGAGAGAAAAATTGTCCAGGATTTCTTCACTAAAACTGTTTGAAAATACGAGAACGCGACGCCAACGCCGACCTTACAATATCTAAAGATAATAAGTGCAAGGACTCGATGATCTGACAACATCTTCACGTTTCTCGAGTCTCGATCTTGTCAAAGATATATTCACAATGCATGCGCGTTTGTTTGCGTTTGCATTTTATTGTTCTAATTTTAGGCCAATGTCAAGGTCTAGATTTTCTAATCTTCCTCGTCTAAATTGTTCAGCCTTCCTCAGCCGCAAACGCGCAATCGATTTTTGCAGTCCTTGAAACGGAATTCTGGGAGGATGAACGCGTACCACACAATGATGCCCTAACATGGTGCACCATTGCCAGCTAGGGTTTTCTTTCCGATCGGACTCGGATCTCGTATATTTGATTTCTTCATCGATTGTGCTTACTAACAATTGTTCGGAATGGTCACACGACTTTCACGTGAGTCATTAAATCCCATTTTCTTTTTCTAAGCTCAGTTTTTTAGGGATGTTTCTCATTCCGTTTCTTTCATTACGAGCATTTTATGATAGCTGCCTAATTTCGGATTAAATCTTCGTAGCAACTCATGCTCCGACTCTATACTCGCACTTTTCTCGGACAAATTGCTTACCACACCTGCAGCAACCTGACCGACATCTTCCTAATCCCAATTACAAAAACACAAATACTAGGCAGCGGAACAAATATCCGTCCGCCTTGCAATAACATTATCCAAGCCACGAGATCTTAGAATAATCCGCATCTTGCGGTGCGGAGGACAATGATCTAATTTGGATTACCAGCCTGCCGAGGAAGCTTGATCACCAATTTCTTCACAATATGGATTTAACGAAGCATCAATATTGATGCCTACTTTGATACAGAGATCGAGATTATTAATTGGGAAATGCCTTGTTTTTTTGTCTGCGTGCTGATCACGAGTGACGTAGAAAAGGTTGGCCTCGGACCGGGAGCATCACCAATTGCCTAATTGGGTAATCATCATTTCTTCGTCATTTTGCGTTCTACGTTTGATGCTTTGAGTTATTTCGGGTATTTCCGATTCAAGTCACTGATTTGAAAGAGGAACGATGTTTCGAGAACAACTCATGCCCGGGTGTGTTAGCCATTAGTATTGAAGACGACTTTTATACTCGAGTCGTATAGTCCGTCAGTAGGAGCTATAGTCGGGTAGCTAGGAAATTTTGCATAGGCTGATCTGGTGCTCGGTTCAGGAGTGTATAGCGCATGGTCTAACTTGTGATGGGCGGCGTAGCATATTTGTTCCGTTCAACGTCGCTGAGCTATGCGAGACAGAACTCGATAGATTGTACCAGGTAGAGTCTAGGTAAGAAACTCCATAGCTCAGCAAGGAGGTTAGCTTTGGTTCGTTTATTCCTAGCTCACAGGGAGACATTTGCGCTTTTTGTGTAAAGAATAACGCAGAAAGCAGCTTGAATCCGGAAAAGATGTTCAACAAAGCTTCGGATAGTTAGACGGTTTAACATTCAAATGCGTTGTTTCGAAAAAAATGGTTGTTTCTACGAACCTCGTTCTCCAGCATCCCCCAATCTGGCGGTCTAAAGCACAAAATGGCCAAATCGGTTCAAGTCCTTTGTCACTACGGCAATCACCTTCCATTAACATACAACTATATGGCAAGCACGTGGATGGTGTATAAGAGACCAAACCCTAGCCTCCTGATTCATCATCACCGCCTTGCTGATCCGACGATTTTCCAGTCAGCTCTACCAAATCGTCGAGACAAAATGGTCATAAATGATGCAGGGTCCAGCACTTCCTCGTCTGCCCTACCTCATGATGCGGTCGTATCAATGCCCAAAGCATCCGTTGCCGGTGGCGCGTCCACAGAAACTCCACCAAAACTCTTTGAGACAATACTCACCCCATCCACTAGCCTCGCATCCACACAACTTCTCAACCACGTCTTGTGACACTGGGCATGATGAGTGTAACAGCGAAGAACTCTGGTCGGTGATCCTGAGCTGCTACTTTCCCATCCAAGTCTCTTACCTCATCACAACTGATGTGAATCGTGATCTATACGATCGCAAGTACACAGCAATCAATATGCACAAGCACAAAACTACAAGGCATAGGAAACGCATTGATAAAGTCAAGATCAAGCGACTACTAATCACTGTGCACCTCCATAGAAAAGATGAAACGGCTTATCGAGGTCACAACTTCGAATTTGACTCATACCTCAATCATCTCAGGTAAAAGCAGTACGCCTTCGATCCCGACAAATCAGATGCACCGTATTACGCTGTTGACGGTTGGTGTGGTCGCAGTCAAATGTATGGCTACAGCTTGCCATTGGGAGGAGAGAAGTACAAAGTACAAGGCTGGAGCATTGGCACTCCTCCAAGATGGGGAGACAACACGTCGCCGAAATGTGGAGACGATAAATGGGACTACTTTGATCTGCAAAAAGAGGAGGATAGGGCGAGGCTAGACACAGCATTGCGTTATGTTTATGGACAAGGAGAGAAACCGGGTACGGAAGGCCATGTCATGTATGACTTTCCGAGTGATTTTCTTTATAAGGTTCCGGATAGGAGCTGTTCTGATCGGTCCGTAGGAGAGTCAGTTGATGATGACGATAAGCTAGAGCAGGGCGGATGCCTAGAAGAGAATTTTAGGCATCAAAAGTGAAAAGATCGCACCGAGGCATTGTTTCGTTGGTAGCGATGGCCAATGAGGAAATCGTGAAATCATCTGGCTCCTCATGACTGCCCCAAATCTGGTTAACCTTTCTGCGTTATAGAAATATCGAGGATAAATCACAACATAATACTTACATCTCCATCCAGCATTCACATACATAATCTTTTCGAAAATGCTAGAACTCTCTAAACAGAAAGACAGGGCTTAATCCCAGTCTTAATGCGTTACAGGCACCCAGAGATTATCATAGATCGACAATGTAGCTAAAAGCCAGATCATCGGAGTACCTCCGAACCCGCTTTCCCCCTGACGTTTCATGGTCGTCCAATATCGATCGACAATACTGAAAAGCTAGTCAACCGCATATCGTCGGAGTACCTCCGAACCCGCTTTTCCCCTGATGTATAATGGTCATTCGATATCGATCGACATGGTTACAAACTAAACTCCAAACCATCGGAGCAACTCCGCTACTCTATTCCCTGATCACCCGACATGGCGCATTCATGAATGATGTGAGTAGGCGGCCTCGTAGCCTCGTACGTAGATCCATACTCGAATTTGCGACCCAAATCTGCTCCGGCTGCAGAACATCTTGAGTGGCGAATGCGTGGAGGAAGCCTAGGAATGAGTCAACAGAACCAGTCATATGGAAACAGAGAGCCGGAGGTGCTTCGGTGCTGTGAGTAGGATATACGTAACAGTCTTACGAGTGTCACGAGCTCCTCTAGTGCTCGTGAACGGATCAGGTGCTAAGTGTATATTTGGTGGCGAGACAACGAGATATCTCTTTTGGTATTGCTGGGATCTGTATCAACCCGCGCCGTACCGTTGCGGTTTCTTTGTCCAACGAATTCCAGCCATGCCCCTTCGATTCACAAATGTATGGTATGCCGG
Source organism: Venturiaceae sp. KMAF11 (assembly GCA_023078705.1). NCBI lineage: Eukaryota > Fungi > Ascomycota > Dothideomycetes > Venturiales > Venturiaceae > Venturiaceae sp. KMAF11. The sequence goes on from JALGOQ010000017.1 coordinate 1,441,515, forward strand.
TATGAACTGTCCTTGCCGGGATGTCCTGTCCAGGCCATAATCACGCGCTTCAACTCCCGTTTCCGTTACTCTGCTGCTCTGCCGCCTCTTCCTTCGTATCCTGTCCCGCGTCTTGCTCCACGCCTTGCTCCGTCTGTTGTCGTAATCCCATTCCCGCCCAATGCAAACGCATCCCTTCAAAAGCGTCAATTGGGCGGTCCTTAACATCAATCAGCAAACAACTCTCATAATCCTTGATCCTCCTCCCTTGACCATCAACAGGTTGACCCAGATAGTTAATCGTCCGGTTGTATTCATCAAGGAGTCGTCTGTAGATATCAACAGCATTCCCACCTTCGTCGATCATCTGATACCTCTCATTCACCCTAAAACCTTTCGTATTGATCCTATGATTTTCCTCGTCAAAGCCGAGGAGTCGGCCTTTTCCGTCAATTGGTACGAGATCGTCGTTGAGGAATTGGTTTTTGGAGTTGGTTCGAATCCAGCTATCGTCCACCCAGACGACTGTAAAACCTTGGTCATTGATCACTTGATTTTTGGAGTTGATGAGTTCACCTGTGTTGTTGATGGCCTTGTTGTCGCTGTTGAGAAGTTGATCCATTTCGTTGATGCGACTTCCGATTTTGTATAAATCGAAATCGGGAAGATTTCGGTATTTTTTGAGATAACTCTCACCCTTCGTAGCCACTTCATCATCATCGTCTAGCTTGTTCAACTCGTTGTCGACCAGGCCTAACAGTTGCTGGAGACTGAACCTGTCGTCTTGGTCAAAATGTAAGCACCCCTTCACAATCGTCTCTACCATATGAGAGTGAGGCTTCAGTTCTTCGTTCTGGAACAATGTATCAAGATGATCAATCTCTTCTTCGTTGTCAGCTGGTCGATCCGCCCATATTGGAAATTCTCCATCGATTTGAAATCGGGCGGGAAACAAGCCCCCAGTGATCACCACAACCATTATAACTCCAAGCTGGAAAACAGTCGTCTTCTTGTTCTGCGGCCTGGGATGTGGAGGCGGATATTTGCAAAGCTGTTCAGGGCTACAGTACGGGATTGGTGGGCCATTCTCCATGAAGTTTTCAGGATTCCGCAATGTGGTTGAATAAATTGGAAGCGCAAGCCCAAAATCTCCAATGAGTGGTTTCATTCCCCACTTATGCAGTAGCCCATCCTTCTCGTCTGTCTTTCCGATAAACACATTATCGGGTTTTAAATCTCGGTGGAGGATATTGCGATCCGACATGGTTCGACAACCCTCAATCAGAGCTTTGAAAAGCTCGAGGACAAAACGCACAGGCAATTTTGGAATATCCGCCCAGAATGCAGCCATATCACCGCCAGGATTCCGCACAAACTCTTCGTGATTGTATTGGCCGTCTGGCCTTGGTTGAAACCAACGAATGACTTCGCTCAGGGTCCCATATTCCGCATAATTTGTAGCGATCCGATACAAATGAAGTTCTTCACGCAGACGAAAGCCACGATATTTGACGATATGCCTGGAAGCGGGATTTGCAGATGCACGTCGATGCTGATCGACTTCCATCGGAGTACCAGCAAGTGTGCCATTAGCCCAATATGGCTTTCGGTCCCCAAACCCCCATGGAACGGGCACGTCTTTGGCGACTAGTCTCTAAGGGAGCTCGTCAGCATGTCGTGGAAGAAAGTGAAGCACCAAGCAGAAAAAGAGAGGTCCCCTCTGGTTTGCGAACCTCTAGGCAAAGACAGTGAGTGCGAACATAACATTGTCGGTGTTAGACCTCGGAGCAATACGTTCCTCAAAACTGCCGAAGTATTTACTCCCTGGATATAATACTTGGAACTGTTCAATCTTTTCAGCGCAGTTTTGAGGATCACAACTTACATCGACAACGAATCCGTCTTGGACTCGAGCCCAAAGCCTAGCGACGCCGCATCCACCCTTCCCCAAAACACGCATTGGTTTCCACAATCCATGAAAAGAATCATCGTCGGCTTGTTGCAGAAAATCGACATTTGTTAACGGCACACAGGATGGCACTGGAGGATCAGTCAAAGTTGGCGCGTATTCTTCAGGATCTGGATCACCCTCTTGCGACGCTGCTATTGCATTCACTTGGACCTGGACCGGCAGCGTAGGCGGTAGGGTTATACTTATTAATGGTGCAGATCCAGCATTTTGCGAGACATGAGTCACTGCTATAGGACTTGACGCTCGACCAGTCAGGTGACTCGAAGATCGATTCCCAAGATTCGGATGGAGCGATGTTTCTCGCCCGCCTCTCCTGATTTTGCTTTTACTCGTCCTCCTGATTCTGCCTCTGATGCGTCGCGCATGCTGTATCGTAGAGGGCCCTCTTAGTAATGCAACCCTCGAGCCCAGAGGTTCGAGGTCAGATAGATTGAGCGCTTCGACTGCATGGCGCCTATCGTAGGCTGCATGTGCTCCCAAGAACGCTCGCCTCGCGAATATTCCCATCGTGGCTGACTTATAGCCGGGAAGAAGGGCTCGAGCTAGTTGTGCTTCGATACTGAAGAGGTAACTATAACGATACTAAATAAGAATTCGGAGAGAGCAAATCGGTCAAAGAAGGTGAAAGCTTTTTATACTTGATGTTGGCTACTAGTCTTTGTCAATCATCTCGACAGTTGTCGCTGCACCGTGCCCGTTGCTTGGAAGCGAAAGCACCGCTGTCTTTCATTGAGCCATGAGAATTATTGATTTGTGTAGGTTGCGAAGTAATATCCGGCTTGGTTGCTCAAGCAAGCTTCATAGCTGCTTCCAGACCCGGCTATTACCCAAAGGCGGCAGTGCCTGTGAGGTTTGTGTTGATAGGCATCCCGGCTGTGAGATGAGCTTGACACTGCCCATCAAGTCTGTGAAGTCATCGCAGAGCGATGCTGCACAGGCCAATTTCGGTGCCCTGTTGTGACTTGAGACTTTTGCTCGATGTTTGAGCGGTCCGATTCTTCGCATCTTCATTTCACGCGGGTGTCAAGGGCCAATCTCTCAGGCACCTTCATATCAATGACGCCAATCAGACGAGTTCTCAAGCTCAAGAGCTGTTCCTCGCCAATCTTGAGAAGGACAGGACTGCTGTCTGACAATCGAATCTTAGCTTCCAAGATGTATCCGCCGGAAGGATCGAGCGGTTTGAGGTTCTCAGACGACCTCACTTGCGTATGGATTGATGGCGGATCCACTGGTTTCTGCCAATGGAGTATTCGATGAAGAAAGAGAACGATATTGTTGAGCACGAATCGATGGCCTTCCACCATGTATTCTGAGACGTACCTGGAGTGTGTGAGACAAGGCAGCTTTACATTAGTGCGCAACCTACCGGTAGCCCAGTCCTTCCATGTAAGCTTGAGGGTCTCCAGCTGAGATATCAATATCTTCCGCCATTCTGAACGTTGCATTCCTTTTTCCACCCTCTGGAATATCCCTGAATTGCCATGACCACAACTGCCTGTCCTCGTCGCTCTCCATCACATGATCATCCACATCCATGGCATCACTCCCCTTGGCAAATTCATCCTCATCAAGGACCTTTACCAAATGCGTATGATAGAGATCTCTTATTTGCTGTGCGGGTTTTGGCATTTTTTTGTAAAGCCCCTGAGTTCCACCCTTCTGAACCTGTGCTTGGATTGGACCATGAGTAGGCTTAAACAAAGCATGTCGTTCGATTACGCGATGTGGTTGCATGGCTGTCAGGCCGGCCAGCACGTTCATGAGCTGTTCATGACGAGCCGACGGCAATTGGCCGAAAAGCAGTAGTTCGTGCATTGGCTAGGACCGACCCGGCGGCTCTGGGGCATTAATCGTGTCTGAATATTGCTCTGGCGTAGCAGGTGACGGGGAAAAGGTTGACTTTGTGGGGTTGGAGGAGGGACGAAAGGGAGAAGTCGGGGGAAACAGGATGATATCGGAGCGAAAAAGTTCGCTGATTGGGTGGAATGCAGGAATCTTTATATTCCATGCGCGAGAAGTGTTACACGTCGTTCTTCTGGCTGATTATCGCGTGATCTTCTTCATCTACTGACATTGGGAGCGACAGTGGATATTGTTGTATTGATAAGAAAGCTCCATCACGGCCGAGGATCCAGAGATATCGCGACATTCTTCAGCTTGGGAGGAACCACGACCCTCAAATACCAAACCCACCCCAGAACCCATTGCTCTCCTCCTACACAATCAAACACTCACAAAATAAGGCGTCCATAGCAACAGGTCCGTCTCCAGCTCTGCCGTTAATAATACGAACACCCGCGCCAGCCGTGCCTCCAAACTTCTCCCCTCACCACCGCAGAGATATCCGGGCTTCCGCAACCTAAACCCACCTTCAAAGCTTCCATCATCCTATTGTTCAAAATGCAGGCCACCAGACGTCTGCTCCAGCAGCACCGCCAACCATTGATCAAGTTCATCGGCAAGAGAACAACTCCAGCCAGTTCGTATAGCTCCATTCACATGTCCTGGACTTATTCACTAATCCAACATAGAAGTCGATCATACACCACATACCCATCCAGCTTCACCAGCTCCTCTCCCAAACTCATTCGCCGCATACCGCCAGACCGCACAACAGCATGGACCTCTCAACACTAAGCAAGTCTCGGGTGGGTACATCGGAGGTCACTCGGGATCACAGTTGGGCCCAGTAGAGGCAGGCAAGGGGCAATACTTTGATGTCAGCGAATTGCCTGAGAAGTGGCACAGGATTCCATGGAGTCAGAAGGAAATGGAGGCTATCGAGAGTGGTGGTGCAAGCATGTGGTGAAGAACGACAACATACCCTTTTGGAACGAATTGATGGATGTATATAAGGATAGTCTTGGACTTTTGGGATAAGCGTACAGCATTGCATGGATAACTGAAAAGCATGGACCAATGACCGAATGCGTGCGAATGGGTTGAGCAGCTGTACGAGAGGGAGTTTCTTGGCTTCCTTGACCCAGTGGTAGGATGTTATTTCGTATTTCCTCTGCGCTGAAAGGCAGTAAATCTGGGATTCGGGCTTACTTCATGTCCTTTACTGTATATCAAGGCCATCATCATTTTGATGTTTAACAAATAGAAATAAATTATAAAACCAAGCTTTACTAGGCCCGCTTTTTTCAGGTGGCACTTTGTCAAAAGTTGACATGATATCTTTCACTGTTCGCGACTTCACTGTTTGCAACATCTCCAATACGTGCAGATAGAGGGGATGGGGTCAACAGCTACTCAGTCGAGAGTTCTATCGTGTTTGCCGCATGCGCCATTCACAAGTGGCTTGAATGCCTCTACATGTGGTATATCCAGTTTTAGAACTACTCTCTCTCGATGAAAGAATGCAAAGATTATGCATTCGGACAAAGGCCTGTAATTGCGAGCAACAGTGACAAAGGCAGTAGGAAGTCATAGCTGTCTCCTCACAAGTTACCCACCAGCTCGACGTATGACTTCTTTTCCCCCCTTGGTTCTTTGCCAGCATCCCATCATTATGGCCAGGACACATCCAGCACACTGGGTGTTCATGCGCAGGCACTTGCCATGGTACAGACGTATCCCTCAGTTTCAGAATAGTACAAGTAAGTGTCACTATCAAGGTCATTTTACGTTATTGACGTTTGTTCAGTAATGCAAATATACATTCTCCGTGGGAGAGCAGACTGGAACTCCCTGACACCGGCTCAAAAGGCAACATATAAAGGAAAATTCAGATGGATGACCGTCGATGCGATAAATCCACCCCCGGGAGTCGCGCCAGTTGTAGGGCTTCTTCCCATCGGTGCTCCGCCTATTCCAGTCGGTCCTGTTGGCCCAGTCCCTCCAATTGTACCTCCTGTTCCAGTAGTGGTAGAGGGAGACGAGCCGGGTTACAATGGATTCGCTCCCGGAATACAGGAGCCTGCGAGTTGGGCTCGACTTCCGGTGAAGTTGTCCACCAAGTTCGTTCAATCGTTGGATCGTCCAGTCTACCCCGATCCCGACCCAGCTCGTGGGACTTGGAAAATGGTGAAAGTATTGGGGGCGGGCGGTTTTGGTGCAGCTTTCCTCTGGGTCAGACTCGACGAGAACAACGTCGTCCAACAAGTGAGTCATATGTTTGGGCTCACAGCCACGTGTATAATTGTCGCTAACAGTATGCTCAGAGGTTAGTTGCCAAAGACGCAACGTTGTATAACTTATGGGATATACCTCAAACTTGGCTGCCCAACAAGATTCATCAAATACCCATGGAGGTTGGCATGCATCGGAGAGCTGGTATAGCTGTCTCGAGCGACCCCGGTTCAGAGTGTGTAGCCCAGTATAAGGGATTCCAGTTGCACCAAGGCCTTCGCATGTACCGCCTTGCGACGGAGTATGCTGAATGTGGGACATTGTTCGACTTCCTTCGGTTATTCCGTCCTAAAGAATATGACGCGTTGGAAATACAACACAAAGCTGACCACACCGCTGCCGAAGCGCAGCTGGCGTGGATGAACCTGCGGCACTTGCTTCGACTAAGATTTGCAATCAATCTATTCATAGCCCTCATCAAAGGCGTGCAACATTTGAATAGAAAGGGCATTGTACATCGCGACTTAGGAAAAGCCGACAACATTTTATTGGCCAAAGTGACGGTTGAGGATGAGGATGAAGAAATGGATAAGAAAGGCTATCTCCACGAAATGGGTCTCAGACCTTTAATAACAGATTTCGGTCTCGCCATGCCTGTACAATCTACGTTCGACAACCCGAGAGACCTAATGGAGAACCCAGGCGCAATTTGGACACTCTCTCCCGAGCAAATATTCACATATCCACCCATATCCACGGATGAACAGAATGAAAAGACGAACACGTACCAGCTGGGATGCCTAATGGCTGAAGTCGTCTGTTATGGGACGTTCGGTGATTGTTTCTTGGTGTGGGACAGAGGAATTGGAAATTGGACATGGAGACCACCATGGGAGACCCAGAACACGGCAGCTGATCGACATATAGATGATCAACCAATCATAGATAGTTGGTTCCGAATCGACGTGCTCAAAAGCCAATTTGCCAGCATCATGCCCTCCATCAAAAGCTGTCTGAGGTTCAGGCAGGAAGACCGACCTGATCTGGATGACCTTCGACGAGAACTGGAAAATATATTGGAGGATTTGGATGATAGTCGTATACGTACCCTATCAGGAAAACCTTACCTCCAGGATTTCGTCGAAAGGGATTACCACGACATTTTCAAGCTGGGCACACAGCTGGACGATAAGGCGGAGCCCATCACTGCCAAGGACGTAACAAGAAACGATAAAACGGTTGAAGGAAGCGAAGATGGAGAAATACGTGAAGAGTAAGCTTCTACCTTGGAAACAATTTCACAGATAACGATTGACAATCATACCAACAGCCCCGAATATATAGCACAGCAATTGGCGGAGAATAGAGATATTGATTCTGAGGAGGACGAGGACGAGGAATAGTTACCAATGGAGCTTGAGTCCCCACGACGAAGAAGCAGCGAGTCATCCGAGAGTCTTCTGTTGACCTGGCGAGACTTTGCAAATGACTCCGAAGGACCATATGTTCCCACCACTCCTACACGATACCAGCGAAACGTCAATCTTGATGAGGAGAGCGAAGACCAGCCATCAGTGGAACGAGATTTACGTCGCCGCAGAAGCAATTCTTCCGCGAGACGTGATCGGCATGAGAGGGATCTTCGGGCTCGCCTGATAATTATTCCCCCAGTAGTCCTTCACGATGTTAAAAATGAAAATAGCATGTTCACTGATTCTCTTGTTTCATTTGAAAAATATGTGGGAGGTGTTTCTCGAGTAAGAGTCAGGGACTTGACCCACAGCATAAGAACTAATAGATAATGCCGGTTCTCGCATCGAAAGTGACCCATTGTTGGACAAAGTTTTATTGACTAATAAGAAATTGTGCACCACTTCATTGAGTGGAGCTTGTAATGTCCAACGACTAGAAAGAGAGACCGCAGAATTATAATAGAGCTTTGGATACACCAGTTTCTTTTGAGTTTGGTGTGTACTCGAATTGCAGCAGTGATATGTAGTTTAGGAATTCTTCTCCGAAATTAGATTCAAGTCCATGAAAATATCAGTTGGGGGCATATGAGAAACATAACATCCAATAATGAGAAATTAGAACGCGGAGTCCTTCATCAGGCACAACGCACAAAATCAAATGACGCACCTGCTGACACTCTAGCGGAAAGAATTAGATCGCAGTTCGGATGACGGTTGAACCGATGGAGAAGCCAAATCGCCTAAATTATTCGCGCGATGATTATGTATGGTTATGTGTGTTCAATGTGGGGAGGTTCCCATTTAAAACAGATCGAGTTGGAAGACAAAACGAAAATGCGGAGAGCTCCGGACGGATCGAAAAGCTGATCGGTCACGTCTACGCGTCACGGACTCTACTCAACTTCATCTTGTCAACACGTCAAACCAACAACTACAACTGCTGTCAATGGAGCAAGCTACTTGTCTGTTCAAACCCCTTGTTATTGACTTCACAATCAAGAAATCGCTCGTCGAGTCATAGATACCTGTTACTGCTCAACAGTCTTTAAAGCTCAGCATCGTTCGGTCATCACATTATTGATGCATTATATGGCGAATGGACGGCAATTCTGCGAGGAGGTAGTATTGTAGGGGACACTGCAGGCTAGATTTTTCTCACTCGAACCACAGTTGCACTTAGTTCCGGTCAATCGCTCAGCCCTGTCTCCTCGCTAGTCGACGCACGTCTTCTCAAATAATGGCTACAGAGATACATGGGCATCTTACAACACATCGCTTCATTTAGTAGTTCAAAACCATTCCAGGCCCTTGTGGTTTCAAAGAGCTGAAAGAATGCGGATGGTTTTTGAATAATCTGCCGAGGCCGATATGGTTGCTGCACAAGCAAGATTGAACGAGAACGCCACAAAGGCCCTCTTCTCCCCATTTTCTGGCAGCTCACCCTCTCATACAATAGATGGTGGCAATGACCAATTGATTGCTATTATGTGTTTGTACATTTTCTGCTTGCATTGGGCATAAGGTATGAAATTTCAACTTTTCCAGACTGCACCTGGCACGTCTCATCATCAAGGCGGCTTTGAGCCCTTCCATGTCCAAAACGTTTGCATGATTGGACAATGGACGTTGTCACACATGTGTAGATATTGAAGACAAAGCATTTACAATGGGATATCAAATCGGTCTCACCTGCAAAGCCAAATTGAAAGTTCTCGCCATAGCACAGAGTTCTTGGATACAGCACGACCTTTTCTTGTAAAATCCGTTCACGGCCTGTGAACTATCAGTAGCTGAAATGGTCAGAAGAACATCGGTAAATGTATTCTCGAACAAGCACCGACCCTGGTACCGGATTCAACCTGAACATGCCGGGAAAGACCGTATTATATCTCCCCCGACATGATTGAACGTAGGATACTGAGAGTGTGAATAGGCTACCAATTAGACCGCGCCATGAGAGAAGATTACCGAAGACTCGCCAATGCTGAAAGAACAGAATACAAAGCCCATGCAGCGAGGACAGCGTGGATGACACCGGATCCGACATTTCCACCACCAGGACGAATGACAATTCCACTTCCCTCTGTGGCTCAGCTAGCCCCAACTCAGCAAGCAATAATTCGGCACGACAGGGCTAGAGACAGACGACGTCGTGCGTTGTCACTCGATCCAGACCACGGGCCTGCACTCCCTAGTCTTATCCGTCGACCTTTTCCGCAGCTTGCCCTGCCCGCTTTCCTTCCTGGACCGATCATGGTTCATCCAGGACCATTGTTTCCCGGTCTGCATGCTTCTGTTCCTGTAGGCCCAGTTCCGCCAATACCAGCCACACACGCTCCTCTTCCATTTGCATCAGGCCCAGCAGTCTCGGGTCCAGCAGCCTCAGGTCCAGCAGCCTCAGATCCAGCAGTCTCAGGTCCAGCACATTCTTTAACTGCTATCAATCCACATGTTGCTGGAATGCAAGGCTTTGCCCCTGCTATCACCGACGCGGATAAGTGGCAGACGAAACCGATACCGGTCCCCCCAGCTCGTCTCTTCTTCTTCGATAGACCCGATGATCGCCAAGATAACGGGATCTGGATGTGTGTCGAGAAACTTGGGTATGGCGCCTTTGGTGAAGTTCATCTTTGGATAAGAGTTCAGAAAAGCGTTGTTCAGCAGGTACGTTGAATAAAGCGAAAGACGAGCGTACATCTACAGAACTAATGTTTCGACTAGAGAATAGTTGGCAAGGATATCGAGTTACACTCTTGGGACTATTCCTACCAGTGGTATCGTCGCGAGATCGATGGTGTCCCACAAGAGGCCGCCATGCACTACCTAGCAAGCTATTCGACCCTAGATGATCCTGGTTGTGATTATATTCTGAAATATCACGGCTTTCGAGCACGCAAGGATCTTCGCATGTGCCGAATTGCCACAGACTATGCCGAGTATGGAGATTTATTCGACCTTATGAACCACTTCAGCCCGAAATTTGAATCTCCCGAGAAGCTCATTGAGAACGAGAAGGCATGGAACTCTGTGCCACGGCTGCCTTTGAGGTTTGTTGTGGAACTTTTCAAAGCCATGATCATTGGACTCAGGCATATCACGAAAAGAGGAATCATTCACCGAGATCTCAAATCGAACAACATATTTCTAGGCAAGCCAAAACCGGGGAGTGATTTCTTCGACTGGGGAGTTCAACCTCTCATTGCAGATTTTGGCTATGCCGTTCCTATCGATTCGGAAGAGTTTCGCAATGCCGATGACTTCTTGCAAGAAGGCGGCCATGCTCCAATCCAGGCTCCGGAACAGATATTCACTTGCCCTCCTCTGTATCAAAGGCCACATAATGAGAAAACCAATGTTTTTCAGCTGGGATATCTGATGGCTGATATTATAGCTGGTCGATGTTTGGACTATTTGCTCCAGACAGTACATGAGCCCCACGGCTCTGATTCAAAAATCGTGTTGCAAGAGATGATATGGACGAGCAGGCCAGATGAGGAGGGAGAAGACGACCGCTTGGATAAATTGTTTTGCATCCCGAGTCTGAGAGATCATTTCGCCATCCTCCTAGATCCGGTGAAGTCTTGTCTGCGATTTGATCAGGACAAGAGACCGACATTCGATGACCTTTTGGAAACTGTTGATGATATACTAGAAGCCATGAGGGATGCCGAATTACCACGAGATGGGGCAACACATTTCGAAGCCTTTTTCGCTCAAAAGAGACACGATCTTTGGGGATCTAATGTCGTCAAGGTCGATAAATTCGGGAAGCCGGTTAACGAGAGAAGGGAACGTATTGATCATCAAGGCCATCGAATCAATAGTCGTGATCAGCGAATAAACGTACGCAATCACCCAATCGATGACGAAACCCACCGAATCAATACACTGAATCAGTGGATAGACAGAAATGGAAATGCTATCGACAAGGACATGCGCCGTATCGACGATCAAAATAATCTTATCAACAATCAAGGCCTCAGAATTAATGACAGAAATCAGTTGGTGGATGAAAATGGCTGGGCTATCGATGTGTTTGGACGGCTGATTGATGAAAACAATAGATTGACCTACACACATGGGGATAAGGTCGATGAGAGGTGTCGTAGAATTGACAAAGAGTACGATATCTTGATTGATGCCAGAAATAGGCGCCTTGAAGAGCATGGTCAGTTGGAGTCAGAGGCTGAGGACGACTCTCCTCATGAGTATGGATCGGATGAAGAGGAAGAGCATAGAACATCAGAAGAAAACGAAGAGATGAGGTTACCAGAGGAAGAAGGCTCGAAAGATGAAGAGTTGGAAGATGTCAGCGAATGAGAAGTGGTGGGTTGGGAACAAAACAAAATCGCTATCACAGGTAGGAATATTCAACTTCTTGACATCTACAAGCACCGTTCTCTACTCTTGCTTAGATATCAAACATCCACTTCACAAACAATCAATCAAAAAATCAAAAAATCAAAAAGTCATATAACATTATCATTAACCTACCCACATCAGTATATCGTACTCCCCGTCTTCACACCCCTCAAAATGCCCTCCTCAAACAACTTCGTAATCAAATTCTGCACCATAAAATCACACCCGTGTCTACTAACAATGTCAACGCCCACTGGTAAACTCTGATTACTCATCGTCCTATTCGAGTAGTTCTGCGACAAGATCGATGTACCAATCGTGATGGCATAATCAGGCAATCCGGCTACTGACGCGAAGCGACCCGGTGCGGTTTGAGGCGGTGGAGAGGGCGAAGAGTTTTTGGTGTTGGTGGAGGGCTCAGTGCCGTTGAGGACGGCGAGTTGGGTCATCAGGTCTTCGACTTCTAGGGCGAGGCGATCTCGTTCTTCGAACGCGGCGAGGATGTAGGGATTTGTGTCACTGGTGTGATGTTAGCTATTTCCTTTCTTATTGAGTGAGTAGGTGTGTCTATCTGTAAGGAAACTAAGTGGCCGAGAAGGTCCTGTAGCTCGTTATTCGTTTGAGAGGTTCAAAAATTCCTGGCAAAATATTCTACAAATTTGCCAGGATTTTATTACCCTCTCGTTCGAATATAACTACTGTGGACATTTTTCGGCCACATGTTTCTCCTACCGATAGGTTTGTGAACTGCTTACTGAGAACCTAAGTCTCCAATGACGCCATTAGGATCGAAGTTTGGCTTATAAAATTTCTGCTGGACAGATGGGTAAATAAGAATTGAGTCTGCACAACTCTTCTCATCGGCTATGAAGACTTCATTCGAAGCGAAATCAACAACAGCTTGTTTCCATTTCAGGTCCTCCTCGTGCGAGGCCTCGGTTTGCGTAGCATTAGCTTCGAGCCAGCCTTGAATTGTGTTGTAGGCTACGTATGGCAGGTCACCATCGTGGGCAGATGTATACGTCCTGAGGTAACCTGCGCCAAAAGAAGTCCATTGTTCGTATGTCGTCAGATTGCCATAGATTATGTCAACTGTGTCGGCGAGAGTAGTGTTGCCTATTGGCAAGTGTGGTATTGTATTATTCCAAATCACATCGAGGGAAAGATTATCAATGGTGGCGTTGAGGTATTTTGTCAGACCCGTGAAGAAATCGTACAACACGATAGCGGAAGGATCACCTTCTTCGGCTCCTTGTTGGAGATCGGTCATGTTGTAATCCGCTACCAAGTAGACTTGCCCTGGGAACGAAGAGTATTCTTTGGCGGTATCGTTGTAAAGAATTTTATTGACTGCGGCCCATAGCTCAGGGTCTCTCGCCAAAGTACCAGACGTATCCATAGATGTCGATAGAGGAAGTGCGCCCTCGAGAGACACAGCGTCTTGAGAAGGGCGGTTGCCGAAGATGCCGTTGGTCAGAGCCGGGCCCCGGATTGAGCCCCCAGTATCACTTCCCATGCTCACATCCAGCCAGTCGTAGGAAGCCACTGAAGCAGCAGACCCGCCAGAGCTATCTCCAGGGGAGTTGTAGCCGTCGCCTCTTGAAATTAGCTGAGCAATATCGGCAATCTGGGAACTATATAGCTTACCTCTAGGGTTGAAAGGCAGCAGATAATCAATATGATCAAGGTGATATTGCCCAGCAAAAGCGAACTCAGAGAGCTTGTTCTTGCCAATAACAACAGCGCCAGCATCAATGAGCGTTTGAACTGCCGCAGCTGTCTTATTGGCAGGAGCATTCATTTCAAACAAAGCTCGATTACCACCACTCGTCTTCACGCCCTTCAAATCATAGAGATCCTTCACCGCAAGCCGTACGCCTGCCAGTGGCCGCTCTTCTGTTCTTGTGTAGTAGAGGCGTGAGGGAACAGCAATCGTTAGACCCCCTGCTGAGACGCCTCCAGCTTTGAGATTGTAATGTGAATCGCTTTCATCCTGGTACGTAGCCTGGGGATATTTGTGAGCATGAAACATATTAACAATGTAAGAATAACCTACCTGGATAAAAGCCTGGTTAGTATCTGGAAAAAGACCATAAGCCTGGTAGACTTTCCCTGACGTGAAGTCCAGGAAATATGGTCCCGGAATAACCCCCGAAGGTGACCCATAATCCCAACTATTAAAGATCACGGGCTCAATCCCATACTCAGAGCCAAAACTTTGTTTGTTGACGTTAGAACTGGGCGGGGAGTCTCCGATGTAATCAATATATATTGCTAGGCCATGTCAGTTTTGTTTTTGGGAGGCAGTGGAGCGCAATAAAGATTACTCGGTGAGCTTACCGGAAGCAAAGGAAGCCGTCCATACATCGTCCGTTCTGTTGTATCCTTCCAAGGTAGCCAATAGTACCTGCGCGGTAATCTGAGTCGTGTTGGTCTGAACAACAGTTGATGGTAAAAGCTCGTAGCCATGATCTGATGAGTTTAACTTCAAACTCCACGGCGCAATTGGTGGTAGGAAGTAGTCTCGGCCATCGAGTTCAACAACTCTCGAGATTGAGGTAGCTACTGTCGCAAGGCTAGACGTGAGCCATAGTAGAGAAAGATGAACCGTGCGCATCGTGACGAGGAGGCTGGCAGGATAGCACAGATTTGGATGATCGATGAAAGAGGTGCAGCACCACTGTTTCCTTTATGTATAACCTGTCTCCGTTACGAGCACGCAAGTATCTTCAAACTACGGAGTCCCGCCCGCCTTTTATATCCTGCTCGTCCTACGTTGCGCATATCCACAAGCACGATCTTGTACCTTCTACATCATAGGCTCTTTCTAACTTGCGCATTTCTCATGATCTTCCTGTCCAAAGTCGGATCTTAGCTTGCAAATTCGTAAAAGAGGAGCAAGGCTATGCAAGACCATCGCAGGAGAAGAAGCAACCCGCAGTACTAAAATCACCTAAGAAAGGCCGGTCACGTAAAAGCAACTCAAGAAAGGTTTGGAATGAAGCTTTAGCGTTTTATGGAGAAGACGATCTTGCGGTCCGCGCCTTGGAAGGGATCTTGAGTTGCTACTCTTAAGCTGCATTTGTGGCTGAAGGCTTTGAGGAAGCTGGATTTTCGAGCTAAGTGCTTATGTAGATCCCGGAACACGAAGTTCGGATTACCGATTTGGGCATGATTTGTGGCTTGCTCGACTAAAATCGCCTCCAGGTGATGTTCGACGTCAATGGCGTTCCAACCTCTTGTGGACTCAAGCGATTTATTAGCATTTCCTCTCTTGGGGATGGCGTGAATAGTCGCAAAAAAACATTGCTTGGTATCAATTTCCTGGCTGAGCGCAATTGGGTCGATGTGAGCAAAAACTTAAATGGAATGGCTGGGCAAGAAAACTGGCGGTGTGCGGCCGTTCTGTTGAACCTCTACTGCAGGATCCTCAAATACAGGCTATCCGTAGGAGGAAAAAGTGGCCGAAATGATCCTGACATAATTTCATTCAGGGAGAGGGTCATAAATTCCTGGCAATTTTTTTTGAATGATTGAAAAGAATTTATCGCTTCCTTGTTGGTGATGATGTTTTCGGCCACTTTCATCCCCCACTGATAGTCCAGAGTGAGAATCAAGGTTGGAGCCATCAAATGAACATGATTGCGATTTAGCGCACTTGTCCACCATACCATGAACTGACCATAAAATCTGTTAGGAACAGGTCAAACTCCTGTGTCAGGAAGAACATGCTGTAATGAGAGGTCTAGAGCATCCTACATGTAATGGGGCATGGCGGCTGAGCTTCTATCCTTTGCTCGTAATGGCTTATAGTAGTCCGAAGTGGATGAAACCCTCGAATTAAAAAAACCATTTCGTTGGACTGGTGTATGATTGGAAATCCCGAGAAATTGAATGATGCGAGATCAGGAGCTCCGAAGTCGAATGGCAACGAGTTGACTGGTAGTATTTCGTAAATTTGTGAAAACTGCTGCGACTATTATCCTGGCGTTCGATTATAGATGAATGTCCACCGTTCTGTTTTGTGTTTGATTACCTTTCTTACCACTACATCCACCATCATTTCGCTGGCTCATAACAATCTCGTCAAAGAGTCCGATCCAAAGCTCGACCCCTCACAATCGTGAACAAGTGTGGCGCAGCTCAGTCAAACACTACTAAAGTCAGTCAATCGCTTTCACTCCTAACGTCATTTCCTAAACTCACACATCTCCAGAATTCCACCTCTGCCCTGGACGATGAGCCCATTCGCAAGCTCAAAGGCGTAGAAGGCCAGAAGCCTCAGGTATTCCAGAGTTTTCAAAAGCAAACATCCACACACCCCTCGCCGTCACACCCTTCGTCTCTGCCTCCGCCCCGCCGTCAAGAAGGAAAACCTTAAAGATGATAATGCCCGAATCTGCGACCACGCAGCAACCAAAGCCGACGCTTTTCATTAATCAAAATCCGAAATTAGATATAGCAGCCAGTCACTATCACCATGTCAAACGAAGGAGCAGAACGGCAGTTGAATCATCAACAACACCCAATCCACTCAATAACTGCAACCACCGTCCGAATACTCTCTTCCGCAATCCTCAGCATGATCGTCGCTGGCATGATGACCGCTGAGTTCGGTGAGTGCTCTTCCCTCATTTCAATCCCTTGTTGCTGATAACACTTCACAGTCACTACTTCCGTCGTCGATTCCGGTGTCAAGGGTGCTTTGAGCGAGAAAACACAGCTGTCTAGGAACCA
The DNA here is from genome assembly GCA_023078705.1 of Venturiaceae sp. KMAF11. Taxonomy (NCBI): domain Eukaryota; kingdom Fungi; phylum Ascomycota; class Dothideomycetes; order Venturiales; family Venturiaceae; species Venturiaceae sp. KMAF11. The sequence goes on from JALGOQ010000017.1 coordinate 1,458,114, forward strand.
GGACATGGCCGAGATTATTGAGCGCTGGGCCAATGACTTACCTCCCGTCACCGTCTATTCCACTGTGACCGCCATGTTGAGTGCAGCGTCTCCTCCGCTGCTCCAACAGATGTGGACGTGTGAAGGAGGAACAGAGCTGTCTCGGAACCAGGGCACAGTCAATGGAAATGAGTGTTGGGAGAAGGCTGGGATGGATTGTTCAAAGTAGGATTGGCGTGATTGTGCACCGTGGGATCGTGCTTACTCTTCGTCTTCTCATTCTTTGGCGGTTTCAAATTCCCAATTGCGGCGATAGCAAATCAGATCAAGTCTGATTGCCTGCGTTGGCATGCTGTACTTATGCTAACGGTTCCCTCGTAGATAGAGCTATCAATAGTGCACTCAAATCACTGTTATTAACAGTGAAAAAAGCTAAACATACCTTCTATAAATGGGCCGAGTCTTCTATTATGTAGCACTCCGACGTTATTGTCATAGACTATAATGGAAGTGTATGGCAGGCCAGATCTTGGAAGCCTAGCGCACTAGCAGTTAGCAGACTGTTACCAGCACAATGGTACACTCTAAGATCTCTTTACTGTTATATATCGTTGCTAACGTAGACCCGGCACTTATCAATTCACCTTAAATCCCACCTCCCTCGTCCCTAATTCTTATCTCAACCAGAAACATTGAGTCACCATGGACGAAATCTAGTGGTTCGATGTTTCCGAGACCCAAGCCCAATTCAACATGGACGACGTCCGCTGGTTTGAGGCTCCCGAGCTACCAGCACACGGTCAATACCCTGTGGACGCCATCCCCGCCGCAAAGCTCAAAGCACTTTACGTTCACACATCTCCCGTGTTGGAAAATGTCAAGGACAAGGACGGAAACTTGATATGCTTCAATTTCCTTGGGCTTCCAAAATGTTAGTCTTTCCGCTTCCGTTTCCAAACAACAGGATTAAGTACTTACCATGCATCATGCAGAACTCCGAGATATCATCTACGCCCTGGCCGTGGACTGGAACGGCATCAGCAACACGATGAAGATAACGGGTTTTAAGACCAAGCGTATTGACCAATAGTACGGAACCCAAAGTCCCCTCTCTCATGCTCGTCAACAAGCAGATTGCGTGTGAGATGAAAGAACGTCTGCACAAGATCGAACTCATCATCGAGTCTTCTTCTTTGCCTGGAAAGGATAAGGAGAACAAAATATCAAAGCTTGTGAGTCTTCAAATCTTTCATGAATAAAGTTCGACAAATCATGTCCAATGGGACCATTCGAAGTCTCTACATAAATAGTGGTTAGCAAGAACAAATCAGGACAACACGCTGTACAATATCACTTACCAACGGGTGTTGTCATCATCACCAGCGAAATCCGCCACGGCCGAGTTTCCTCTTTAAAGAGCCATTTCTTCTTCTTTCTTTTCCTCTCCACATAACAGCAACTCACCATCGCCATGCAGCCACCGTCTAGAGCTCCCCCGCTCCGAGGTGCGCCACTGCAATCTAAGGGAGATGTCGAACTCGCCGCTAAACTTCCCCAAGAGCTGAGTCTCACACCACGCTTCCTCCGCCTGCCCATAGGTAAACAAAACCCACAACTTCAAACGCACAATCGGTGATACTAAAAACCCTCCCAGAAATGCGAAATCAAACATACATCCACGTCTTCGCCGCGCATAGTTGGAACGGAATCAATACCGCCATCAAGAATTGGGAAACCTACTCTCAGAAATCCCAACTCTTCCAAACTCCCTCCATCCTCCTCGTCAACCACCAAGTCCACGCCGAAGCAGTCGCCGAGCTCCGAAAAATCACTCTTGTCATCGACGACAGAGACCACGCGTTGTTCCGACCACAGCGTTTCTATCACTTGATGCCCTACCAGACTATGCTAAACGTCCGAAAAGTCAAGATCATTGTCAGTATAGATAAGAAGATTGGCCGCATGGGACGCTACAGATGGCTCATCTTCGCAATCGCAAGCCCTGAAAGCAAAATCACATCGCTCGTGATTGCGAAACAATCGGGTGGTGTTGAGTATGGCTGGGAATTCAATTCGAAGGCCAAACACATGGTAAGCTGGACATATTCACTTAGATATCGTGTCGAGTTTTGACTGACTTGGCGGCAGATGGGTGAACTGGTCGGGCCCTTCAAAGCGCTTAGAAAGCCAATCCTCGGAGAGGGATTCGATGACAAGGATATCGTAGTGATTGTGCGTGCTATTTGGGCAGCACTTAAAGCCCAAATGAAGTCAAAGGGCCCTGAGAATCAGAAAGGATGCCTCAATGGTGATGGTGTGATTGTACCATGTGCAGCTGCTGGAATGACAAAATGGGAGGTTCGCGAGCAGCTAAAAGTGTCGGATGCCATGAACAGCAAGCTCGACAGGTTGCGTTCCAGTATCGCGAAAAACCTAGTCTTACTTCCCGATGGAAACAACGCAGGACAGGGAAACAGCGCAGGACAGAAGCCTGACTTCGAATTCTGAATAGCAGAAACCGAACAACCACGGGGAAAAGCCTGAACCGAGTGTGGCGGTGCTACATAGACAATGATTAGCAAATTGAGCAATAGCTGCCATACTCAATCGATGTGTATTTATTAAATCTGCTGAGAATCGACGGGGACGTAAACATACCTGATGTGAGCCCTTCAACCTGTCAGATCGTAAGACCAATAAGAGACACCTCAATTGCGTATCTGCGACCTTCCAGATCATGTCCAAACGTGAATAATTAGTCACTTCTCAATCCCAACCTCAAAACACCAAAAGAATCAATGAAGAACACAAATAGCGTTAAGAACCCCCTTCCAAAGCAACAATTCTATGAACTCAAAAGATGCGTAGCCTATCCCGCCCATTGCTTATCAACTGGCAAAAAAAATCTTCAAATTCACCCTCCCAACCTTAGATTCGAACCTAAGGCCTAAAGATCCCCTTAGCCGAATCAAGCCAAGAAAATTGCCAAAAAATTGATATTCCTGTTTGATCAGATGTGGTATCCTTAGTGCAGGGGCCATGCTAATCTCTGTTTGAAAATAGTTAGCAAGGAGCTAGTAGACGATGGGGGGGCGTTACCAACTCTCCATATCGTTTCAAACTATGGGATGGTTAGCGAGGATTCTACTGAACTTGGTGGAGTCACTAACTTGACCAAGTTGTCCCTGAAGGAACGGGAGCATAACTCAGGGCTTTTTAATGTACATCATTAGAAAATGGCAGCTAGGGTCCCTACCAACGGGAATGAGGGCATCCAACGACAATGGCGAGCAGTAAGAACAGCAGAAAGGAAAGAGAGTAAGACAGAGAGATAGAAAAGGGAGTAGATGTAGTAATAACATGTTTGATAAGACTTGAGGTTGAGATGCTGTACCCAATCGTGACTTTGCTCTCGTGTTTCCCGTTGCGGCGTAGTGCATTTCAGGCGAGAGCCCTTCCACAAAACTCTCTGCCGCAAGCAATAATAAACTTAACTCCATCAAGTCGATATGGCAGATTCTGCTGCACTCGACATGACAACCTCAACCGTACTCGACATGGCAGGCTCGGCGGCGCGCGATCTCAACCGTACTCGACATGGCAGGCTCGGCGGCGCGCGATCCGCGCGCGCCATCTACAGAGCAAGAGGACAATAAGGGCATCTTCCCCTTCCAAAAATTGCCGCTAGGTATGTTCACATTGTCACACTCGGAGCGCGCATTCGTTGACCAGACACCCACCTTGACAGAACTGCGCAACAATGTCCACCACCGATGCCTTGACTAGAACCGAATGCGAGGCCCGATGAATACCCTCAAGCGCCAACTGATTGCAGTCAACAGCAACCCGAACAACAACGTAATCGAGAGGACGAGAGCTAACAAGGCCGAGCACGACATATTGTTCAACAAGCGGCAGACACCAGTCATGCTCCAGCTATGCAAGGAGGTTACAGGAGAGGCGCTGTCCATTCTCCGCAACGTACCACTCAACTTCGAGTTTGAGCCCACATCGAGATACTACGAGATCGCCGACTTCGCAACAACAAGCCCATTCGAAGCGAAGCGCAACGGAATCCAGCCAGTCTTCAAATAGGCCATGATGAGTCTTCCAACAATTGAAACGGTCCGAATAGTCTCGTTCGTGGTACCGCCATGTCTTAACCAAGGTCTCCGGCTGCACACCATCCAGCAGCCATGGTTTTACCTTCTAGCCATGTGCGGCATCTGGAAGCAGGAGAACAGCAAGTTGGAGGAACTTCACATCCGCGTTGCTGGACAGAGTGGTGACGGAGTCGGCGACCGAGTGTGGATCATTCCTGGGAGCCAGCGCGAGATTGTAAGTGCAATACGTGTGAGAATCCGTTTACTGGCTTACACTGCGTGCAGCTCAAGACCATGTGCAAGCGACAACTTATCTATGATATCCACGATCGCATCATCAATTTCTTGGACAGACAAGCCAAGAAAGGCATCATCACGGCCTTCCATACACCAACTTAGGCCCGAAGCTGAAGTCTCGTCGACATGGTTTCTTCAAGCTGGACCGACAACGATAATAACCAATTCCTGGCGATATTGTCCAGGAAACTCGTACGGTAGTGGAATAGCTGGTTCCTTAATATGAGACATTGATTGATGATACCGCATTCTCATTTCTTGCTATCCAAGGCTCGACATGTCAGTACCCGAGACCACATCAGGGTCAATGGTGGTTGCGGAAGTTGGTTCGGTTGCACTTAGTGCATAAGCATGGCGGTGGACTCTTCTTTCCAAGCCTGCCAGAGCTTGCTTGAGTTGTTCTCGTGGATTCACAATAATCGAGCTAAGCTCCTCGTTTCACCATCTTCAATGGATGAAGTCTCGGCCCCATTCACTTCTCATTTACGTGTCTTCCAAGCTCTTGTGATACCTCTATTAAATCAGTCATTTTCATTTTTGAATCTCATGTCTTTTTCTCGTTGCCTGTCGCTAGCACCAGTTTCGTCCTTCCTGTGGGACTTTTGGGGTGTCCCTTGCGAGATTCAATTTCATCAACCTCTGTGAACTTTTTCTTCATCTCGCAACAGACGCAACACATCAGACACCAGATACAGACTCCCGCAGATAACAACTGGAGATTTTTGACGTCCATCCTGTACCGCCCATTTGATGGCACCGTCAATATCTTTACCAAATGCCTGTATTGGGACGTCGGGATGCAAGTCTCGCACAGCATTGGCAATATCTTCACTAGATGCAGGTTCGATCCACGGCATCCCATCGACAGGGCCGAACTCCACGGTAGCGACCGAGTCGTAATGTCGGACAAACGGCTCCAAGAAGCCTGGAAGATCTTTCCCTTTGGTATTAGCAATCACCCAGGTGACTGGCCCATATTTGTAATCCCGAAGTTCATATCCAACAACATGATCCAGATATTCGGCAGCTTGCGGATTATGGGCTCCATCCAGCATCGCCGTCTTCTTGATACCCGTGATTGGCTCGAGGTTGATATATTGTGTCCGACCCGGGAGAATAGTATTGATGATTGCTTTTTCGAGAAGATGTTGGTTGGGAGTTCCTTCTTGACTTCCTTCATAAAGCGGTATCATGTTTGGCAGCGACGGTTGGAGAATCTTGAGAGCGCCGTAGGCCATTGCGATTCCCGCCTTTTGCGCTCGCCGGACTGCGAAGCCTTTCATGGCGGTTTTGTAAGGTCGATATGAGAAGCTCGGAATGACGCTGTAAGTTGTAACTGGACCGGCTCGGACAGCAGCTGCTTCGGCTTTGATGACCTGGATGACCGACGGGTCGTTATGATGATTGTACAGAACAGGAACTCCCTCCATGAAGATGCCGCATTTGACCTTAGTAATCTCCTCGATGGTGATTCCTAGGAATCCTTGATGATCCAGGCCCATTTTTGTGATGATAGTGAGGGCTTTGTGCTTCAAAATGTTGGTCGCATCGTCCCTTCCACCCATGCCAACTTCGACGACGCCGACGTGGACATTTTCGCGGGTAAAGATGTCAAAGGCAGTGGCAGTGAGGAGCTCAAACTCGGAGGCTTTGATGTCTTCGGCTTTGTTGCGTTCCAGCACTTGGGCTTCAACTTCGCGGAAGAGGGACTCGGCGACGGGCTTCTCGTTGATACTGATGCAGTCCCATCTAGGAGCGAATCAGAAATGTGAGTGGCGAGGTGAGGGTAGGTGGTGTATTCTACCTGTCAATCAAATGCGGCGAAGTGAAGCGACCTGTGGGTACTCCGCTGGCATGGAGGAGAGCGGAGAGGTATGCACACACTGTGCCTTTGCCATTTGTGCCAGCAACGTGAACGGCTTTCCATGGCTGAGGATTGTTGCTGAAGAGTTGTGCAGCCCGTTGCAGCCCGAGCTGTATCATCTCATCTGTCCTTATTGTTGTAGTCGTTGTTGGTGGTGGTGGTGGTGGTGGTGGTGGTGGAGAAGTCGTTGCCAAGCTACAATGCAGGGCAAGGTTTCGCATTGATCTCCAAAGAGCGAAAAGCTTTGACCGGAACAACAAGAGAGGACGGCGGAGGCTATCACCTATACACACGCGCCCACTTGAATACACCAGATACAATCGTTCCTACAGTCCCTCCCTCACTCTACTCTCTATACCGATAACCATATCCAACCATGGGTCTCCCGTAAGTTCTGCCATGTCCAGCCCTGCCATTTTCGTGCGCGCGCGCCAAAGAGCTTTCAGGTCCTGCCTCCACATCGCGACGCGGGACGAGAAAGGCGAACCAAAGAAAGAATCCGACTAACGAGCTCCTCCAGAGTCTGGCAGCCATCTTCCCCTGACGTCCAGAAGAACGCCATCAGTCGCGATCCAACCGCGACGTCGCGCTCCTCGATTCGACGGAGGCGCAGTACTGACATCGGTGCTTCCTCGTCCTCTACTCCTGCTTTCGCGTGGTCGAGTTCCACATCGCGACTCCGAAGTCCTCATGGTCGCCAGGATACCCTCAATGACATCCTCGAATCCAGTAGAGAGGGTCGCAGACGGGCCGCAGAGCTTGTGCGTGATGCCGGTCAGGCCCCGTTGAACGCTGCTGAACTGCGCGAAGCCCGCCACAGCCTACGACGTCCAAGAGCGACAGATGAGCTTGATACCGCCTCGAGGCATCCACGCCGGCCAAGAGCCTCGGACTACCTGCAGAGAAGAATAGACAGGCTCCCTGATCTGTCCAGAGAACTTCCCTCGCCAGGTCCAGAGGCCCCACCAACCCGTATGCTTTTCCAGACTCGCGAACTCCGGAATCAGATATTCCAGCTACGGGAGTCGATTCAGCGACATCAGGCACATGACGCAAGACTTCGCGAACGAGCAGCCCCATGGCTAGAACCAGATCAACAATTACAATCGGATGACCCAGCCAATCCAATCAGTGCCCTGCATAACCTGCGTCTTCCTTTGTCAGGTCTATCTAGCTTGCTCCGAGAAGTCGAATCCGAGTTCAGGGATCCAATCCCACGAGATGTCGAAGAGCAATTCAGAGTCTCAGTCCGGGCTCGATACGCCGATAATCCTTTGGAGAATCCTCATCACGACGCTGCACGTCAAGGCTGGGATGAGGAAATGATTGCCGACTTCTGGGACGCGGAACTATACCGACGTCTTCATCCTGACTTTGTATCCACGCCCATTGGTGCTGCGGCCCAACAGGTGGTTGCAAATCGTCCAACGAGTCCATCCGCCCCTAGCGAATCTGGTAGAGCTGAGGCACCAGCTGCAACAACCGCCCCCACCGCCTGGCCCTTTGGGACAAGTTATTCAGATCGACTCACCGAGGCACGGCGTCGAGAATATTGGGGACCCCTCCGCACAGACCGAAGACGACGAAGAGATTCGCTTTCTCCATCCACATCTACCGATTCAGGCGGACCTGTATATGCATCCTTAAGAGGCCCTCGCCGGAATTGGTACCTTCCCGAATCGCTGGTCGCACTACAACAGAGGCGAGATGCACGTGCACGCTCAACTCACGAACATCCAACGTGGCAAGAATGGGCTGCAGGCGCCGATGGACTCCCTATCTCGCCGACTTATTCTCTCGGTTCGGAATCCTATACCGGGCCTTCTTTTCCACACGAAGCCCGCATCCGATACGCCCCATCTGCACCTCGGCTTGTGCAGTCCCCTCCAAGCTACATATCTACCCGAGGCATTGACGGACTAGGCGACAGAGAGTTGAGCATTGGACCCGGAGAGAATGATGAAGCATGGGAAGTCATGCAAACAACTGTTGCTCCAGATCGAACCTTGCCTTCTGCCGATTCTTCCTTTACTTCTGCTGCTGCTTCTGCTTCATTTTCTGCTTCTAGATCCCATTCTACCGAGTCGAGTGTTCCTACTAGTTTTGTTGATGAGGATGAGTGGCGTGAAGGTGCGTGTCTTTGAGGGGTGTACTCTTTCCGCTGGCGGTATTTGTATATTTTATCTTTCGTGTACTGTCTTCCATATCCCGATATGCTGAGAGTTAGTATCATGGCGGGTCTACAAGCAATCTTCAACCAAAAGTGAAGATTCAAGCGCAGTGCTGAAGATTCAATGGTTTTGAAAAAAGTAACTGGCTTGGAAAGGAGAAAATTCTGTACGGATATATTGATTCATGATGGAGGAAATTTTGGTACGAGCTATAAATATCAGGATTGCAAGATTCAATTTATACATGGTATCTCCTAACCCCTATTTCCTATCTCCCCTCGCACTTCTCAAACAGGATTTTTTAAGGTTACATTGTGTCATGTCATTGGTAGGGCGTGCGCCTTGGATCTATCTCAACCGTGCCTATTCCTTATATAAAATAGTACTTACTCCAACCTTCAGTTCAATACCATTTAAACTTTCACCTCCCGTCGTTATCGTAACCTCACCTCACCAACATACATATCTCCAATCGAAGATTCCCAAATTCAAGATGTCGAAACCCAACGTAACTCTCAAACCAATGAACCTCCACCTCCCCACCGAATCGGCAGAACTCCTCCATCAACGCATCCTCTGCGGATGGGACAAAACTCCCGAAGTCATCGAGACATGGAAAGGACAGATGGATGCAGGAACCTTGAGTATGTTCTGGATCATCCCAGAGACAAATGGAAATGACGAGGAACAAGGGACAGGGACAGGGACAGGGACAGGGACAGGGACAGGGACAGGAGTAGGTCACATAGCCATGACCCTCAAACCCGATACCCTCCACGAGGGAACAAAAGTCCAACACATCTGCAACCTTTTCATCCTCCCCGAACGTCGGGGTGGTGGATTCGCTTCTCTTTCTGTGCGAGCTCTCGAGTCCGAAGCCCTCAAATTGAACTGCCACGCCATAACACTCAATGCGTTGAGTAGACGCTACATTGAAGACGAAGAGGAGAGAGTCTGGTATGCCAAGCTTTGCGCTAGTTTGGGCATTGAGATGCCAGAGAGGGGAAGGAGTAATGAAGATTGGTATTCTAGAATGGGGTTTTTGAAGGAGAGGGAGGAGAGGCTTTATCCTGTTGTGCTTGAATCGGAGAGTGTGTTGTTGTGGGCTGCTTGGATGAGGAAGGAGATTTGAGTGCGAGTGGTGGGGGGAGAGATTGAGGTGTAAATCATCCCCTTTTACCTTTCTTGAGGGTCGCTGATTAGTAGGACAGATGGGTCGAGCCGTAGGAGAGTTATGGAGAGTTCTGGTCATTCGATTGAGGCTTTGGAACTCCGACTCTTTAAAGTAAACGGGGCAGAGAGGGAGAAATCAAGGTTTTGAATGGATGTTGAGATGTAGAAAGGAAGGGCTTATCGCGTAAAATCAGTACACTTCTCCTTCCCAAATCAATGCCGCCTATCCATGATTCCAAGTTGTTCCTAGCAGTCTTGGGATCAGACAGGAAAGATACCCCCTCAGGCTCTGAGTTGCAAGCGTGGGCATTCTCGAAAACAGAAATCTCAACGAACCACTAAATTTGACGTTTGAAGCCTGCGTGTGTTGATTCGAAATAGCCAAGACAGTGACATGCCTCGATTCCATGGCATCCCTATTAGGCCGCGCCAACGGCTATCTCCATTACGCCATTCGCCAGCCTTTCCCACGTAACTTGATTTTCAACCAATGGTTTGTGGGTTCCAGCGCCTCCAATCTTCACTTCAGCCTCGCTCGTACGATGTTTTCGTCTGTACACAGATTTGTATTTGGTGGAGAGATGTAAAAGGGCAGAAGATACGTCTTTTTCCAGTGTGAGGAAGGAAGTAGCATAAATACTTGGATGTTGTCTTTTGCGTCTTTGGTGAACTGGGTGTCTGTTCTTTTCCTCGTTTCTGCTATCCATTCCTCACGCTCCTTTGTTTCTTTGTCTGTTAGTTTACCTATTGTCAACTGCCTTGATCCAAGTCGAAGCTCCCCTTGATCTCGCTCGCTCAGTCTTTCTGTCCCCAAGACTCCACTCTACGAATCAGAAGACAAAAGGAGAACCATCCCACACCTACTCCCACTCACACCCTCTTCACCACAACTCTCTTCACCACAACTCTCCTCACCACCCTCACAATAGCCCAACAGCCCGCCTACCTCGGCTTCAACTCTGGTGCAACCCTAACAACCACAGCCCCAAAACTCCAATCCGACTATGAAGCCGAATTCCGCGCTGCCCAATCTCTCAACAATTCCCCCGGTCTATTCAACAGCGTACGCTTATACACAAACATCCGATCCGGCACCACCACCACCACCACCACCCCCATCTCCGCCTTCCAAGCCGCCATAAACACGAACACGACTTTGTTACTGGGAATATGGTGTTCAGGCACCACGACGATTGAAAAGGAATTAAGTGCCTTACATCAAGCTATTACGACCCACGGGACTAAATTTACGGATCTGGTTGTTGGGATTAGTGTTGGTTCCGAAGACCTCTACCGCGTTTCTACGAGCGGGATTTAAGAATCCGGCAGGGGTTGGTCAAGGACCCGATGTACTCTTGGAGTTTATCAAGGATGTGAGGGATGCGATTTCGACGACTGCATTGGCGGACAAGCCGGTTGGACATGCTGATACGTGGAGTGCGTGGACCAATGAGTCGAATGCTGATGTTATCGCTGCCGTCGGTTTCTTAGGAACGGATTTGTATTCGTATTATGAAGACGATTGGGGCCATGGGATTGGGAATGCTTCGATGCTTTTTGTGGATGCGTATAATGCTACTGCGCAGGTTGCTGGCGGGAAGCCTGTTTGGGTTACGGAGACTGGTTTGTCTTTAGCTATTCATCCATGTTTGATTTGGGATAATGTTCTATGTTTAGGCTGGCCGACAACTGGACCGCTCTTTGGTGCCGCTTCTCCTTCTATTCCCAATGCGAAGACGTATTGGGATCAGGTAGGGTGTATGCTCTTTGGAAAGGTACTGACATATTGATATAACCTTTGCGATTCGAATCCGGCCAATCAGGCCAAGTTCGCAATCACCAAGGATCTTTCCACTACGCCTTTGTTCGATTTGACGTATCCAAGTGGTAGTGGAGCGCCGGCGAGCATTAACGTTGGGAGCGTAAGTGCGAGTGGGAATGCGACGAAGAAGAATGGTGTTACCATGCTCAGACAAGACGGGAATATTGGAAACGGGGCTTTAATCGCGACGGTGGTGATTGGTATGATCGGGAGTCTCCTCGTTTAATTCAATGGAGAATGCATATACCCATCTCATCCACTTTCCAACGCCTTCATATTTTCTAAATCGTTTAATTTTACCAGTACCTCCTTTATACCTACTTCTCCTCCAGAGTGTTATTGGCAATGCCCCAAATCTGTTATCAAAGATCTGGATGGTCGTGACCGAGCCTTGTTCAAGAACAAGGTTTGGTACATCGTACAATGTTGTAACAATTCATGCATTGATTTCTACGAGACTCGTCAATCAATATGTTCTTTGGCAACCAGCGTCCCGCGTCCATGGACGCGATGGACAATTCCTGGCATTTATTCTTCTTTTCTTCTTTCTTCATCTTTGGTATAATCAGCCCAAGCCAATATCATAATATCACAACACTTCCAAAAAATGCAAATCAGCCGCCCAACCCATTGTTAAATCGGAATTCCATCCCAACCTCATTCGCTCATGAAATCCATCGCACAGCACGTTTATTCCTCGTCGTCGTTCTCTTCATCTTCGTGCGCACTCGTACCAACGCCGTCTTGGTGTCCCTCAGGTCTTCTGATTTCCTCGAGCTGATTACTCTTGGTGAATTTCTCGTACAGCTCCTCGAAGCCGCCCTTGGTCATGTCATTCTTCTCGGTGATCAAACTTTTGAGCCACTTGTTTTCCAATTCGAGCTGGTGAACTTTGGTTTCTAGCCTGTGTGCCTTGTCGGTCATCTCCTTGGCACTCTTCTCGAGAGCTTGCTCCCTTTGCTTCTTCTTGATGCGGAATCGTGCGCTAGCAGCCGTGTTGCGGCGACGCTTGTCTTCTTCTGCTGCAACGCGGGCGGCTTCGTCCATGTTTCCACTGGTAGCGGAATCGGAGATGGCATTTAATTTTCGCTTCTCGCCAGTCTTGGATACCGATGGCGATAACGTTGAGGTTGGTGATGTGACTGAGGATGTGATAGGGAAGGCGCTGCTGCCGGTGGTGGTGGGGAACGCATTTGGTCCCGTGGGCAAAGAATTGAAGTCGGATAAATCTGTAAAAGGGAAATCGCCTAGGGTATTTGTCAGATTATTGGATATAATAATGCAAACTCGCGTTGCGAATAACGATGGACGCAACCATGGCTTTGTGTGGATTGGCTAGATGTTGATGGAGTATGAGGAATCATGCCGAGCAATGTCGTGCTGAGGCTAACGAGTGTCCCCGCGCCTCAGATCGAGGACCCACCCCACAGTTCGCAGACAATGTGCATATTGTGTCGCATACGGCGCCAATAAGTGTGAAATATTTTTACCAGGATCGCTGACGTGGGGTGAATTTATATACGGGAGATTGCGGAGTGCAGGATTTGCGGCGGCCAAAGCAGGTGAGATCAGCTGCTCAGTTGACAGGGTGTAGGAAGGTGAAGCTGAGACATGAAGATTGAATGGAAGTAAAGAAAGGGAGAAGTAGAAAATCAACTAGAGAATATTAAATGTCAGTACGTACCAGCAAGGAAATCTGAGGTCAATGGGTCCTCCCAAGTTGCCGAGCTCTGTTTCCGGTCTGTGTGGTTCGCGTCGAATTCTGCTGGAGTAGGTAGACTGCCCAAGTTGCCGTCGCCCATATCAAAGTCGAAGAAGTCGGTTGTTGCAAAGGAGCTCAGGTCATTCTGGCTGAATAGATCATCGTTGAGTCCGTTATCCCCAACGGTATTGAGGTTTGCGATGTACTGGGACACGTTGGGCCCTTTGCGCGCCATGTTGGTGGTATGTGACTGCTTCTCGCAGTTTGTAATATTGCAAGACTGAGTCGTGTGAGGACGTGCCGGTCGAAGGGCGTGTGAATCTAGGCTGAGGATGTTGGATCGTGCAGCGGCGGATGTGAGTCTACGGCCTCTTTCGGTATGCGGATAGATGTCAGAACAACGATGATGGAATTCTGAGGAAGTCGATATTCTGCGGGGAGTCTGGCCGAGGAGGGGGGATTTTCGGTGGATTTCAGTCTATGACGGGTGTCTGTCTATGTTGTTGGTATGGAGGTGGGTTGTGATGTAGACTTTGATCACTATTCCCTTGCCCGCGGGCTCCTCTTAGCCAAGAGAATCTGGGCGTAGATTTGTCAGGTAATGGCCGAACTTCGGACACAACCTCAGCGAAAGTGGGGGAGGGGGATTGCCGGTTAATTGAAGCGGGCGCCAATATCCGTCAATTTTTAAATAAAGAGAGAGTCCGAGCAAGACGAGGAAAGCAGTGTGATAGAGAAGGATGGCATTGTCACTTGCTCATCTACCCTCTGCAAGGCACAGCTCACAGCCGCAGTTACTCTGCTCTCATGGAGTGAGTGACAATTGGCAGAATTTTCTCTCCGATCAATTTCCGGCGCGAAGACCGCTTGATCAAAGCTTCGAGGGGCAGCTTCATCCGATTGATCTAGAACCATTTAGGCACTTCTACCCAGACAGATGCACGTGGTCTCCACCAGAGAGAGACGCTCCGAGTCTACATAGATTGTACAATCGAATATGTGCTATAATTCACTTTATTCTTTTTACTTCTAGGAATGTATGATAATTGAGTTGGTTGTAGAAAGCTTCACACAGGAGTGGTTAAACCCGCCGCTGCGAACAGCAAAATATAAAGACCGAGGATAGTGACTGAATGGTGGTAGGCTACCTGGCAGACTATAGCCGCACTGATAACCTTGCTCGACTTCTTCCAACAGCGTAATTACAAGACCTCAATGTCAAAGATTACTTCTCTTCGCTGTCCCATCACAAATCGCGGCCCATTTTGCCTCGCCCAACAAGGGTTGTTGGGAGCTCGACTGACAGGTGTAGAAGAGACTGGAGAGGAGAGAAAGAATCGTACGCATAGAACCGAAGGAAGATTGTTACCAACTACCGCATGATGTTGATAAGCATTGATGTCTGGGAGGACAAGAAGGATGGAGAGACCTGCTTGCTTTAGGCAGCTCAATACAACTGTTTATATTGGCAGGATTCGCTGACCTAGGATGTACAATATACTTTAGGAAGGTCAAAAATATGATCGCACTTGTAATGTAGCCGATAATGGCTTAGCAAGGATTGACAGCACGGCAGTCGACACAGAGGCATTCGTCTTTATACGGCGATGGAGAGAAGAAGCGACCCAGTACGATAAATATATCATAGGCTTCACTATCTCATTGCTGAGCTTTCTGTGTGTGATTTTTGTCAACAAATCACTTTCCCTTAGGTTCTGCAATGCCCTTCGGCTTTGCCCACCCAAATGCCCACCCAAGTAACATCCAATTCAGCAACACACGCTCACATTTTACCGCTTGATGCTCTTGTGCTATTTGAATCGGTAACGAGCCCGTCTCATTGCGAATCCACGTACGTGCTCCATGTCGCAGCAGGAGTTCCACAGCCAGAATGTTATCATCAGATTCGACAAGATGATGCAGAGGTGTTCCTTCTGGATCTCTGACAAGGGGACCTTCGCGAGGATCGCCCACATAGTACATGCTACCATTATCGCGAACATGATTGATGTGAACGCCATGCTCAAGCAGCGTCTGCATCAAGTCGACACGGCCATCCTTGCCCGCGAGCTCTAGTGCCTTGATGTCGTCCAACACATAAATGGTCGTGGCCCGAATCAGCGCTTGCTTGAATTCAGTTGATCGGTCGGATTTCATCTCCTTCTCATATGTAGAAAGACTGATGAAGGCTAAATTCTTGGAGCCCAATAAGTGGAGCAGATGTGTAGCAATATCGTCTTCTGCTTCGAGAGCCGCGCATGTCAAGCCTTGCAAGCGCTTTTTGTGGTCCGGTAGCTTGAAAATATGATGCTCAAACAGAAAGTCCCACAACCACTTCGATGGCTTTACCACAATGTTGCCTTGGCCGGCAAAAAAGATAGCCCTCTTGTTCTGTTCAAAGAGCGGAGAGCCTGGTGTCAGAGATGTGATATGCTTGAGCAAAGGTGTGTTCAGTCGTTCAATAGCGATGGTCATCAAGACGGCTCGCGTTGCTATCAATTTGATGGGTTCTGTTGAAGCCAACTCCTCTTCGAAAAGCGCAAAGGACGATTTCACAACGTCAGTCTCGTCGTGCCAGCATGCCATGAGGAGCTCGTTGAAGCGATCAAGAACTAATGAGAAGGGATCAGTGAAGTGTGGAAGTGTTTCTTCTTAGGACATATTCACATTGCCAGTCATTTAAGTTTTCAACAGACCGACAACCACCCTGCCCATTGGCAAAATTTTGGTGGTAGCGATCATGGGCCGCTACAAAATGTACGCTGTTCGCGCTACCAGTCGAGTTTCTCAAAAGATTGATGACATCGAGCTTGCTCCACGATGAGTAGTGCGGGCCCTCTTGACACACTTCGTCTATCGCTGAAGCAAGTGGCTGCGAATTATCACAGAAGCAAAAGAAGGGTTCAACGGTAAACATGATGTGAAGAAGGAGAAATAGTTTCAAGTGAACCTCTTCAAAGATTCGACTTTCGAGGGTTTCTATAGCTAGATCTCTCAAGATCAGGCTGTAGGCAACACTTCAATCACTCAGATGCATCGCCACAGCGTGATTCGTGGAGAACACTGCCCCTCCCATATCTAGTGAAGAATCTAAGTATTGTAGATGCTGGAAGGATGGGATACGAGATAGGGAAGGTGTTGTTGTCGTTGTTGTCGTTGGCAGTGCGAGAAAGAAATCGACTCGATAGATTGGACGCGTTCACATCACGCTAGCCGCGGTACAACAATTTGTATGTACTCACTGTTTTGTTGACATTTTCTCCTCTACAATCACCTACAAATAATGGCTCCTAAATTAAGAGGCCGCATTGCTATTCCCACAGTGAAACCACTGCCTGACAACCTCCGTCTATCTTCAACCAATTCCTCTGTCATCAAAACATTATCCAAACTTTCCCGACCGTCCCTCTTATCCCTAGCAGCATCATGGTGCACTCCCGAGCTCCAAGACAGCTGTGCGCCCTTTATTCTTGCCGAAGATGAAGACGATCCCTCAGACGCAGCTTATGATGCTGCGACATCCCTCTCCCAGGTCGAAGGCCTCTATTCCGAAGAACTGCCCTCGCGCAAAGGGACGAAACGAGAAATAGTCGATCGGATACTCGCAGGCGACTGGCGCCATGGCATATCATTATATCAACTCGCAACCGCAGAAACACAATACATTCTTGATCAACCATCTTCGAATCGCTGGACAGCGTTTAAACTACAGAGACACGATGAGGAACTAGAAGCGAATCTCCCCTGCTTCAATCCTCAATTCTTCCTGCGAAACATCCAACAGGAAATTGCTCCATTGGCAAAGGCACATTATACCCTCTCCACTTCCCCAGAATTCCCAGGGACGGTATTGCGAATCTACTTACACGATACACCATACAACACACAATCAGCTTTGCGCTCCACTGCCAAGTTCTCTTCCTCAAGTGGAGGCTCAATCAACAAATCCATATTCGTCTTGTTTCCGACGGGCGCACCATACATTTACGTTTCTCTATCCTCCAACGGCTCAAGCATCATAGACGCCGATAGCAAGTCCCTCCAAAAATTCATCGTAGAAGCAATTCCAAAAGCACTTTCCTCACCCGGCGAACGCTACAAACTCGTCTCCACGGCTTTGACAACACGATCCCTAACAGCTCTACTCGCCCACCGAGGTGCCGAACGCACCAACCACGCAGCAGGTGGATGGTCCATTTTCGCAGACGAGAAAAGGAACCCCAATGCTCTCGATTACACCAAAATGGAGGACATGAAAGTCATGCTTCCAGAGGAAGACGAAGGCATGGACACTGAAGAAAAAGAAAACAGAAAGAATCTCAAACGATCCCTCCCATTCTCCCACGCAGATCCAACATCCTCCCTCCCCTCACCCCAACGCAAACGTCTCAAACACATTGCTGCAGGTCGATTCGGCACGTACGGACTCCCAGACGACGGGAAGAATTTCAATCGTCTGGATGTTAGAATCACAGATGCCTTTTCTAGACGTCCAGCTAGTGAAGAGGGTGAGGAGGGGGATATATTTAGACCGAATGTTCGTCTGAGTTTTCAAGGCTCACATGTTTTCGCGGGGATACGGAAATTGGTGGAGTCGGGGATTCTGGATGGAGAAGCAATGGCGGGGTGGTTGACGGGGGAGGCGGGTGTAAGTGTTGGGACTGTGAAAAATGGGAGGATTGAGACGTCGGTTTGATCATTATGCTGTTCTTGTTATGGGGTCAAGGAGTTTAGGTTTAAGCATTTGCTGGAGGATATGATACCCGCGGCGTTACGCACTCTTCAAATGGACATATGTTACATCAGGAAGAAGAAAACAATTTAAAAAGACTAAATGAGTTACCCGAGCATACGACTTTTGGAATTAATAACTATGTTCTCAAGTCAAACAGAAGAATCAGCAGAACTTTAGCCCTCGATCTAATCTTTCTCACTCGAAGCCCATTTAAGTATACCCACATATCATACTCTACATTCACTGTTCCAACAAATCACAATCACAAAATACAGACTTCAGACTTCAGATCAATCAATTTGAATATATACAATGCTAACAAACAGCGACTATTTCATTTTATCTCATCCCATCCCTAAAACCTAGCCTCAACCTTGGTCTCCGTATCCTGCAACGCCCATTCCGATCTCGCATTCTTACTCCTGACTTGATCGGCTTGCTCCTTTGTGAAGCCTTTGGCAACAGTAGCAGGGTTATATCCAAGACCGTTGATCCTACCAACCTCCTCATCCGAAACCTTGGTCGCAACCTTGCCATCAGCACGCTTGTAAACCGCACACACGACAGCACCTCCAAGACCGAGATTGTGTTGGAGACAGGCATCCGTGCCGGGCATGAGTCTGTTGTTTGCCCAACCTCGCAAATGCCAAACTAATTCTGCGCATTGTGCTATTCCTGATGCGCCCAGTGGATGGCCCTTGGAGATAAGGCCGCCGGAGGGGTTGACGACGCACTGGCCTCCATAGGTAATATCGCCCTTCCTAACCATCTCATGTGCCTTGCCCGGGTCGCAGAGTCCAAGTGCATCAAGCGTAATCAACTCGTTGGCGGAAAAGCAATCGTGCAATTCTACGACCTTGACGTCCTTTGGTTTTACGTTTGCTTCTGCGAGGGCGAGTTTGGCGGCGTTGGCGGACATGCTGAAGCCGACTAGTTCGATGGAGGATTTGTTGAAAAGGTTGGGGGAGTCGGTGGACATGTTTTGACCTGCTATTAATATAGCACGGTCCTTGAGGTGTGGTCGTGCATCGAGGAAACTCTGGGAAACCAAGACTGCAGCGGCGCCTCCGTCAGAGGTGGGGCAGCATTGGAGTTTTGTCAGAGGGGAATGGATCATAGTGGACCCCGAAATTTCTTCCAAAGTGTATTCCTGCTGGAACTGGGAGTATGGGTTATTCTTGCTGTGGGCGTGGTTTACGCGTCCGATTTCAGCAAAGTCTTGATCTTTGGCGCCGTATTTTTCCATGTATTCCCTTCCGGCGTTGCCGAAGAGTTGAGCAGCACCGGGGGCGTTTGTGATGCCGCGGGTTTCTTTCATGATGAGGTTTGTGGTCATGGTTGGGTTTGTTCGGTCTTGGAAGAAGGTTTGAAGGGAACCTGGAAACATTTTTTCGAAACCGACGACCTAGTACAGTACTCATTAGCCACTACTTCTTCTTCTTCACAGCAAAATAGAAAGATTCAAAACTTACAAGAACACAATCAGCACCACCATACCCAATCATATTCCGCGCCATAAACAATCCCGTACTCCCCGTCGAGCAATTGTTATTCACATTGTAAATCGGAATCTGTGTCATTCCAAACTGATAGAAAACCCTCTGTCCACATGTCGAATCGCCGTAGCAGTAGCAAGCAACGCCCTGATCAACATCATCGTAGTTGATCTGCGCATCGAGCATGGCTTTGACACCGGCTTCGAATCCGAGTTCCGTGTAATCGACTTTACCACGGGGCTTGATGAATTTGGTCATGCCTACGCCGAGGACGTAGACGGGTTCGCGGGTCTTGGGCGCCATTTTGAACGTGATGAAGCTTCAAGTCGACAGCTGAGATAGAAAGTAGAGAAGTGGTTTGGAGCTTAAAAGTAGATGAATCTTAACAACAAGAACTTGAGAGATGAGAAGACTTAAGAAACCCAAGTGGTAAGATGAGATTACTGAACCGGGTATATACTCAAGGTTATGGTTATTGTTCTGAAGAAGAGAGGCGCAAAGGTTCGACTTTACCGTCGTCCGGCTCGTTTCAGATCTGCGAACGGCCCTCGGTCAAAAAAGGGACTAGAAATGCGGGGGACATTTTCCGTGAGGCGGGGAGTACGCATGTGGAGACGGAGGAAGTGGCGTAGAAATGGGCTTGAAGAGTGGCGGCACTTTGATAGAAGGTTTGAAGCTTCGATTCAGAATGTGCGATTGGTTGTTATCGATTCGAGGGAGCTGACTCGATCAATTTATACCTCGCCTCGAACTTCGTAAAGCATTGTAAGGAAACATTGGTGCAAGCGAGGTTGATAGAGGGCAGTAATAAAGTGAGTGGAACGAGTTGAATGTGGCTGCGGCGTTTCTCGGTTTAAGCGGCAATTGGACATGAAAAGGCTCCCTCTTGACCAAAATTAATTGTAAAAAGATAATTCATGATCGCATGTGCATTATGGAGTATCTCTATCAAGCAATCCTCGCCATAAACGCCCGATGAGAAATGTCTCAATCCCAGATGCTCCAAAAATGCAAATCAAAACCACATTGCTCGTCTATCCAGTGTTTTATCCGCATCGAGTTTTTCATGTCTCGCCCTCGATAATGGAAAGTTCATAATCCATATCCACTCATTGGAGGCCACAGCAAGCGTTCCAGCATGCTACAGCAGCCATCCACCAACCTAAAGCATATAGACAACACCAGCAGCCGCCACAACCAAACCAGCGACTGATCCAACAGCATATCCTTGGGCACCCGAGGCCCCCGTCGTTGAAGGCTTCGCAGTGCCAGCGGCAGTCACACTTCCAGATCCCGAAATCTTCGCGGTGGTGCTGCCACCTGTGGAACCTGTTGGCGAGCTACCAGAACCTGTTGGCGTGGCGGAAGCAGAGCCCTTGCCAGTTCCTGTAAATGAGGTGGTTAGGGTACAAGAGCATGATGTGTTGAAGTACGCAGAAGAAATTATGGCAGGTTTGGCCGAATCTGTACCAGAAGCAGAAACAGACGGGCTCGTGGTAGTGGTGAGAGGAGTCTTCGTACCGGAAGCAGAAACAGAAGCAGAGGTTGAGGACGGAGCGGCGACAGAGGCTATCAGAAAATTTAGAGTTAGCAGTTGTAGCGATTTCGTAGGTATTAGTATAGGTTCCACGTACAGACTGTAACGCCGTTCGACTTGCACGTATCAGCGAATGAAGAAAGCGCAGCCGATGTGTCGTCGCCCTTGCAAACGCTCTGGATCTGTTTCTGGACGTCTGAAGCCTTCTCTCCGCAGATTGTCCTGTAGTCGGCAGGGTTTGGCTGGGTGCTGTCTACAGTTAGATCTCAATTGTAGGTATTGAGGTATCAAGCAATTGGTCGTACTTGACAGCTGCTAGAAGACATGGAGGCGGAGAAGCCGAAACCGCCTGGGCGGCAGAGAAGAAGGAAATCGCTAGGATGGTCTTGAACTGCATCGCGGCGAGTCGTTTGTGGAATGATTTAAATTGGATTGGCGGAGGGAGATTCGAGCGGTTCGTGGAATGCGCGCGAGGAATATGACAGATTGAAGATTGAACAAGTGCCTTGTTAACAAACGAGTGTGTTGAAGAAACGAGAGTGTTTTTTGAAGCTGGAAAGCGACACGAAGGATGGTCGTGGGATTATTGAAGGATCGCGGCAATGATGCTGTATAATGTCTTTGAAACTTTCGAGATGAACATAAGCTCGGTCCTCCACTTTTATTGTGGGGTTTCCTTATTTGGCCACGAACCGATCGACTAGAATTTGTGGAGCCATTGCATTCTCAAACGCGATATCATGGGCATATAGCCTTGTGATCGCCCATTTCGAAGTAGTAGTCATATTATTGAATATCTTGTATCAATGACAGGCCAAGTGTATATTTGCTTCGACATTTCTGTAAGCAGAGACCGTCTTTTCCAAGTACGCAAAGAACAAAAGAAAATCCAGAGAGAGAACCGCAACGTAACCACGTCACCCATTAACCAATAATTGACCTTGTAAGCACAACGCCGCGCTCGCTGAATGAAGGGATATATCCTGCCAAAACGCCATCAAACCCGAAATTTCACCTCCTAAAAAGACCCGTCTGCTCGCCTTGTGCTGGGATGATGTGCCATATCCGGTCTCACTAGATGGGCGAATTGAGGATTCACATTCATTGGTGCCGAAATGCTCATTGGCGGTGGGCTTGTAGGTTCATCGCTTCTTCGTAACGAGTTCTTCTTCGTGAGCTTCGGGCTTTTGATTGGAGAGTACATTCCTGTCACTGGTGTATCTTTGGGATATGGTGGTACCTCAGACCTGTATGAAGGGAGGATAGATTGACGTGCTTGTCGCATGAAGTTTCGAACAGGTGACTTGTTCTTGATTGGTGACTCGGAGTAATTACTCGAAGAAGCGTACGGGAACGATGTGACAATGCTACTTGGCTTGCCGGTGTTCTCAATCTCGCTTTCCTTATCCGTAACAGCCACGGCTCCCTTGGATCGTATTTGGCGTGCTGTTACACCCAGCTTTCGATCACAGAAGATGATGGACTACATGATTATTAGTCCTGGCACGTATATCGGTGTCTTCAGCATCACATACCGCCAAGATGTTCATCCATCCCATGGTGAACACGATGATGCCAGAGCCAATGACAACTCTCCAAAATGGAAGTCCAAGAGACTTCTGGCTTGTAGCCTCTTTGTTCAGGTTTCCAAGTATGTTGATGCCGAGAACGACCATGGCAAGTCCAAGGAAGTTGAAACTATGAGAATTGCTCAAGACGGGCCAATTGGTCTGGTACCAGCTCTTGAAGACGGAGCATTCCGAGATAACGAGAAACACTGTTGCCGTTAGTGTGATTCACGAAGGCACAACTGGAAGAACATACTGCTCGTTATCGCAGTGAGAATATGTGTTGCGCCATCGAAGAAAAAAAACTTGATCCGAGTCAGCCTTGTCACGCCCCAGCATGAATGGTGTAGTATCCAAATACCTTCGAAGCAGTAAAAGTCTTGATAACCATGATGATACTCGCAGCAATCACCGACAAAAGACCGATAATATTCATTGCGCGAAGCACGTTAAGAATGATGAAACCTGGACCAGCCAGGCGTTTGCTCGTGAGAGGCATCCTGGGCGAGCGCCGTGAGGTCAAGAAGTTGACTGAATACACGATTAGATTTTGCACTCAGACAAAAGAAGAGCCATCACTCACGCATATAAACAGTTTCTCAAGAATCTTGCAGATAGATTCTAATCTCCGACGAGCAGTGGGATTGGATTGGATTGGTAGGAAGTTTGAAGCGAGATTGGGAGTTTGCTGCGCCACAGGCGATAGCAGGAAACAAGTTAGATTGAAAGAGGGTATCTGATAGATCTACTACGAATATAAAGAAGAAAATAGAGAGAGATGCCGTCGAGGCAGAGCACAAGTGCGAAGGTCTTTAGAGAAGAAAGAGAATGAAAGCGGGAGATGTGAAGGCGAGTGAAGATCGAGGAAGGGAGATCAAGGAGGTGGACTTCATATGTCCGAAAGAGGTTCGTCCAGGAGTTCCCCTCGTCACAATCAGTAGCCTGATGTCCTTCATCAAACCTTACTTTGACTCAACTTTATTGGGTGAGGATTTCCCCGGGAGCCTGCTTTTTTGGGCATGCAAGCTGAAGCCAGTAGTTCTCGCGCGACGAGTGTTACCGTCTACAATGCTCAGTCTCTTCTGCTTCGAGCATTGTCTCGCGCCAGATCTTCCAAGGGATTTCTACCAAGGATGCCAGATGTATGGCCGAGATCTGCGGGAGCAAAGATGGCTTGTTAGGCGGGAGCTGGGGGAACATGGCTTGATTGGAGGAGGATGGCTTGTTACAGAATCGACGTGTTTCAAGTCGAGCCGCTTCCACAGGGTTATTTCTGGATCGGAGGATAAAAGTAATGTCGTGATGCTCAACACGTAGAAAACGCGCGGGTAGATAGATGAGTCTGTGGACGCGCAGAATCTCTGTCCTCTCTCTTCATGGTTCCATTTTGGGCTGGACTGAGGTGTCGTGATGACTGGTGTCTGTTGAGGCTCCGCAAAGAGGTTGAGCATGTACCAACTTCTATTCTCGTGACAACGGCGGCAACAGTTGCTGGCTTGACCTGACATACTAACAAGTTTCTAGAAGCTTCACCGTCAACGTGGATGATTGCGTTTGGAATGTTGTTTGACCATGCCCAGTGTTTGCTCTGTACGTGCTATGAGTGAAAATCGACGTGATGGCCAGATTCGCTTAGCGCGGGACCTCGGTGGCACCTTTTACTTTCTTTCTGCTCACCGCAATCCTCCGCGCAAAGAACCTCAAAGACACACGATAAGCCTCCGAAAAAGCTAACTAGAATGTCTCGCGGTAACCAACGTGAAAAGGCTCGTGAGAACGCTGCCAAGAAGACCGCTGGTCAGGTACGTCAATCCTTATCGAACAGTCCATCCCTCTAGACAGGCTGACTCCGAATTCAGGGCAAGAAGACCACCGTACGTATTCTCCTATCCTTCCTGCCATCAACATCTCCTTACAAGTATTAGATGTCAGGATCCGAGCAGGCCAAGGCAAAGGAAGACGCCGCAAAAATCATGCGCGAAAAGCAGGTCGCAGGTTAGCCACCACCCCTTCCACGTACATACACTCCTTGCTAATGCACCACCCACAGCCGAAGAGCGCAAGAAGGCCGAAGCCGCAGCTGGTGGACCAGCGAAGAAGAAGTAGACACACTGAGATATCCACACGAGTTCCCAAGGCATTAACAGTCCAAGCTAAACCTGGGATACACAACACACGAGAGACGGCGATGATGATGGGAATGAGGGAGTCACTGGCGTTTTTATGTTGGACACACATCTAGCGGTTCTGCCCGGAAGCGCTCCATGAATCACTATTAGCGCGAGATACTCGGCATACGAGCCTTGTCCAAAGTTGCACTTGTACTTGCATTTCCTGTCTCTGTCCTTTTTGCTGATCTCTTCTTTTGTTCCTCTTTCTTTGTCGCTTTGCATTCCACTGACTATATCTGATCGACAAGATTGACTTCCTATGGCCCATTTGGTCTAATGGTCCGTTTAGGAATTTAAGATATGGATGCGGCCATGAAACTTCAAAGTCTGGAAAAAAATCTAATAGGTCTTGCCTATTGCCCCACCCTTATCTCTCCCCAATTATGCATAACTAAAACATGGGTTATTCCAAACCAGAACACTGACTCCATGCGCAAACCAACGCCCAAAATGCAGACTTTCTTCGACCCTCTAGACTACCACCGTCTCCTGACGTTCGGCACTGAAGGCAACGCCATACCTGCTGGCATCGTACCAGCCGCTGCCATCGCGCCTTGTTGTCCTACTGGCGATGCTGCTGCAGGCGGTGCTGCCGCCGGGACCGTTCCGTTCGCGCCTGGTGCCGCGGGTGGAGGTGCCATTGCTCCGGCTGGTGGAACTGCACTATCTGGCATTGCTCCTGTACATCTGTCAGCATTTTGAAATTTTGAAATGGCACCAGACAATCATCCTTACCTCCAACACCACCAAAAGCCCCCATACCAGCGTTTGCAGGGAAACTGGCCGCTCCACAGAGACACTGGCACCCACAACTCTGTCCTGCTCCTGTCGTCCCCATACCTGGCACCACACTTGCAGCTGGTGCGCCAGGGGCCCCCGGTGTCGCTGCCGCAGCTCCAACACCCTGAGGCCTGATAGATACTGTAGAAGCGACCTGAGGAACTGCCGCCGCAGCTTGAATTCCTGCATTCCCAAGACTAGGGTTCCCGACTCTTATTGCTGCAGCTTTAAATTCACTATGCGTATTATTGAGAGCAGGAGCATTAATCGAGAAAACCATTCCACGTCCACAATGCGTAACCTGCAAACAAGAAAGATACATTGGGGTCCCATCCTTGATAGCAAGATCCATTGTTGGTGCTCCTGCTATTTGATTTTGTGTGTTGGGTAGGTATCCAGAATTAAATCCACTCGCGGCTGGTTGACATGGCGCATCGAATGTTGTTTGGACGACGGAATGGTTGTTACCCATGAACATGAAGCGGATTGTGTCGCCTGGTTGGGCGGTCATCGATTCGGGTGTGAAGACGAATTGGACGGCTGGCATGCCGCCGGGTGTTGCTGCTGGTTGGTAGCCTCCTACTATGACCTGTGCATTGTTAGCATGTTGCATTGTTCGTGGTATCGATGCAGTATACCGTCCGTATCTTTTCACTTCCGGCTGTTGGTGATGGTGCTGCTTTTTGGTTCATCGTCACAGCTGCTAATTTGACTCCCCCAGGCGGCGGTGCAGAGCCTGCTAGAGGGGCCGCCGCCTGCTGCGCCGCTGCGCATCCCGCCAGTAAAAATGCTAATAGCCCGTAGGATCTCATCTTGCCAATACAAGTCGTTGTTGAAAATAACTACAAGGCCCGCACTGCGGTGGCCTTCGAGAAACGAAAGGTAAGCAAGTAGAAATTACAGTTAGACACACAAGGAATGATGCAGAGAGTGGAGGAGGAAAAGATCACGCTCAGGCCGATTCTGGGGATGCTGTATGCTTTAATGGGTGCATTGAAGGTGAAGTTTGAGAGCAACGGACGTGATCGAAACGGTGTCACGACGCGGGTGGCGGATTCCCGTGCAAACCATACTTTTGTAGTGGAAGGAGGAGATCGCTTCCCGTGCGATGTGGTGTTTCGAACCGGGAGTGTGTTGGGTTCGTCTCGTGGGGTAGGGGTGGGTTTTAGGTGTGTCTCGAATGGGAGAATCCAGTTGGAACCTCGAGAATACGTATTTTTTGGAAGATGGAAGCGATGCTGTGATCGTGAACGATTAAATAAATTGTCTCTCTGATAAATTATTCTTTCATGAGGAGAGCTCAAGATGTCTTGTATTGGGTAGTGAATCTCACCAACCTTTTGACCGACTAATATCTTGTTTGAATAGAACCACGATTAAACTTCCAAACATCGAAACTCTTCATGCATGTTAGAAAATGTCCACGCCACTAGTTCGAGAAGTACCTCACCGGATCGCGTGGAAAGCCTGGTGGCAACTTTCGGGTGAGATGCAGCCGCCATTGGCATGATTGCATACTTCTTTCCGGTTCGAGAAGACTTCCTCGGACGACGAGCTTCCTGCAGCCAAGAGGAGAATCGAAAGCTTCTTCTTTGTCTTCTGCAATCAATATTGCATCATCACTTGCTATTGCCCAGCTCTGTCTTGGCCTTTTGTTGACCTTCGTAGAGTCCAGTGTAATACCCTGCGTAATACCAGGACATCATTACGTTCTTAAGGCCTTCATCTTGTACTAGCTAATGTCAATAACGACGAGTGAAAAGTGCTCCAAGCAGACTTACCACTATTGAGAAGCGCTTGCGGCATCGCGGGTGCTGTCGCTGACACGGCAACATTTGTCTCCACGGGTTGAAGCGGCGCCTTTGGTTGTGTTTCTTGGACGGTGTTGCCATTTGGGAGAGTAGTGTTTTCGACAGCTTCCTCATCGACTGAAACATCCATTTCGACGTCGTCATCGTTGTCCTCATTGTTCTCCTTTGGAGGTTCGACCACGGGAGGGCCTTTGCGTAGAGCACGTCGCTCCCTACCGTTCATGAGAGAGGCGCTTTGATCTCGAGTGAGTAACTTACATCTTCAATTGGACAAGTTCTCCATCTGTAAGAACGTCTGCGAGGTCTTTCTTCTGTGCATGGATGCTGTGGTATTTCTGGATGTCTTAGTCGACTTGAGCATGGCGAAATCCAAATGAAAAGTGCTACCTTGTATTCTTCCAAGGCTTCATTCCAAGAGGTGATTAAGGCGCGGTCATCCCAAACTCCAGGATCCGATAAATTGATAGAGGTCGACATGTTTTGGGGCGACGAAGACGCTTCTGTTCGAATGAAAGCTGGCTTTGAAGACCATCAAATAATATCTAGTAAGGGCTTTGAAGACCATCAAATGATATCTAGTAAGGGCTTAAGCCATCAAAAATGCATTCGGTGTGTTGGAAAGAGGTCATCGGCAAATGTAACCAGGCAATTTCGGTTGTTTTGATGTGCTCGCTGTTGTTCTGCGTGACTTCAAAGTGACGAAGGAGTTGTCGAGCTTGGACCTATCGAAGGAGCCGTTGTTTCCAACCAGGAAATACGTTCTTCAAGAATCAACAACATTCCAAAGGATATGATCGCATCAATCGGCTATAAGTTCCTCATCTCAAAATCTTGCCGTTGCTCGACTTCTGATGGAAATCGAGATGGCAACGCTTCGGAGTCACTCCACAGGCGACGACATGTCGCTTCCTGTCAGAGTCGTGGACAGTCGATTCATAAACTTCATCAAGCATATGACATGGCATTAAATCGCCAAGCCTCACTTCGGTAGAAGTTTTTTCCATTGGCTGTCTCTACTGACAGTGATCTAACCCTGAGTTTTAGAATTTGATCGAACAACCATTAGATGAATGGTAAGACAAGATGCGAGTCGAACTCTCCACCCATCCACAGCTCATGGATGCCAACATTCTCATCAATTGCCTCTGATTCTCTAAGAAAATCTACTTCTGGCAGGCACATGTCATGCCCGGCGACTTTCAACATGATACCCTCACCCTCCTCAAAAACCATCCCCATCGGCCAAAGTGTGATATCCAGTGGTACAATCGTCCCTTTAGGTACAGGCTCCCTTCGATCGTGTTGGTAGAAAACCTCCTGCTCTGTTGACAGTGCTTCCACCTTTGAAATGGCGTGTGAGGCGCGTAAGAAACCTTGTGGACCCAAATATTTGACAACATTCACATCGGGTATTTGCTGGTCTGGAGGGCACGGATAGTTGATGTGTTCAAGAACCTCTCCATCGCGAGAGATCTTCCGAATCTGTACAGCTACGTCGAGGTCGGTGTGCTCTTTGCAGGACATCCAAAGCCGAGCTTTGGCATAACCCGCAATTTCGGTGTACTTGTTGAAATAAAATGTGAAGTCCTAGACATGTGTTATAAGTATGCGAATACAAGGAACAGTATTGCGAATGAGGCTTACCGAGCTTGATTGCATATCATGTCCAGCATGCGAGACTGATGTCGCAGTTTTCAAGGCTTCGGACTGTAGAGTCATTCCACCCGAGTTGAGGTAGAACTTCCTCACCGACTGTCTGGCAAGTGGATATTCTTGCTCTGGTCTCTCGCATATAGTCTTTGCAGAGCTTTTGCTGCCCTCAAAGCCTAGCAGGCTCAATCGAACCGGCGGGGTAGCTTCCTCCCATCCATTTTCAACGCCTTTGAGGAAACAATCGAAATACTTCTGAAGGTCGTCGACTATCTCTGGTCTGTATAAATCATACCACTCCTGGTAAGGATGTACTCGCAGCCATTTTTGCTTGGTCTTTGCTGTGCGGAAAGTTTGGAATGACCCACGGGTGTGAAGACAAGTGGAATACGATGCAAGCATGTATATTGGAACGTCGATGTTCTCTGTATGAATGTATTTACTTCGCCAGTAGTCATCGTACAACGGCCTCTTTCGAGCCATTGCTGGTATGCCTTCTGCAAAGCCGGAGCCGGCAAAGCCCTTGAGGATGAGATGGTTGAATTTTTCGTTGTGAACCTTTCCGCCTCGAACGAGGGTATCGCGATACGGATCTGTAAAGCATTCCCACGGTGCCAGAGCTTTGAGAGCCGGATGTTTAAGTCTTGAGGCGAAGTTCACCTGGGCAACGGCCAACCACGAGTTTCCCGCCATGCCAACAGAGCCGTTGCACCAATCTTGCTTCGAAAGCCAATCGATGGTATCGTAGATATCTTCAGCTTCTTGCTGACCCCAGAAAACTACGTTCCCACCTGAGTTGTTCACACCACGAGCATCGATATTAACAATTGCATACCCTCGACGAACCCAATCTGCGGGATCAGGTCCTTCGAATTTCTCGTATCCCGATGTTTGGTCCTGACGGAGGCTGGCTCGGAATGGTGCCATGTTCTCATAGTGCTGAGCTCCGGACCCAGTTTTGCCGTAAGGGCTCCATGGGATGATGGCTGGGACTTTCGTAGCTGTATTTGATTCCATGGGGCGGAATATGTCTGCGTAAAGATTTATGCCATCACGCATTGGTATAGCCGTATCACGGTCAAAAAGCGTGGCTTCGGGGAACGCGCGGCGGCCTGAAGTGAGGGTATGGCCTTTTTCAAGGACCACATTGCCTGGATTGAATCCATTGTCAATGTAGAGTGGGTGCTCGCTTGGTTTCGGAACTTTGACCCATTCAAGGTCAGGGAATTGTGTGGTCAAGTTACCTTCCAATGGTGATTTGGAAGACATCAGCGGCATGGCTATGAATCTGCACAGAGAGATTGTTCAACGGAATGCGGAACCTACGAAAACTCATTTGTTGAACATGCGCGCTCTTATATCCAATGATATTTCCCAATCAGGCCAAGTCTCCCCACTCGGGTTCTCCACATTCCCTCACTATAAACCCCTCTCCACATTTTGTTCCTGCATTGTGTTACCGGACTGCGGGCCGGCAGATATGCCAAACCGTCTACCAAAGAAGACAGAAAAATGACTAAAGTAAAAATAGAAAGGAGTCATGCTGAAAGGGTTTTGAAATTGAGGGGATGTGGAGAACGAAGCAGAGTACATCAATTGTCTCCCAAACATGTAGGCCTAACCAAAACTCGCTAAATTTAACAGTATTTCAAAAGAAAAACTGCTAACAATTCCATCGGGTTTATCTCAACGTCAAGTCCTAAAACCAGATTTCAAGTCTCGACACCCATGCGTCTCTGTTCAAGCCTTTGCCCAATGGTCTGTATCGCTCCCATCATTACACTGCAATGTTCAATACTGGATTGATTTGCCTGAGTGCTTGGATCAGCTCTTCTGTGTCTTGACAAGCTGCGAATACGATACGATCTGGCCGCACTATAAGGAATTTCTTTCCAGAAAACTCTTTATGTATGCGATATTCGTCGTAGTATAATGGCCTGGGTCGACCAAGGCAGAGCTTCGAGGCCGCAAATTCCTCCGCGGTTGCGATTCGGATGATATCATACTTCCATGCCTTGTCATCTGAATTGTGACTACTTGACGGAGCTAGTGGGTCTGCGACAATGATAGTAGCTTCTGTGATCGAGATTTGATCACACGCCAATTTTCCAATACTGACGAGCTGCTCTCCGATTTCTTCGATCTCTGTAACTGTCTGGGGGAGTGCCACAAGTTGGAATGGCTTGGTTTTTGACGCAGAGAAGATGCGGCCATCTGTGAATGTGATGTTTTCCGGTTGACGGGACTCATCTGCCACAATTGATGCAGCATAAACCTGTGGCAATATCTGACCTCCTCCAAGATCAGGAAGGAAATGCATTCCAGGCTTGAACGTGTATTTCAACATGCCTTCGCGCCTGGCTCCTTTCTCGAGCCATCGTTTCCATGAAGGCACCATTTGGATCAGCCACAGATAGGTATTGCGGAAAAATATCTTAAGCGGATCTCCTTCGGTGACATTCTTTCCATTCTCCACTGTGGCTGCTAAGGATAGCTCTAGTTGCTGTTTGCGCTCAATGTACCACGACTTCAGGAGAGACTCGTAGTCTTTGCATCCAGGAAGGCATGCAATTTGTAGTCGCCAGGAAAGTGCCAAAGCGTCACGGAACCCAGACACTATGCCCTGACCACCGACTATAGTGACCGATGTTAGTAAAACGTAATTTAAAGCAGAAGGGCAACACCTTACAAGGAGGAAAGACATGAGCAGAGTCTCCACAAAGGATGACTCGACCGAGCGCCCACTTATTGCAACTTCTGGCAGAAAACAAAAATGGCCCAGCTCGTAATATCTCAATGCAATCTGCAGGATAAGCCACTGGGCTTAACAAACTATAACTGTCAACTATGGGTTCCATCAAATAGCGTGGAACTTGGTTCAGAACCTACCCGTAACGACTTCCTGGGTGAATTATGTATGGATAAACGATTTTCTTCAAGTTTTGTTCCATTGAAAGCTCTTTGCCATTTTCACCAGTTCTCACCACAAACTCGAACCTCCAAAGGCGGTCTTCTGTAAGCCCAAACCGTCCACATACAGCCGCCCGTTGCGGATTGCAAAGGAATCTGAAGTCCTTGGGGAAGAACAGATCATAGACATCCTCAGAGGAGTAGCCCAGTTTCCAAAGCGGGAAATCTGGATGCGTATCCGGGGTGGGCACTTTCATGCGCCAATTTGTGGCGACCCAAGTCTCTGAGTACGGTGTCCTGTACACTTCATTAGACAGGCTTGACAGTTGTAGCTCTGCAACATACGCAGATGATTGTTCCATTACGATGCCTTTAGACTCGAGATATTTCTTTCGACAAAACCCAGTCTTACCGTCGGAGCCTACTAGAAATCTACCTCGAATGGTACCCTCCACCTGGTTTTGATCACGGTATGTTGCATAGACCCAATCAGCGTCCTCTGTAATACCAGTCAAAGTGCATCCCTCGCGAAGTTGGCACTTTGGCAAGCCTTTCATAACTCCTCGTATGTGTTTTTCAAGAACTGGTTGTTTGTGGCAAATAAACCCG
Source organism: Venturiaceae sp. KMAF11 (assembly GCA_023078705.1). Lineage (NCBI taxonomy): Eukaryota > Fungi > Ascomycota > Dothideomycetes > Venturiales > Venturiaceae > Venturiaceae sp. KMAF11. The sequence goes on from JALGOQ010000017.1 coordinate 1,490,492, forward strand.
ACATGGCCGGTACCGCCTTCTGATGTTCCATAATCCAATACCATGAAGGGCTTCTGCTGTAGATTGTTGTGCACGCCTCCCACAAAATTAAACTTGCCCATACATTGTCCAATGTCGGTATGAATCTGGTCATATATGCCGATACCTTGCAAAGCTCGTATGCCATCTTCATCCAACGCGATTCCTCTTGGATCATGTGTTATACCTTGCTCTTTGTCCAGGCAGATGTTTTGGACTCCAAGAAGACCCAAATTCGCTGAGAGCATCGCTCCGGTTGGTCCACATCCGCAGATGATGATGTCGGTAGTTTCCATGTTCAAAGGCGACGTCAGCACAGGTATCAAGAAACGAGATGTTTAACTAAGATGGATTTGAAGTTGAAGATTTAACGCGTCGTTAGTCACCTAGTACTTGACTAGAAGACTCGAGGTCGTCATCTAAATCTAGCTTCGGCACAACCGAATGAAGGGACTGGCAGCGCATTGCCATTGATGCTACCACAGCATTATCGTTTGTGAGATGTTCGGGAGATTGCCATCCCAGTGCCGGCGAGATGATACTAGCGCCATGCAAAGGGGTTTCCCCGCGTTGTCGTTGTGGAGAAGCCGAATCTAGTAGTCCGGGATTTGTGGAGATTGCCAGAACGCCATACAAAATCAATCGCTGTCCCCACCGCATTTTGGTTCATCAATTTCCTGCTCTCCAATTCACAATCGAGAAACACTCTCTGCTTAACTGCACCCATGGATTAGCAAGATATACACCATGGAAGGCGACTTCGGCCTTGGCGCAATCGAGGTCGAAACTCCACGGTATGTTTCTAATTTCAGATTCTATGGACATCTTTCCACTGCTGAGACTATGTTGCGTACTGATTGAATCGAAACTATTAATTAAGAGCGGAATTGTTGAATTCTCGATCGTACTCATGAGTCTCCAAGTCGACATCAATAACAGTTGCCTAAACTTCCGACAATTTTGAAGAAGAATTTAACATAAAACTTCTTGAAGGTTTCAGCATATCAGCGTCTCTATTCAGTTTTACGCAACATAGTCTTACGAAGTCTGTAAAATTTAGCTGCCGCCTGTCTAAAAAGCCTGGAAACTTGATCTTATTCATGCCATGCTAATACTGCAGGCAATTTACAGCACACCAAAAACTCCTACCAGTCGACGGAGGCGTATACCCAAGCGTGACCTAACATGTCATATTTGTTTGAAATCCTTCACCAAGACAGAGCATCTTGAGAGACATGTCCGATCCCACAACAAAGAGCGTCCATTTGTTTGTAAAATTTGCGGCGGCCGCTATTCTCGCAAGTCAGTCCTTCCTGTTTCTTTAACCAAGGCTACTATATTGGACACTGAATATAGTTTCTTAGTGATAGCTTGAAAAGACATCTCAGTATACATCCACCGCCAGCCGAAGTGTCGGGGAATGAACCCATATTGCAAGCCCCAAGTAATCAAGGCTCTGTCAACAACGTCGAACAAGATAGCCCCTGGCCGCACTTGATACCGAGGCCATCCATTCCGCCAGACCCAACAGCTCTCGTTGTTGTGCCTGAAGTCGAGTCAATATCTACCCACGAGGACACGCTGGCCTCGGCAGACTCCGAGTCGTATATTCAGTCTGCCCACGACATGTCCATCTCGACCACGCATGAGAGCGAATTGAGCCCATTCGATGTAGACTGCTCGACTTCATGGCTGCTTCCGCCCGATTTCGACATTGGAGCGATTGACGTCTCTCTGAATCTCCCAATATCAGAATGGGCTCGATACGAGATCATGCCCCAGTACGATCTTCTCACAAACATCGGATTGACAACTACTGAGGAGGGATCCATAGACCTCATGGCGCCTCTCACCAGTGTGAGCTGGTATACTCAATTGAGGTCTGAAGAATGGCGATCAGCAGCTCTCAGCCGTGCATGTTCACAACCACCCGGTGAAAACTTACACATCGATGAGGTGTACAGAGATAAGCTATCGCGCAAGCTACGTCTAAATGTTGTTGAAGAAACTCCGCTTTCTGTGGATTTCTTGAACCTTTGCCTGAGATTATACTTCCACAGATTTCATGCTGTGTTTCCAGTTGTGCATCAGGCAAACTTTCGTCCCACCTCCCAAAATGCACTCCTCTTCCTCTCCATGTGTTCCATCGGCAGTCTCTTCGTTGGAACTCCCACAGCAACCTCCCAAGGTCATAAGATCTTCACTCGGTTGAACAAAGCAATCCTTGCATCCTGGGAGACTCATCTTACGAGCTCAAAGGAGGAAGCATTGTCAATGGTCCAGGCGGCTCTCCTGGGGCAGACATTTGGAATGCTTTCCGGCAAATCCAATGATCTGGTCATGGTAGATGCATTCCAAGGCACTTTACTCGCATGGGCTCGCAGAGTCGGAGCCTTCATGGACCCAGATCCAGTCATACCATCTTCACAGTCAACTGATATCGCCTTGAGGCAAGATTGGTACAATTGGATCCACATGGAGCAAGTGGCGCGGTTGAGGATTGCGCTTCACGTGCATGACAATGAGCTGGCAGGTCTCTTCCAGCACGAACCACTTGCTCGGCACACCTTTGTTAAATACTCCACGATCGTCGATGACGCCCTGTTCGAAGCCAGTTCAGCTGAGGATTGGTTTGCGATCTTGGCAACGCGGCAATTCATCAAGGCACCATGCATAAGAGTTTCTCTTGACCCCGACCAATCTGTTCAGCCCCCCAACCGAGCTGCGATCCAATCACTTCATACACAATCACCTTTTGCCGCATATGGAATGCTAGCAAACATAGGCGCCTGCATCGCAGATGATCGCCGAGCAGGTCTCCTTTCCAACTCCCGGAAACAGAACTTTGTCGCGAGATTGATTCAATGGCATGAGATCCATACTGCCAGTTCACCTAAACAGGAAATGGACACATTCGCGCTCTCTGTTCTTTGGCATACATGTTTCATTGCCTTATTCTTGGACTTGGACATGCTGGAGCAAGTCTCTGGTAGGGACGGGGTTTATGTCTCGAATGCCATTCTTGAGTCTGCCCGGCAATGGGCAATTTCGAAGGATGGTTTGAGATGTCTCACCCACGGTCTGCTGTTACAAAGCCAGGTCGAATCTATGCGTATGAATTCGACACCTCCAATCCACGGTCCTCGGGGGCTTTTCATCGCAGGCCTGGTGTTGGTCACTTTCTATCGCTTCAACACATCGCCAGGACGAGTCAACGTATTGCAGCAGCATATTGCCGATTTCCCCGAGATTCAAGTCCTCAATGCCTCCCGAAACGGTCACAAGCTCGAAATATCGGGTCTAAGTGGAAAGTTTGCTCAAAACTGCGTAGGTCTGATATATGAAATTATCGACCTGCTCCGTAAAATGGGACGCTGGGGCATTTCAGATCAATTCGCTGATTTGCTAGGTTATGCGCATCGAACACATGGCAAAGCCGAGTTTTAGGAGAGTTCCACTTGCAAAGTCAGGAGGAATAGGAGAAAAATCCACTTTTGTCGATAAGAATGGGTACAATGTTGTGCGATCGCCCTTCAGCCGCTGCCGACCGATGATCAACCTTGATGAAGAGCAATCGCCCACATATTTCGAGAATGCACTGACCAGACAGATTGTCGCAACTCAGTTGAATCCACGAAAAGATCAACAATTACCTCGAAACTCTCGTCCACGGAAATTGGATTTTTGGTCAAAGCCGCGGGTGGGGAAAGTCGCCATCGATGAAGTGGAGGGATTGGAGGGCGGTTTGAGTAGAAACGGCTCAATCCTTCAAAATTCTTTGAGCTCGGACATACTATGAGGCCTATAAGCAAAAGGATCGGCCATTGGTCGTCTTTACTGTGGCAGTGATAACCCAGCTTGAGGTCTTCAATTTTTTGCTATTCCTACCATTTTGCGTTGCGTTCACATTATTTCAGTTGCACCAACACGCCGACGTCAAGCCGTACACAGTCACACCAGGGTGTTGCCCCAAACGGTCACATTGAATCGCGGCCAGCCAATCGTGACGGCGCCACTCGAATAGCTATGTTCACCAACACAGACGTGCCTCGCCCTCAAGTTACGCGGTAGTAATACAAGTTTGACTCCCATAAAATCGTACATCGCATATCAGACAAGCTAACACTCACAGCAGCTACGTCGACTACAGTATCAAACATGCTGCTCATGAAAAAAATTATATGGAGACAGTCACGGAGGTTCAAAGCGCTTCTCGTCTCTGCTTTCATATTTGGTCTGATCACCACCTGGTACTTCCTTTCCCTCCTTCCGGAACCAGTTCGAGATTCGAGCTTTGGAGTCCTCGGTCGACCACTTCAACCACAATACGCAATCGCCACGTTTCTCGCCGGAAGTTCTGCATCACAAGACGACGACAATGGCGACTACTTCATCGCTACTCGGATCCTGACCTACCAGCTGCTGCATGCCAATGAGACACGCTGCCATGACCCTACCATTCCATTTCTAGTTCTCGTCACATCGATAGTGTCTGAAAAGAAACGGAGACGGTTGACGTTAGATGGCGCTCTTGTCGTGCCCGTTGAAAATATTCCGCTGCGTTGGTGGATCAAAACAGGCGTCACTCGGTGGGCTGACCAGTTCACCAAACTTCGTCTTTTCGAAATGATCGAGTACGACCGAATCCTCTTCATAGATGCCGACACCCTGGTCACTCGTCCTGTCGACGCTATTTTCGATGAGCCAAACATCCGCACGCCCTATTCGGCTCTCCTTGATCGCAAGAAGACCATCAAATCTGATGAGATGGGTCGTCTCCCAGCTGAATATGTCTTTGCAGCCCGTTCGGATAACGCGTTGACAGGCGAACGCGATCATTCGTTCCCTCCACTTCCGACCAACGTCTTCAGTGCCGGTTTCTGGGTTGCTGCTCCATCACTTGAGATGTTCAACTACCTATTGTCTGTGATGAATCACTATCGCCGCTTTGATCCGCACACTATGGAGCAGAGTCTTTTGAACTATGCTTTCTGGCGCGATGCGGCTATGCCTTGGATTGAACTGGACTACCACTGGAGCGCGACTTGGCCCAGTGAACGGGATGTTGAAGGTGGTGTTGCGACTTTGCATGAGAAGTTTTGGAGTACAGGACCTGATAAGCTGCGTGAGAAATGGCATGATGCCAGGCGAAGTATGGAGGTTTATTACGAAGCCAGAGAGTGATAGAGATGCCACAACTGGTGAGCCATGAATGAGACGAAGCGATGCCTTTGAAGGAGTACAAAGCACAGAAATATTGGCGTGGGACCTTTGAGTTACTTAACTCTATAATCAATACCTAAAACGGTGATGAAGGGCATCAAACTCCCGACACGCTTTTCTTCTTCGTCGCCATAAATATTCCATGCCTTATAAAGAAGAACGCAGTTAAAGCCGCTCCAGCATCTACTTTTCAAACAAATAGCACCGCGACATACCACGTGCCACAATCCCTCATCTCTTTCCAAACCCCAAGGAATACAACCTATTCCATCTGTGCCCCAAGTCCAAGCTCAATCCTTCTCCGCCTACCAATCGGACTCCAACAAAATAAAACAAATTCACAAGGTCCAAATCCTTCACAATCAATATTAACAAAAATAGAATAGGTACACGAGGATTCGCTTCCGAGGATGTTTCTAATCGTCTCGAAACATTATCTCGTCCCTTGCACTTTTGTTATCTCACTCCGCTCTCGTCGAATTTGAATTTCATGATATCAACCACACTCGTTCATGAGGCCGCCTTGACGAAGACCGCCACTTCCTCACAGTGTTTCTTTCCTTGCATGACCCTCACATCGCCACCTCCATCACCACCCCCTGGAATGCACCCATCCCCCACCAAACCGCCCATAAGAATGGCAGCATTCCGCCACCGCTCCCACTCAACCCTCCGCCGCCTCGCCCGGCGCCTCTCAAAAACCTACCTCCTCCAAATCTCCATTCTCCTACTGGCCCTCCAAACCACCCTCGAAATCCTCCAAATAAAAACATGGCACACGAATCAAACCATCCTCCTAAACAGTTCAAAGCTATCACACTCACCAGCACACCACCATCACCATTCGCGACACGGGAAAATATTTATTACGAGTTTGCATTGGAATAATGAGGCTTTATTACCGCGATGGAGCGAGGAGCTGCTGAAATTAATCGAGGTGTTGGGACGGGAGAATGTATTTGTTAGTGTCTTTGAGAGTGGGAGTTGGGATTCCAGTAAGTCTCTTTTGAGGAGTCTGGATGGAGAGTTGGAGACTAGGGGTGTGAAGAGGAACATTACGTTGGGAGAGACGACGCATGAGGAGTTTGTTTCGCAGAGGCCAACTGGGGAGGAAGGGTGGGTGAGGACGGGGAGGGGCAAGGAAGAGATGAGGCGGATTCCGTATTTGGCGAGGCTGAGGAATCAGGGGTTGGAGGAGTTGGGGAGGTTGACCGACGGGGGAGAAAGGTTTGGGAAGGTTTTGTTTTTGGGGGATGTGGTGTTTAGTGTGAGTTATGAAGAGTTTTGGTAAGAGTTCGGCTAATGAGATTATAGGTCGAAGATGTACTGACATTGTTGAATACGAATGGAGGCGAGTATGCTGCGGCTTGCTCGTTGGATTTCTCAAAGGCGCCTGCTTTCTATGATACCTTTGCATTGAGAGATTCGGACGGCAACGAGCATGCTACTGAGACATGGCCTTACTTTCAATCACACGTGTCAAGGAAGGCCATGAAGAAGATGGAACCCGTGCCAGTGAAGAGTTGCTGGAACGGAATAGGTAAGCGAACGTAGCACTAGCTGCAAATCATTGTACTGACATTATCTAGTCTCCATGCCCGCTGAGCCGTTCGTTTCTACACAACCTCTTCGTTTCCGTGGCGTTCTCGACAGCCTAGCCGCATTTCACGTCGAAGGATCCGAATGCTGTCTCATCCACGCCGACAACCAAATGTCCCAATCCAAAGGCGTTTTTTTGAATCCGAATGTCCGGGTAGGATACAACCTCGCAGCGTATGATGCGGTCCACCCTCATGGCCCTTGGCTCTCCTCTTTCGATATCTTCGCTGGCCTCTGGAAGAACCGACTCAGTCGTTGGGCATCGATACCGTGGATCAAAAGACACAGAATCTCAATCAGGTTGAACTTGTGGAAGAATCAGGAACCAGAATCTCAGGAGCCTGGAGAGATTTGTCTGAACGATGAAATGCAGGTGCTCGTTGAGAACGGATGGGCTCATGTGTGAGGGCAAGCGCAGCATGAAATGGACATCGTTTGATTCGATCTCAAGTCGGAAACGTTAGATCAGTGAAGTCAAGCAATTTTCTCCTCCTTTCTCATCGACTTCTCCCAGAGAACAGTCGCAAGCGTGGCGAAGGCACCGATTCCCTCCCAAGCAGCGGGTAACCTCCAAAGCCCACCCAAACTCGCAAAGACCGTCGTGGTGAGCAATCGCATTGGAATTGTCGCGATGAAGAAAGTGTGATTTTCTTGGTAGGCTGCAAGGAGATAGTACAATCCCATTCCTACTGCTGCGAGTCCATTGCCATAAACTGTCGGAAGCGCATCTGATGGAAGCGCAAAATTGGTGGTGAAAGTGGCTGGAGAAATTAGAGTGGAGGCGCCGGCGATAAGGGACGTGAATCCAAAGAGGGCGATTGTGAGAGCTGGAGCAGAAGGCATGGTAGCGACTGATTGCCGTTTGTGGGAACAGTGGTTATCTGTGTTTATATGGAGGAGAGTTTGAGGTATTGCGATCATATATGCCAATTTGGAGATTGCGAATTGCCCGGATGCGATTCTAGCCGAGGGCGGAACACTTTGCTGTAACCAGAACCAGATCTTGATCTTGAGGATGATTAGGAATCTCTTCACGAGTTCAATCGTGGAATGTGGATGACGACTTGGATCGGAATTTCCTCCTTTATCAGATTTTACAAAGGCTTCTATCACTAGTATGTAAAGGGGGTTGGGAACGAGATATACGACGAGTAGCGAGTCATTGAACATCTTCACCCTATTATTCTCTCAATGTGCTTTCTTTTCTCCACTTGCATCATCTCTACCAGCTCCATCTACCTTGGCATGTGTCTGACCAACTGATAGGCTCTGCCATAGTTCAGGAGGGGTGCGGAAGAAGGAAGTATATACCATAGGCAGGGAACTTCTTGAGCTCATCCCAATTCTGATCCATGCATAATTGATATGCTCTCTCATGAGTACCGAGATCCATGAAGATTCGATGTTCCTTGCCTGAAGCGTCTTTGAAGGTCATCAATTGGGGCTTGTTGTAGCCTGTGATTATACGTTTGGTGCCGTCTGTGTCGATGAAGATGTCGGTTTCGTGGTTGGTAATTCTTGACAATGGGAAGAGGTGGGTGAAGGTTTGCGAAGAATCAATTTAATTCACTGATATGGATGAATTTATCTCTCTACAAGCACCTTCGACTGTGAAGTTGATCCTCTCCACTCGAAAAGTTGATATGCAAAAGGCCCCGAGCTTGGACGCTAAGAAAAAAAGTTCGAACCCTCACATCTCGAACTCTCGAATCTACAACTTCCGAACAAACACTGCCCAACCGTCGCAATGGCTCCAGAAACCACCAAAACAAAGCGCAAGAGTAAGTTACCCTCTTCGAACCCCTCAATTCATACTGATAACCCTCGCAGGCCTCGACCGCAAGGTCAAAACAACCGAAGACGCTCCTCCCGCCAAAAAAGCCAAGACATCCACCGAAGCTCCCAAACCCGAGAAAGTGAAGGCTGCAGCCGAGGCGAAGAAGAATCGAAAGAGGGCTGCTGATTTTATTGAGGGTCCTGAGGTTGAGGTGGAGAAAGAGGAGGGTGCGCCTAAGAAGGCGAAGAAACAGAAGGTTGTTGCGCCTACGTTAGAGAGTGCTGTTGAGGAAAGTGTTGCGGCGCCAAAGGCGAAGAAAGGGAAGGGTGATAAGAGGAGTAAGAAGGTTGAAGAGATTGTTGAACCTGCTGCAGTTGTGGAGGCCGTGGAGGAGAAGCCCGTGAAGACGAAGAAGAGCAAAAAAGCTGAGAAGGCGGAGGAACCTGCCGAGGCTGTCGAAGCTGTTGAGGAGAAGCCTGCCAAAACAAAGAAGGCGAAGGCGGAAAAGAAGAGCAAGAAGGTCGAGGAGGTCATCGAGCCTGCTGTAGAGGCTGTAGAAGAGGCCCCCGCGAAAGAGAACAAAGAGAAGAAGGCCAAAGTTGACAAGAGATCTAAGAAGGCTGCTGAGCCTGTCGAAGAAGCTGAGGTCACTGAGCTTGCCGAAGAAACCACCATCGTCACGCCCAAATCAAAGAAGGCCAAGGTCGACAAGAGGACGAAGAAGGCCGCGGAACCTGTCGAGGTCGTTGAAGAAACTACAATTACTGAAACCATCAAGCCAAAGAAGGGCAAGGCCGCCAAGAAGGACGCAGCCCCCGTCGAGGTCATCGAAGAGACTATGATTGTCGAAACTGCCAAGCCAAAGAAAGTCAAGGCAGAGAAGGCCACAAAGAAGGTCGTCGAGGTCACAAAGGAAGCTGAGGTTGCCCCAGTATCCATCCTGAAGAAGGGCAAAAAGGCAGCAAAGGAAGAAATGGAAGCCCTCCCAACTTCCATCTCGAAGCCAAAGAGGAGCAAAGCCGACAAATCTTCCAAGACGAATGGCACCAGTGAGGCACTTGTGCCCGCCGAATCATTAGAAGATGCATTTGACGGGTTCTCCTCTGGCGAAGAAGACAACATTGCAGACCAGACAGCAGCACTACTCGCCGGCTTCGAAAGCACAGATGAATCAGAAGCCGAAGATGAGGGCATGCCACTCAACCAAGTTCCATCCGTCAAGCTCACAAAGGAATCGAAGAAGGCTTTGGCAGCTGCTAACAAGGACGGAGACGATGCCCCAGGCACAATCTACGTTGGGTACTTTTTGTATTTCGCTTTTTCGAAGATCCAACCAGCTAATTCTTGACAGCCGCGTTCCCCACGGGTTCTACGAACACCAAATGAAAGCCTATTTCTCCCAATTCGGCGAAATAAACCGTCTCCGTCTCTCTCGCAACAAGAAAACCGGCGCCTCAAAACATTTCGCCTTCATCGAATTCGGATCATCTGAGGTCGCTGAGATCGTCGCACGTACAATGAATAACTACCTCATGTTCGGACATATTCTCAAAGTACGAAAGATTCCAGACGAACAAGTTCACAAGGATTTGTGGAAGGGCGCTGGAAAGAGATTCAAGGTTATCCCACGTGCCAAATTGGCAGCGAGAGATCTGGCACAACCCAAAGGCCGCGATTACTGGAAGAAGAAGGTCGAGAGCGAGGAAGCCACACGAAAAGAGAAGAGCGAGAAGTTGAAGGAGTTTGGGTATGAATTTGAGATGCCTGCCGTAAGGAAGGTGGAGGATGTGCCTATGAAGGGGACGGATGATGCTGTGAAGGCGCCTGAGGGTGCCGAGGTTGCGGTGGTAGATGCTATGGTTGTTGGTGAGGCTGAAATTGAGCCTGTCGTCGTCCAGGCTATTGAGTCTGCTGATGCTGTTGTGGTGGATCCGGTTGAAAAGGAGGTTATGAGTGTTATTGCTAAGAAGAAGGGGAAGGGAAAGGGGAGTGAGATTATCGGGGATGCGGTTAGGGTTACTAAGAAGGCTAAGAAGGAGAAGAAGGTTAAGGCTTGAGGGAGTGGGTGGCGAGATGTTCTTTTGGCGAGTTGGTGTTTTTGGCGTTTGTCGGATTCTTCCTCTCTATGAGTTATGAGAAAGCAGGGAGGAAAGCATAGAGTACAAAAGGTCCGTTTATATTCTTGAGCTTGCCGTCTTATCATTTACTTCATGCCCTCATGTTTCTAACGGTTTTTCTCATACTAACTCGGGCATCTCATCTTCTTCTTCATCACTCTCTTCTTCTTCCTCGTCATCATCATCCTCCCCTCTCCTTGTAATCCCAAGTCTAGCCATCAACTCTTCAACACCGGCACCTTCCATCTCGGCATCTTCGCCATCCCCGAGTCCACCGGCTAATTGCAATCCCGCAATTTCCCGCATCAATTCTTCTAGTTCTGGACCTCGTAGATTTCCCAGAACTTCGAGGCCAGGGGCTACTCTCGTCATTCCTCTTCCCAGTCCACCAACTCCGCCAGAAGGGTAAGGGTCGTAACTTGAGATGTTGTCGATGGGTGGGAAGGGGTCCCACGTTGGTCTCGGACCTGGCGATGGTTTTGTCCCTATCCCTGCCTCTGCGCCTTCGATGTGGCAATTTGAGAGGAGGCGGAGGTAGGAATCGTTCTCGGTGAGGTAGATATGTCGTGCCTCAGCAACAGAAACACGATCATCCACGCCTGCAGTCGAAAGATCCTTAGTCTTTGCCGCCGTTCCAACAAGAAGAGCTGTTGCTTCGGGAACGAGCCAAAGGTCTTTTGCGCGGGTGACGTAGAGAGTTGTGAAGAGTGCTTCGCGGGGGGAGGTTGGTTCGTGGTGGGACCAGAGGGCTGGAGGGATGGGGTCGATATCTAGGGAGCGGAGGAGGGAGTGGGCTAGGTGTGGGGAATCATGTATCGCGGCGCTCAGTTGTTCTCTGGCTTGTTCTTTCTGATCGGTCTGTAGGAAGGAGAGGGCGAGGGAGTATGAGATGTGGGCGTGCCACGGTTCTTCTGTTTTCCAGTTTAGAGAATCAAGGCTCAGGAGGTCCAGGTAAGGCTGCCCTTGTTGAGCGCGGAGGGCGTATTGATCCAAAACCAATTTCAGAGCGTATGGATCTTCCTCTGGTGCCATGCTGAGTAATAGTTTGGCCCATTCATAGACTGTGCGCCAGGTTGAGCGCATGGAGATGTTTTGGATGTACCGCCATACACCCAGAAAGAATTCTCGATTCTCTGGACGTCGGAAATCGAGACGGGCTTTTCCGCCGATGAGGGAGTGGGAGAAGGTACTGTGGACCGCTCTACCAAAGGAAAAGAGTACACGTTCAAGCATGTCCCCCGCTTCAGCATGCTGCCCTTGATGTTTCATTATTTCCGATACTTGAAGCAGCGTAGCGATATGATACGGATTCTGCTGCAACAACGCAACCATACGATTATGATCCATACTCGCCACCGCAACCTCGTAATCGCGTTGGGCGGATTGGTAGGCAGTGGAGTGAATGAATTTGTATTCAATTGTACCGTCTTCTCGCTTGGAGACGATTTCCATGCCTAGGCCACCTGTTGTTGCACGGGGCCATTCTTCTTTTCCTTGGATGAAAATATTGCGGCGGAGACTTAAGGCTGGGAAACCGCGGTCTGGTTCGGCTTGTCCTCTGCGGCCGCCTCGACGGGCTGGTTGAGGTGCTCGTCGTTCGGCGTCGACGGCATCGCGGCCGAAAAGGCGGCGCATTTCGTTGGCTACGTGGAGGTTTTGGGTGTTTACTGAGAGGAGTTGATATTCTTTGTCAGACGGGTAAGACCCAACGGATTTGGTAGACGCTTCTGTGCCAGGCTGGTAGTTTGCTGGTTTGGTTTTGTCGTTGGCTATAGCTAAAGCTAATTCGGCGTCAAAGTCAGATTCGTCGTCATCTTTTTCGTCCACCTTGCTCACGGCTTTTGCCTTCTTCTTCTTCTTCTTTTTCTTCTTGCTCGATTTGGTTGCTGGTGGCGTTGCAGCCCTGGGCTCTTCTTTCACTGGTTTAGCATTCTCTTTTTCGGGTTCGTCATCACCCTCATCGTCATCCTCATCTTCTTGGTCGTTCAAAAGTGCGAAGAGACTTTGCTGAGTGGGTTTTGATGGTCGCTGCTCCTCTTCCTCTGACTCCTCGTCTATTTGCTCGGCCTCCTGTAGTGCCCTTTGCTCTTCTAGCTCGCGCTGAGCTTTCCGTAAGGCCCGAGTTGACATCTTGGCTGAAGTGAAGAGGTCTATGTAGAAGTTTTTGGATTGTGGGCGATCCTAGTCTTTTAAATCCCTCTACTGAAGGTGTTATCGTCGGTGGCAAGGAAATGGCATGCGGTGTCCTAATTGATTTCCAATGAAGAAATACCCAACAATCCAATCGCTACTCTCAGTTATTGAAATTGTTCTTCTCGCGTCCACAGACTTGGCGTAGATATTCGTATCTTTTTGGCCGTCAGAATCAAGAGCCGTAGGTACTGAAATGGATCTGGCTTGCTGAGGAATTTGCCAGATCCGACGGTACGAAATGTATTGAACTCCCTATGAAAACTCACTCCAGATACTCCAAGCTCTTCAAGTTTGATTCGAAAGGTTTCCGTGTAGTTTGCTTGACTTGTGTTACTGAGTTCGCGATATTCGAAATCAAATAAATGTCAATGTCATCTCTCGGCAATTCAACCACCATCATCCATGCAACTTTGATCGTCAAATCGATTATCTCCAGCCCTCGATCCTCCTCTACTCCCTTTCTCTAGAAATACAATTACACTCACTTGTCCAATGCGTCGAGCGGTTTTTCAAGCCCTACGCTCTACCCGTCGTCCACTCGTCCGCAAGGCACCCAGCCACCGAACAGCTCTCATCGCGCCCTCAAGCCATGCAATAACACAACGCTTCCTCTCCTCACATCGTGTACAAGTCGTGCAGTCATCGATGCATATTCGACGCTTCTCAGTAGCTCTCGTGACTGCGGCCGTAGCTTCTGGTGCTTGGTACTATAAACAAGGCTCCCAACAATCCAGCAACGTCTCGACCTCTGCTGGATCGAACGGGAAATCTGCTTCTGTGGTCTTGACGGACGCAAGCTCACAGGTTGCTCAATCCACGAGGAAGGCTTTGGTTGTGGAACAAGGGCAGCTGTATTCTGGGACAATTGTTGGGGACGGACCTGTATCAAAGGACACGGACGAGAGTGGGCGGAAGGTGATCGAGATGATGACCCCAGAGCAAGTCACGAAGAAGTTGAGGACGAATGAGGAGTCGTACTTGATTGGGAGAGGCAAAGGCGTGGTCAGATATGATGTGGTTCAGATTCCTAGCAACGACCCGATTGAGGATGACCACGCCGAGAAGATCATCGAGGTCCCTCAGACTACTGCTGCTACGGATGATGGCACTGCTACTAGCGATTGGATGTTCTGGGGCGTTTTTGATGGTCACAGGTAAGTCAGGAATTCGCAACAGCATGAGGTTTTGCTAACGACACCAGTGGTTGGACGACTTCTGCCAAACTGCGCCAAACTTTGATATCCTACGTCGCTCGTGAGCTCAATACCACCTACATTGCCGCTCTAGCAAATCCCGCCGTCACCTTCCCAACCTCCGAATCCATAGACCATGCAATCAAGACAGGTTTCATGCGTCTTGACAATGAGATCGTCCACGAATCAGTCACAAAGGTCAATCAGGCAAAGTCCAAGCGAGTAGCAGCAGAATTGCTAGCACCAGCACTATCAGGTTCATGCGCCCTCCTCTCCTTCTACGATTCCCGCTCCAAGACCTTGAAAGTAGCATGTACAGGCGACTCCCGTGCTGTGATCGGTCGCCGAGGCGCAAACGGCAAATGGACCGCGACACCCCTCTCAGTCGATCAAACTGGTGGCAATAAAGAGGAGGAAGCACGTCTACGAAAGGAACATCCTGGTGAACCGAACGTGGTTGCCCACGGCAGAATCTTGGGTGGTTTGGAGCCATCACGAGCCTTTGGAGATGCATTCTACAAATGGAGCTTGGATGTGCAAGAGAAATTGAAGAAGAGTTATTTCGGACGGACCCCGCACAAATTATTGAAGACTCCGCCCTATGTCACGGCGGAACCCATCATCACGACTACAAAAGTCGAGCCCCAGAATGGAGACTTCGTAGTCATGGCCACGGATGGGCTTTGGGAGATGCTCACAAACGAGGAAGTCGTTGGTCTTGTCGGACAATGGCTTGAAGCACAAGGATCACACGCTAACGGATCTGCTTCTTCGTCGTCATCAGCGTGGTTGAAGTCTTGGTTTTCCACTCAACCAAAGGGACAATCGAAGGGATTACCAGTTGAAGACAAGAAAGGCGGTGATCCTGGGGGACAACGTGCGCCTATTCGACAGCTGCAGTGGGGTATCGAGGGTGGAGCGGAGAGATTCGTTGTCGAGGATAAGAATGCTGCGACGCATCTTGTAAGGAATGCGCTTGGTGGCAAGGATGAGGATCAGCTTTGTGCATTATTGACGTTGCCCAGTCCGTATTCGAGGAGATATAGGTAAGTTTTCCTCAATCCGCTCGTAATAGGTTGTTACTAACTTGTTCTAGGGACGATTTAACAGTTGAAGTAATCTTCTTTGGTGAGGGACCGGCTAGTGGCAATGTTACGTTGAATGAGGAGGCGAGTGCGTCTGCGGCTCCTGAGGAGGTCAAGGCGAAGTTGTAGATTGGTGGGATAGATCTTGGTAGTAGTGGATGATGAAAAGAGATAGATCATCATCTTCGCGTGTATAGATACCCGATATATTTATGGAGATTGCTTGAATTAGCGTTATATCAAGACGGTATCAAGTAGACCTCTAGGTCTGAGATAAGTCTGGCGTCTGGGATAGTATGTAGGAATTGATTTTTGATTCATTTGCAAGTGAGCTGGTTCTAAACTTGCCTTGTGCTGTGTGACTTGTACATTCTTGTTGCAGTGGGCTTACAGCTATGTAGGATGGAGATGACTTTCCCGGGTTGAAATCGAAAGCCGATGAATTCCTGGTAATATGGTTTTGTAAATTGTCAGGAATTTTGAGATGACTTTAGAAGAACACGATAGGGATGTGTGAATAGCCCATGCGACCGGTCACCGCTCTTGGAGGTTTCATTCAGTATTAGTGGGAAAAAGAGACGGAATTGGAGAGTATTTGGAGAGGGTGTCATGTCTGAGGCATAAGTTGGTTTGGTCTGACTGAAGGAGACTGAGGATCGGAATGGGATGGTTAGGTGAGTGGGTGAAGTAAGAGACGAGATGAGGTCTAGAGCGTGTTTGACTAATGTGTCCTATCAACGTATCGAGGTCGTTTAGATGCTGGGCTGCTATCGTGGCGGACTTTGATATTCGCTTTGGTGGTAGAGTTTTTGAAAGTTGCGTGGTTTTGAATGACGAAGAGATATCATGTTGTGGTATGGCGGAAGGAGGATTGTGAGAGGGGAAGGTAAAGAAGAGAGAGAGGAATTTTTGATATTATTTAGTACTTGGAAGGAGAGACGGCTTGGAGCGGGTTTTTAGCTATGGGAAATTCAAACTCTGAAGACGGTAACAGTCACTTGCCCTTGAAATTCTGAATTGAGAGTACGGAACTATGGCAATCAATATCAGTGATGTCCAAAAGAGGAATCTCGGACGTGAGGTGACTCAGTAGCAACTGACAAACCATAGTATGTTTATGGATTCTGTTCCATTCTTGAGTAATGACCGAGGCATGGACTGTTTAGATAGCGTACATTCGATTTCGGAAAATAGTTTCGAAATTGTTGGCGATTTAAAAAATAACATTGCCAGGAGTTTATCGATATCATTGTCGAGTTGAAGTGTGTGTTATATTGAGTTTAGCATTCTCGAGGGCGGAACTTTTGTGAGCAGAATTTTACAGACCATCTCCTGCAAGGAATAAGGAGGCGTCGAGCACGAGTCCCGTGCTGATATATGCCAAGTTACGGGTGCAATAGCAGATGTGGGAGAGTGGGGCGTGAAACAATTCATCGTTGCCGTGAGAGCATCTCGAACAGGGAGCTCAGATTTTCGTTGGAATCATCTAATAGCTAAATATCTCCCACCGAGACACAAGCCAATAATCCTACCATCCCATTCTTGAATCCATCCTTTCCTTTCTCCCATTGTGGTGAAATACAAGATGACGCCGACCCCACGGGCAATTGATGCAGGAAAACACGAAGAGCATGAGTGAAAATGCTTAGTCGAAAAGTCCGAATCCCATATCGTCGTCTGACTCTTCCTTCTCTGTGTTGTGCGTTAGTCCTGCTATTTTTTTAAATTCAAGGTGTCGGTGGACGTACCCTCTTCCTTCTCCTCTTCCTTTGCGGCCTCTGCTGGTGCACCTGATGCGTCGGCGGCACCACCTGCGGCTGGGGCAGCAGCGGCTCCTCCACCAGCTCCGATGTTGAGGATGATGTCCTTCAAGTCCTTGCCATCAAGTGCCTGCGATCCGTTAATTCCAGGTCCTATCCCATATCTTGTGCCGTAGTTCCAATTCGTACCTTGGCCATGAGGGATGCCCATATTGGCTCGACATCGGGGACGTTTGCGGCTTTGATGAGGGTGTTGAGCTTGTCGGACTATGCGACCATTAGTATTTTTTTCGCCATGTGCGTAAATTTGGCGGCGGGGCACTCACGGTGATATCGACACCGTCGTCGGCGAGGATGATGGCAGCGTAGGACGCGGCGAGCTCGGCGGTAGACATTGTGAAGTGATACGTGTGTCTGGACGTAATGTGTATGGAAGAGAGTTCGTGGTTGCGATTCGAGCATCCCACAATGGGCTCTTGAAATTCGAATTCACGCTAGGGGGTACATTTCTCCGGTATTAGTCAGCTACAGCTTGGGAGCGGCAGTCACTTATCTGGGAGCGCGGGTCACACTTTCCCCGCTTGAGGCTCGACATCATTCCTCCAAGGCTTGCATAATAAGCAAGCAATACCCTGATCTCCCACTAGTTTCTTTCTGCAAACACAAACACCTCACTTCACTTGACTTAATTTCATTCCTGTCCCATTTTGAAGCCATGACAGACTCGCCGAGGTTCCAATTGCCTATCGATCCGGAGGAACGGCCCATCGAGGGGCAACTCCAACAAATCCGAACGAAACTGGAATTGTTGAAGCAGGATAAGACAGTCTATGTCAAATCAGAGGATGTTGTCAAGCTGTACGAAGAAATCATTCAGCAGGTCCATGCTCTCAATACTATCAGGAAGGCAAAAAACAAGCCTGATGAACAGAATAGAGGTATTTCACATCCCAAAGCTGCTGGTCACGTCCCTCGCCTTTTGTATCCCAACTGAGCTCAATTCACCTCTGATGCTTGGTGATTTTCTACATACCAAGGCATTTCGCTATCGCCCCAACATTGGGGCAAAAACATGGCGAGATCGTGGAACGTCGAAAGTGGCAACGATTACCAAGCCCAGATGACTAACACCATCTAGTGGACATCATATTGGACGACTGCTTCTCGTTGATATCCCTGGCTTTCATGACGATCGGCAAAAACAATGAAGCACCTGCAATATATTCTGTCGTCGCCACCATCAAGCGATTACTGGATCATCTAAAGGAGGCTGCATTCTACCAAGCCAAAGATCTTGCTGGCATCAACGCACAACTCCAAGAATTCCGAGATAACATCGAGCGATGCAAGGGAAACTACGACGCTGCTTTGACGACTATCTTGGAGGCCCGGATAGCTGTATGCCAAAAGACTGCAAACGAATTGTCAGAAATCCTTGGCCACCTGACTCCAGAATTGGCACCGAAATGGGAAAAGCTCGTCTCAATATTGCGAATGCTTTCTGCATGCAACACTCGCTCGACATATCCAAAGAAAGAAGTTGAGGACCTGAAACTACAGATCAAGCAAATTCAAGAAAGTCTTCCCGCTGTTGCTCCAACTGATGAGCAATCACTGGTGGAGAGATACGCTGAAAAACTCCGACTCGCAGCCGATGCATCGAAAGCGCCACCAGAACAACTTGTCATGGATCTGCTAGAGCGTTGTCAGTTGTGGGCAAATTTGATCGAGAAGCAACCGGGATATATCGATGAACGTTTCCGAAAGCCATACGAATACTTGAAGAATATTCGAGACAACCTGGAAAGCCGATCTTTACTACAAGCTTGGTCCTTGCGAGAAACCGATCTCTTTGACTACCAGCGAAAATTGGATCGTATTGACGAGGCTAGAACTGCTGAAGGCAATTTTTTGGACGAGGAGGGCAATCCTGCTTGCTTGCAGACACAGAGGGTAGGTTGGATGTTTAGCAAACAACAACTTTTGCTGACATAGTGGCAATAGACACTTTTGTACCTCCTGCGAAAGAGCTACGCACTCATCTACCAGCTTCTAACATCCTCGGAGCCAGTCTCAGAAGCTCTTCTACCTATCTACAACCAACTCAAGACTTTGAAGCGCTGCCTACGAGAGGTCCAAAAAGCCGGTGGAATTTCTTCGCCTCGCGAGTTGTACCCCTACAGCATGAAGGCAAGTCCATTGCTATAGACTCGGTGGCCATGCACTGACTTTTGACAGCTCAACTCCATCGACAACATGAAGAAGGACGGAAAATTCATGGTCGGTGATGATATTCCTGATGGTCAGGGCGCTGTCATCGCCTTGATGGAAGAATGCTTCGAACTGTCGTATCAATTGCGAGAGCAAGCTGAGGAAGCCAGTGAAGAGGCGGAGCCAGAAGTTCCTGTTCCAGCGCCAGCAGTGGCTGTTTAAAAATCGCCAGCACTGATTTATAGGTTTGCGATAATTGACGAATAAAGTCTGGGATCAAGGAATGTTATGTTACTCGAATATGGAGTACGCGATATGATTCGACGCGAGACGTTGCTTATTGAAAATGCAGACAACACAATGGGTGGAAACAAATTCTGGCCAAAATGGGTATCTGCATACTCTTTCACTGAACAAGGACCACACTGCACAGCACGCAGAATGGTATTGTAGTAGTCAATGTAATCATGAATCAATCTGTATATTACCCAAATAATCTTCCTTGTCCTCATCGTCGCTGCTTGTTGCATCTGTGTCTTTGAACCATAATCTGTCGCCGTAGGAGATGCCTGGAAAGTTTGCGATTTAGTCATTTGTCCCATACAACGGTACGGATGGGAATAAAAGAGAGAAAGAGGGAAGAAAAGGCGGCATGGAAGGGGTGATCAGTAGGAGCGAAAACAGGCACGGCGAAAGCCTCAAAAATGGGCCTGTTTTTGCTCCGACGACTGGGATAGCCAAGAGGAGAGACTGACACAATTCCTCACCCACTTCAATCTCGCGGAGGGCTTTGTAGATGACGACTGCGCGGGCGATGTCTCGTTCCCAACCTACGTTTTGGTGGAGGGTGGAGTGATTGAACATTGAACCTAGGCCGAAGACAATGGCTTGTTCTGTTCTTGTTTTTGGGTTATTTTTGGAGAGGGTGGTTACGGGCCAGTTACTGAGGAGGTTAGAGAGATGTGGGTGTTGAGGAATGAAAAAAGGAAGTGGATAGAAGAAGGAGTTTTCAGATGGTTTGAGTTGATAGATGTGTCGAACAAGTTATTGAGTGCTTTGATATCCTGCTGCGCAATCGATCCAAAGTGCCAGGATTCTCAGGATGGCTAGTCTGATAGGCGGTGCTGGGATGTTGTTGCGATTACTTGAGAACTCCACCGGCTCTGTTCTATTTCTTTGGCATATTTTTTGGGAGACTTACTATGTGTAGTGGTACAGTGAAGATTCTTGTGACCTTGCGGGGTCTGAGGGTGGGAGGATGAGAATTGGACATGTTTCTATGATTGTGTGACGAGGGATTGGCAATGTTGCGAAGATGCCTCTGCCTGTGGATTGATGTCAGCTTTTCGTTTTCACTGTCCATAGGGCAAGTGGTTGATGTTGATGTGGCTCTCCAATGAAAAATGTGAAGATGACGAGGAAAAGAATGCTTGAAAAGGTCTTCGCGATCAAAGCGACAGATCAAGACTTCTGCCCTCCAGAAAGGCTTTAGCTGGGGGTCGTGATTCTTTTCGAGTCGCAGGAGACTTATCCAAGTTTATACTTCAGGAGAATGTTCATAATTTATCGCTGTCGAGGATAAGATTGATTCTTTCGTGATAGATCTTGTACCGATTGATACAGATGATCTTGCCATCATGATCAGGAGAATCGGAGTGCGAACTCCCTCCCGTCATAAACCTGGTCGTGTTCTCCAAGCTCTTTCGAGGCGCTCTAACCGCCCACGCCGTTTTCAAAATTTGATACCCCTATTATTCAACGGTGGAGGTTGATATCACTCACGTCCCAACTGTATCACCACCACTAAAATAGTATATTCGGCCTACGTTTTCCGCCAACGGCTGCAAGCTTCCGGGTGTAATCCGGTCTTTGTGATTGCAACAGACACGAAGTACAGTCTGTGCCACGACTTGGAGTACGATAGAAAGTAAAACGGGAGGCACCAGGAAAAGGAAAGTGGTAGCAAAGCAAGGGAGGGTATTACCTTTCGGTGTATCTAATCTCAATTCCAGCCCCGCAAACCTCTGCATCAACATGCTGCTCTCAATCTCGACAGTCTGGCCGTTTGAAGGGTCCGTGTCGTTCTTGCCGCCCATGGCTAGCAAAGGCTAGCCACAAGAAGCAAAGGACGACGTTAAAATAAGGATCGATAATTCGGAAACAGTGTCTTCCGTTTTGAGAAGCTCAGATACGAAGATTGAAAGCCACCAGATGCGGGTGGACAGAACGTTTTTAAAAAGCAACATCATTGTGGAGAAGAGCTTGGTCACTGGACCCTTGTTTTCAATGATCATCCTCATCGTCGGCGTCTGGCTTCAGCCACAATTCCACCACAACCTCACCGTTGACGGTCGAGCTCTAGTAACAGGAATACCGGGCTGTCCATCTTGTCACCATGGCGAGACCCCGGGCCCAGACTGTTGATGGTCTCAAAATGCCCCATACAGTGAGCTTGAAGGTGTTGAGGTCTGTTGTACTCCATGTTGTAGATATAATTGATATCCAGTCACTGACTGTTAGTTGCAGATTATCGAGACCTTCTCTCCAATACCAATATCCTCTCCCAAACAACTCATCAGACCATGGACTTGCCATTGACCCAAGAGCTTCCCTTGCCAATCCCAGCGCAGATCCAGCGGACAATTTCATCGTAACACCAGTGCTTACGCTGCCAGAATCCTTCCAGTCGGCCTATGTAGGAGAGGAGTTCTCATGTACTGTTTGTGCAAATAACGAGCTCCCACCCGGTGATCATGGGAGGAGCATCAGTGCAGTAAGAGTAGAAGCTGAGATGCAGACGCCATCGAAGAAAGATGACACGCCCTTGGAATTTGCTGACGGAACGGATGTGGACATGGATGGTAAGCCCTTTTTACCAGGCGACTCTATACAAAAAATCATCAGGCTCAACTTGAACGAGCCAGGGCAGCATGTTTTGGCCGTCACGGTTACATATACGGAGACTCAGTTGACTGAGGATGGAGAAGCTGCCGGAGGAAGAGTGAGGACATTCAGGAAGCTATACCAATTCAAGGCGACAACTTTGATTGGAGTCAAGACAAAGGCTGGTGATGTGAAGGGACGGAAAGATGGACTAGATAGATACGCTCTTGAAGCTCAGTTGGAGAATCTGGGAGATCGAACAGTCACACTCGAGGTGAGATATATCTTATTCAATTTTCGCCGAACTATCCTGACAATCCAATCGCAGGCTGTTAACGTCACACCGAGATCACCTTTCAAGAGTTCCTCCCTGAATTGGGACATCTTTGGCACTGGCTCAGATCCACCACACTCTCCAATCCTCTATCCTGGCGAAGTGATGCAAGTAGCGTTCCTGCTGGAAGGACAAAAAGAGGAATCGTCCACTTCACAAGCATCAGACAGGCCAGTTCTTGGTCAGCTCAACATTCAATGGCGCAGTGCAATGGGAGATCGAGGGTCTCTAAGCACCGGCTGGTTGTCAGGTCGCAAGCGATGATGCACAGGCTCGAACATGGTATGTACGGGCTTCTATTCTCTCAACTTGCAATCTGCACAACTCTTTCAGGAAACATCAAAGTAGCTTTTTATGAGGGCCTGATCTCCTATACTAAGCATATGTGAAGAACTCAGGCACCAGCGGGAGATATTTGCGAGGAGTTCGTTGCATTATTGTTGTGGGCCTGGACAAGACATCATACTAATCTTGATTTAGCACATTGTCTTGTGATACTGTTTAGATGTTAGATTTCAAAGTGAGCCCGTCAATCATCTCGACACAGCACGAATCTCGCGAATTGTCACCTTGATCCTTTTACGGGGTCGGAAAATCACGCGATCACAAGACTTTACTCCTCTGGCTCCGGGTTTTGAGATAACATAAGTGACTTAGGTCTGAATGACGCCGAACAACAAGCCGTCAAAGAGACTACATGACCCGCACTAGGAGAATTGATTGCGAACAGCTGGACGCCTGAAACCTAAGAGATCGTAATACGCCATTTGTACCTGGCTGCGGGTACTGATTCAGAACCTGGTGCCTGTCTGTACCTGACTAGTCACCTCGACAGGATGTCATATGTATTTATGGAAGGTAGGACTGGGTTGGCGAAACAATCACGATGCCGAATCTGCGGCCGTATCCGCTTTCCAGCCAGCCTCGTTCATTGCGCTGTGAACTAGTCCGCCGCAGATCTGTTCAAAAAGGAAAAAGTCAAAAAGTTAAAATTGGCGACGAATTATTTTTCGCGAATCTCTGTTTCCTTTTTTATCTGACGTCAATGTTGTGGGGACATTGTTTGCTGTGCTGTTCTTCTTTTGAAACCTCGAAACAATCTTCAGGTTCCTGATCTTCCGTATACACAGATGAAAGGGAGACGACGTATCAATTCTTTTTATTTGGGAATGTATTTCTGCTTGTCGCATTGAAAGCGTGAACCAAACACCTGGGATCCAATCCCAAATAATTTGTCACTCTTCCTTGAGTCTGGGATTAGGGATGTTCACACCCATTTATATGTACCCCTGTGGATATCAATCTACGCAATCAAATTTTCTGATATGAGAAAGGGTGAAAGTAGTGAGGAGTATGGTGCTCAGCCTCTTTCACATATGAATTCACTTTCTATTGACGCATTCGGATATTCCGGCAGTGAGTGCTGTTGGTTCTCTTTTGGGCGAAGATGATGAGGGTGGATGAGATCGAGTTGACAAAATGTTGTAAGGGAATTTTGGTTCTGATGATTGAGATTTGGGATTGAGAGTGGGAGGATGAGTTATATATGGCGTATGCTACGATACTTTGAACGATAAGAACGAAGGAAAATGACTCGATTTTGGGAGGTGTGTCTGACCGAGATGCGGAGTGTAACGCGTACTCTAGCCTTGATATTGATAGATCTTCAAAGTAGCGTACCTGGGATCTAGAATCGGTTATGTGACTGGGAGTCCTTACAGGCTAGCTGCGGGATTAATCAGTTAATGAATGGCTCCAAACCACCTCGAAATTTATGTTGCGCTTGATTGTTTGATTTATGGTCTATGAATTTTGAGTTGTGCAAGTCGTATTGCATTAATGGTGCATCGATGGTATTTCGCAGGGGAGACGGAGTAAGGAAGAAAGAGGTACTTTAGGATGAATGAGGTGTACATCAGCCGGATGGCTTTCCCACTTTGGAGCCATCTCCAAATTGAACCTGAATCCTGGAACTCGGTGTGGTAGAATAGACGCCCGGGCCTGTACGGTTTCGAACTTCGCGTAGCTGGAGATATACTCTGTTACATACGTTGTAGACTCTAATATCATTAAAAACAGAGTCATGAGCTAGTAGAGAGATATGTAGGAAAACGGCAACTTTCCTTTTGCGCATAATGATTTGACATCGCGCTCCCTGCTTGGCTTGAAGAGGATCGTATTTTGGGCGGTAAAAAATCCTTGTGCATGGACAGAATCACTCGCATCCTAGGGCCATGCAGAGAAGCCATCCCTCACCAGGCGTATCCATGATTATCAGACGGCAGCTCGCCATCTCTTTGGCTATATGGTTTAGCAGCAGCTTCACAGGGTAGAACGTGGCGTCTAGCCCTCGACGTACCCCTGGAGGCGCAAGCAAAGCACTGTCCTCGTTTGCCCGCGTGAAAAGGCGCCAGGATTGCAAAGAGTATAGCGGGAGGATGGAAAGTTGTTAGCGCAAAGGCGGCCAGTCTGTGGCACTTGCTGAGAATTAAGGGGACATTCTCTGTCCTCCACCAATCTTCGTGAATCGTCATATGGCTTCGAGCGAGGAGATTGCCATACCTACATCTACATCCCTCGAACTGGAGGCTTCCGTTGTGAGACATTCTTGACGCATTACCCGGATCCTGGCCCGCATAACAATGTCAAGTCGCGAAACACGCGCAGACTGAGGTTGTACAACATTGAAAGCATAAAGTTCAACATTCGGTACCGTGTACACAATCACGCGGCAGGCACAATCAATTCCTATTCTAAAACCGAGGGATTTCCAATGAGAAGCACCTTCGATCCTTTACCTCCAGCCAGCCGACTTCTTGCAGCCATTCACCCTCTCGCACTCGCCAACCTATGAGCTTATCACCAACGAATCACTATGGGTTCCGCTAGCAATATCAATACAGATCAATCTTCAGCGCCCTTGGCCGATTACTTCTTCATTGCCGGTATCGAGTCCTCTCAGATCTTTGACGAGAAATTGCACGCAGCACTCGCAGTTTCTACCCCTCCCGTCGAAGACACGATAGAAGAGCACAGCATTTTGAATACCACGAACAATGGCCGGCCGATATCCTCAGATGGACTCAATGGTGTGGACACCCCCAAGAGACGAAGCCGGCTCAGTTACGAGGCTCGAAAATCGATCAGCAGCGTGCTGGGTTCTGGCACAGAGAGCAACAGGAGCAGTACCACCATCCGTGGTATAAACATAGGCGAACCCAAGGGCGTTCAATTGACCGATTCAGGAGGCCCAGTGGGTCCAATCGGTGGATTTGGATTGAGCGACGAAGACTTTGACATGGCGCTCAAGAAGTTTGCGTCCGAGAGAGATACATTTCTCGAAGAAATCCACTTCAGTGCTGGAACTCTCCCAGAGCTCAGCAAGCCGAAACGAAGCGCGAAGACACAGAAGATCGTCAACGAGGACGCTGGTGGGCTCAGGTCGGGCGTGGGAAGTCTACGAAGACGGATCTCGACGATGAACAGCTTGAAGAGACAACCATCTCTTTTGCGGCAATGTGAGTGGTGCTCTTCGTTTCCGTGCTACGTTTCAGATGTGACAGTACTAACGCATCGTGCAGCATCTGTACGCACGTCAAAGAGATTGAGTGGTTACAACTCGGTAATTCCTAATCCGCAACCCTTTCATCCGGAACCCAATATGCATCCACTGAAGCGACGGTACGAACCAGTGCTTTTGGACAGATATCCACCAAAGGACATGGTCAGCGAGCTCAAGCGGAGGAACCCCTTTCCAGACTTCATACCTATGTTCGCCTTTCCAAACGATATCACAGTGGTCTCTTCTGATGAGCGGCCGAAATCGACGTGGCATGGATTTGCGATGACAACAGGCGACGCCTCTAAATTATATGGCATAACTCTCATTGTTTGGATGCCATTGAACTTAACGGCTGCTGAAGAATTAGAGCGACAATGTGATGGCTGGCGAAAGGCAAACATGTCTGGCGAAGAGAGGGAGCTTGCCAGCAGTCTGGGTGAGAGACTCGCAATTGAGCGTGCGAAGCTATCGAGGCTTTTAGCCAGTTTGCCCAACGTCCTCCAAGGATCGGACGAACGAGAGAAATTGGAGGACGACATCAGTGCTGTCGAAGAGAAGATTACCCTCATGACAGATTTGCTACGACCTGTTCGACATGGCGCTGCCTCGAAGATTGAAGGCCTGACAGATGGTGAGACGGGTCTCTGGATACCACGTGCATATGGAGTCCTTGGACGAGACGTGTCTCTCACTGGATTCTGGAAGGAATGGCTTCGTGCTGTTGCAGTCCCAATGACAAACGGAACAGTGTTGAGAGTGCCGGCAACATCACCCAAGGTCGGTCTCTGGCAACCGCTTGAGCGGTACGTTGTCAACTTGTGCGCTGAAGCTCTGAGCCCGATTTCATCAATCACCCAAGTCGAGGTCCAGATTCGCGAATTACGACTCTATGCTCGAAAAGAAGCAGTCAACGAATTGCCTGGCACGCGCAATGTCGATCTCTATCCCCTCTTTCGGGCTTTGTCGATACCGAATATTGTTACATTGTTCGAGTATCTGCTGGCCGAGTCCCGAATTATTCTCCTATCGTCTCATACTGCGATGCTTCACCTCGCCAGCCAGGCTTTGGTGGCTCTCATGTACCCACTTGAGTGGACCGGCATTTTCGTCCCCGTACTTCCTTCTCGGCTCATCCAAACGCTCGAAGCTCCGGTTCCGTACATTGTGGGCATTGAGCGGCGATACGAAAATTTCGATTACCCCGAAGACGACTTCGTCCTTGTTGACTTGGATCACGACACAATCGAAAGCACAGCACGACCGACTGCACTACCTAGACAACACAGAAGAAAATTAATATCACTTTTGCAAGTGGCTGCTCCTCACCAGAATCGCTGTGGGGTTCAGTCTGGACCTCCAGCATACGCCAAAGAAACGTACCCTAACGATGCATTTTCTTCCGAGCATGCAGCTCTGTACAACCACAGGCCAGCTTCTTCCACTCTTGCCACGCTCGTAAGTCTCAATTCAGCATCATTCAGTGACATTGGAAGCATCATGGCCTCTACTCGGAGTCTGGTTTTCAACGCCTTTCTCCAAGCTCGAAACGTCAATAGTCGCGGATCCGATCACCGCCCTGCAACAAGCTCGACTGGTAGTACCAATCGCATCGCCTCACCTCCCTCACCTCCCAGAATTTCTCCTATTTCAACACAATTCCCAACAGATCGGATCTCTCGTAGCGATTCTGGTTATGCTCTGCAAGCAGGGCTCAGGGAGAAACGTTCTGCGCACTTCGATCAGAACTCTAGACGCAGCTCTTCCGTAAGTGAAATTTCATCATCTCGTATTTGAGAACCTGCTCTAGTCGCTTACATTAAGATATAGTTTGGCTTCGACAGAATGCCCACAATGCGGCGACCGAGCCAACCGTTCCTTGGGCATGCGCCAGCCCTATCGACTTCGACTTTGAACAGTCACACTGGCGGATCAAGCTACGCACCATCTGTCTACGCCCAGTCAACACTCGCCGCGTCCACCATCATGCCTGGCATGCTCATGCAGCCGGTGAGAAACACTGATTCCACCCAATGGGTCGAGGGCCATTGTATGCAGTTCAGACCCCACGACGAGCGAACCACCTGCTCCATTTGTGATGAGACTGCGGATGATGGCATCTTCAAGTGCAATGGTAAGCAGTTTTTTTTGGCTCCTAACGATGAGCATATACTGACTTCAACAGGTTGCAGTGTGTGCGCCCATAGCCGGTGCCTTGAAAACATAACGCTTGTATGCCCAACAGCTTTCCGACCCGAGCAAATTCGGGCAGCATTTGTCCGATGCTTTGCAAGTCTTATGTATACATACCGCCGCTTCCTTAAGCCCTCGACCACCGAACAAAAGATCAATGGTATGGTACACAAATTCGATATGGAAGGATTTCTAAAAAGCCTTCCTCACGAAACGGCTGATTACATGGCATCTCTCCGTGAAACCGTGGCGTTCAACGAATTCATCCACCAGCGAGAGACCCGGAAGGCCGATGATCCAACCATCAAGCTTTTCGATCAGATCATCCTGTCTAAGAAGAATCGCGGTCGCACCTCAATGTTCTCGAAGTCGAGCACGGATTTCTTGTCTGACTCTTCTGACCATCTTTGGCGGACCGCACAAGCAAACCCTCCCAGCTCGAGATTTCCTGGCGACTATCGCCAAGTCATCAGTCGCGTACCAGCCAAGCTAGACCCAGTACTGATGAAGGAGCCCAGAGTCATCCAAGGTGTACCTCGAGTACCACAGGTCAAAGCTAAACGCAAGCCAATTGCTTCCATGCTTGGCCTTACCACTGGCTCGTCCCAAACGCCAAATGGGTCTTGAGTCTCTCCACCAAAACACAACCCACTTGCCTCTCACGATATCCACGATTACGCACCTTGACATCCGCATCTCTATGATATCCTCTTTTCAGCGTTCTCGTATCCGCCGAACACCTTGAACGCATCTCACGACCGCATATATACTCCATATTCATGAGCAATACACACTCAACATATTATCATCACGACTAAGCGCAAATCGGCGAATTACCTTTGCGCGCATCTGGATGGGTAGCCCACTCTCTCACGACACTTTGCATCCCGCTCGCATATTATCTACCTGAGCGTTGAAATTTTTTCTTCTGGGCTTTTTGTTCCTTCAGGGAAGGAAATACGCATCTAGAGATGATTTGGATATTCAAATTGTCATGGGTGGAATACTTGACTTTGTTCCAGAATACTCTAAATTTCTCATTTTATTTCATTGTCTCTATCTGTTTTTTTGGAATCATCTTGTTTTAGTGTAATTATTCCCCCGTGGTGTCTTGCTTTTTGCGCTTTGCGTTTGGCTGGAGATAGGTTGAGAATCTTCGTCGATGATTTTTGGATCCTTGTAGGATATCAGGTGTGAGCTTGTTTTAGAGATAAGAAGAATGGATAGAGAGCAGGCGGCAGTACTGTTTGTATAAGTAGTCTTTAATGTGTAAATATTCTTTCGCGATTTGACGAGGTATTTATTCATCCCTTGATATGTTCTGTGGATGATTTAAGTGTGAACTATCTCCAACTACGCAAATCTGACTCTCATTTCTCGCAGTGTATCTGATCCACATCTTGGCCTCAACCTTAACTTGCCTGAAGAGGACTGTAAGTCAGTTAAGCTTACAAATCTAGTTCCGAGATCGGCAATTCATTCGATGCAAACTACCTTGTTTTCATGACAAGAAGAGAAGCTTCCGTCATTGAAGAAAGAGTCAAGGGAGCAACATGACTCACAGGATAACAGTATATAGTCAGTGATGACTCCCACGATACGATGGTCGTGGCAAGAAAGGTGGAGATATTCCAAGGACCAAGGAGTAGAACTTCATACAACATGACTCTGCAAGTTCTACCAATGCGTCTCTCAGACTTTGATACCATTATCGCCCAAGCAACTCTCTTCTCCCCTGGCGATGACCTCGTCGGTCCACCCATTCCAATGACATACCCTGTCAAAACTTCCTCCCAAGCCCATCGCCGCCTCCAATTCGCCATGGACCGACAACGCAAACGTTTCCAAGAAGATCCGACGGCGCGTTATATCAAGATTGTCGAAACAGGTTCTGAGCAACAAGACTCACACGACGGCGACATCATCAGCATGGCTCGTTGGCATTACTATCCTAATGGCTATCTTTATGATTCCATGGTGCATTGGGAATTGGTTAGACCCGAGTTGGAAGTGAACCGGACGACAGAGTTTAATCATGAGTTGCATGATTTCATTCTTGATACGCGCGATCAAGCGAGATGTTTTTGGACTCCTGAAGAGACGCCTGCGTGGTTCTTGATGCATATGGTGACGAGGCAGAGTAAGAGAGGTCTAGGTGCGGCGGGTATATTGATCAAATGGGGCTGCGAAAAAGCGGACAAAAATGGGGAGATCGCGTATCTGGAGGCAGCTGCCGCGGCGAAGCCATTGTATGAGAGACATGGGTTTAGAGAAGTTGGGCCTCTTGAGCTTAATCTCCGGCGTTGGGGGTACGAGGAACCAGTTGTATTTGCGAGTATGTCGAGGTTGAGCGACAAGGCTTAACGCTTCGACTTGATAGTGACGGAATAGCAAATGATGGACCGGAAAGGACGACCTTTTCCAGACCGTGAAACTATGCTGGCAGGAGGACGGAGCTCGACATTATGAGTAAGTGTATTGATATCTGAAAGGGGGTTCCTAGGTGCAGAGGTCATTCAATATCAAAATCTGAGGTTGTAATTAACTCGATTCTATTTTGTTCTGCATGTGTCAATACCTTAGGTAGATCAGCTCTGTCTCATGGAACAGTTCATCATGCAAATATCAGCGCTCCAAGCAGCTGAGGGATTATGACCCTCCGGAGAAAGTGACCTGGAGTTGGAGACTAGAATAACGCAGTAGTTACAGCGCTAAGGCCTGATTGGGATCCGGTTGCGGGAGCCTCTTCTCCCCAAACGAGTCTTGCATCCGACTTACATCGAAGAATTATCAAAACTCATTGCAAACTCCCTCTTCTTAATCGTATACACGTACACTATCCGTAGGGCTTTAAGAACACGTCATGTTGACACTTGGTTTCGCTTGCACGGTTCCGCGAACGGTTTACCATCGCCGGCATAATCCGTTTCCATCTCATCACATTTCCGCTTCCCGTTGACACCATTAATTCGATTCTGCTTCTCCCACTTGAAGCTGCTACCGTAGTGATCGTCACGCAAGGTTTTCTGGCCCAACAGGTTCTCACGAAATGTTCCTCCGGGCACCTCATAGTCGGCTGCCATCAATCCACGCTTGATTAGCACGGGAACCAATAATTCAACCACGTCCTCCCAGCTTGAAGGGTTGACTATGGACGCGATATTGAAACCGTCGCAATCTGCTTCTTTCACCCATTCCTCGAAAACATCAGCAACATCTTCAGCCGTCCCCACTGGGCACGGATGAAGGCCACCCAGTGCCATCTGGATCCCAAGTCGTCGAGGCGTCCAAGGCTCAGTAGTGCTCGCATCGAAGCTTTTGAAGACGGACTGGATAGCCAAGTCGCCTGCAGAGTCACTGAGACTCATGGGCTCGTCTAACGGAAACTTTGCAAGATCGATCCCTGAGTACCCAGAAAACTGGCCAAGTCCCGCAACGGGATCTGCATTTGCTTTGGCTAATTCATATTTCGCATGTGCCTCCTCCTTTGTCCGGCCGATGATGGGAACGATGCATGGAAAGAATTTGAGCGACGCTGGATCCCTGCCTCGAGCTGCTGCTGCGGCACGGGCATCTCTTATGACCTTTGCTGCCTGCGGAACAGTTGCTGGGTTCAAGAACATGGCTTCGGCATGCTTAGCAGCGAAGGCGGTACCCGATTTAGAGCTTCCCGCTTGAAACAGCACCGGCGTTCTTTGCGGTGATGGGTGGACTTGATTTCGTCCGGAGACTTTGAAATACTTTCCTGCAATCGTCAATATCATTGTTTTGGAGATTGCGCCACTGGACTTGCCATTATGCTCGATCTTCCTTATCTTTGACGCATCAAAGGCAATTCCCTTCTCGGTGTCCCATACTGCAACGTCTGGACCCCACGAGCTTTCCCACAGTCTATTTGCGTCAGTCAATCGACTCTGTTTAGGATCCTTCAAACATTGGCCTACTTATACGTCACATCCATATACTCGTCAGCGACTGCGTATCTCTCATCATGGGGTACAACATCCTCCTGCCCCAAAGCATTTGCGGCAGACTTTGACCACGAGGTTACGATATTCCAAGCACATCGTCCTCCTGTTAGATGATCAATGGTGGAAAATTGGCGCGCAAGCACGTAAGGATTCACATATGAGGTGGACATGGTCACTGCAAAGGCCACTGAATCTGTTACAGCAGCCATTGCGCTGACAATTGGCAGTGGATCGAGATGCGCTACCTGGTGGCCAGCATTGAGCATTGCATCCATCGATCCTCCGTATACGTCGAAACCTGCGTACCAATCTGCAAAGAATATTGCACTGATTTTTCCCTTTTCGGCCAATTTCGCAAGGTTGGTATAGTATCTTAGGGTATCTTTGGTATTCGACACATCCTCAGGTCGCCTAAACCGTTCCATTAACAGCCATCTTTCATTCAAACGAGGCAATACCCTACTTCCACTGACCAGCAGCCATGTAGCCTCCTGTACAAGCAGTCTCGAGCAGACATAAGTGTATTTGCTTTTTGGGCGTCGTCATTGTGATTTCTTCGAGAAAGATTATTCACCCAAAACCAAGAAATAATTCGAGCAAAGCCTTTCGGGAATCAGAAGAAGGCTGCTCAATCTGGGGCAGGCACACACCCAGGAAGAAATTCGGCGTTATCGCGTCGACGACGCGCCCATCCACTAGACCCTCGCTACTTAGCAGAAGTGATTTCCTACTTCTCTCCACATGGGCGCGATCGTCAGTTTAGCGTTTCCTCATTCCGAAGATATGATTACTCGGACGACCTTTCCGATCACTTGTCGCATTCTTATCACAATCCTGGTCATCGCATACGGCTTTCCGAAAATTTTGCGCTCATGTCCGTGGCGTGTTGGGAAAGGAAATCGGCTGTCACCTTGTCTGTGGTTATCACACCCTAGCATATCGAGCTATATTTCGGTATTGTGGATGGCGAGAATTTCTGAGATATGTGTACTTGCGATTATTGTGCATTGGCCACTAGATTGACATCTTCTGGTGCTTGAAGGACCTCTCGGAACTGGAAAGAGGCTTCAGCTAATAGTCAAGAACAGTATTGAATTTCGATATCTTGTCAACAGGATCTTCTTTGTGGTTCCAAGAAGGATCTCGAAGCCATTCACGATGCCAACTCCAAGTTCAAGTCTAGAGTTCTATAGTCGGGAGTTTGTGTCCTCGGGAGCGCTCTTGACCATTGCCATTGGATTTATTGTGATACTTATTGTGGTTGGTTTCTCATTCTTGTCTCCTGATAAAGGTATTTACTGATCTAAATAGAATGAAGCCTACAAAACAAACATTCCAAAAATTGAAGGGATTCCCGAAGTCGATGGAGCGCTTCCCTTTGTTGGACATTTGCCTTTCCTTGGTGGGCGGACGGGAAAGAATGATGCCACCATTTTCAGTCAATGGGGGGACAAAATGTCCTCAGATATCGTACAGTGCAAGATTGGGAACCAACGTACCATAATCGTCCGAAATTTCAGCATAATCAGAGACCTCTGGATTCACCACTCGAACGCTCTGATCGACCGTCCTCATCAACCGGGGTTTCTCGACAAACTTGGAGTTGACCTGACGGGCTCCCCCATGACTGACCAGATACGTCGTTGCCGGGCGGCGGGTATGCGAGCATTGGGAAAAGTAAGCATTCAATAGCCTCTCCTCAAAGTCAGACTAACACCATGTCACAGTCAAAGTGGTCAGAATACTACCATTTGATCGAACCATCATCTGCAAAATTTATTTCCAACGTTCTCGCAACAGGAGAGAATGGCGCAGGCCCCATGGATATCTACGTCTACCTTCGTCAGGTCGTTTTTGACTTGTGCTTGTCTCTAACATATGGAGCTCGTTTTGGCGACGTTGATGATGAGTTTATGCTCACTTTCATTAAGTCTATCAACGCCATCTCCGCCGTACGATCATCAACCAAGAGCTACCGCCATTTTGTACCAATGCTCCGCGTCATTCCAGAAGGAACTTCGGCTACGATTGCAGCAGAAAGAACACGTCAAAAACATATGGACGTTTTATACAACTCGTACAAAGATCGTGTCGCAAAGGGGGAGGTCGTCGAATGCATTGTCTCGTCCCTAGGCAAGGACAAACTAACTTTCGATGAAATACACGGAACTTGTATCTCACTGCTCCAAGCCGCCCCAGACACGGTTGCATCAGGTGTCTATCAATGTGTAGCTTGGCTATCGAGTCCAGAAGGCCAGGAGACACAACAGGCCGCGTATGAAGCAATTCTCGACGCTTATGGTGGCGACCGAGAGCTCGCGTGGAAAAACGCTTTCAGGGAGGACAAAGTACCATTGATCACTTCTCTGAACAAAGAGACCCTCCGCTACTTCACCCTTGCTCCATTTGCAACCCCTCGCCGGACCGTCAAAGATATTCAGTACAAGAATATTTTGATACCTAAAGGTGTGACGATGATCATGAACGCCCAGGAAGCAAACCACGATACCGATCACTACGGTGCAGATGCGTGGACATTCAATCCTTATCGCTTCATCGGCAACGATAATCCACTTCCACATCTCGCTTTTGGCGCGGGCAGTCGAATTTGTCCTGCCGTTGCTATTAGTAATCGATTGATCACAGCGATCTTGACCAGGCTGATACTTTCTTTCAAGATGAAGGAGGCTAAGGGGGAGAAACAGCCCAACATTGATCCTATCGATTTCTCGGATGTTTATGACGAGCTTGTGGCGCATCCTCGTTTCTTTGACTGTCATTTTGTTGCGAGGGACGAAGCTTGGTTGAAGGGGATTACAAGTGTTAATTAAGATCCATAGTGAGCCCTCTTCTCGGTGAGAAGGAAAAAGACAACTTGTTCGATGGAAATCTGAATTCAACTGCTGCATGGTTCGGGGTTCCTAGAGAATTTCAATACTTTTGTTTTGAAATCAAAATGTCCTTTTCGGAATGCAAATATCGTGGAGCCTGGCAGGAACTGCTCGAATATAGCCGAATTGTCATGCCTTTGGGCAGGTTCAAGTTTGCAGTAAAGAACTTCAACACACTCTTCGTAGCCGCTGATGCAAACATGAGTCATGCAGGCCAAGTCTGGGTTGAATCGTCGCCGCGTAGCAGATCTACTAAAATGCGTATGCTAGGCGATACTTCCTTCTGATAAGATACCGGGCTTCAGCACTCAACTTCATCGCATCATACATCCGACGCAGGGCGATAACATGACTTTTCCATCATATTAAATTATGCCGATCATCAGTAAGATTCTTGTCAGGCGGATAGAACAATTTCTCCCGAAGATCGTGGAGATATGAGTCTTTCCGCCTTACAAGAATTAAGTTCTTATCAAACTCCACAAATATACTAGAATATCAAGTGCAGGTATATAGCACCCTGTAAGTGTATGGGCCATCAAAGCTGGGCCTTAATTCGTTCAAACCTACGATCAATATCTCGCTCCGATTTTCGCAAAGTCCTTGTCGTTCTGGATTAAGGGTAGGCTCCTCGTTGAATCCTTCGACGCGATGGGTAAAGTAACAGAATTTCTCAAGCCGTTAGAAGTCAAACATTCCCAGGATGAATATTCCTCAATCGGCACCAGTCGATGGGGCAATCGCGATATCTATCCTGTCATCAAAGAGCATCAGACATATACAGCCTGGTCCTACTTTATCTATTGGGCGACTGCGGGAATTTGTATAAGCTCATGGACATTAGGTGACCACTTCCCACACTTACTTCAAGCTACAATGTGACTGACATATATATAGGAAGCTCCATGGTCGGAATTGGGCTGACTGCTGGGCAAGCATGTGGAGCCGTCCTTTTGGGAAGTACTTTCGCAGCTTTATTGGGCTTCATGTCCGGCCAATGTGGCAGAGTTCACCACCTCGGGTATGGAAACTTCCATATGAGCTCGATCAGTTGGCTAATGGTCGGTAAGATTCATGATGATGAGTCGTGCTGCCTTCGGTCTATGGGGGTCATACTTCTCTATGATGCTTTGTGTCTTCGAATCCGTCATCTACGTATGTGTCAACCCGTCTCAGAAAGTTATGAGATGCTAATAACGTAAAGTTCGGCCTGCAGAGCTATTTTGGCGGCCAGGCAATTGTTATCATACTCAACTCGATATTCCCTTCATTCTTGCGCATGAAGAATACCTTGCCAGAGAGGTGAGGATATCTAGTCAGATTAAGGTTCTTGAGCTTACCTTTCCAGCGCACATATCACCACGCCAGCTTTAATCGGCTTCCTACTCTACTTTGTCCTATATGTCCCCGTCGTCTGGTTCATTCCACCCCATAAAATTCATAAATACCTCTACCCGAACTTCTTGATCATTTGTGCCACCTTTGCTGGTATTCTAGGCGTGAGTCTATCCCAAAAGAAAGCCTAGATCTGCTGGAGCTAACAACCCGTTCAGTACTTCATGCATGCCAATGGAGGACCTGGAGATCTTGTAAAGCCGTCTCTTGGGCTCTCTTCTGTGGAAAGAGGGTTCGTGATGATGTCCTGCATTTCATCAACCGCTGGAGCATATACTGGCGGCTCAGTCCGAGTCAGCGATTGGACCCGGTTTACGAAGACTCGGAATGCGCCTGTAATCCCCTTGATTATCTCCATGCCACTCAACATCACCATCGCCGCCCTCGTAGGAGTACTAGTCACAAGCGCTGCGAATGAGATGTACGGTGAGATCATTTGGAGTCCACTTACCCTGCTGCAGTATACCCAGGCCAATAACTACACTGCTGCTTGCAGAGCGGGGACGTTCTTTGCTGGTCTCGGTCTACTCTCAAGTCAAGTCTTCGTGAGTCAACGAAGGAACCACAATATAGACCCCACTAACGAGTCCATGCAGGAAAATGTGACTCAAAACGGTATCACACAGGGGATGGACATCGCTGGCATGGTTCCAAAGTATTTTTCGATGAGACGAGGTGCCATCCTTGTTTGTGTCATTGGTCAGTAATTGCTGGAATTCCTGTGTCGTACATACCCTAATGCGTTCAGGTATCGTCATTCAACCATGGCGTTTCTTGACACAAGCTGCCACTTTTCTAACTGTTTTGTCGAGTTTTGGTGGCAAGTATCGCAAGCATCTCGCTGGCTTCAGATGCTAACCTTTCCACCAGTTTTCATTGCACCTATGACAGGCGTCCTCTGCATGGATTTTTGGATCGTACGGAGCCAAAAGCTAAAGATTCCAGACCTCTACACCAAAAACGGCATCTACTGGTACCAGTTCGGATGGAATTGGAGAGCCTTTGTCTCATTTTTCATCGCTATTTTTCCATCCATGCCAGGTTTTGTCTGCGCTGTTAATGGCGCTGAAATTGCCGTAGGCTGGACTCGTATATACCAGTTGTCGTACTTCATTGGCATCACCATTGCCGGGTTGCTGTACTACGCGCTTTGCCACTTCTTCCCACCTCTAGGCTTGGGTATTTCGGAGAAGTTGGAGGACGCCGATCCCATCAATGGGGTTGAAGTTGAAAGCCCTGCGTCTTCTTCTGCTGTTGATTTGGGAAAGAAGGAGGTGGTGTCCGAGAAAGTGACGAGTGTTTAATCCTTGCATATTAAAGAACACCTAACGGCCGAAAGCGGCGCATCGTACAGCTGTTTGACAGCACTTTACAAGCCAATACAGCCCATGCTGCTTCAATTGTTCTCTTTTTTCTTGTCACTGTTGAAAATTTGCCCAAATGGTTTACTGGAGTGATTATCTCACATGTACAGTACCAAGTTGTTGAATTTCGAAATGTGACTGGTGCTCAGCGACGAAGACAATTGCGGACGGAGAAGGTCCTCTTGACTCTGAAGTCTCAGGTGCAGGCTTGCAAAAATTCTATCAAAAACAACTTGATGCTTTCGGCTCCTCTGTCGAGACCAAAGTTTGACCCGGCAATCTCCTCTGAATGAACGTCGGATCGCAGCACTTTCACGCAATGAAAATAAGGCCATAGTACATCATCCCTTGCGCACAAGGCAAGCATAGGTATCGAGACTTTGCGGAAATCAACGATCCCATCGTAGTCCCACACGCAACTATAAATTTGACACCTTCCTTTCCAAGCTCTGATGTGGTCCAAGGTCTCACGTTGCAGGAGCTGCAGTTCATTTTTGGGAATTTGTTGGTCATTGGCACTAACGTAGTCCCACGTCTTCATGAGGTGCGATCCATCGGTGACTGGCTTGTTGAACGGTGCAAGGTAGTATTGGCGCATCGCATCACGCTCCTTGTAATCCAAGAGTGCTGGCCCAACGATGGTCAAGCTGCGAATGAGTTCTGGATGGGATACTGCAAGTTGAGTTCCGATGACGCCGCCAGAGTGATGGCCGAGCAAGTGACAGCCTTTTTCGAATGCAGATATCTTCCCAAAGGCATTTGCATATACATTAGCGTACCAGGCGATGTTCGGTGGATCCTCCGACGGGTCGAATGATTGTCCAAAACCAGGCATGTCTGGGGCGAAAGAGCTGTAACCAAGAAGAGCAAACATGTCCATAAGCATAGAACAGCTCGCTGAGGAAGAAGCGGACATGTGAAGGAACAAGATAGGCAGTTTGAGTACCTCCGCATTCTCGGTTTCGGGCTCGGTGTAGCGATAGTGAATTTGGCCCAAAGGCGTGTCGATATACGCTTTTCGAACCGATGTCATGATGGGATGTATAGAGTATTGCGTAATGGATCGGTTGATGCTGGTAAGCTTGAAATGAATGGAAAAGAGTATTTAGAGTTGAAATTGCGGCCCTTTACGATAGATTCACACGATTACGATTTACCACACGGCGGTGCTGCAAATGTCTTTCTCAAGGTCTGCCGAATCAACTTCCTCTGCCAGAGGATGTTTATGCTGCCGTGGTAGTCCAACAATTGTAGCTCTGTTGCTTTGGTTCGTTTCCCGCCTTCGGGAGTCGAATGAAGCATCCGACGGATGCGGGACGACTACCGACTAATTGATTGTCAACTCTGGAACATTTCCCTATTGGGTCAGGTAATTTTTTCAACGCCTAGAGTGCGCCGCTCTAGCGGAAATGCTTAGCACACTACCTGCCGCTTTTCTGCCTTCTTTGGGAAATATGTTCATCGTGAACAATAAAATTGCGAGTGAATGCTCCAATTATTTAAGTGTTGTTGACACATTCTGTGTTAATTAGAGTTCTCGTACCTGATCTAACCCTGTTAACCTTCCCCAGGATTTCGTATGCGCACAGATCTCAAAATGGTAGGTCATTCGGTTCATGATTTCATTCGGTACGTGGCCTAATAACGCGAGATTTCCTTCCCAGTGGTTCACGCAAAAGCCTCCAGGATCGTCCTGACTACACCGGCGAGGAAGAACCCTAAGACTTTATTCATT
Organism: Venturiaceae sp. KMAF11; assembly: GCA_023078705.1. NCBI lineage: Eukaryota > Fungi > Ascomycota > Dothideomycetes > Venturiales > Venturiaceae > Venturiaceae sp. KMAF11. Next base: position 1,529,993 of record JALGOQ010000017.1, read on the forward strand.
ATGGAGGATACGCGTTGCTCATAAAGTGGTAATACCGGTTCCGAGGCTCATGGTCACAATGTCAGTATAGAAGGTTCGTTCAGACAGTACTTCCTTTACATTCCAGCTCTCTGTATTCCTTTCAAATTGCAAAATGTTGTCTTCCGCTATTCTCTCAGTCCTTTTCGCCGGGTTGGCAGCCGCCAGTGTCGACTGCCCTATCAAACCCTACGATGCGCAACCAGGATATCAAATCGCATGCGTCTACGGTGATTCAAGGGGTGTCTATGAGAACCAACTCGTCCAGAACCTTGATGTTGTTGGAAATATGTTCAGGGCCACGCTGCCCTTCGAATGCGTCAGGCAGGTTGGAGACCCAGATTCAAGCAGCGGGTAAGCTTAAAAGATCGTGATTTGCATATGCAAAATGGCTCACAACTTTGTAGCGGTGCTAAATGGCTTGGGTATAACCTGAACGGCAAATTGTGCTGGGTGACAGAGGGCAACGTCCAAGGAGAAGATAAGGCTGCTTGCTGTAGGTACTCAGAGGCGGATTTCTCGACGAAAAACTAACAATGTACTAGTTCAGGAACTGCCACAATGCAGGCTCCGAGGATCCCAGCCTCAGAGTCCTCCAAGGGGGTCTACTCAGAATGGATCTCCCCCAAGGGAATCTACTCAGTATGGATCTGATGCGGATGAAGAAGTTTAGAAAGTCGGGAAGTAGGAAAGATGCAGACATCCTCGAACGGTTGCGCTAGTTGGAAAAGCTTGGTGACATCAAATTTGCAGGCATACTAAAACCAGACTTGTATATTAATCAGATCCAACATAGTAATAAAAGCTTAAAGACTTGATGAGATCAATGTGCGCTCGGAATCGCGGGTGCCCGAGAATGAGGAAGACACCTATACGCTTAATCCTGTGGCAGGCAGGCTTGAAAAGGGTTGGAAAAGGGATGAAATGAAGTTGATGAAACTGGTAAAATTGATGAAGGACGATGAAGAAAGTTGACGCGTTTGCGTCGCTCTTGGGCGATAAATATGCACAATGTTATGAAACCCGAGCATAAAACTCTCGGGCCGCGATCTTCGACGCGGTCAACCACAAGCGGATTGCTCACTTCTTCTTCTCAGCTCCCCATCTTTAACTACGAGAAACTATCGGCAAGCCCACCACAGAGCTTTAATCAGTTGGGTACGCACGTTTGGGGGATTACAGCTCCCGATGTGGACGGCGAGACGAGCAATTCTCGCAAATTCTTGCTGACCACTCGAGACAGCCCTTGAGCCCAGGCTTGGTCCATAGGTAACGATGTGATCCTGGACGTCCAATTGAACATTAGCCTGGACCAATCCGATTTGCCTTGTACCCCCTACGATTACCAGATTGAGCAGACCTCAGAGAGTCTTGAGGGACAAAACTTTTCACCCGCAAACACCTACGACATTGCTTCGAACAACAATGGACTTTTCTCGGATGTCCTCTAGGAGTAGGGAACGGCGTAGATCAGTAAATAACACCCTTCGGCAGTAGGACCCGCAACCGGTCGGAACATGATCCCGCGATATTGCGTATACACTAGAGTCTTGGCGATTTGATACAACAGTATTCCCAGCTTACTCCCGATGTGCACAGCAAAAGAATCAGATCTTCGACTTCGCTCCAAGAAACGATTTTATCATTGGACCATGGCGGTGGAAAATCCACGCCGTGATACCTGCTCGAATGGTCGCAAGAAGACTGGAAAACAGCCCTCAGAAGAATCTCCCAAAGCTGTAATGAAGTCTAACACCACGGCTAAGCTCTTTAGCCCCTTATGCATCGCAGATGGGAAGATTGAGCTGAGTCACAGAGTCATTATGGCGCCCATGACTCGAAATAGAGGTATTCCTCTTGCCCAGGGTACAAAGGAGGCACCGAATCGGACATGGCTTGCAGACGAACTTGTGGCCCAATATTATGAACAAAGGGCCTCGGAGGGTGGCTTATTGATCACGGAGGGAATACCTCCATCTATCGAGGTAAGAAAGCACCGCAAAATCTATGACAACCATTCCTCACACCAGAATAGGCAGGTTCCATGCCAGATGTTCCTGGCCTTTTCGACGAAGCGCAAGCAGAGGGCTGGAAGAAAGTTGTAGATAGAGTCCATGCCAAAGGCGGTATCATTTATGCTCAATTATGGCACGCTGGAAGAGCTGCTATCCCGCAGATGAGTGGGTTACCAACTCTTTCAGCATCAGCAACGCCTTGGGATGATGATGAAAAGTATCCATTCAGAACCCCATTCACCAAAGAAAAGATCGCGTACCGGGATTTTCCACCGAAAGAAATGACGATCCAAGATATCGAGAGAACGATTGGTGACTATGTCGCGACTGCGAAGCTTGCCCTGGAGGTTGGATTCGACGGCATAGAAGTCAATGGTGGAAATGGAAATTGTACTCTATCCTTCTCCTTTGAGAAATTCCATGTGACTGACTACATTACAGTGCCTGACCAGTTTTTGCATTCGAACATCAATCAACGATCAGATGCATATGGAGGCACTCCAGAGAAACGCTGCAAATTTGTGCTTGACCTCGTTTCAGCACTTGCTACTGCCATTGGCGCATCCAATATTGGTGTCCGCTTGGAACCTTGCGGCCTTTACAACCACACTCGAGGCTCAGAACGAGTAGAGACCTGGACTCGCCTATGTCGCGAAATGAAGAAGGTCCATCGATTGTCATACGTTCATTTCATTGAGCCTCGATTTGACCGAATTGACTCCGAGAAAGAGCGAGATGGATTTTATGCCAGTTGGAGTCTGCCAACAGTCAGCAATGATGTGTTCAGAAAAGCGATGGGTGATACGCCTTGCATTTCTGCAGGTGGTTGGGACGATACGAATTGTCTGAAAGCAGTGGAAGATGGGCAATATGACGCTTTGGCGTTCGCAAAGTGGTTTGCAAGTACTCCGGATTTGCCTGAGAGGCTGAAGCATGGTCGTGCTTTAGAGCCTTACGACCGAAGCAGATTCTATGGTGGGTGGGACGGGAGGCCCAAAGGCTATGTTGACTATCCCTTTTGGGAGACATCTTCGCTGAATACGAACACTGTTGAGTCAAAGAAGAGGAAGGCAAGTGAAGGCAAAGCCGTGGACGGTGATTTTGATATAAAATCCACCTCGATTGCTAGGAAAGAAGCCACGAGGTCGCACAAGAAGAAGAAGACAAATGAAAATACAGAGTGAGTGCTCGATTGAGCTCATCAAATGCCGCCGTTGGACTCAACAGGCAGCTTTGTTCATTCCATGCCCCCTTTCCCGGTGCAGAACTCTCAAACCACCTCGAACTGACTTGGCAAATGCATACCTCTTTCAAAGCCAATGCAGAGCACAGTATGCCGAAGTCAGCCCAGACATCCATGACCCCGAAGTGTTTTGAGTGCCCCGGTGCCCCGGCACTAGTGCTGAAATTTTCATCAGCACTGAATTTTGTGGTCTCGGCCTTGTTCGATATTTGCCAAATGACAAAGACTTCTACTGATCACCACCATCAATTTACAACAAAAACCTTACAGTCGCGCAAAAAATCGGCAAAATGGAGGACTCCAACCCTCCACTCTTCTCGTAAGTTGCCCTCTCTATGTCAGAGTTCAAAGTTGTCCATCTATAGACGCTCTACCAGAAGTTGGCTTGGCCTTTCTTGCAGCGTTCTAAAATGCTCTGCACTTTGTTACCTTGGAATTGGGAATCAATTCATTTTGCAGGAGCAACATTAGCAACGTCATCGTCATAGTGGAAATTGGTCCCGATTAGACACCCATTACCGTTCACAAAGACCTCCTCGTTGCTTGTTCGCGATACCTCAAAGCCGCTTTTGAAGGACCATTCCGAGAAGCCAAGACAAATCCAGTCAGATCTTCGACGTTCAGCCCCCGATATTACAGCTCTTTCTGGACTGGCTCTATTTCCGACATCTGCCTGCAATAAACGAAGACGACAAAGACCTTGAACAGGACGAAGCTGTAAAGGCCGTGGAGAAGGAAGCAGAGGACGAAGAGTGCAAGTTCCGGGGCTGCAAGTGATGGTCGAAGTCAAAGAACGACAAATCCACATACCAGACAAAATACAAGTATGAATTCCTGGCCCGCCTAAAAGAAGATGATGACTTTTTGGAAATTGCGATTCAAAAAGATCCTCGCCAGGCTATACGTTCTTGCTGATCGCTGCGATGTTCCTTTCCTTCGGCAGAGCATAATTGACAGCGATGGGCGAGAAGTAAAGGAAAAGGAGAGTAGTTTGTTCAAGGAGGAGATTAACTGAGACTGGACAACAGCCGCCTGCGTCTTCCGCAATCTCAGAATCTCAGGCCCATTATGCAAACTTATGATTGACGAGTTTGTGGACGCATGGGAAGGGTCGATGAAGGATTGCGAATGACACGAAGGCTTCGACAGAAATTGCCCCCCGAATTCCTCTATGCGGTCATGGTGGGAAAGGCTGAATTGCAACAAGATAAAGACGGCATCCCGCATATATGGTTTCTGTTTAAGTACCACGAGCATGCTCAAGACGAAGAGGCTGTTCCGGCTTGTGTCAACAGGGCTGCGGCAAGTCGAAAGCGTAAGGGAAAAGAATTGAAACTAGAGAATCGTTTGGCGGACTCCGACTCTAGCAATGAAAAAGACAAAGACTGATTGGACAATTTTGACGAAAGCAATCGGCCCACTCTGCGGGCTGTGAGGTCCGAGTGAGCTTCCCACCTCTCTGGAAACAATTGCCATGTTACCGCCATAAGAACTGCATTTGTAGCAGCTGAGACAACGCCCGAAGGATCTGCTTGGCCATGCAGGTATGCAAGCCACCACAGGGTCCCCTCCCCGTTGATGCCGGCATCGCTTAGTGATCTTGAGTCAACCTCTTCGGATGGGAAACTTGTCCGCAGAGTCAACAACAATGCCTACCTATCGTTATACACCACTGGACGAGGGAAAGAAAGAAATTCGTCTGATCACCTTATTCGCAGGTTCATTTTCCGGCAACATCAATATTGGCATTCATACGGTGTCTTTCTCATCCGACGGGAATTCCACGCTCCCGACATTTGAGGCTCTGTCATACGCCTGGGGGCCAGCAAGCGACACCAGACACATCAGTGTGACATCAAGCATTCCTGGAGACGCCTCAGGCACAACTGCCCTCCTCAAGGTTACGCAGAATCTGGCCGTGGCATTACCGTATCTACGACACAAGAATGCAGACCGTTATCTGTGGATCGACGCCGTCTGTATCAACCAGGAAGACATCGTAGAGCGCAGCAGTCAGATTCAGCTGATGGGAGATATTTACAGCAAGGCGCAATGCGTGCTGGCTTGGCTTGGGCCAGAGGAGAATCGATTGACTCAGTGTGCAGTCAGTACTCTGGACTCTCTGGCAGCGAAAGTTGATATCGATTGGGCGACTCAGGAACTCAAACCAAGGTCTGCGGGTCTGGAAGCATGGGCTGATCGCAGTAAATACCTGCCCTTCGATCAGAGCGAGTGGGACGCCATTCAATCACTTTGCCTTTGCTCTTGGTTCGAAAGACTTTGGATCCGACAAGAGATTTTGCTTGCAAAGAAGGCCGTGTTAATCTGGGGCGAATCAGCCTTGCCGTGGGAGAGCTTCCGCAAAGCAATCTTCTGCATTTACAATAAAACGAGGCCCATCCAAGCAAAGATAGCAGGTGATTTTTGGGAGCGTACAGAACTGCTCGAGGGACTGGTCAACAACGAGGATTCACAAAACCTTGCATACGCGATCTATTCGTCACGAGGCAGCAAATGCTTTGATCCTAGAGACCGCATTTATGCACAGTTAGGATTGATCAACGAGGACAGAAACGAAGGAATGTCACACCAGACTACAGCAAGACGGTCCTCCAGGTGTATAAAGATCTGGCAATCGACTACTACGAGAGTTTTCTTAATCTTGGGTTTTTGAGGCACTGCGACGGTGGATTTAGAGAATGCGGACAGGACTTACCCTCATGGGCTCCGGATTGGCGTTGTTTGGATGCTGCGCCTCCTATGCTACCGGAATTCAGTGCTCATGGCAATACATCCGCCCACCTCGAATTCGATGAGGATATTCTTCGCGCTCATGGGCTTACCATTGGCTCAATCGACCGTGTGACCGAGATCGCCACTGACAGCAACCAACTCTACCACGATGCTGTGCTCGAGTTTCAACGCTGCGCGCGACCGCACTTTACAAATCTCACAGGCGAAAACTTGAAAATTCAGCTACATGCGCTATCACGGGTCCTCGTTGCGGACGATTTGGGAGACCGATCAGACCCACCGACATCAGCTATTACAGAGAGCCAGGCTAAGATTGTGATGGAAAAGCTCTGGAACTTCACACGTGATGACTACGATTCGGTGATCGGAAACAGTCTTGAAACCCAGCTGTATCTCAACAAAGCGCAATGGTACTGCTCTCGGAGAGCACTGATCTCTACATCGGGAGGAACCCTTGGCTTAGCGCCTAGAATAGCCCAAAAGGACGATGTCGTTTGCGTATTGTTTGGCTGCACCAATCCGATCGTGATGCGACCAGTGGTGGGTAGGTTGAAAAGGTTTCAGGTCATTGGAGAATGCTACGTCGACTCATTTATGAGAGGATCTGCTTTCCTCGGACCACTTGGGGAAGGCGTGAGCCAGATTCTTAAATTTGATAATGAGGTCGGGTATCATCGTAATGCATTCTTTGATAATGCTACTTCGCAGTCAACATTCGTGGATCCGCGGTTTCAATATTGGCTAGGGGATGGGTTCAAGGACTATGATGAAGAGGATGAGGAAGATGACAACCAGGCAAAGACCATCGAGGTTATGAAAAAGAGAGGAATCAAGCTAGAGCACTTTAAGATAGAATGACTGATCAACGTACATGATACAATTTGTCCAAGTCCGATAAGGCACAGCACTCATCGGAACACATGTTGGCAGGGCTGCCTGCGGGTGTTCATGAGCAACTTGCCAGACCTCCGTATCCCACGTCACACTTCTGGAACCGTGGCGCGTTGGAAAATCCTGAATCCAGCCCCTTCCCTTGTGTTCTCCGAATAGGAAGGACATGAAAGAATATTTTGTATTCTTTCACGTTTGCCGTGTCCAAATTTTACCCTTGGTACCGCTGTTTGCATTCGTCCTCCTGTTTTCATTCGTCCCAATCATGGTTTGTGTATATTGGCCTATACGCCAAACCTTTCAAATCATCGCAGAGGATCCATTACAACCCCACTGATCGCCGTCAAAATGGACGAGCTCGAGCCAGATCTTCCCATATTCTTGTAAGTATTCCAACTCTTCTACGCTCACAATCCTAACCACTTCCCAGAACGAAAATCAGCGATACCATCGTTGTCATCAAAGTCGGTCCCAATATAAACCCTTTCACTGTTTACAAAGATCTCTTAACAGCAAGTTCCCGCGTCTTCAACAACACTTTCAATGGCCAGTTCCGGGAAGCCAAAAACCAGAAAACTAGGGCTGAATGACATCGACCCCAGCATCTTCCGGCTCCTCCTAGATTGATTATACTTTCGCAGAATACCGCCGCCCAATGCTGAACCAGGCTTCACTGCTTCTTGCATGCTTTGCGCGAATAAACGTGAGAGGTGGCATGTTGAAGATCAGTTTCATGATGAGGATTTACTGACGAATAATTTGACTTACCGGTTTGTTGAGCTTTCGAAGGCAGATGATGATTATCTGGAAAGCGTCATGAACAACCCAATAGACGTTCGATTCCCTCCTTTACGTCTTTGCAGATCGCTTCGATATCCCAGGTCTTCGACAAGCCATCGTTGATGGGAAGTGGATTCACCTCCATGAGCGTGAACGCTATGCACTCACCCACGGGGGGGGGGATATCCTCTACCTCTGGCGCAACGTTCCCGAGTCCTCACCGTTGCGGAGGATGTTGCTAGACGGGTATATAATGTGGTATCGAGGCTTTGATGACTACTGCTGCGGCTTGGAAAGAAGGTTGCGTCAGAAGCTGGCCAATCAGTTTCTGTTTACTGTTTTGAATCTGCGAGTGAGGCACCAAAAGCCAATGAAAAATCCATGTCACTATCATGAGCATTCGCAGAATCAGGATGTAGTGCTAGCTTGCCGGAGAGAAGCTTTGAGATCGAGAAAGCGAAAGAGAACACCATGGGGGGTGACATCTTTGTCATCTTTAGCACGCACAGCGTTGAGCTCGGACGACTCCTCCGAAGTATCATTTGATGTATCCGATGACGATTAGGAAGACATACCAGGATATGAGCAAATTGAAAAACAAGAGACGGTGCAATGGAAGGATAGAGTTCAACTGTAGGCCTGTCACACGAGTATGAAGCTGGCCTCCTCGTACTGGTTAGGGTCGACATTCTCCACCGCGCCCACAACATTCACGTATTCAGTAAATCCAACTCTTTCATAACATGCCAGATCGCTTTCATCATTCACATCCCGCCTCCTCAAGACCAAGCATAGCGTACTGCGTAAACGTTTGATTCGCTCCACCTCTTTCTCCATCTTCTCATGATTCCCATCATATGACCACCCTACAAGAAATACCTTTTGGGACAACACCGGCAGCACGAATAATTCCTCCGTGCTCGAGACTCGGTTTTCATCCGGTGCTGTGATTGTGTAGTCGGGTAAGAAACGTAAACCTTTTGAGTCGTCGAGATCTATTTGCTGGCTTCCAATCATTGAGGAGAGCATATACGGCACAATCGCTGATCCATCACTGATAGCGGTCCATGAAGTCCTGGCGATTCGTCCTTTCACGTTCAGTGAGCACCCTTCCGAGACGGATGCGAATTCGTCGTCACCATTCAGGGACATCGAAACGTCCACCACTTCGCATAACGCTCGATTATCGTCGGGAGCTCGATAGTTGACCGCGTCGAATACACTTGCCCATGACCAAGATGGAGCCACATATTCTCGCAAACGCGCTGTTTGTGTTGTCGTAAACTTCGCTTCGTCTTCCTCTTCATTTTGGAATCGGAGTACTTTCTTGGCCCTCGGCCTGAGCAGAGGCGCACCAACAAACCAAACAAGCTCTGCATAGACGTTGTTCAGCCAAAGACCGGCAAGGTACTGACCAAGATGCTGTTTAGGCCTCCGAGAAGCATAATCTCGAGCAAGACCCGAAATCGCTGGTAGTCTATCGCTCGCATAGGTAAGGTTGAGATAGCTGTACGCAACCACATACTGGGTCCAGCGCAAATGTTCAGGTGGTCTTCTTCGCAAAACAGCTCCATCTGCCATGGCTTCCATGTTCATGCGTCGTCCTGCATCCCCGATGTTGATCCAATAAGGGTCTGATGCATGTCCGCACTCGCAGCAAAGACCATCAGCACATTCGAATATAATCTCGGAACCAGCAAAATGCAACGTTCGTGGAGCAAGCAAGCGCTCTTGAAATACCCAAGCACGTCGAAGTAGAGGGAAATGTTGATCTAACGTTTGAGTCTCAGCTCTGGAGAAATGTGGTAGGTCCTCCAGCTGGTCGCTTGGGTATGCGAATAGCGAATAAGCAGCGTCATGCGCATCTACCCCACCAGAGCTGATTGCTGTTGGTCGATCGGCGAGGCTGAGACTTGTATCTGGGCTGGACAAATTTGTTGCAGCGATGCATATGTAGCATTGGCCATAGTAAGCCGCCATCTGTGTAGATTCCCATAGCCAGTCTTCCTTGGAATCTTGTAAGATGCAGAGAGAATCGATCCACAGATATCGAATTCCCAAATACTGACAAACACCGATGGCGTCCTTGTACATTCTTGGCAAGTCCGTACCGGGAATCTCTTCTGAGTAAGTTGCGATAGTTTCAGATGTGAGCTTATTCAGCTCAGCTTTGCCCCAGCAGTAGCTCAGGCAGGCATAGCGACCTGGCTTACTAGAAGTGTTGACGATCTGAACTCTATCACCAGGCTGAACGCCAATGTCCAGACATCGAGTAGGGAGAAGGGCCTCGCCTTGGAAACATGATTTGTGATTTTGAAAGCAGTGTTCTACCCAGGAAGAGGCAAGTAACCAGCGTTGGGTAGGGTTGAACCAATCTTCTGACAACTTCCTCCGTGGGATCAAATCAAAGGCGTAAGTGTTGGTCGGTTGATCTTTTTCGGTCAGTAGTCCATAGGTTCAGATGGAGATGGAGGGAATAGCAAGTACCTTCGTTGAGGAATAGCTTATGGTAGGTTGAGACATTGTCTCTCTTGATCTCAAGCTCTACCGACTGAGCATAGAAGTCGGTCTTAGTCGTCGTCTTAATAGAAATATCGAGGCCGTCGATGCCGCTATAGTTGGTATGAACGATTTGACGGACCAGCTGACACAACCCACAATCCTCACTGGTGATGTGATTCTCGAGGGAAAGTAGACGCGTCCGGTGAGTTTCGTTCCATGGACAATATAGTTTTCCGGCTCTGAAAGCGCCAGCGCACGCGAAGCAATCATTGGATAGATGTCGCCTAAGACCGAATTAGCTCATAGCTCAACTATGCTACATACAACATACAGTTTGAGTCTACCGTTTTCAAATATAACATAATCTTCAAGATTGACCACGTATTTTGAGTATGATCGAGGCTCGTCATTGTTTGTAAAGTCTTTTTTGGGCTGCTCAACTTCCACCGACAACATACTGCCATCAAGGTAGAGATTCTTCGCAGAGCTAGGTGTGAAATTATGACCAAAAGGTCGTAACCGGCCATCCGTGGCTCCGAAGATCTTTCGTAGCTTGAAAGCACATTGACGACAATCGCCCTGGCTTGTGTGATACTCGGCTAAGAGGATAGAGCCGTTGACGAGCCTGACACTTTCACATCCTGATATTATACCACTGCTCGCCGCTGAGCCTACAGGTATTGGTGGATAGTCGTCCTCGGACCTGAGCCCGTTGAAAGCAACAAGCCTTCCAACCAGGCAGCGCACGTTCCGGCTGATCTCCATCGAAGCTTCTAGCAAGGTACCACCATTTGGACTTAATCGGCCATACAAAGTAGTGCTGACAAGGGTTATATCTTGGGAAGACTCAGTGAAATTCACACCACGTGAAAACTTCCCGCTCGAATTGCCAATGTAACCGTCAAGGTCCAGAAAAGACGATGCATAGCTTCCATCATGTTGCAGACAATCCGCTGCAAGCAAGAATCCAGAGATCAACCTCAGGTTCTGCACATCCTCTCCATCAGCTGCGGCTAGTCGAGCAGTTGGAGTAGCAAGACTTGGGCTTTGACTAGCATTGTAGTCCACAATCTCGACCTGGAGTTTGTGGTTTCGCTCAGTGGGAAGGATAAGTTTAAGACCAACAACATCATATTGCCATCGGCCATCTATGCTTGCAAGCTCAGCCCACAGGCTGTAGTCGACCAAACGAACATTTTTTGCACTTTGGGAAAAATGCTTCCCGCTTGTCGAAAAATTGCCGTTGTCGTTACCGAGCACATCATCAAGATGAAATCTGCAGTGAATCATGTCACCACCACCAGGGAGACATACACTGGCTTCCAGCATACATTTTGACAAAAGCCTGAGGGACCGGATCACTGGTGGTGGGAGGACTACAGGTGGTGGAAGCCTAGAAGGAAGTCTTGGTGGAATAGAGGGCGGTCCATTGGTGTTGCCTGGACGATTTTCTGAGGGCTTGGGGCCCGAAAGACTTGACACCGCGCTCTTCAATCGATATTTCCAGCTCATGGTGGGTTGTTTGGAGTGGACATTATGAGATCACAAAGGAGAGATGTCCACGATCGTGAGGGCTCCACAATAGATCGGCGTAAGCCTCAGCCACAGGTGGTGCGTTTCAGACTTTTGCCGGCGCTCCCCCTAATTTCCGCCCAGGCAAGCTTCTCAATGTAGGGACCTCACTACCGCGAGGACTGGTTCCTCAACCGACACGATTTCTCCATCAGAGAAAACCACGCGTAGAAAGCCCCCAAGCATGATCAATTGTCCTCGGTCAGGGAGGAGAAATTTTCTCATGCTTAAGTCGTGTTCTCCTATGCCAATCAGCTTCCAGGCTTCACAATTCAAGACATTTCGAACTACTTCCAATCATTCTGAACGGAGCTCTTCGTCACGGGAGACGGGGCGTTCTCAATCTTCCCGATATTAAATGTGAAGACCGGTTTATCAAAGACCATCTAGTCTTTGATCATTGCTATTTATAAAACGCTGTTTGTTGAAGGAAGCATAAATTGCTTAGTAGACTTTATAGCCTTCGCATTTGCAAGGAGACTACGCAACCAATTCTCTAACGGCTCAATGGCACTTGTGGTACTGGCACTTTGGAGTTCGCTCTATGCAAAAGAGCCTCCCTTCAAAACTTGTTCTGCAAAAATTCTGCACGAGAATCTTCAATAAACGACTTTTCTGTATTGAAGAGTCGCGGCATCACACTTGCCTGAGGCATCAGTTCAGAAATTTACTCCCTTCTCTCTAGTCATCTACATTTGTTAACATTCAACTCGACACTTCGTCCCATACGTTGTGCATCAAGAACAGTCTTCCTAGGTGCTGGAAGCGTCAAGGCGACGGTTGTCATGGAATTCTGTGCAATTAACTACCCTTAGAGAAAAGCGACCTAAATGGCTCATTAGTCTGTCTCGTTCCCAGTTTTACCTTGAACGACTACCTGGCGTTGAGTTACGGTTGGAGAGAGCAAAGGTATCTTACGTCTATCAAGGACAACATCAATCGACTTCAATCTGCTGGTGCGCATTCCACGTTCCCAATTCCCACCTCCATCCAAGACGCTTGGGCTTTACGAAAATACTAACAGAGAGGTGTCTATGGGCAGATTCTCTTTGCACAGTGTAACACGATGCCAGGGCAAAGTACGCTGGAGTGGGTAAAATGTCGGCAATGTTTGCGAGAGCTCTAGTTACCATCATCGCTACGAACGGTTCCATTATATATTTTACACGGCATTTCTCATCCAAGGGCGTACGAACAAGCTATTTTTAGTTCGAACACTTTGCTCCAGCCGCATTCTAGATTCGAAAGGTCGGTATGCAGCACTAGAGCGTGGATTTCCCAAGAGAAAGTCTTCTCCAGGTCAAGGATTGTTTGAAGAGCAATTTGATGCGGTGAATATGCCCAAATGCTTCCTGTGGAGCCAGTTGTCGCTTGGGGAAAATAAATGAGTGGGCTGGTCCTCGGCGACAAATTACATCAAGCACCATCGGTCCATTCGTTTTTCGTGGTGTGCTGACCGTGCTATGCCACTTATTAAATGTTACGGAGTATAGTCACTGGAGTCTTGACACCAAAAGAACTTCGATCTGTCCAGAACGGTACGATTACAGAAATAGATACTTGGACACTGACAACCCTCCACCAACTGGTTAGGCGAAGCAGGTACTTTTAGAAGGCTGTTGGATTTTGACCTCCACAATTGGGAGGGCACCCAGAAACTATTTCTACAAACTCGGGTCCCATCCTAAATCCGAGTGCTGATATCGGATTCTACGACCGGATTTAACTCGGCATACGACTTGAAGTTGGCAACCCGCAAGGAGCTTCGTAATTACCATCCCGCACCCGCACGGGCTCGCGCTAGTGGAATCATCTTATAACGTACATCATTCTTTAGCATAGTGTCCGCATGATTGCTGCATTGCCAAAGTAAGCTCATTTAAGCTACGGTTGGCAAAGCTTGATTCATGTACCCCACTCCCCGGTGAGGCGAATGCCCTTTTCTTTTTCTGCACAAATCGACGCTTCCAAACTCTCCTCTTAAAAGACTGTACCAAATGCGTGCTTGGCTAACTACCACTCACTGGACAGCTCTGATGAGCAACTCACCTGTACTGCCTTGCTGTAGGATGCCAGTCATGAGTCGTCGGATCGACTCCCAGAAGCTTAAGAGCTGGGGATATTGTGTTCTTCCAGCTCATATTTACGAGCAAACTTAATTCATACAGTACGGCTAGCAATTGACTCCTTGCCACAATGCGCTGGTCAATTTTGATCTTCGCTGTTCTATGTACGGCCAACTCGGGCGACGATGACGCATCCAATCATGGAGAATCGGGAACTTCACACGCCAAAGGGCCCTACGAGAGAACGATCTATCTCTCTTTTGATGGAATGCACCAATTCGACTTGGTCAATTACATCTCCAAATTCCCAAAGTCAACTTTGGCGTCCTTGATGCCAAACTCCATCGTTTACAGCAACGCACGCGCCAGCTCCCCATCGGACAGCTTGCCCGCAACAGCAGCTTTGTTTTCCGGCGCAACTTCATTCCATTCTGGCATCTTTTGGGAGCAATCTTACGACCGCACTCTCTATCCAGGTGGCTCGGGATGTGCAGGACAACCAGGCACCGTGTGTGACTACTCCGAAGCCTGCGATTTGAACTCTTCATCCATCGATGGTGGCGGTGGCTTCAATACAACCTGTCTTCCGCAGAAAAAAACGGCATCTGGGAACTGTGAGCCTTTGTATCCACACAACTTCATTCTTGTGAATACCGTCTTTGAAGTAGCACGAGCCAATGGTGTTGTTACGGCATACGCGGACAAGCATCTCTCATATGAATTTCTCAATGGCCCCTCGGGAAAGGGACTTTCAGAGGGATATTTTCCGGAAATTGCGAGTATTGATAGTACCCTTGATGCACAGAAAGCTTGGGACGACCTTCATTGTTAGTAAATTATCTCTTGTCGTTGAACTTGGGCAAGCTAATACGATAAAGGGTCTGCACTCCGTAATTGGACTAGCGGTAAGCAACAAAGATTCCAATGCTCAGCTCGTTCCCAGCTTTGATATTCAATTTCGTTGTTGATGGATTTTGGATCCCCGGGGAAATTTCACGTCTTGTTCATACTATGCGCCTTAACTTCGCAGAACTTCCAACCAACTATATGGAGAGAACATGTCTAGTAATTACTGCTAATCAATGTGAACAGGAAATTGGGTAAACGGAACCAAGATGTCTTCCGGAGGTCCCTCCCTCTACGGCGCCAATTTTCAAGCCATAACTTGGGCACAACAACAAGCCGGTTATCTCGACGCTGTCGGTGCCCAGCCAAACGCGAGCCTCGCGGACGCTTTCAAGACCGCAGATCAGCGTCTAGGCGAATTCATCACTTTCCTCAAATCCACAGGTAAACTCGACACAACGCTGTTACTCATTGGAAGCAAGCAAGGCCAAGGCCCAATCAACCCCAAAACGCTGGTTGTGAGTGATCCTCAGACGATTATTGATGGGGCGGGCGTCGATGTCGCATTCTTCGTCGGTGAAGATGGGGGAATTGTAAGCTTACCTTCATCCTTTACCTATTGGTTTCGAATTTTTTTCTCACAACAGAATTTAGATGTACCTGACCAACCCCTCCGACGCCGCCACGGCAGCAAAAAACCTCCTCGCCAACACTACTCTTGGTATCTCCTACGTGCTATACGGAGATGACGTCGCAGCAGCTGGCTACGGATCACCTTCTCAAAGCGCGCGTACACCGGACCTGGTCATCGGGGCTAAGGTTGGAACTTTGTGGAACAGTGGATTTGAGTTCGAAGACCATGGTGGGTTTCTACCACAGGATCTGAATGTCCCTTTGTTTGCGTATAATCCGTGCCTGAAGGCGGCAAATCTTACTCAGGTGGTGTATAACAGACAGGTTGCATCGACTATGTTGCAGGCTTTGGGCTTGCCCCTGGGACAACTGGATGCTTACCGATTTGGTGACTCGCCGGTTTTGCCTGGATTGTTTATGTAAGGGGTTTCCCTCGTTGGCGAGATGGTCTGAATACAGATTAAGTCTACTCTTCGCGGCCAAGTCAACGGGCTCGATGAGTTCGGATTGGATTTTGGAAATAATTGCAGAACATTTAATAGTCAGTTCATGTAGCCATTACAAAAATACTTACACAATTTGAAAATCTCAAGCCATGGACTTCTGCAGGTTGACTCCGTTTGAATCTAATGCGCCAAACTTTTCTGGTTTGAAGATCTGAGATCTGACATCAAACAACGTAGCATGCTCCGAAAGGAAAAATGAAAGGGCTGGCAACACCAACATACTTTGGCAAGCAACAGCCTAGCTTGGCGGAGAATCTTGACATATTCGAAGTCCTTGTTCAACGACGGTCTCATTCTGCTGTGGAAAAGCGCGGGCACTTGACAGTCCGATCGGTGTGATAACAATAATTGACAATATAACGGAACCCCATACTATCATATTCGGACTCTTCAAACTACATACAGTATTATCAAATGACTTCACCAGTCATACCCTCACGAAGCGTGCTGCGTGATCTGGAACGTGTATGACGGACTCAAGTCATACTGCACCGGATACAAATCGCCATTCTCAAACTGCATATCCCGAGCATAATACTCCACCTGAATCATCTGCTTACTAATATCCATCGTAACAAACCCATTAGCGGCTGTTAAAGGCGTCAGTATTATTGTGCCAATACAATCTGCCCACCCCTCTGCACTCACCTTGAAGCGAATTAGCGCCGAGATATTTAGCATACGGCCCTGGTGCGGTGCCGTTGTTGCAATCGCCAGGCTGTGGGTAGCCGGCTGCGCCTGTGAGGATGAAATTTGTGTTGTTGTCGAAGAAGTGGCCTAGGCAATGATCGTGCCCGTTTAGAACGATACCGTGATGCGCCTCGACGATGGAGATTAGCGGTTCGAGATCGGTTTCGTTGGTAGATGCGGACCGGTATGGATGATGCATTTGGAGAAATTTCCAGGTCGCGTTGGATTCCTTGAAGGTGGTATTCAGGAAGTCGAGTTGTATTTGTCGATCAGCGTAACATTTCTCCGTGTAGGAGTTTCGGTAGACAGATGTGTTCTAGGGTCGAGTGTTAAAATATACATTGCAAAATTGGTTTGATCTTGAGAGTACCTTTTGGTAGGAGGCGATGAAGCAGTCTGAATCCAGAACTACAAAAGTGGCATGCCAATCGGCCCCAGTAAGATCATAGGTATAGTAAGGAACACCACCACCGCCCTTTGAAAGGATTAGCTGTACTCTTTGTTGCTTTCAAACCTACATATCAATCATGTAGCACGTACAAAGTACCATCGGTGATCATAAACTGGTGCGATTGTCATTTGAAAGTCGACACCACTCTGCCCAGGGACAACCTAAATATGTCAATAAGCACCTTGCTTGAAATACAAATAGTTTGAGGAGATTGCATACGTCGTGGTTGCCAATGCACTGATACCACGGTGTGTACTCAAATATGCCCTGGTTGTACATGTTCACCCATGCTTCCTCGAAGCGGAGGATGCCAGCAGTAGTGAAATCAACTCCAGAGTCATAGAAGTTGTCTCCTACTGATATCTTTAATTCCATCAGCGAATTTCAAGACGTTCTTTCACCAGATGATCACTTACGAAAGCGCTACAGTTTTTCAATGTGCAGATTTGCCCGATATATTGAGCAGTGTCCACTGTTTCCCCGTTAGATCTTACCGTGAGTTGACCTGAGATCCTTACTCTGAAGAGCAGTGGCATTGCCTATATACGACTTATCGCCCGGATCGCAGTCGTTGACCAGCTCGTTGGGCACTGGGATGCCAGCGTCCTTGAGTTTTGCCATAACCTCGCCGCAAAAATGCGGTGGAGCGGGCTCCCAGCCAGTCCAACCATAATCTGTGTTTTGTTAATGGGACCGTCTGATAATCGCTGGATAAGGAATTTCACCTCCGAGAACACCAACGGTAAGGATCCCCGCTCCTTTGGGAGCAACCAAGGATCCGTTTACAGTTCCCACGCTCGCTGCGGTTACATCGCTAGTTCCGGCGAGAATCTGGGAATGGCTAAGAGCAGCTTGAAAGAAGAGTGCTAGTATTCTGGCTGACATTGTGAATGTTAAAGAAGCGGCTCAAGTAGATGAATCGGCGCAAGGCAATATATTCTTCCTCTCCAATTGATTACAGATTCTTTTGCAGGGCCGATAGTCAGAATTTTAAACACAGAAGATGAAGTTCGATCCATGATTAGCTTCAAATATGTATTTCGCTACATACAGCACCCCTTATAAGTGGTTCTTTAAGCAGATGCTCTGCTTTCCAATGAACGAAGCACGAGCTGGTCGGAGTAGAAAAAGATCGACGAGAGTGATTGAAAGCTTGAGAAAGCTTGAGAAAGCTTGATTTACTTGCATACAGAGCTCCATAGCACCCACGCGGGGTTCGGGGTTTGTCCAATGGCTTCGACATAGAAATTGTGAAGCGGGACCAAAAAGCGGAGAGTGCTGCCCGGATCGCTGTTCTGAGCTTACTGTTTAATGATTAGCGTAACGCAGGACGGTATAACGGAATAAGCAGATCGGACGCTCGTGGAGAATTTCTAGAAGGCTCGTTACGTACTGCGTCGCCCTAGAAGAGGGCGAGTGTTGATAAGAAGTGACTGCCCTGCAGTAGTGGCTGATGTCAGTCACATGGAGTTGTTCACGTCGCTACCTAAGCGAGATATCACTTCAGCATACCCAAGTTGTGGTTACCAGGTCGAGATAAAGGGATAAAATTCTGTCGAAGGTTGATTATTATAACGTGTATTGATTTGTAAGCGTTTTTAGCCTCCGATACTGAATATCTTTTACTATACGGGTGGCACTATCGGCCTTGTTCGTACGGGTACGATATACACTCTCTTATTTCGTAGGTAAGGTAGCCCTACATCTGAATCGTATACTTCTAAGTAGCTTACTACCCCGTTTATCTATCATGAATAGTTGCTTTTCTATCTCGATTCCCAGGACTTACCAATACTTATTTTGGCTATAGACTTAATAGCTACCTGGTACAAACCCCGCTTAGTTTTGTTGCTCATGCACCAAACACAATCCTCAAAACATCACTAGGGGGATCTTCAATCACTGGAAATTTCTCCATCTCCACAAAAACCATCAGGAGCCTCCTCGTGATTGATATGCCGAGCCGTGTAAGTCTTCTCCCTCTTCATTTGGTGCAGTCATTTTCTTCCATGACCAAACAGACCGGTACTTTGCATCTAATGTCCCCTCGACAGCATCCACGATCCGCTCTCCAAGCACAGGCAAAAACTTGAAAGCATGACCGCTCCCTCCTGTCGCGATGAATAGTCCTTCCATATCTGGGTGATAATCGATGATGAAATCTGCGGTTGGCGTGTCGGTATACCAGCAAAGCCTCTTGCGGTCAAATTCGCGGTCAGAGAGCCATGGGATCAGTTCGTTCAATGCTTCTCGACAGGACTGAACTCCTTCATCTAGAATCTCTTTTTCCTTCTCAGGACTCTCCGAATACGGAATCGAGATTTCGATGTGTCCTGCCTGAGGATGATGATATTGTGTCTTGTTTGAAATACCTTGACCGTGTCTGGCCACCTTCAAGACTCCTCCCCGTGGTGGCATGATGAACCAGCCCTTGCTCAAATTGATGATCGACGGCATATCTCCCAGACGAGCACTCTCTTCCGGTTGCAAGTTGACGTACGCCAGAACGTCAGCCGATGCGGCCACTCGATTTCGCAAATCCAACAACGTTGGAGTCCAAGCCCCAGTCGCGAGCACTGTCAAATCGGCTCGTAAAGTCTTGCCATCGTCAAGAACCACACCCTTGACTTTGGTCTTGTCCTTCGATAGAAGAAGTTGAGCGACGTTTCCAGTGACCATAGTGACACGCGCAGTCGCGTCCACAAGCCCTCGAGCGTATTGCATGGCGTGCTCAGCATCAACCCAACCAGCTCTTTTGTTCAAATATCCCCAGGTTCCCGATGTTCCACCCGTCTTACATGCTTCTGCGATCTCAGCATCTGATTCAAGCTTCAGGACCGCAGCATCATCGTTGCTGACGCGTGCAGAGTCTGAAGCAAGTTCTAGGGCTTGCTCGAGGTAGTCGCTACGGCCTTCAGAGAGCAGGAGAAGTCCAGTCTCGGAATAGCGTTGCTTTGCTCCCCAGTCGCTGTTACGCCATCGATCCTGGGCCTCAGCTGCAAACGCAGCATACAATGGGTTCGAGTAATCCGAGCGAACAATTCTGTTCAGGTCGAAGCTTGCTGCTGTTCTGGTCGCAAGATGAGAAGTATCAAGAAGTGTTATCTTGGAAGCATTGAACGATTCGCGTGTTGTCAAGGCAAGAGCTGTGGAAAGACCGAAGCATCCCGCTCCAACGATCAAAACAGTGCGATCGGGGATGTTGATGGCAGTCATTGTGGACGTTGATTTCTTCTCAGATATAAACGAGCCAGGGCTTATTGTAGGATGAAGGCAAGATCCCTGCGTCTCTCTCATCATCACCCTTGATTCAGTGCAATGTTCAAAGCACGGCGTGCATCCCGTCCGAATGAGGTATGTTGGACGAGATCGTCATTAGACGTGCCTTATTCGGCCAAGAGCTGACCTCGTTATGGATTGCCGAAGCTCTTCTTTGTTAACGTCAAGCTATCGCCAGATCGCAACCCTGCATGGCATAAAGGGCTCAGCTCGGCCCAGGTGTGCCTGCCCTGCGCTTCTCCACTTTTTTCACGCCTTATATGCAGTGTATCCACTCTTCTTAAGCTTATTCGGCTGTCTTCTAAAGCGAGAAACGAGCGAAGGAAGCAATATTTGGTATACTCACGCGCGAGTCTATAACCTCCAGGATAATGTGTTGCAATATGAACAAGGGCCACAGGCCATTTTCGGGAGGCTAGATAATACCGTACACGATGCCGGAGGCTCGCAGTAGTACAACCTGTGTATACTAAATGTCACCCACTACGCCTGCAGGAACGGGTGATATCATCTGCATCGCATCGCCCATTTGCACGGCAGCATACACCCCACAGCAGGGATCGCTGTGTCTCAACGACGAACAGTGAGGACAATAAGTCAAGCTTAGTCTCTCCTAGGTAAATCTTCTAGTGGTAAAGTTATCTCTTCCAATATATGATAATACATCCGAAGAAAATTTGAAGATATTCCCCAATTCTCATCTTCTTAACCAAATCTAATACAATCCCTATTTCCATTCCTGTCTTACAACCATGGCAAACCGAAGCAACCAGCCTTCATACCCCATCACCGAGATTGGCTCTCCTCTTCGAACGGACGATCTTGCAATGCGCATTGAAGAAGGTTTGACATTTGTGCCAAAGCAATTCCCTAGTTTATTGCTCTGGGATGAGCAAGGCCACCAGTTGTTTGAAGCTATCACCACAAGCAAGGACTATTATGGGACTACAGCCGACAAGGAAATCATGGCGGATCATTTCGAGGGCATCTGCGATATGATTGGCGATGACGGCATCTTGATAGAGCTGGGATCTGGGTAAGTCCACTTGCTTCTGGGTTGTATCATTTCCGATTGGAACAGACGGATTAACCATGACCAAGGTGCCTTCCAACATCGATGATGATTCTCCACGAGCTATCGGCTCGTAGGACAAGGACAACATATTATGCTCACGATATATGCAAAGAGCAGCTGCAAAAAAGCCTCGATAGGCTGTCTCAGTCGTTATCAGGCCTTCAAAGCCGCTCTTTCATTGAAATACATGGTATTGTCGGAAGCTATGAAGATTCTATATCGTGGATCCAATCTCAAACCATCTTCTCTTCGCGCCGAGTTGTTGTGCTTTGGTTAGGAAACTGTTTGGCTGGTATTACAGATTCTGGATTTTCCACTTTGATACACGGCTTGGGCATGGCCCTTTTACACACCAATCCGTCATTTTGTCGTCTGTTGGTGGCGGTCGATGGTTGCAAAGACAAAGACAAAGTAGCGCATGCTTGTGACGCGCCTGATGGAACATCGGCGGCCTTTGTGTCAAATGCCTTGGTACACGCAAATCGAGTCTTAGGCGTAGCTGCATTTCAGGAGAAGGAGTGGAAGGCGGTACATTTATATCATGCAGAGGAGAAGAAATCGGCCTGGGGATTCTGCGCGCAGTCTTCGATGACCGTCCATGTTGGCAAGAGCATGATTCAAATCGATTCGGGTGAGATCGTGGAAATCATTCAGAGCAGGAAGAGAGACTTGGTGGAAGTTACTAGGTGTATAAATGGAACCAGCACTGAAATCGCCAGCGTATGGACTCATCGATCGGTTCCATGGGGTATGTCGCACCAAATCTGGAATTTTAAGAGACACAGCTAACTTCCCAAAGCCTGGTATGTGTTAGGTTTCAAATCTGGTCTGCGGGCATGATAACTGCGGCTGCAGGAAGTTGCAAACTCACGATGAAGTTTCTCAGTGTCGATCTACTGTTGATTAGCGTGACGGTGTGGCGCACAATGATCCACAATGGCTTTTGGGCTGCATATGTTTCCCATCCATAACGCGTAACAATCTACATCTGCCCTCCTCTCGCGCGCTCGTGCTTCTTGTGCTTTAAAACAGTAAATGGTACAAGGTTGCTAAAATGCTTGCAAACTGCTTCTCTGTGCTTGCGTCCTCAGACCGCAAGATTTCCAGACCAATTCCGAGAGTTTCATTATGTATGATCTTGGTAGGAGTAGCTTTCTATTGCTAAGCTCTTCAACAATTCTTTGCATTTCCGTAGTCGCTTTTATTGTTTTCATCCGTTCACACAAAGAAGCGAATGAAACTCTACCCCGCGGTCCTCGAGGGCTGCCGTATGTCGGTATGTGCAACATATCATTTTCTCCCTCAGAGATCTTATGGCCCGTTCCAGGGTCATTTTCCCAAGTCTACAAAGATCCCGCAAAAATTCTTCATCAATGGGCAGGGAAGTATGGGAGCTTATACCCGGTCTGGCTTGGTAACCAGCTGTTTCTCGTCATCTCAGATCCTGACATTGTTCGAGATCTGATCATTCAGCAAGGGGCGACCTCTGCCTCGCGAAAAGCATATTATCTTAGTGGTATTGTGGCGGCTGGCCGGGCAGTGATCACAACGCCATATGGCCATCGTTGGTGAGTTGTGGAATGGTTCCACTATATAGCATGATCTGATGACGGTGATAATAGGCGAGTCACTCGACGTGCTGGGGCGAAGCAGTTGACTCGACAAGCCGTAGACAGCTATGTTCCTAACATCACAAAGCACATTGGGCATTTCCTTCGACTAATGAATGATGGATCCTCCAAGCGTACGGCACAAACTATCAAAGTATTTGTGGCGTCACTCTCTCTTTAAAGTAGCTCCTTCGAAACTGACCATGACAGCGACTCGTCGAACAGGTTACTTCCGACATCATGGTGACCACTACTCTAGGGATCAAAGTAGAATGTCTAGCCGCTTCAGTGTCGCAGCGTTTGCTCCAAATTCAAAATGAAGCCCTGTAGGCCGACCCTTGATCATGATTTTGCTGGAAATTGTTGATAACCATATGCGTAGTCCATACTTTGGACCCATGTCCAACCTCGAAGATTTCATCCCACTCCTGCAAAAAATTCCGACATTCAAATCCAAGAAAGCAGAACGCGTCCAAGTCAAACTCGTCACCACTTACCAGACACTTCTAGCCAACCACAAAAGCCAGATTTCAAATGGAGAAAACGATTCAGACTGTTTAGCCACAGACCTAGCCAACATCAACGGGACCGACGAGACCCTCGATGAAATGGATAAAATCATGCTACTAGCGGGTTTCATGATAGGAGGAACAAGCACGGTAAAACACCCCATACAATAGATGGAAAAACAGACCAACAAATCCTAACGCCACAGACCTCAACCCTCCTCACCCACTTCCTCAACCTCATCCCCACCCACCCATCCGTCCAATCTCTCGCATACACCGAACTCTCCAAAATCACAGGACTCAACCGTCTCCCCTCGCTCTCCGACGTACCAAATTTACCCTATTGCGCTGCCATAATGAGAGAACTTGAACGCTGTAACCCTGCTATTATCGATAGTCCGCATTTCACTACTGGGGATATTGTGTATCGAGGGGTTTTGGTGCCGAAAGGTACGGCGTTGGTGATTAATACCTGGGGAATTAATCATGATGGCGGAAGGTATGAGAGGCCTTTTGAGTTTAAGGTGAGTGTTTGATGCGGGATTGGCGTGAAGTTTGTGTGTGAGACGACAGCTGACGTCTTGATATGTAGCCGAGTCGACATCTTGATGGGTTGGGGAATTTGAGAGATGATGAAGAAGATACCTTTTTGTTTGGAGCTGGGTAAGATGAGAGGTGTCTTGTTCATGTATGTCGATGGCTTGGCTGACTATTTATCAGACGTAGGATATGTCCTGGGATACTCCTCGCTCGCAGTATCATGTTTTTGAGTGTCACTTCTTTGCTCTGGGCGTTTGACATATCGTTTTCTCCGGAGGAGAAAGGGATGCGAGATGAAGATCACGAACTGGTTTTTAAGCCTAGACATCCTGGGGTTGAGAGAGTGTTGGAGGCTTGCAGATGATGGCAGAAGGAATAATGGAATTGCTCTATGATAACTATGCATGTTCAAATCAGTAGCACAGACTGTCGTAACAGAAGTACGCATCATTCGAATAGCAATCGTTTCGCAGCAATCTCCCTCTCTCCAAGCACCACGGGAAAGCAATATTCCCAATGAACCGATTATAACCCGCCTCAGGTCTAAGGATATAACAAAGCGAAGATGGCGCCGCTTCAAACCTGAAGATATAATTACCCTTACGAACGAGATTCATCCCAAGACGTACCGCGTGTTTCTGTTCTGAAATGGAAAGAGTTCGACTCCAATAATCCAATCTCTGAAAGTGTTTGTATCCTCAACCATTTCTCTCTGTTCCTATTTGATGGGGGAAGTTGGCAATGGATTTTACCTAAGATATATAATTGCAATGATGTCTGGCGATATTAGAGGCGATATTTCGCGTTGTTTTTGTAAGAAGTTTGATGCCAGTAGGGCCGATTTATATTAGCGTCCGCGCCCGCTAGGATGAAGGAATTACAAAATACGACATGAATGAATACACATCCTCTCTTGGGAGTGAAAGCACATGTCCTTTAAATTCCTAGCGATTTCAATTCCGAAACCACCACCACCAAATCATCACCCTTGATCACAACTTGAGCATGTCAAATTCGATACACACTACTAACCCAATCACCAACAGCTCCAAATAATATCGATTTTCTTTTATTGCCCTCGATACCAGATTACACTCCAAACATTCGAGTCGTAGTTATTTGTTCGATATTCTTCTCCTCAAAATCAATGATCTGATCGTTAACTCGGATCTTTTAACAACTATAGATCCACACTGAATCGGCGCCAATGACCAGGAGTTGGATACGACCTATCGTAGAAACAGAACATCCTCTTCGATAGCTACCCGAGTCTGAGAAAGTGAAACCATAAAACAAATTAGGAAACAATCACCGTCGTCGAAATATGCCTACGTCACTCAATCACATCATCAAAATTGAGAAACACGATGCCAGTCATGAATTGTACATTACAAGCTGCCCATAAGGGGACAACCATACTATATATAAAGGGATTTTGGTGGGTTCCAATTACAATGCATTCGGGGTATGGAAAGGAAAAGGAGTGTGTGTATTCGCATTTGGCAGAATCTCAACATTCAACAAAAGGAAAAGGACTTTGTACATGACGCCATTCCAATGCAACGCTCAATCGCTTTCGGAGGTGTTTCCACCACCATATAAACAACAAATTACCCCATCATCGCCACGGACTAAAAGTTTGCAGCAGCGTTCGGTCTCGCTTGTGGCCCGGCGTAGCGGTTCATGTGTGATTCGTCGTCGGCCAATCCACCGGCTTCGCTTCCTTGGACTTTTTGTTCCGAGGTGCCTGCGATGGCTGTGTCTCCGGATTGAACGTCGTCGTAATTGTATGCCTTCTTTCGTCCCCACATTCTCCAGCAGACGAGGGCGATGCCTCCGAGGAGAATTGCGCCTCCGACACCGCCGACGACTCCACCGATGATGCTCTTGCTTGAGCTGGAAAGACCACCGCCTGATGATGATGAGGATGAAGATGATCCGAGAGCGGGTGTGGATGTAATTGTTGCGAAACCTGTTGTTGTCTCGGAAACGCTGAGGGATGTGGAAGTTATGGAAGACACAGCGCCATCAGCTTGTGTGGTGACGATGACTGTGACGATTGACCTTGTAGATGTCAAGACCTGCGCGGATGTGATTGTTGTCTTGGATGTCGATGATGCAGCGGGTGTGCTCGATGTGTCGGGAGCAACGCCGGTGGATGTGCTTGAGGATGTCACAGTTGTGGGAATGACAACAGTTGTGGGGGTGCTGTTGGAAGTGGTAGCGACGGATGTATCAGTGGTGCGCGTGGTTACCGAAGTAGATGTGATTGTCGCTGTTGGAGTAGTGGTAGACGCCGTTACCACGGACGTTGTGGCAGCGCTGGACGCGGAGGCACCGGTTCCCAAAGTCTGTCTCTTGTGGAAGATTCCCTCCATGATAGGCATGTCGACGGCGTGGGTGTGGGTAGAGAGGAGTGTGAGAACAGCAAAGGCGCCGTGGGCGGAGAGGAGCATATTTGTTGATACCAAGTGGAAGGGGATTAAAATGAGGTCCTGCTCCAGCCGTCGCAGTGGTGTACCAGGGGTGCAATGGTGCCGAAGGGGTCGAGTAATGGCCACGAAAATGGATGGAATGTCGCGATGGTCGAAGTGAAGTCAAGTCAACGAGTGATTGTCGTAAGACAGGGAATTGTGGTTATTAGCAAAGTTTGCTGAGTGATAGTTCGGTTTGCTAAGATGCGGGCTGGCAAGGGAGAGGCGTTCTCAGTGCAGGTGAAGGGCTGCATGCTATTTTCAGTGCAGGCTCAGGGTCCCACTCTATTCCCACGGCCCTTTCCCTGCCATTGTATGGGGCCATTCGCTTGGTGAACCCAATGGCTAGAGGAATTCAAGAGGTTGTGCTTGTGCTTGTGCTTGTGCTTGTGGCTGGAATACAATTGAATCAGGCAAGATGCAGTGTCACACGAATTCTTTGAACAGACACTACCAGAGGACACACAAAGCATCCAGCCCGTGGAATTGATATTCGGTTGACAGCGGGTGCTCTTCTTCCCGTTGGAGATGGATGACGCACTACCAGTCACCAACAAAACAATAGCACCGAGCAGAAATTTCTTTCCTTTCAACCTTGGAGCTGCATGCATACGGTAGTTTGCCACGAAGATTAAAACTCGGCAGGGTCCCATTCGTATGACAAGACGCACCTTTCCTCGTCACATCGACCTCAACACGCAACCATGTCATCCGCATCTGATCTCCACTTGACCACACACGAGGCCTTGAGTGGAGTCTTCGGTTCCATCTCGCTGGCTTCCTGGATTTTCCTGTTGGTGAGTAACCCATCTCACATGTCGCGTGCCTTACTAACATCTGCATCATCAAGGTCCCTCAATTGATCGAGAACTACACCCAAGGCTCGGCTGCCGGAATCTCCCTCGCTTTCCTCTCCGTATGGTTCCTGGGTGATATCACGAATCTCTCCGGTGCTCTATGGGCAGGGCTCGTGCCTACCGTAACCGCTCTAGCAGTGTACTTCTGCTTCGCCGATCTCATCCTCATCTCGCAATGTCTATACTACAACATCACCAATGCCCGCAGGAATCGGAAATTGTCGGCCTTGAGCTCAGGGACTGAGGCATCAGTAGAGGAGCCGTTGCTGGCCAGAAGGAGGAGGAGTAGCATTGGGTTGCCTGGGTCTCATAGAAGATCAAGTGCAAGTGCTATAAGCCGCCGACGGAGATCATCCCTGGCAGCCATAGTCGAAGAGGGAACTGGACGCAAAGCCTGGATCAAGAACACCATCAGCATCTTCCTTGTCTGTGTGGCTGGAACTGCTGGATGGACAATCGCCTGGCAGAGTGGGGTATGGAAACCTACACCAGAACTGGATGATCAGGTTGGAGGTACTCCATCACCGCTTGGGGCTCAGATTCTCGGATATGCCAGCGCGGTTTGCTACTTGGGCGCACGAATTCCTCAAATCGTGAAGAATCAGAGGGAAAAGTCTTGCGAGGGTCTTTCCTTGCTGTTTTTCTTACTATCACTGCTCGGAAACATGACCTACGGCGCAGGCGTAAGTTCTTCCTTTGATACACTTGGTCATCATCAACTAATCGCACGTAGATACTCTTCCACTCCCTCAAGCGCGATTATATTTTGACCAACCTTCCCTGGTTGATCGGATCTCTTGGAACAATTGCCGAAGACGCCATCATCTTCATCCAATTCCGCATGTTCAGGGAACCCGATGGAAGTGCTATTGAATAGATTATTGGAAAGGGTGGGGAAATTGCATCAAAATCAGCGTCTCATTGGCAGGAAAGAGGATGATCTCACGGTCTCTTGCAACGATTAAATCATGTATGTGTAAGTCTTTGGTTTGTACAGCGATACCAATGGGTTTTTAAATTCAGCCTTTTAGCTCACCTAATTCTCCTACTTTTCTCGATTGAAATACTTGTATATACTCTACATCAACGCGCCATGCCATGTGTATTCCTCATCTCATGCTCTACCTTTTCTTCAACAACGACCCATCACCTGTGCGAGTGTCTATATACAAATAAGCGCCTTATATTTCGAATCCGACAGGTCAATCAATGCCCAACTCACCCCACCGATCTACTCCAAATACATACACACACGGCGCCACTTTTTACCTTGCCAACGTCTTCCCATAATGTCCAAACACCAACATCGCTCCCCATTCTCTATACTCTAGTCTTAATAACCTCACTGCTCCTAAACCAATCCTTATACATCCAACCGTGTATATGATCGAAATCGAAAAGGCGGAGGGTCCCTCTCGTCAGACGCAGGTTTTCGTTGAGAATAGTCTTGGTTAAATGTAGGGTCCACTTTGAAAAAATGCGTTTAACTTGTCTTGTAGCGTCCGCTTATCAGAACTCTCCTCGACGCAACATGGTATAAATCACGAGGAACGAATACGCTATACTTTATTCGAGGTCAAGTTATATAACTAGTAGTATACTTGGTGTTAATTTGTGACCTGGGCGAGATGTAGTAGATACCGGTAGGAAGTCGATTGAAGGTTGAAGGGTGGCTTTTTGATTTAGCTCTAGGGAGGGGGAGATGCTAGAAGCTTTTTGTGGACTTGCGACGGAATGGTATGGGTGTGTTGATTCTTTGGAGTAGATGAAGGTGTAAACGTTGGCGTTGATGAAATTCTACAGACACTGACGTGTGAGACGTGGAGATGAGATGTTATTACCTTTTTTACGGAGGTCATGGAGAGGTGTGTACTCATTCGCTGTTTGGGCGACTAGGAGTAGTTCTTGGGGATGGGTTGGGTTCGCTTGGGTCTTTAGAGAGTTGTGCGAATATTCGTGCTTTGGGCGGTGTCGAAAGGTTAAGCATGCGTTTGGGCGGAGGATGAGTATGCTGATTAGGACGGGTTTGTGGAGGGGATGGGTGGAACATTGTGCGTTTGCGGAGGGAAGACGGTCGATTTTTATTGTGCGGCAGAGAGTGCTACATTTTCGTGCCCTTTGAATATTTAGGATCCCTGTTCTTTAGCTTGGGATTAAGTGAGGTTGTATACTATTGGGGCTTTGACTGGGCTCTAGATGTTGATGATTTCTACATGAGCAGAAGTTTTGTTAGTAAATCCATACGTATACCTTGACATATGAGAAGAGAGTATATTGATGTTCCCTCGCACATCATACGCTCAACCCGTCCCTAACCTTTATCATTTATTCGAGTGGCAGATGATGCTCAGACAGTTAGTACAACTATCATTGTTGCTTGACCAATTACACCTTTGCCAAAGACACAATTGATCGATGCTGTTGTGGTCTGTTACGTTTTCGTCTTCCTACATTTGATATAGGGAGATGCAAATCGGGTGCAGGTAGTCCTATTCGACAGTCCCTATGGCCCTCAAATCGCAAAGGA
Organism: Venturiaceae sp. KMAF11; assembly: GCA_023078705.1. NCBI lineage: Eukaryota > Fungi > Ascomycota > Dothideomycetes > Venturiales > Venturiaceae > Venturiaceae sp. KMAF11. The sequence goes on from JALGOQ010000017.1 coordinate 1,559,831, forward strand.
TTCATCCATCGAAACAAATGATGTATGTGTCTTGAACAATTCGTGAAAATGGAAGGGAACTCAGGAGAGGACCGCTATAAACTTCATCCAACCGATACCGGACCGAGCCTTCATGCCTACCATCCCTCAACCAAACCTACCAATCTCGCACGTAAACCCATACATACTCCCGATCAAGCATCTGCAAACCCCTTTAAGCTTTCCCACCAGCTAACCGAGCTCCGAAAAAGGGTATGCGATCACCACGCCGCGTACTAGCCTAATCTCGCATTTAATCTACACAGATCAAGATACGATCTTATCGCAGCCCTGGTCTATTTTTCGCAGTCATGAACGTAATCGTTGTGGACGTGCGAGGGGGGAACGACAGGCTGGTGTTTGGGGATAAAGTATTCAAGGCACATTGGAACTGAAGACTTCATGTATTTTTGGGAAATTCGTGGTTGAGATGAGCATTTGGGCGTTGCAAGTGAATGAGATGATATTGGGTGGTCGTCATTGGGGGTGTCTATTTTTGAGGAATGGAGATTGTGATGGGCGTGGTTTGGGGTATGGGGAGGTAGGTATAAAGACCTTGGTCGAGTGGACGAGTAAGTAAATCAAGCCAACAGTCATTTCATCATCACAACCGTGACAACAATAAAGCATCTCTCCTCAGAAAACCTCACACAAAGTCTCCCCTCGCAATCTATCATCCACCCATCCAGTATCACAAAATGCACGCCTTTAAATCCCTCCTCCTCGCCATCCTCTCTCTCAGTGCAACAACATTCGCAGCCCCAATCGACTCAACCACCCAAATCACTACCGATACCACCACCACAACCGACGGCTGCAACGACGCCTACCGCGGCGACCACCGCGCTTGCGAAGGCGGCCGCGACCAGAAGCACGACGGCAACCGCGAAGAACACCGCGGCGAGCGCGAGATCCAGAATGGGAACTTGGGAAAGGGGTTGGGTGATATATTGAAGGGGTATGGAGACCAGCAGGCGGGGAGAGGGAGGGAGTGCATGAATGGTGGGCATTGTTAGATTTTAATGATTACTCTACTACGCCTCGTAGGTTCGGAGGCTGCTAGAAATTTAAGGATTTTCTTTTGGATGTGTTGAGAGACCTTCCTGTGATGATGTTAGACGCTGAGTTGACGTGTAGGGGTTAGGAAGGGGTACGTACGAATGGCCCACCAAGCGTAACCATACTCGTCCATTTCTCATACTCCCACATATGCCCTTTGACCCAGTTCCCCACCGCCCCAAAATCCCTACACACCCTCTCAGGAGCATGATCAAACTCCAAATCCACGCCCGTAGAAACTAACGTCAAATCCCCATTACACATAACAGCCTGCCTCAAATAATCAACACAATGCAAGGTATGTCTACTACTCGCATCTTTATCTGTCCTATCCGGATTCAATTTATACAACCATTTCGCACTTAACAAATCCGATCTTATACGCTCGAGACAGTGGAGTTGGTGGAACATGTCTACTTGGAAAACGGATTCGTCTGGTGCGGTGGCGAGACCTGAGCCATTCAGACCGAGAGGTTTTGTGAGAGCAATGGGGAGGGAGACGAGGCCGTTCCGCATGTCGCGAGTTATGTTGAGCCAGTAGTAGTTTGCCTCGTCGGTGTTTAGGGCGAGGTGGAGGTCGGACTTATTCACTGTGAAGGTTGCGGTTGTGTTGTGGTGGTGAGGCATCTGGAGGACTTTATCGTTGTTAACTTAAGCAGGGCGAGGAGAGGAGAGAGTTACGAACTGTGATACGGATTCTTCCATCCCTTTCCAACTTTCCAAACCGCATATCCTGTTGCTAATGCGAGGAGATTTAGGATTTCAATCAAGAGTACGATTTTCCATAGTGACCACCTCTTTCTTTCCCTGCCATGGTCTTTTGGGAACCAGTTCCGTGGCTTTTCGTATCTGGGCGAGTCTTCGTCCAAGTCTACAGGTGTGTATTCATGATCTTCGCTCCGTCGCATGGTGGGTTATGGGGTGATACCATAATGAGAAGAGGGCAAAGGTTGGAGATCTTGGAGTAAACGGGAGTACCCGCTGATTGGCACGATAATCAATTCGAGACATGATGTTCCAGAATAGGGCTTGGAACGTTGCTTGTTTGATGTTGACTCCTGAATCTCGAGGCTGACTAATAAGACATCGATCATTCCGATGACATATATATAGTAGTAGGCAGGAAAAAGAAAAACAACAAGAAGTTTCTGAAGAGGGAATAAATCCTCGAGTCAAACTCCCGACAAACACTGCGTTGTTTGCCATGATGTCGAACCCGTACATGGAATCACTGCTTTAGTGATAGTACCTGGCTCCTACAGATCCAAATGTCAACGTGTTCACTTGATAAGTCGGTTTTGCCTAGCAGGCTGACCACCCTCAGCTACGTCTTTACGCAAAAAGTAGCGAGACAGCCATCCAACAAAGAGAATTTTCAATGACTCGAAACTTGGGACCTGCGTCAACAATCAGCTTCACTCTTCGATGAAGGAACTGGAGAGGAAATTATTTACGTTCAGTGTACATATTTCAAAAGTTAGACTAACGAGATAACCAACTAGCTACAAAGGAATCAGTATTGGCAACAGTGGAAGCGTATGTTCGAGAACTTACACCATCGAGCCAGTTGATTTGATAAATGGGATTTGTGCTAATGTTTATCTATTGTTGAAAGGTTAGATCAAGGGCTGATTATGAGAAGGTTGGTGAGTACGAAAATTGATGATCCTAAGGGTGCTATTCGTTTTTGGAGATGGAGAATTCATTCCTTACAATAAGATACTGAATACCAATACACATTACATTTTCTTCGATGCTTAGTGATGTATCAAAGGAGCTTTTGTTGTTAGATGTTTTCTCAATGAAAGCTTGTAGATAGTATCTAATGATGCAACTCAGAACTATGTTAGGACAGGGAGGCAAGAATTAGTCAACGATACGTAGGAAACGTTTTTAATTGGTATTACAAGATTTTGATAATGAACAGCCGCCCACGAGAGTATCTGACAAGCCAGGAAAGAGAATTCGTAATTGAAGAGACCAGAGACCAGAGCGCTTCGGTCTCTCTGATAAGTCTCTATATTCAGAGTAAAATAGTAAAAGAAGAAGACGACGCGCAAACTCCAACCCCTTGTAATCGCTCGCTCGCTCAACCACACTCACAAATATCATCATCAAGCCTAAGCATGCTTGGCCTTTGCACCCAAAACATCATCAACAAATCCACTCCAGATCTTGCTCAACTCGCCAACCTCGGCACCAACTTTCTTACTTGTCTGCTTGACAGCACCAGTCATACCCTCAAAGCTGAGATTGTCCGTCACCTCACTAAAGGCAGCAACATCCGCATCAGCCGAGATCAAGTTGATCTCCGGCTTCATAACAATTTCCTCCTCCTCTTTGGTATAACTCGTCTTCGTGCTTTGCGGGTAGAGACTGGGTGGCAACAGTGGCACTCTCACGGTAGGTGGAGTGACGCCACTATCGGGATCAAAGTCGGGGAGGTAGGCGAAGTCGATTGTGCTGCTGTCGTGGACGGCTTTGAGGGAGCGAGAGGTGTTGAAGTGGCGGGTTGAGGTTGAGGTTTTAGCTTCGGAAGAGGTTTGGGAGCTCTTCGCGTCGTCGATTGCTGTTTGGACTTTTGCGCGGGAGGGTTTCGTGGTTGTGAGGATGGGGGAGACAGAAGATGGTCCTGTCATGTGGAGAGAGCGGGCATTGCGAGGTGTAGAGCTCGCGGCGAGCTTGGTCAGGGCGCGGAGGGAGGTTGCTCTCGAGGCGGCCATTTTGATGTTTGCTGAGGAAGAGAAATTGAGGTTGATTGAGTGTATATGAGTACTTGGTGGTTTGAAAGAGGTTGATGTGTGGAGTGAGAACTGTACAATCAGTCGGAGCTCTACGGAGAGAGGGGTAGCTTCAATTTAAAGTCACAAGTTGCTGGGAAAAGACCTACTGCGGCTTCGGCATGCGAAGACTTATAGGGCTGGCTGGCTGACTGAGATGATGGAGGTGGACTTAATGCGCCTCTCCTTATCTAAGAAGTATTGATACAAGGCCAAGGTGCTCAACAGCCTTGTCGGTTCGGATTTTACAGGACTTTTCCCCGAGCTACCATTACCAATTGACCTCCTCTTGAAGAACGGAGTCACAAGCAATAGAATGCCGCAATGGTATACGGAGGACAAATCCATCTCGTAGCCTGTTGATGTTCAACAACATGGTTACAGCATATCCCAATGCGGAAGAGTGGAGCTTGGACATTCAACAGTAATGCCGAACTCTGATTCACTCGGATTCCGACTGTAACAACAACGTCGACCCAAGTTTTGCACCACTTCATCACCAATTGCATCTCTCCCAATCAAAACGGCTTCTCCACATTAGCTACATCAATCCCTAGCATTAGTCGTCCTATGCTCGTCTCATGTCTGTGTTGTTGAGAAAACAATGGCACACACCGCCTCATTTCACGACATGATGATCGTTCAGGAACCAATGGCGTAGAGCACGGATTGCATTGATGCAATGCTTCTTCCAGAGCTTAAATTTAGCCACATATTATGGACGTCGGATCTCCAAGATGATTCCCCGACCAGTAGCTTGAATGTCTCGTGACCTATGTTGGCACACCGCCAAGTTCCTTGCTGTGGGAGGTGAGAGTCTTGATGACATTCAAATACTTCATATCAATCACTTCTTCAAGCGGAGAGGATCATAATGTTTGGTATACAGCATTCTTCCTGGACACAAATAACTGGACTGCCCAATTAGGTAATTCCCGAAAAGCCGAAGGACTTCTCGGATTTAACGACGCGTATGCGACTCCTCAGTTTGAGGACCACGACGACATACAACAACCATTACATGCAAGCCTAAACTCGATTTCCGAATCATCGAGCTGAACGCTCGGACAAGAAGAGCAGGATCTTGTCGACCAGAAACTTGACTGCTTGAGCCTCTGAGGATGAGAGTTTCTCGGTTTCAGGCGTTTCTTGAGCCTTGGCACACATTTCTGAAGACCATTCGTGAATAACCAAGTGTTCGCCTTCTCGGCCTATGAGATCCACAGGCCCCTCGCGACCCAAAGGGGAAGAGCCCCGAGTACTCCACATCCACCCCAAATTGTGATTGGCGAACGGCCCAGCGAAGTCTCGGATGGTATGATTCACTACGACGATAGTCTGTGGGTTCAATCACTTGATGTCTTGGGCCTCCAGTCAATCTTGTCATTGTTGCTCTATACATCGAGTCTGGGATGCTCCATTCTTCGATATTCCAAGGTGTCTGCTTCACAGCTGCGCAGGGTATTGAAGTGATGAATAGGCTTGAAGTCTGCTTACAATGCCATTGCAAGTAAAAGCAGCAAGTATAATCCGAAGGATATACCAGCTAACCAGAAGGCGTGCTTATAAGGAAACTTATATCGCGGCAGACTAAAGAGTATTTGATGCTTTTTCATCGCTTTCATTAGCTACCCAACATATATCTCTAGCACTAGAACAAATCCGATTTCCACCCATCTGCACCTCTCCCTCTTTCACAAACTTAATAAAACGGCACAACAGCAACGGCCTCAATCTCCACCAAAAAATCACCTGGCAACTTCCCAGCCTGCACAGTTGTCCTCGCTGGCTTCGGATATGGTAACATGACGCCATAGACCTCGTTCATGGCTCTGAAGTCACTGATGTTGGCGAGGAAAATTGTGCATTTTAGGACGTGGGACCAGGATGTACCGGCTGACGTTAGGATGGTGGCGATGTTGTTGAGGACTTGGGCCTGTGAAAGGGGTTTGTGAGTGGAGGGGTGCAGATGAGGGGTATGTGGGTGGCAGGGAGCGAGTTGAAAAGAAAGTTCAAGGGTCACGAGAAAACTTACGGTTTCGTTCTTTATTCCACTAGAGATTATCGTTCCGTTGAGGGATGGGACGGTACCAGATACGAAGACAAGGCCTTGGGCTGATGTTCCGCCTGAGAGGAGAGCGCCTTTGCTGCCGAGGTAGGTTATTGGACCTGTGGTGTTGTAGGCGAGAGAAGTGGTGATAAGAGCGAAGCAACTTGTGAAGAAGCTTGTGAGGTTCATGATTATAAGGGATCACGATTTATGAGTGAGCAGGAGAGAGTAGTGCTTTCAATACTCTGGCAGTTGGTAAGATTTAAGTATGAGAGACGAACGATTGCAGAAGGTATTGCTAGAGCCAATTCGATACACAGCTTTAAGTTATTGCCTCTCAAGTTCTACTAGCCACCTCACGGTCAGACATCTTCTTCTTGCGACTGTAGGCTCAAAGCTGGGAACATTGAACTATCAAGTCTTGAAATCTTGGCTGAATATGCGAGTATATCTTTTGCTATTCGAATTTACCGTGTTGGCATTATTGTTGCTTCGACTTTTCAACGAATAGTGATCCTATAAATCAGAAGAAAATGACGAACAGGATGGTGCTCTTAGTACCAAGACCTGCAAGTTAACCTTCTAAGAGTGAACATGAGAAAGCCCGCCTTGGTTTACATCACTTATCTTGTTCTCATTACTATGCGTATGGTTGAAGGAATGTGAATTCCGATCTGATCCTGATTATGAACCATGCAAAAGGTTTCTGATAGTAAGGTTTGTCAAATCGATAACGGAATGATGTTGTTCAAGGAAGGGCGCAGTCTCGGCACCAAGGGTGCCTTGGAGTTGTATGGATCTTGGAGGGAAGGCCGATGTAAGACCTGCCCAATCGGGTAAGACAACCACGTGATCCATGCTTATGGAGTTACGATAGCTCTTGAAGTCGGAAGATTGGATCCGTAAATAAATTTCAGGTTCACTTTCTTCGAATTACTATTGCAACTGTTTTCTAAATAGGCGTGAAAAGCCGGTGCTATCAAGGTGTTTGTGGAGTCGCAGCTAGTGTGGCGGCGAGACTCGTCCAAACGATCCTCGCTCTCCGTAATCCATCCATCAACATCATTTTGCCGCGATATCGTATCGTCTTTTTCTCATTGATCTTCGTTGTATGCCTGTCGCTGTACGTTAATCATCATCCGAAAACAATCACCAGCCGAAGCATCAACGCGCAAGCAGATCATCGCGATTCTTAAAAAGCTGTTCCAACGGACTGAAAATTGTGGAAGACCAAGACGCTATGCTCTCACCTGCAGAACGCAACACGAAAATCTCTTCAGTCAGACTACCTCATAGTCTCCATTACGGATCCTTATCTCTACAGTCGGCCGAGTACGACGTCTTCACGTTTGGTCGTCAACGCTCAATCTTTACTGTGAAGCCGAGGAGGAAAAATACTACAACAATATCTCCAACCATTGGTGGCCTAGGGTTTTGCTTAATATCTATGCGCCAATAGCATCTATCGAAGCGACCTGCTTTTAGGACTGATACTTGTAGAATTCCCTGAATATCTGAGGAGGTTTCCCTCCTTGGCACTGCACAAGACCACGAGCCTGACGATCCTCGATGGGATATCGCGTGGAAGATCTTCATCATTAGGACATCGAAACTCTATAGAATCCTGGGCAAGATCCGGAGACATGGCGTGGGGTCTTTTCAAGCTTGATCGCCCGCCGGCCCTGAACTTGGCCGGAATATCAGTTTCGCCTCAAAGGGCAGTTGGCATGCAGCGAAGTCGTTATCAGACTCTCATACCTGTGGATCGAGGAGATACGTAGTCGGAGCTCTCAAGTCACCGCTATATGGATGTTGAAGGAGCGAGCAGGGCTACTTAATTAAACAATGACCCTGCCATCGCAAGGACTGGGTAAGACTCACGATACTTTCGAATTTCTTGTCAAGCGTTTCTCTTTGCCAAGATGCGGTCTTCGCTACTGTCTTGCGCCGCGCTCTCATTGGCAAGCTTTGTGCTATCCAAACCCCTCGCCAGCCATGGTTTCATCCAATTCAAAGGCCCCATGAATGTCGAGTCAGATTCGTTACACAATATCCACATCGATTACCAAGATGATGTTGAAGGAGAGCTACGCGTTGTTTATGGAGATTGTGGCATGAACGCGGAGCACGAGAGACATCATCATGTTACCATTACTGCTCTGGACGAAGCCTCCCGCCCTGATCGTCTGGTCTGGATCGTACCTCGAGATATTCCGAACAATGGCTGTCTCCATGCCTTTTCCAACCAAAGACTTGTTGGACGCTCAGCTTCAATAGAAGTGTCGACCCCGCTCCGAAAACGACAGCTGATATCGGATCTTGCTGATGAAGAGGGACCCTGGTTCGATGGAGTTGTGAGTAGTCCTGATCTCTCCTCATAAACAGAGGCTTTGACCCATTTCAATCATCATCGAAGCAAGCAAGAACTTTCGCCTCACTGCCAGTAATCAAAATGGAACTTCGCCGAAGTCGCGAGCCTTTCATCTTCACTATTATCCTGTTCGAACATCTCACAATCTCCACGTTTCTATCCTCTTCCTTGTCCCATGTTGCATTTGCTGATTCTTTCTTCACTCAGGCATACATGCAGTCCAAGAATATCACTGCAATTGCTTCTGCTGAAGCGAAGGCGAAAAGCATCGCAATCATCGGTGGCGGCATGAGCGGCCTAATGACCAGTTTGCTGCTTGACTCTGTTGGAATGCACAACTGGCATATCACCGAATCAACCCAACGAGTGGGTGGCCGTATCAGAACCAAGTATTTCAACAACACCAGACCAGACCAGTATCAATATCAAGAGATGGGTCCAATGCGTTTCCCCGTAGGTGTCAAGTATGCCGGGACCAACGAGACCTTTGAGATCAATGATCACAAGATGGTCTTTCAACTTGCGGACTACGTCAACAAGCTTAACGGTTACAACTCAAGCTCAAACGTGACGTTTATTCCCTGGATTCAAGCCAGCCCAAACAACCCTGCAAATTCGAATGGCTACCGTTTGCCAAACGGACGTATACCATCCAGTGCTCAAATTGCAGCCAACTCTTCTCTGACTCTTCCAGCTTACACGTCTTCGAATCCGGAACTCGCCGCAGAAGCAGTTGATGAGGTCGAAGATTTCATCGGCCTTACCCCGGAACGAATGAAAGCAATTGCTACCAATGTATACAAGGCCCACAAGGATTCTGTCGACCGCGGTCTCTTCCACTGGTCTGAAGCGAACTACCTTCGATACGAACTTGGTTTGGATGCAAATCTCACGGATTTCATAGCCGGAGCCAGTGACTTTGCACCAATGTGGGCTTACGACAGCGTGTACTTCGCCGCGACTACATGGAAAACCATCAACAAGGGCCTCAGTTCCCTTCCTCTTGCTATCACGCCTCTCGTTGCGAACAGGACGACCTTTGGCCGTAAGGTCGAAGGAATCTCGTACGACTCTGCAAGCAACAATGTTTCACTTCAATGGCGCGATGATCCAATGGCCATGACACCAAACAGCGAATCCTACGATTACGCCATCGTTGCTGTACCTTTCTCGAAAGTCAGAGGCTGGAGAATCCCACGATACTCCAGTCTCTTATCCCGTGCCATCACGACAATGAACTACCAACAATCCTGCAAAGTGGCACTCCACTACAAGACTCGCTTCTGGGAGAAACTCAGCCCACCAATCATCGGCGGCTGCGGTGCTGTCGATATTTACGGTGTAGGATCAGTCTGCTACCCTGCCTACCAAATCAATTCCTCCGGCCCAGGAGTCCTCCTGGGCTCATACACCTCTGGCACACCCGCACGCACAGTAGGCGCCCTCAGCGAAGCCGACCACGTCGCTCTAGTCCAACGCACAATGGTCGAGGTCCACGGTCCCATCGCCGCAGAACAGTATACCGGGATCTACGAACGCAAGTGCTGGGAGGTTGATGAGCACCAGGCTGGTGCGTGGGCTGATCCCTTCGTGGGACAGCAGGATCTCTACCTTCCTGCTTATTATAATACTGAGAAGAAGACTATTTTTATTGGGGAGCATACTAGTTATACGCATGCTTGGATTTTTTCGGCGTTGGATAGTGCTGTCAGAGGGACCAGTCAGCTGTTGCTTGATTTGGGGTTGGTAGACGAGGCGAAGATGATTGTTAATGAGTGGATGGCCAGGTGGATTACGATTTAACCTTTGCTTTGGTGAGTTGCGTTTTGAAGCTCGAAAAAAAGCATGGCTGAAATACGGCATCGTTGCGATTGTAGCCCTTTTCTATAAGTAATGAATATGTGATCATCGCGCATTACGACTGGCCACATGTTCAGTACACAGCAGTTGTGGTATCCAAAAACCATCCCAAAATCGCCGAAATCTGAGCACCCGTCGCCAACAAATCCTCCTAGAAAGAATCTCCAACATTGAAAGTCGGATTCTTCGTTCCAGCTGACACAGGCCACTCAACCAAGCTACCGTTCTTGTACGAACCACCCGAGTTTGGATTGCCAGTCTTGATGAAATTGGCCCAGTACGACGACACCTTCGCCGCAATCTCATATTCGTCCTGCCCCCAGTCTGTTTTCGTATCGGTGTAAAAGTTGTTCAATGGGTATTGAATCTCAGAGCCATGATAGGCGCCTTGGTCTTGTCCTGGTGGTGCGTGGTTCCATTCGAAAGTGTAGACAGGACTGACGGCGGTGCGCGCCCAGCGAGTAGCCCACGACCATGTGGAAACTCGGGCTCCGTCTCGGAGTTGATGTTTGTATGAGGTGGTCGCTTTAGCGGTTGTGTTGGCGGGATATTGTTCCAGGAAAACGGGGGCCCAGGTTGCGTTGTAGTAGCTCTCAACAGCAGCCTCATATTCTGAGACAGTATAGTTTTGATCGAATGTGACGCCACCTTCATCGCGATTGTTGCCGACAAGCACTGGAACGTCGTTGGTAGGACCATTATCCAGACTTCCGAGGTACGTTGTTGGAATTGCCCATACATCCAAGACAGGACCGAAACTGGAAGCGAAACCCGTGGCGCCAGTCCCATTCAATATCTCAGCCACTGTAAGACTCCGGAGGTGTGCGATCGAGGTAGCGTTCAGACTCGCTGCATAAGTCTCGCTGAATGGTAACAAGAGGGTATAGTTCACGTAGTTCGATCCGTAACTTGACATTTCTGGGTCGTACGGGTCCTTGATACCACTCTCAGCAATAGCTCCCACGATGAGGCCCTTTGCTAACGGGGAATTGATCTGGTGAAGCACAGCGCCAGAGCCAAAAGACTGGCCAACTGTAGTCACATGGAATGGATCTCCTCCAAAAGCCGCGATATTGTCCTTGACCCATGGGAAGACTTCAATTTGATCGAGCAGCCCGTAGTTTCCGGAGATATTGCGTGGTGATTCTGTATTTAGCTCCGGCTGCGCAAGCCATCCCAGTGGACCAGTGCGATAATTGTCAGTGACGTATACGATCCCTTGATTAGCCATTCCTTCGCCGACGAACTGGCCGCCCGAGGGTGTACCTCCTGCGCCATAACTCCACACGGCAACCGGGAGACTATTATTTGAAGAAGTAGCAGGACTCCAGATGTTGACTGCAAGACAGCCCTCACTCTCAGTAGTGGATTCAACAGTTTGTGCGCATCCAGGCCCGAATGTATTAGCCAGAAGGGTGGTGTTCCAATAGCCAGCGTAACGAACAATCTCAGCTGGGTCCCGAACCTTCCGTATCGTTTGATCGCACGCGGCCCCTCCTCAGCATAATGGCAAGTACGATATCCCCAAATACTCAAGATTCTAAAAACATAGCCACTGCTCAAATGCGCCCAAATCAAACCATCGATCTGAAGAATCATTTTGATAGCAGTGCATTTGACCATGGCCACGAAAGGAGTAAAGAAGAATATCGCATTCCTGTCCAAAGCAGCACTGACCTTGCCGGGCATCATTGTATTTGCTAAGAGAGATTGGAACCAGGTACAATAGATTCCCAGGCGGACTCCAAGGCCGTAGTAATTCGGGGCGCGGACTGTCTGGCATGTGAGGTCATCTTGCCGTCGTGTCAGGGCAGAAGTTTGTGAAGGACCAGAATGAGCCTCAAAGAGAAGAGAAAGACCTAGCATCAAAGTCAATAGGGTATACAGGTAATTTGCCATGGCGATGAAAAATGGAGTAGACATCCATGAAGACAAGACAAGGACATCTACCGCCTGATGTCCACAAATTTTGGTCCTTCATACCTCGCTTTTTCTCGCGTATATAATCTTTATGCGTGGTGATGCAAGATGAAAGAGTACGAGTGGCAGGTTGAGATATTCGCCCCACTGAATCACGATGCTTGGCCATTAAGATGTCGAGCTTAGTTAGCTCGGATGAAGATCAGTTCTTTGTAAGTTCTGACCAGCGATTTCTATATTTAATTATCTTTGAAATTTGCTTGGTCGATTTTTCATTGATCGGCTTTGAAAACAGTGTTGATTTCGATCGAAGTTCCTGTGCACAGAAGATGTTTGCTATCGAACTAATCCGTCGGAAGTCAGAATACTGAAGGCAGGCTTGGCACCGTTTAGCAATCAAAAACATAGCATGGAGAGATTCTGTGGACTAGACAACAATGCTTCGCCCCTTGATAATTACATGAAGTTCGATGATGATTGAGAAGGTGATTAAGCGCCACCAGCAAAGAGAAAGGTGCAACATACAAGGCACGTGCAATGATTTTCATTTCTATAATAAAGGTGGAAAAGAGCAGAGTATGCGATGCGATCGCTGTGAACACAATCGCCCAAGCCTGAGGCTGGTTGAGATGGCGAATTCTGATTACCATACCTAGCAACAATCAGGCACGCATTCATAATCTAGTCGGAGCAGCAGACTTACACCGCAAGAAGGACCACAGGGATATTCAGGGCTGTGGTGTATGTCACAATGCGAAGTTGCAAGTGTTTTATCTCGTCGTCGTACTGAGTCGAGCGATAAAACTCGCGCATGTTCTGAAGAGCTGTCCTCCGTTGGTTGATGTCACTGAAGATTTCTTGTAGCCTCGAGAATGTCTTGGTCGCGTTGTGGAGCAATTAGTTGATTTTGGCCTCATCCCACCAGCTATGGGTTTGGTGGAGCATAGCACCTTTGTGTAGTTCGGATTCAAGGACAGTAAGTGCGAATGCAAACGCTCCCATGTCTTCTCCCAGGCCTCGCGTGCTCTCCTTCACGTTCTTAACCCCTTGTATCATGATCTTGACCGCAAGCACGGATGAGGTGAGGGTCTTGATAGCAGTAACACGGCTACAGGCAGCCCCCAAGGAGGATGAGACTGGGTCCATGACGATTAGACAAATCGCGGTGCTAAGGAGAGGGAGGTGAAAAGAGATGGGAGGTGAAGAGGCTGGATACAAGCGTTCTTCAATTTCTCGCACATCTGGTGGTGGAGGCGCAGCCTGTGCAAACTTGCTTCTTCGCTCAAGCGCAATCGTGAAGGCTGAGGCTGTATAAACCTCAGCGAATAAATTGACCCTGAGATTGCAATTGGCGATAGAGACACGAGTCGTAGGTACCAATGAAATGAAGATGCCTCGAAACCATGATGATTGAAAGCAGACCCGCTTTATGTATGAGAAACAGACATCGCCACGAATATTGATAATCAAACTATGCTACCAGAAGTCATACTCCCTGTGTCTCCCCATATCTCCTTGCTTTCCCTCTCCACGCCCTTCATAGCTTTAGCCACCTCCTCGAGCTTCTGCACGACCTCATCGACCCCTTTATTGACACGCTGGAAATACTTGTCATTCGCTTCTCTTCTCTTCCTCGCGAGAGCGATATCATTCTCGGTCTCTTCCTCGAGCTGGGTCTTGCCGCTACCACCGCTCTTGTCAGTACCACTTCTAGCACGCCCGTCAGTTGCAAAGTCAGCTCGATCGGCGGCTAACATATCTGCTGTATGTACCGGCTTGACCTGCGCTTCCTTTGAATTGGAAGCATTCTGTGACTCCTCTTCTGCCTCGCTTTTTGCCCATGCTTGTGCCAATGCTATCTGTGCCGTCCGCAGTTCTTCCAGGGCTTTTGAATGGTCAGGGCCGAAAACATGCATCCCACTCGCAGCGGTGAGTTCCACATCTTCAAGCGTGTTCTGCATCTCAGTAATGGCAGCTTCGATGCGTTCATTGCTCTGGTGATCCGGTTTCGACGACTGTTGCCTGCGACTGAAGGGATTGGGATTGAGGCTATCGCTGGGTGTCGATGGTACGTCTTGCTTTTCACCAGCAGCTTTTTGGCGATCGACTCCAAGGAGGGATAGTTGCCGGCTTAGGGGTACCCGAGTCGGGTTGGCAGAGTCCTTGGGGAGCACATTGAGCGAGATGTTGGACGCATTGTGAGAAGGAGGGCCGACGAAGAGCGTTGGCGCGGGCAGACGCTGTGGTTTTACATGTTCTGTTGGTGAGATCTTAGGGCCGTCTGCTGGAGCTTTCCCCGGCTCAGACATGTTCAACTGTGACTACATGTTGTTGTGGAGAGAGTGATCGAATGAAAGTTGGCATCTGAGTCCGTCCAATGTGAGCACCACACGTGATTTGAAATCGATCAAACGCCTATCTAGAATTATTGATTCGACGATGACAAACTTAACGGCACCCTCTGTACTGAATGCAGCACCTGGAAGACCTCGAAAGGATCGAGATTTGTTGACTTCGACGTTACACGTGACCAATACAACTAATCCACTTTCAACTAGCGCCTCTTCGCTCTTCTTGGCAGACCGCACCGAATATCGATTTTCAACTTCGCTCACTCGTCAAGCAACCACATCTTCACCACCATTGCGATCACCATAAATCGGTACGACTCTCCTCTCCACCTGGATCATCTGGCAACGGAGTACTCTTCGATTCACTCCATCAGTACTCCCTCGCCATATGCACCATCCTCTACGCCGCCACCAACCTATACAAACATCAAAAAAGCTAACGAGCAGCAGCAATCATGGGTAAAGGAAAGCCAAGAGGTCTCAACGCCGCCCGAAAGCTGCGCACCCACCGTCGCGAACAGCAGTGGGCCGATCTCCATTACAAGAAGAGACTCCTAGGAACAGCATACAAGTCATCTCCATTCGGTGGATCCTCCCACGCCAAAGGCATCGTCCTCGAAAAAGTCGGTGTCGAGGCCAAACAGCCAAACTCGGCCATCCGAAAGTGCGTCAGGGTACAATTGATCAAGAACGGAAAGAAGGTCACCGCTTTCGGTACGTTACATACATCTTTGGACAACGGAAGGCATATTTCGAGTGTGACACAGCCACTAACTTACTCAACAGTTCCCAACGATGGTTGCTTGAACTTCGTGGATGAGAACGACGAGGTCCTAATCGCTGGTTTCGGTCGTAAGGGCAAGGCCAAGGGTGATATTCCCGGTGTGCGTTTCAAGGTCGTCAAGGTCTCTGGTGTCGGTCTCTCTGCGCTTTGGAAAGAGAAGAAGGAGAAGCCAAGATCATAAATGTTGATGCGATATCTGCTTGGGTTATGGACGGGGTTACATGGGTTCTCACACTTTGCATGGGCTTAGATACGGTCTAAAGAAATCGAATCAAAAGCATCACGCGGCATAGCCGAGTTTCAATCCTCGATTATTTGAGCATACGGGGCCCAGGTCATGGTGATTGTGTGATGATGTATTCGCTTTACACTTTGCTTTTCGTGGTGCATGCGCAAAGATAATAACAATACCACAACCCCGAATTCAGCACAAAGTCATCTCAACCTATGAATCTACAGAATGCCGTGACAAGCCCTTGACAACTACACAGCATTACTGAACTCATAGAACCAATTGAGAACTACCCACGTGATGCCTAAAACTCTATCAATTCAAGCTCACCAACTCCTAAACCTCACCACTCTTCTTCCACAAAAAACAAAAATGACTTCTCCGGGCCCCAAGACCTTCATAGTAGAACACCTGGACCCCGAACTCGAAGAATGGTCCTCCCTCGAATACGCCTCCATAGCCACCGAATCCGTCTCCGCAAACTGCAAATTCTTCCTCACCTCTGTCCCCAAAGAACTCGTCCTACCCCAACGACTGCAAAATCTACCAGGACTGAATGTTGAGCATAGGAGCGTTGAGGAGATTTATGGGGGAGAGGAAAAGAAGAGGGTTTGCTTGCTTGATCCGGCGGCGACGAAGGAGTTAGTCCCTGGAGATGGGGAGAGGTTTGATGTCTTTTTGTTTGGTGGGATTTTGGGTTAGTTTCTTTTGCTCTTCTTTGAAAGGATGCGGTTTTGGGGATGGGCTGATTTTTATAGGTGATGATCCACCGAGAGGTATTTCTATTCTTTACCATAATCTGTGATCTGTCTTGATTAAGCTCCTTCTCAGATCGCACATCCGAGCTTCGCAAGAAGGGCTTCGAAGGACGAAGATTAGGACCCGTTCAAATGACTACAGATACAGCTGTTAGGGTCACGAGGATTATTGTTCAAGATAAGGTTGCGGTGGAAGAGATTCCTTATATTGATAATCCGGAGTTGAGGGTTGATGAACACGAGAGTACTGAAATGCCTTTTCGGTATGTGAAAGATAAGGATGGGAAGCCGATTATGCCTGAGGTAAGTTTTTGTCTGGGCAAAGACGAGGTGAAGTTGGTTTGCTGATTCGTTGTTTAGGGAATGGTTGATTTGATTCTCAAGGATTCGGAGAGGGGGTTTGGGGACATGTTGTGAATGGGCCTCTTCAAGAGTTTGTGAAAAGCCTTTTGGGGTTCTCTCGCAGAGGGAAAGAACTGCTGTCAGGATGAGATCAAGATGTTCTCTAAAGAGGAAAGTGTACGATCAAATTTATCTTCTAAACATCTCAGAAAAGTGATTGAAAAGTCCAATAACAAGGCATCCAACGTTCTCAGCGAATCTCACAAATAAAGAAGCTATAGAAAGCCATTTTTCGAATATAATTTATGGAGAGCTTCTATCCTTCTTTCGGTTCAAGACCGTCTCTAGTATTTTATTTTTCTCCCGGTACCTAGTCTAACAGCTAGTAAAATTATGAAAAGACAAATTGTATAAAAGTCTTAGTGATAATTTGTTAAATACAAAACTTTGAATCTTGTTCGATGTCATCATCACGTGCGGCCAGAAATGTCAACTTGAAATTGGCTCGACTCAGGTCCAGTTTTAGGTTCTTGTTCATTACAACATCATCTTTCATCAAATCCATCATCGAGTATATGAGGAAGAGAACATGTTCTTATGAGAGACCCTGGAACCTTCATACACCCCCGGATCAGCCGTTGAAGACCCCAACGAAAGTCTCATCTTTTCCCCGGATTCGATATTGAGTCAATGCGAGGTTCGCACTCGCGAAATGCTCACTCCACGACCACGTCGGGAGACTGAACAGACCACTCCACCATTTCATAAGTCGCCAATCATAGGCAATGAATTGCTCCATCCAGCTTGCCAGGTTTGCCGTCGATCGAGCTGCCGCCAAAGCCCTGATCAGCCTCGCTCGGAATACGTGCACACTCTCTTTTCTGTCACTGGGTATTTTTTTTCTTTCTGTCCAGCACTCTGCTGCGCAGCTATTTTCAGTCAAACTTCGATCACTTTAAGCGTATAATCCATGTCGAAGAGGGCAACCTTTTCCTACCCTTCCCTGCAATGACCCAGTCAAAATAGCCCCAAACTGCAAGTCGGGCAAAAGATATGTATCTGACCTGCAACAGTCCCAGCTTGTCTCGGACAGGCCAGCCCGCACTCGTTCCATTGCACCTCTTGTAGTATGCTCGGGATGACTTGCGCTGACTTTGCTGTGATTGGAAGACTGGTACGTGCCTCGGTAGAGGCCCCGCCATCTCTCAGCCCAGCGGTGAGAATACGACATAGCTATATACCATAGCACTTTGCACGCGTACCAAGCTCTTTATCTTTGCTATCAGTCATTGTGTATCCTCAGGTTGCCAATTCTCAATATGTCAAGAACTTCTGGGATTTACCATCACCCTAAGTCATACCCGATTCCAAATCTTGACCTCCTCACAGTACTCTTTGGTAACTTCCCAGACAGACAAACCCCTACAAATTCCTGATTTGCTAATCAAGTACCCCGCGATCAGACTCAGAACATTCGGTAGCTGGCCCAGGGGCTATTCTTCACGCCGATGCAGAAAGACCTAGCATAGCCTTGAACAAAGCTGGACTGCAACGACTGTTCCAAGAATTCGCGTTTGGTCTCCGTAAGAGATTCAATGTTGGCGCCAATGGTAGAAATAAGGACGTAGTCGTGCTGTTCTCGACAGGTCAAGTTGCCTACCCAGCAGCCTTCTATGGCATAGTTGGTGCTGGTGGAGTAGCCTCGTTAGCTAGTGCTAGCTATACTGCCTTCGAGTTGGCCCGCCAGATCAGACAAGGCGGTGCCAACATTCTCATATCCAGCGAGGATCTGCTTGATGTTGCACGCGACGCTGCAAGTCAGGTCACCGATAGAAAGATTTCAGTCCTCGTATTGCGCACAGAACCAGAGTTCAGTTTGCGAGTCGATGGCGAGGGAGATGAGGGAGAGTTGAGAGGCTGGAGTATCGAAGATCAATTACCTTGGGAGAGGATCACAGATGGAAAAGAGTTGGAAAATAGCCTTATTGCCCTGCTGTATTCTTCCGGAACTACTGGAGAGCCAAAAGGTATAGTCTTTTACACAGCTTGCTTCTCCTAGCTAATAATCAACCCAGGCGTTATGCTTTCCCACCAAAATTTTGTCGCCCAACTAACAATCATATCATCTCCAATGCGCGAACACAGAATAGCGGCGATGATGGAAGGTCAAAAATTCGTCCCATCACGCAGTCTAGCACATCTCCCACCAGCTCATATTGCCGGTGTGACAGGGTATCTCATTGGCCCCGCCTCCAGTGGTAGCACAATCTTTTGGATGAAGAAATATAACTGGCCAGATTTCCTTCGATACAACAGAGCTCTCAAAATCACCGCGGTCTACACGGTCCCCAGCATTTATCTGCGCATCGCCAAAGATCCTGCTGTCACTGATCACTTCAAAACAATGGCATATGCCACAGGTGGTGCAGCGCCATTGGATGGGGCGTTGCAGAAGGCGGCGAATAAAAAGGTGGGCACAGGAGATACAATGGTTGGACAAGCTTACGGTCTCTCCGAATCCACCGGAGCCATCACAGCGCCAGCTATGGGCGAAAGGGATGATACAGGATCCATTGGTCCCGTTTTACCAAACACCGAGGTTCGAATTGTTGATGGACAAGATAATGATGTCCCATCCGGTACTCCAGGAGAACTGATCTGTCGCGGGCCTATCATCACGAAAGGATATTTCCGTAATCCAAAAGCCACTGAGGGCGCTTTCAGGAATGGGTGGTTTTGCACTGGTGATGTGGCTGTGGAGAGAAATGGAAAGTTTTACATTGTCGATCGGATTAAGGTCTGCCTCCCCGCTTCCCTGCTGAAGAAGTAAGGCTAATAACCAACAGGAATTGATCAAATACAAAGGCCTCCAGATCGCTCCTGCAGAGCTAGAAGGGGTCCTCGACACCCACCCCTCCGTCCTCGAAGCTGCCGTAGTAGGCATACCCGATCCTTCTGAAGGCGCTTCAAGCGGCGGTGCCGCGCACTCCGAGATTCCACGAGCCTATGTTATTCCACAGAAAGGAGCCAAGGTTACGGAAGCGCAGCTCCAGGATTTCGTGAAGGGCAAGTTGGCGCCTTATAAGCAGCTTAGAGGTGGCGTGGTGTTTGTAGATGAGCTGCCAAAGAATGGTTTGAATAAGCTTTTGAGGCGGGAGTTGAGAGAGAGGGCTTTGAAAGAGATTAGGAGGGCTGAGGGGGCAAAGTTGTGAATGCGGGAGGGTTTGTGTATGACTTTATGATTAAGATGACTGGCATTGAGCATATCAAAAAAATCATTTTTGGGTAAGGGTGTGTATGGGTAGCTCAACACAGATTTTGCCCTTAATTCCTTTATACATTCCTGGTTTCATTTCACATTCTTAATTCCATCCCACCTCCCTTACTTCTAATGTACACTCCTTACTTCGTGTCTTATTTCAACTCTCCTCTTTATTTATAGATCGGGTTATTTAGCATCGTGATGTCATTCTCCATCTTTGTCTGGCCAAATATGGATGAAGCCGGTCTTCAAGATCTATTTCCACTAGGCGCAATGAGCAATCTCTGCGACTACTATTATTAGCCATCCCAGCAACAGCGCTTGTTGGTCTAAAAGCTAGTAATATCTAGAAAATATTTTGCCCGTCTCTCACGCATCCGCTCTTCAACAAAGATCTGAGGCCGCCGTAACGATGGAAGCCTGTTCGATACCCTTTTCCCATTTTTGGGGAGGGTCAAAATTTGGAGATGAATTACGCTGTTTTCTTCCTGCTTGCAGTCACCAACCTCGGGATGGAACAAGTTGATCGCTTGTGATCAAGGTATAGAAGCTTCAACCACTTTTCCAGCAGCCAGAGTTGACACAAGCATATAGGGATCCAAATTCTTCAACAAGACGAACGTTACACAATTTTACATCAGAGGAGTCGCTTACCAAGACCAAGGGCGTTTGGCCTCCGCATTTACCTCGATCATCGATACTTTCGGCGACAGTCCAACGTGTGCTTGCGACATCGCACGATTCCGGGAATTGAGAGTAAATGTTGTCCGTGCCTATGCATTCAGTCCTTCAGCCGACCACTCGGAATGTATGCAGCTCCTCTCCAATGCAGGAATACACGTTACAACGGACCTCTCTGGCGGTTCCCTAGAAGCCATAAACAGAGACAACCCGGTCTGTAATTGGCAGCTACACAATCGTTACACAAGTGTTGTGGATGCTTTCCAGAACTACATCAATGTTCTTGGGTTCTTTGCCGGCAATGAAGTGCCAGATGCGATCCATCATACGGCTTCTCTTGCATATCTCAAAGCCGCTGTCAGGGGTTTCAAATCATATAACAAGAAGAAGAATTATAGGGGCTGTATTTGTTGGGTATGTCGTGAATGATGACGCGAGTATCAGGGTCAGGGTGCCGAATTATCTTCAATGCGGAGACTCGGCTGATACAACTGATTTCATAAGGCATCAGTGCAAACGCTACAACTGGAGACTTCTGGTCATACAGTGCATGCAGCATCACCGAACTTGTCTCTTGGTCTTTCAATCAGTAATATATCTCGCAGGACAAGGTCAGTGCGGCTTGCAGCAGAATTGGCGGGATACTCCAGAATCCGGTCTCTTCCCCGGCAAGTGATTGCAATATCATGCTTAAGCAGGCTGTGACAGGTTGCGCTACGACCATCACTTCAACGCCTGCAATACCTGCTTCTGCTTCTGTGAGTGCAACGAGAAATAGCAATACCAATAGAGGAACCACCAATATCGACTCGGGATCAGACCCCTCTGCGTCCAGCGATGGTGGCTTCAGAACGGGAGCAAAGGCTGGTATTGTTATAGGTGTTGTGGTTGCGGTGATCATCATTGTAGTACTTGGATTTCTTCTTTGGCGGTCTCGGAGGAAGGTAGGTATTACCGCGCCAGCCGAAAGCCTGACAGCACGGAAACCTGAGTTGGATGGCACAGCTGTGGTTTCTCCTGAACAGGAGAAGCTCATGGCGGATGGAAGGCAGGCCTATGAAATAGGCAATGGAACTGCGACATATGAATTGCCTAGTATCAATCAACATGGCCCGGTTGAGCTTGAAGCATCGCATGGAGTGAGTGAGATAGGTGTAAGTTCGCCAACCACTGGGTATAGTTATAGGTGATGACGATTCAATTCATCATCAACATATTGAGCAGGTCGCACACAATTCACCTGTGACGCAAGGCTGCGTCCTGCATATTCTCCTTCAAGCTTGTGGCGTTTCGACAACGCCACCCTCACTTGTGGTAGGTTTACATTCCTTATCTACTCCTCTTCTACCAAAGCATCGGGTAGGATCTGCTACCTTGCTTGACCCAAGATAATGGTCCGGATTGGGGGCCGCACCGCCCACGCTGTCTGTCTTTGATGCCCAGGACCCTTTAAACGCACTAACTTTCTAAATCGCTCTCACCCTGACGACTTTGCACAATCGCCATGGATACACTCCTCGCCGGAACATGCGTGAGAATTATCGAACTCGTCACAAACTGTGTGATTCGCCTCAGGGCAGCTGAGGAGCGATACGGAACCGCCGACCTCACAATCACACTTCTCCTATCCCACCTCAGGACCCTGAAAGCTGCACTATCCCAACTCCAAATATGGGTCGCTTCAACATCCTTCCTCAGCTCCCAGCATTACCAATTGATTATGGATGTCGATGCCGCCTTATCTTGTTGCCATTTGCTGATTGGTGTCTTGGACGCGCGTATCTCAGAGCTGGACTGGGATAACGAAAACGAAATGGAGTTCAAGAGTAAAGCGAAGCTTGTTTTAAATCACAAGGTTACAAAAGAATGCGTTGGACACCTCCCACATCATACCATCGCGTTTAATCTTCTATTAAGTGTCTTTCAATTGTATGAAAAAAAGAAAATTCAATCGAAAAGACGCCGAGTACTAATCATTGATAGCCAAACCCAAAGTGAGCAACATGATTTCCTCCAGAACGAGCAAACTCGGTACATACTCGACCAGATAAGGGTTGACTCCTCGTCTCTCGTTGTCCTCAGGGATGAAGCGTCCATGAAAAAGTTCCTGACTGGATCGACGCGTTCTACCTCCAGGCTTTTACCCAGATTTGACTTCGATGGCGAGCTTTTCGAGACCCAGGTTTACCAGGATGGCATCCGATCTTTTGTTCGACAGGCTACTAGTTCGAGGGCGGAGCCAATGCCAGATATATCCAATACGGCCGAGGAGTTCAAAGTCGTGGAGCCAAAGCCGAAGTCCAGGCTAACGATTCTCTATTCGAGCATTCCGAATAAACCTGCCACCTCCCTCATCAAAGGATTGAGAGATCCCAAGGAGAAGACTGCAACTTCAGGAGTCAGCTCTGCCCTTCCACAGCCAGCAAAATTATGTATTCGCCTCACAGAAATCCAAAGGAGATCTTTGACCGTCTCAATAATAGAATGTTCCGACCCAAACGACCCAACCAAAATCCTACTGGACCACTACACAACCTCTTGGCCTACCACAACACCATCTACCCCTACCCGCCTTACCCTCCTAGAACTGAATCTAGCATCCCGCTCCAAATCCGACCTCAGCACCGCTGTCGCCACGGTTAAAATCATACTCACATTACCCCCATCTTCACAGCCCAGAGGTATTTTGGTTTCCATTTCTCGGTCGGCGAGTTATGACGGAGTAGAGTGTATTCAATTTGTGGAGCAGAGGATTAGGAAGGTGAATAAAGGTGGTGTGCCTTTGGTTTTTGTGTGGAATTGTAGAGACTTGGGGGTGGAGATTGAGAAGTTTGGGAGGGAGGTTGCAGGTGATGGGACAGGAGAGGAGGTAGAGGTTGGGAGTCATACTACTTTTTATCGGAGGATGTGAAGCTGGGATCATTCCATAGGTCGAGTCGTTGAAAATGTAAAGGACCTGTTTTGAACTGAAGGTTTAATGGTTGGCAACCATGCTGACTGTGCGTCGGCTCAGGTGTGTGAGTAGATCTGGGAGATCAGGTAAAAAAGCGTTAGAGTAAATCAAAGTCTCAGCGAACGTGCGTGGTATCTTGTGATAAATCCAGTGCGAGTGAATCATTTTCGAGATTTTGCCCACCATTATAGACTTTCGAGAAATCCCGCCTCTTTCCATCTCACCGCATCGACTGAACTGGTCACAATCCAAGATCAAAGCATATATCGATAATCAGGACTCATATCTCCCAACTCCGTCTTCTCAAACTCCGTCAAGCTCATATCACGAACCGCCCTGTCACGCTGCCGATTTTGGTACGCGCAAGCCAGGAAGTATGTCGTGCAGCTCAACGCCGAAAGGCAGATGAAAGCGAGACAGATACTATACCCCGAAATATAGCGAGGGGAATCTTTCTGTAAGAACGCGAAAACTGCGATAATCCCTACAATTTTATTAGCAACAACAAACCCAAAAAGAGACATCCAAACATACCGCCAATATTTCCAAACCCGACCTGCCACGCTGAACCAATAGCGCGACGATGATGGCCTCCCAAATTCATGTTGAACCAGCAAACGATCACCGGCATCGCGCTGTATGTGCCCATTGTGCAGAGAAACAAAGCCGCATACTGCACGTGGTGGTGGTTGTGTACAGCAAGCAGAATGGCAAATCCGGCGATGGCAACAAAAATCGGAATGAGCGTGAACAGAAATCGATGCTTCGTCTTGTCCGATAAGTAGGCGATGGTCATGGCAAATGCGAAAGCTGCAGCCCATGGTGGCACGGAGTGCAACTGTGTCTGGATCTTACTGTATCCATAACTCTGGATGATGCCTGGACTAAAGTATGCATACCCTATGACGCACATTAGCAATCCAGATACTCCATGCTATGGCAGAGCACTTACCGTAAGCTGGAACGATGAGTCCAAAATAACAGAACCCCCCAACCACAATCTTTGGGTCTTTGAAGACCTGGATAACGTCTTTCATCGTGATCTTACGCTCGAGGGCTGATTTACCCTGATCCTGTCGAAGTCGGGCGGAAACATAGGCACGTTCTTCGGGAGTAAGCCATTTGGCATCTTCTGGAAATGTTGGAATAAGAAAGAAGAATGCGAAGCTAACGACACAGGTTAAGGTTCCTTCCAGGATGAATATCCATCTCCCTTATTATAAGTCAGCATGAGTCTGCGAAATGGTTTGGGCTGGATATCTCACAGCCTTGGTAGCCACGTAGGCCATCCATTTTGCCAATGGCAGACGCAAGGAGTCCGCCAAAAGCACCAGCCAAAGTGGTACTGCTGAAGAAGAAACTGTAGCGGCGTTGTGCTTCATGGCGGCGATACCACATGCCGATCAAGTAGAAGCAGCCAGGGAACATACCAGTCTCGAAGAGACCCAGGAAGAACCTCGTCGTCAAGAGACCGGAATAGTTGCTGACGAGCCCTTGGCATATGGTGCAAAGGCCAAACATGAACATGCAAATGCTCAACCAGACGTTCGGCTTGAACTTCTTAAGAAGCACATTTGAGGGAATCTCAAATAAAACATAAGGTACGAAAAAGATGACCAAGGCGATGTTATATCTGTTGTTCACCAGCAGGTGCAGCTCTTTTGAGAGTCCGAAAATGTTCGCATTGGCGATGTTCACTCTATATTCTTCTTAGATTCCAGATTCATCAACTTGGGATTACTGCACTTACCGATCGAGGAAGGCAAGTAAATATAGGATGCACAGGTATGGCAAGACATGCCAATCTATCTTGTTCACGAGTCTGCGCTCTGTTGTATGAGGTGGACAGGCAACATGGAGGTCATCGTCGTAATTCCCATCGTTCTGTTGGCCGGTGTATGCCGGAGCATTTTCCTTTGGCCAATCGAGGTTGTTGGGCTCCTCCTTTTCTGTATTGGTTTAAGCTGTTGTTCCCAGTCATCCAGAATTGTTTCATTCACATACTTTCGTTTCCGAAGCGCATTTTGAACAGGTGGACTTCGCGCAATTTTCGTTCCACGGTCAGAAGGATGAAGCTGAAGAATTTCAAAGTGCGGCACGTCGTGCTCTTGAGGTGCTGTCGATCCTCTTGCTTAGTAGCGAGCTGAGTGACTATGATCCCCGGAGCTGACTACTTCTGAGGGCCGAGTTCCGACAGGGTAGGCTTGACAGCGCAGCACCCCGTACGGCCAAGCTACTTTTGGCTTCGTGCGTCCTCCAAAGTCGATGATACCCCACAATGTGGCGGCTGTTCGTGATCAATAACTGGGTCATGGTCGACGTTAGAGGGGAACCAGCGACTCTGATAGCCATTTCGGTTCATCTGACGGAGCCTTTTGCCGCGACAATGTAACCCGATGCCGTTCTCTTCCTTGCAGTTTGTTGCCGTGCAGGGGTCCATAATGCTGAAGTCAATTCTATCCAATGCTTCATAGGTTTATATCGGTGTAGATGACATTGCTGTGCACTGCTGTGAATTGTTGTTTTCCCCTCTCGGCGATTCATCGGGGTTACTCTCGTTGTCTCCACAACTGTGTACTCCTCCAACCTCCTCATTTTCTTCATCACTACCTCCTACAATATTCCTAACAGCTCTTTATCACTCCTTCGATCTCAAATCGAACACGCAGCTTTTGCATACCGGCCGTGCCTCCGATCGAAGATGGACAAAATATCTTGCCGTCCGGAACCTGGTCATTATCATCATCCGAACCATTTGCTCCCTCCCTTCATTGACCTATGTTGGCCCCCAAAACCCTTCTTCTGACCAACATGTGCACTCCAGCTCGTTTCAAACCCCAACCTTGAAGCATCAATCACCAGGTACTCATCACCAGAGCCGTCACAACGACCACATCACCCACAGCTTGGACGCTGTTGACGCCGAGGCTCCTCATTCAAAAAAAGATGAAGCCCCTTGGTTTATTCTCATTCGATTGCAGCTTTCATTCTTCATCCAAAAGACTTAAGATGGAGAATGAAAGCAAAGTCTTCGATACTCTGACACAGGCTATCTGGATGGGAATTTGTTCTCCCTTTCCCAGGCGATAGTCTGCATCGATGTGGACATCAACCTGGAGATAACGCTCCTTGGAAAACCTCTCTGGGATCTTTTCACGCTGTAAGTCGCATTGTTCTTCACTGTCTCAGTCTGATGCACAAGTCGTTCGCTTCCGATTTGAACCTTGCCTGGCTTGGGTGAAGCCCAACTGAAAAGATCATACGCAGCAGCTTAATCATCCATCAATATTGTAGGTTCATCTCATCTATCTTGTATTCTGCCGCTTAAATCTTTGTCTTCATCGTCTCTTACTTCGCTTTCTTTATCGTCAAATACATATACAAATGTCAATGGTGCCCATCAACCATCGAGTCTAAGCGTCGGCCATATCGTTACCTTGGTCTAGGGAAGCCATCGTCTCTTACAAGTTCCCCTGATTGGAAGAATCCTTAGCCAGTTCATTGATTCTCAACAATTTCCACCCTAGCTGCTCAACTTCTGGAACCTCACATGTAGCCTGGGCATGCTATTATCATTGAATTGTCGCTAGGAGCGATGGAATGTCTTCGACTAAATCTGGGCCGACACGATGGAGGACCATTCACCGCCCCGCATATTATACTAGCAACTGGACAGTTTGACGAGCAAGTCCAAGCTGTACCAATCTTGGATGCAATGGAGGGGCTCCACAGGGCCCTACACGAAGAAACCTAGTCATTTATCGGTTACTGGCTCAAGAACATGCTACTAGGGGTGTCAAAAGTCGAACAACCAGATCCAAAGAGTACCTCGCCCTCCACCATCTTTTCTGTCGCCCTAATCGACGAAGTGAAATCTGAGAAAGATATGCCAAAGGCTCCTCAGAGGAACACTACATTTCGATATTCTCTTCAGTTCAAAGACAATTGGGACGCCGAAAGAAGAGGTAAGGGTGCTCAAGGAGAGCAGAAGGGACTGGGCATCTCCAATAAGCACCAGGTTATCGGCGAAAATATAAAGCCTGGCTCATTCATCTTTCCCTTGTGTACTTAAGGCTTGAACTGGAGATTTCCCGACAACACGTACGGTTTTTGGTGGCGACTTCAATCCTGTCTTTTCGCAAGATAGGAATTGAGAAGCCTGAATGGAGGCCCAAATCAGTCCAAGAATATGGTTGAAGACTTGATGGCAAGATGGAAGAAGGTTCCTTTAGCCTCCTGGCGATCTCGTTGCAAGATTCTGAGCAACTCAGCAGCGGTTGAACTGCTTCGATCATAGCCCCGATGGACTCATAATTTCTGCCAGTCCAAGTCGAAACTGAATGCTTACCTCCGTTCTCCGCCGATGGCAGACGCTGATGTTGGCCGCTCCAGCAGTGTAGTATTCCGCCAAACCACTAACATCGACATTTGGCACATTCAGCTAACACTCACACAACCACGTTGAGGGAGGATCTACTTTCGAGTTTTTTTTGAATGGAACCGACGAGGATTGTATACTGCAATGGAGCCGAATCACAACATTGTTCTTCGAGACAGTACTTGGAGGGCATGGTCAGTCCTAGGTGTAATTTAAACCTGTACGTCAAAGTTGCGAGCAAAGTTACGAGGGTCAGTGTTGTTTAATGGTAGCACGTACATACCCACGTTACCATCCCCACTATTATTCCATACTTAAATCTTCCTCCCTCCTCCGCACCACCATCAACTTTAAACTCTATACACCTCTTCTCTACTCCTGTCGAAATGTCGTCCGCGCACGCTTTCGATCGTTTCCTGCACTCTCTTCCCACCTCCCTCGAGTCTACCGACGAAGATAGCTTCATGGACATGCTCGAAGACAGCAGTGCTCAACACCTGTTCGGACCTTCCAGTTCTGAAGGTGTTGATAGCACCACATATCACAACTCGGACGTTGCGATTGCTTCAAAATATCCCTACGGTACGGGCTGGTATGGTTCTAGTCCAATTTCAATTCCGCTTACGAGTCTGCAGACGAGCAAGATAGCATTTCGGTTTCACATTCCTCCGACACCTTCTCCAATCCCTCGTTGCACCCTATCGCTAGCCAACAACATCCTATTCCCTCACTCCCCACCAAGACAGACACACATGCAAACAGCGATGTTCAAGAATACACGGGTGCAAAGCGACCTCGTCCTATCGAGGAGGACTCCACCAAACACCAATCTTCTCCACTCGATGCACCAGCAGCAAAGCGCATCAGAGACATTTTTTCCCAATTAAAGGCAGCATGGGGTAAGCCAACTCATGCCTGGATGAAAAAGTCATATATCGATCTCGAAGGCAAAGCAGTATACTATTACAATTCCAAGAATGTCGATGATATTGGCAAGACAGAACTCCCTCGAGAAATCTTGGACGCAATCCTTGGGTTCGTGGATCCTGACGTTGTCACGGGCATTTTTGTCAAGAAGTCAATGTTTGTGATGAAGCGAGAAGACATGGAGCATCGAATCAGTTCATTGGGAGTCAAGCAGGTGCTGATCAACAAGGATGTTTCTGCCTGGGTACTCGCAACGGACGATACACCTGGTCTCCTAGACTCTTACCAAGTTTTCCGCCTCGTGTCCGGTACTGGTTGTCAAGAATGTGAAAAGCATACTCGTAGCAACACTACTCTTACGATACATACTGGTACCAGGAATGCGAACTGGATCTATTGTCGGCGCATTTGCGGCGACTGTTTCGTCGCGCATCGCCTCTCCGTAGGTCTCCTTCCAGCTCCCTTCGGCCACAACAACACTAACAGGAATTTAGTACCCCGAGGCGCTTCTGAGATTACAGAAGGCCAAATTCACACGCCCCGACCGATGCTCAATGCTCATTGAGTGTATTCCTTACTGGTCTGAGAAGGCTAGACAGGGAATAGAGGTACGAAATCGCTGCTACTATGATGAAGCCGTGGTTGATTTCATCGACGATTACCGCACGTTCGAAGTTCAAGAAACCATGACGAACACAATCTCTTTCGATACTTGGTATACCACGAAGAAAGATTCCCTCAAGATCCGCGTTGAGGCTGCTCAGGAAATGGTCTTGTGGGGTACTAGAGATGCAGCAAAGCGTGCGAAGAGAAAAGAAGATGGCAAGAAGGCC
Source organism: Venturiaceae sp. KMAF11 (assembly GCA_023078705.1). Lineage (NCBI taxonomy): Eukaryota > Fungi > Ascomycota > Dothideomycetes > Venturiales > Venturiaceae > Venturiaceae sp. KMAF11. Next base: position 1,589,390 of record JALGOQ010000017.1, read on the forward strand.
CGCGAGCAGTCGATCCGCGCCAATATTGCAGCCATTCAACCGCAAATTCCAATATCCATCGTGGTCCGTTGCCAGTCTTACATCAATCAGCTCACCAAACACGAGCCCTTGACGAATCAAGCTTGGGTTCGCTTCAAGAATAGGCTCATCCCGGAAGCCAACGAGCTCATTGCTAAAGCCAACGATCACCGCATTCAGTCCATCAAAGACAAAGCTGAAAAAGCAGCTCAGGCACAAGGGAGGGCGCTCTACGATGATGTTCTATCTCACTGCCCGTCCTTTCAAGCTGAGGAGAATTCTGAAAACATCGATGTTTTGACGGACTCTAACTGGGCAGCGCTCGAACCACAAGTTCTTGCGGAGGCTTATGAGATCATGGATCGCATTGGCGACGCTGAGACAGCACGCCTTGTAGAGCAAGCTCAACAACGTGCTAGAGCTAAGATTGCTACGGCTCTCCCTGCCTATCCACGAGCGGTTCTGGATGCGATCGCCACAGAAGCGCCTCACATCATCAACTACCGAATTCTGATGGGATGCACACATTACACCGCAGAGATTGGTCACCCCAAAGTGTATACACTCGTAGGGCTCAAGTCAATCGTACAGCACATTCGGAATGAGGCGCGAGTCATTTTTGAGAAGGAGATTGGGTTTGAGCCAGAGACGTGGCAATTGCCAATGAATTGAGTTCGCTTCTCGAAAAATTTCAAGGTGCAGGCGATAAATCGAGACTCCAACTATCAACAACATTCTTCACGGCGACACAAGGCACACCACACCTTATCATCACGGCTCAAACATCGTCAAAGTACTTGATCACATTACATGGTCTTCTTTATTTCAACTACACCATCACAACACATACGATGATCTTTCGCGCCGACACGACCTTCATTGCGAGATCCCTTTTTTTCCAGCACACGACATTCTGATTTGTTTCTAATACACCATTGCAACATGAAGGACACTCTTTCCGCTGGGAAAGTCTCTTGAGTCATTGGCTCATGATACCCTTGATCACTAGCAAGCGCGGCGTCTGGCGATTGTTTTCTTTGCTTCTTTGATACCCTCGGTTTTGATTGATGTAGATAGCGATTGAAATTACCTAAAAGGTTGTTTTTAATATCTTTGTTCGTGTTTGGCGTAATTGTCAATGAGTGATGTGAGGTTTGTAAAGTGTGATGAGTATGCCAACAAAGGCGATTGAATGATTCGAGCATGGTGATATTGTGGCCACAGGCACGGTAGGAAGAAAGGAAGCTTGCGAGTAGAACTACTTTCTGTAATGACTGTAGGTACCTTCCTGCTCCTAGTCCGTTCAATACGAGGTAAGGAGACATGTGCGACTTCGCATTTAACTATGCTAAATAGCATCAACCGCCCTTTTATAAACAAAATTGACAGCAACGGTCCCTTAAAACATCCCATGATATCTCAAGAATACATCGCATCACTTTTCCCAGCTTCTGAATCCTTTGCGTGATCGCTTCGTTCCTAACCTAGCTAGCACCTTGTTGAGCTAACGAGCAAGATCTTACCTATTTCGAGGAACGATTGCGATGTCGTTCGGCCTTAAGCGTGGCTGTGGTATTTGTGAAGTATTAGAGTATCAACTGGGATCACCCTGGATTAGGGCAATGCTTATCTTTCAGACCATGACTGCATTTTCCCCGGGTGTGCCATGAGTTCCTGCCATGTCACTGCAGCCATAATAAGTCTTGTGATTGGTAAAACTGTTGTTACGTTGAGTACAAGTGATATATACAAGAGGGAATCTATATAAAAGTCTACCGCAGCAAAGATGTAAACGAAGTGAAGAGTAAGGGAATCGTAAGAAGCATCATCATCCATAAAGCCCGTCCAGCACGCTTGAGTATTGTATCCATCCACGCTACCCTAATCGTACAAGTATCAAGAACAAGAAACCCTGGAATCCAAGAATGCCGTATCATGCTTATCAAAATCTAGCTGTACGCAGAAATAGCCTTCTCAATTTGTGTGGTAACCCTCGACCCAAAGAACTTCCCAGCAGGCTGGCTCAGCGTAGATTGAACACTCATAATAGCGTCCGCATACTCATTCGCAGTACTCTCATGATGCTTCAACGTGCCCACAACACCCTTCCTATCCCGAGCATTGATGGCAGGTTTGATAGCAATCCACTGATCTACCGTCCTCTGCGTGGCCTGCGACATCTGATCAATCGGCTGCAGAAGGTTAGTAGAATCTGTGACGGCAATTTTCTGACCCATGCGGATGTTGCGGGCGTCGGTGGAGAGTAGTTCAGAGACGTCGTGGCAGGCTTTTTCGACGCGAGGCCAGCGGGAGATGACGTCTTCGCTGGACATGCGTGGGTTGATGGATTTGAGGGCGTCGGTAAGACCGTTTAAGGATTGAATGACGTTCTTCATTGAGCGCTCGATGGCGGAGGAGGTTGATTCGGTGGCGATTGGAGCTGCGAGAGCGTTGCTCACAAGACAAAGGAGGGAGAGAGTGGTGAAACGCATTTTGAGTTTAGTGTGGTCGCTTGTACTTGAGTGAATGGTTGCGTAGCGGTGATTGAGTTAAGAGAGAAAGGCCCGAGTATGAGTGAGGTATTTCTGTGATAATGGGTTTTTAAAAGATGGTTCGGATACTGAGCGAGGAGATGCTGATTTGTAGATGTAATGAAGCTGATGATTGAGAATTTGATTGCTTTAAACTTCATCATGGACGAGAAATCGTGATGGCTTTATGCTTTCAGCAGGTTTCATAGCCTTCATCTGCCGCCCTCGGTATTCCGTAAGATTCTCCATCTCTTGGGGGCTTAAAATCTTAGTATTCATATCCCACGTTCCCTAATTCTAACCCTATTAGCAGTAAGTCAGTCCCGATATAGCTGTTTTGTCCAATGACAGGAGGAGTTCACCAAGAAGGTTGAGATAGACGTGGTGAGGGTCTCCCTGCTGTATCAGTCTGATGAAATGGAATAGGCAAAGAATAAGGCGATAATCAGCCTTGTTGTTGTTTGTGGGCGGGTGATGTTTAAGGTGAGACATCTGAACTTAGCCGAGCTCGACATTGAGCAATCTCAGCTTCTCAACAATAGCTCGGTCGTCGGCAAGGACCCATCAATCTGGCGGGAGATTTTCATGCCCGTGCTGATCTGCAAACCATTGAAGAAATACTTGCCTTCTATGGACGGGACATTTCCTTTTCCAGTTGTTCTTCCATGGTTTTCGGCACGAACAACCACTGCGGACGTCTGATCTGATCCATGGATGAAGACTGAATGGACCATACCGCGAGCAACGCTGTAGATGACGATGGCTCGAGAGACAATGCGGTGAGAAGAGATGACATCTGATCCTGCCTCATCTCGTTGGTGCTATTTCTGTGATGTTTGAAGGAGCGGGGGCTTGGTTGTGTGATTGCGATGGCATCATCCTATTCTTGGCACAATGAACCTCAGGTACTAAGGTCACCCTAGATGGGTTGATTCAAGGCTGTGGTCGATTGAAGATTGGAAGAACTGCAGCGACAAGAGGGGGGTGATTTGTCACCGTCACGTGTGAAGTGGCGTTTCCTCTTCGGGTAAGGTTTCTATCACCGAAACAATCCTCTCTTCCTTCACTCCCGCGGTCCAAACACAAGCTTCAATAGAAAAAAGAGAGGCTTCCATCGAGATTCCATCAGCCTCATTGACTTTGCCCTCCTCCCTCGGCCCACTCCCGCCACCCAGTGGACTCAACATCAAACTCCCCTGAAACTTGACACACCAACGCCCAGAACTGTAACTCATCTGTATCAGTGTCTCATTCGCCCTCGTCATTATCACGGACCGCTCATGGCCCAAAACCCATCGCGCCTGAGGTATTCTCAGTTGGGCTCGCTGTCACCTCATCACAATGCAGGAGTAGCATAATTGTCACTTCAATCATACTTTTATGACTTGCACCAATGGCTATGAAAAGTGCTGAATTGCCCCATTAAACCAGGGATTATCTCCGTTCTGGGGTAAACCCGCACTCCACCTTCCACTTGCCGTTCCTGACGATCTCGATCACCTCGCAATGCTAGCCTCAGAGACTTGCACGAGGAAGCAAACATCAATTTCAGTTCCCCTCATTTTGCACCACGCAACTTGTATTTGAAATAGATCTTTGGCTCTGGCTTGTGCGCGGAGAAGCCGTTCTGATCTGACTTTGGGATCTTGGCTGTAGGGCGGCCCTCTTTGTCGACTAATTCGTAGTCGAACGTTGCCATCCAGAACACTGTAATCAGCACTTGCTCCATTTTGGCGAAGCGCATTCCGACTTTCAGGTGTCAGCGGATCTGCCACAAGTTTCGAGGGGTCATGAAAGAACTTACGGCAAGGATGTTTCCCAGCCCCCCAACCGAGAAAGCAATAAGGTTTTTTGGTGTGCTCGGCTCTCTCTGGAAGATATCGAGATGGTTCCCATTTCTCCGGCTCAGGGTAAATGTTTTCATCTTGATGTACATCTGCAAAAGGGAAGGTCACGAATGCGCCATCTGGGACCAGAGTGTCGCCGACTTTAATTGTGTGTCCAGAAACGTTCCGGCGCATAGCGGCACCAACGATCTGTAGCCGGATACTGTCTTTCAAGCAAAGCTCGATCAAAGGGAATTCGGTCTCCCAGACGGACATTGGGAGAGAGCAAAGTTGCTCGAGCAAAGAAAGAGGTGAACCAGGGCAGTGTTTTGCTGCCACAAATTCGATCTGCTCGCGAACCTTCTGCTGCCATTCCGGGCGTTCGGAAAGGTAGATGAGAACCCAGGCGGCGTTGATGCCACTGTTCAGTTGGCCTGCAAACAACGAACCAAAGACGACCTGATCCTTCCGTTAGTATACTTCTTCCATAGTAGAGCGGACCACATTACACCGAGAATGTTCTTTATGCTGTCTCCTTGGTTCAGCATCACCTGCATTGCATCGTCCTCGCTCCTCCCTTCGGCCAGCCTTGCTTTGGCAACCTTGTCGAAAATCATGTACATTCTTGCACCGGCATAGTACTTCCTCAGCACACCACGAGAAGGAAACCATGGGAACATAACCGCCATTGGAGTGCCTGCCAATTCCATCATTCTGTTATAGGACATTGTCGCCTTAACCAGTTCCGGATCATCCGCTACCTCATTGCAGCCTACTGTTCTCATAGTCAATTGGAAGACAATCTCATAAATGCTTTCAAATGGATCCGTGACTCCACTGAGCTCATCGGCCAGGATGTCGATGCGTGCCTTGAGATCGCTCAAGAGGTTCGGAAAGTCTGTTTAACCAGGTCAATTAGATAGATTCAGCACAGTATTCAACAAAGACTTACTTCTGACAAGCTGATCTCCTCTCAGTATCTTTTTGAAGCAGTCAACGAAGTAGTGCGAGAATAGACGACCGTCAGCGATAGGATCTGATCGTCCGCCCGTCAAAAGCATATATCTGCGGCCAAGTAAGCCTCCAGTCTCAAGGCTGAATTTCAAAGATCAACAAACCCTTCCCCAAGATCCATTTGCTTATCTTCGAAATAGGCAATACGATTCGCTTCACCAGACAAGTTGATCACCTGATATTTGCCAACATAAAAGCTTATTGCCAATTTGCCTTTGACCGCCCATTCCTGGAAAAAGTCCCATCGCGCACTCCAAAATCTCGAAGATCCAAAAAGCGGGCCGCCTTCAGGGATCAGGCTAGCGCCTTTGTCTGGAAAGGCTGGACGCCATATCGTTGTGTAGAAGCGGAAGAGGGAGGTCACGAATGCAACCGCAAGCGTGAATTGAACCGTCTGGTTCGAGAGACCGTTCTGAACAGTCTCGAGGTTCAGCATTGCAATGGTGTTCTGTTATCTTGTGGGAATGCCAGCTGAGGGGTGATTGTTGTTCTTTGTAGTGTTCTAGGGCGACCCAAGAAGACGGATAGAAGATAGCTGGACGCGGGAGGGTACGAAGACGGCGAGGTACATACACAACCTCAGGTCACCGCGGGATGTAGTTCCAGATTCTGATTTATCCGGAGGGTATCGCGAGGAAAGCAGCTTGTTTATTGGTTCGTTTTGCGCCCTGCAGAACGTCTGCAGGGGAAGGATTGAGAACCTGGTACGCCTGCATAGATGGACCACGCCTTAGATTCGGCCTTAGTGTCTGGCTTTTTGGCTTTCTTCTTTAACATTCTTTTACGAGCAACGCCTTCTTCCCTTCATTTGTTTAATAGCTTCAACACAAAGTCATTCTAGGCAAATAAAGAAGGTCAAATTCCGGCCAATCAGAGCCATTTATTACAGTCATGCATTGGCGGCTATGCAAAACGTACCACAGTGAGAAAATGCAATGGTGGCCAAGTCGTCTAAGGCATCCGAGTGCACCACTCTAACTTTAGAACAAAAAGGCCTGCATCACTGCGCAGAAGGGACTCATCAACTACAGTAATGTGACCTTAGGCTCCCAGGATTTTTCCAGCTTGCTATCAATAGCTCTACTACCTTTGGAGGCACAGAATTCCTGACTGTTGGCGTAAATGTTCGATCTTGCAGCGGTGTTCAGATATGGCGATAGCTGGCTTTTAATTGGTGGACTGAGCAGACCTTTACGAGAACGTCGTATTGCAGCAGATCAAAAGTCCCATTACCCCTCGTTGAAATTTATGAATATTTTACAACCTCATTTAATCTCTGGGAAATTGAGTCTAAGTATAGTACAGGCATGAAAATCCTCGCAGTCATAAGTTTAGTATGGCTACTTCTCGTAGCTGCACAGCAGCCATCATCAGCTTTCAGCCTGGCCGATTTCCTTGTTTCGAACGGCCTCACCAGTTTTCAAACCTATTTGAACCAATTTCCTGCTCTCTTCGAACAGCTGAATGCTGGGAACCTCACGAGTACGTTGTACACTGTTCTTAACAGGCTCTAATAAGAATATGTATCGAGAGTGAACACTGCTAAGGGCAGAATCTAGTCTTAGCACCCTCTAACGACGCTTTTTCCAATTACAACAAGTCTTATGAAGCCGTCGCAAGCAACTACTCCACAAATTTGCAAGCACTACTTCAATACCATGTGCTTCCAGGCCGCCACCCTCGAGGTTCCTTTGCGCTGAGTCCATCTTTTCTGCCAACACTAGCGTTGAATGGTACTGCAAATATCAATGTCACTGGTGGCCAAAGAATCGAGGTTTTACCTTCTAGCAATGGTGTCGTATTTCGTTCAGGATTCAAGAACAATTCAACTCTCATAACTGGGGTGAGTGACAGCTCTCGCAATGCTTCGACAATCATTTGAAGATCTGATCCTCGTAGGATATTATATATGAGGGAGAAAGTGCCAACGGTGCAGCTTACGGAGTCATCCACATCATCGACCACCTCCTTACTCTACCAGGAGACCTAATTCAGACAGCTCGAAATGCCGGTTTGACGAATTACTTAGCCCTTGCAGCATCATCTCCCGTAGACAAAAGAACAGACACATCATTCGACTGGACAGTGTGCGTCACACTTTCGCTCTCCCATTTCCGAAAGGTCAAGATGTACTAAAATGACTTAGGTTCGCTCCAAATGGAGTCCCTCTCCCCAGCATTTCCTTGGCCAATTTCTCCACGGCGGAGGAGCTGGCAATAGAAGATTATCACTTTGTACCAGGCGTTTATTACTCCCCAAATTTTACGAATGGAACCACGATTAAAACACTTTCTGGGGCCGACATTACAGTGATGTTGCAAGATGGCGACATTTTCATCAATGATGCGAAAATCACAGATCCAGACTATCTCATTTCCAGCGGTGTGATGCATGTACTCGACAAGTATGTTCAGCGCTTCCTTTTGTCGGCCTAGTGTCTTGACACCATAGCCTTGCATATTTGCTAATGGTTAAAACGATAGAATACTTGATCCACGATATCCCAATGCGAAACCTCCACTTCTGGCACCCCAACTCGATAATTTCTCAAGCCACAAACTATCAGATGCAGCATATGCGGGTATTGGCGTAGTCGCGGGGGTAACCCTGCTTGCTACAATCTCCCTTTTGTTGTATCTTATATATCGACGTAAAGATGGGAGAAGCATGCACATCTCGAACGATAATAAGAATGCAGACACGGTGGAGATGGCCAAAATTCCACCTGCATTCGTGGAGATGGAAGCGAGGCATGGGCAGGCTGAAATGGGTTTACGAAGTCCTGTTTATGAAATTGGGGTGGGGAGGTGATTTGGTTCAAAATAAAATTTGAAATAGAACACCAGTTGTGCTCAAATTTTGGTTGCTCCAGCCTCCTTTGAGTAATGAGTGGAATTGGTAATAGTGAAAAAGAAGATCATGTGTGTATCAGACCAATCACAGACAGACTTCCCCACAGCAATGCATGTATGTGGGTCAGTGTACACAGCCCCCAACTCTGCTTCTTGATGCACAACCCTCACGCTCTTGTGTGATATATCCTAGGCCGTAGGTCTATTAGGGAGTTTGCTAGGCCGGGTTTTCTGACTATCTTTTATATCTAAAATCTAGCTACCTTAACTGAAGACAGTAGGTACTATTTCTCCAAATCGTAATGGGGGGAATTTGAATAGAGGGAGGAAGAAGTGTATCGATATCGATATTGTCGGTTATTTTAAGATAGATAAGCTATCTCTGTTTATCTAGAAGGAAGCGGGCGAGGAATCTAGTACATGAGCCAATATCGAAGCAGGCTCTGTTCGGGAAAGATAGAGTGGTAGTGGTGTGTGTGTTGATGAGATGGAAGGGGGAGAGCAGAATTTTCTAAATAACTAATTAGTATAGAGTGAAACGAGCTGTGATTACCTCTGCCTCTCCTGACCTCTCGTGCTCGAATACTGCACATCGGTATCGGACAGAAAAGGAGCACAAAGCCATACTCGACAAGGAAAGCAAGGTTCATCATCGATTCGGAATACCCCAAGAGACGCCGGAAACCGGTTGAGGATCAGGCATCATGATATATGAAGCTGAGATGGAGTCTGGAGCTTGATTGAGCAGAGTCTCAGTTCCCAGGTTTCCCCAAGAAGCCACAAAGAGCGAAGCTCCCTGAGCATGAGTCCGAAAGGGTTGCATGGGCCGAAACGGCCAGCAGGACGACATCCGATCACAATTCCACCCTAACGGATTTCAAACATACATCCCTTGACATCAATAAGCGGCAGATACGACTTCTGCAGGTGCGAAACTCCTCACCCTCATCCTCCTTCGTCCAGTGCCAGATGCAGACGTTCGACTTGCAAGGCTGTGTGCCTTATACCGCAGTATCTTATCCACGGATCCCTGATCAACCCGTGCTATCGATATATATCAATGGGAAGCGGTTCTAGCTGCGTTAACACTTCTAGAACTTTCTCTACACGACAACACGCAAGCTTGAAGATCATCCAACAGATAGTGGCAGTATTTCCATTACATGGTTATGGATAGACGCATTGTGCATCAATCAAACAAACAGTAATGAATGAAATCACCAAGTCTCGTTCGTAAGCTCCATTTCCCTGAAAGCGGAAAGGGTTGATGTGTGACTTGGATCCAGCGAAAAGAACATTATCTATCCAGACCTTTTCAGGATGAAGTAAAGGGATGAACTTCGATCCCTTTCGGAGGAGGAAGATGAGGAAGCATGACAGATCATCCAAGAAGTTCTGTGTCAGCCTTGTTAGAATCATCTTTGGATTCTGCAGGAGATCTTGTTAGCAAAAGATATATAATTGATATTTTGGTTTAACAACGGGACTCGGGCCAGCATGTTGGCCATAGTAGACTTGATGGATGCTCAAACAGCACGAGCCAAATGGAAACTAGAATCGAAGGCTGTGTGGTGCATGTTTATTCCATTCCAGATGGGCGCGACTTTGTGCCCAATTCGGATCTCAAATTAGCGTTGAACATACCATCCATTGTACGAGCACTTGCGAAACGCTCAGATTGGGGGACAGACATGGCTTGTGGGCTAAACTTTCAAGCGGCGACTTCGCAAATCAGCAGTGCGAGAACGTTTTGGATAGAATCTTTAGGCTCCTGGGACTGCTACCAGAAGATGCTGGGATTGAGGTCGACTACAACAAAGCGGAAGAACAGCTTCTCATCTATGTGATGTGCAAGTACAACTTGTATCTCTCGAATAAAAAACTATTCTGGCAGAAGAATTGGCCACAGACAGAGGTCCGCTCGAAAATTCGGCAAGCTCTTTAGCTTTCCGACCTTGACGAAAAGAAACTCGGCTAATTTGCATGGGCGTTGTGTAACTACCGGTCACCGATCGAGAATGATGAGGATGCCATGACTCTCTGGAAGGGTATTTGTGCTAATTAGGAGGTCGGTCGAAGACTCATTTGGCATGAATAAGAATGTTAGGGGTTGAACAGCTACTTTGTCTCAAATCATCTAAAAATGTTCTATAAAATGGTTTATCTGCTCTGAAGAAAAGATTGCCAATAAACCACGTCTACAATTTGGCCTTAGGTTTCTCTTGCGCCAACATTGCTTCCGCTACATTCTTCCTCTGGATCTTACCAGTGGCTGTCTTAGGCATATTATCTGTGAAGAACACCTTGGTTCAAATTAGCGTTGTGTCTCTGCTGTGATGAAATACATAACATACCTTCTTTGGCAGCTTGAATTTGGCCACGCGATCTTTCATCCAGTCCTTCAACTCCTCGGCAGTCAACTTCGCATTAGGTTTGAGGACAATAGCCAACGCAACGTCCTGCCCATACATCTCATCTTTAATCGCGAAGCTGACAGCCTCGCTCACAGCTGGATGCTGCGCTACAACGTTGTCCAACTCGATGGGACTGATCTTCTCACCACCCTTGTTGATCAATTCCTTGATACGGCCGGTGATGAAAACATATCCGTCCTTGTCCTTCTTACCTTGATCTCCAGTCCTGAAGAAGCCGCCCTTTGTAAACGAAGATTCGTTGGCAGATGGATTGTTGAGGTAGCCCTTAGTGACATTCTCGCCACGGATGGAAATTTCACCCTCAGCACCTTGAAGCACCTCATCTCCATCTGAATTGAGGATCTTCACCTCGACACCTTGTCCAATGCCAACACTGCCAGGTTGGCGTTTACCAACTGATGGTAACGGGTTCGATGTCATCTGATGCGCCGCTTCTGTCATAGCGTATGCTTCAAGAACTGGGGCATCAAACGCTTTCTCCAACTCGTGGAAGACCTTTGGACTTAAAGGACTCGAACAACTCCTGATAAACCTGATGCTTGGCTTGGGATTTGGTAGCGCGCCTTTGAGTAGGATTTGGTGCATTGTAGGTACGGCGGTATACCAATTGGCCTTGTGTGTAATGAAATCGGGCCAGAATTCGGAAGCTGAGAATTTCTGGGGAACGATAACGGAACCGTGCGAGGCGAGAGGTGCGAGAAAGCCAGCAAGCAGTCCATGGACGTGGAAGAGGGGCATAACGAGGTATGTTCGGTCGGCAGGGGTAAGTTGGTATGTCTGCTGAATGTTCTTCATGGTTCGCGTGAGATTACGATGCGTTAGGGGGACGGCCTTCGGTCTTCCAGTTGTGCCTGATGTATGTAGAACAAGAGCAACATCGTCGGGCTGAGCCTGCTCGACTGGCTTGTTGCCCTTTCCAGCTAGTTTTCCCTCCTCTTTGACATCCAGAACCACCTCCTGCCCATTCCAGTAGCACTCTGCAATGGCAGCTTGGTATTTCCGGGCCGCACGAACGGCGGCAGCATCTTGGGCGTATGCTCCTTTAGGTACGAGGACGAGGGAGGAGGTGAGATCATCGATGTAGAATTCGAATTCGGATTGCTTATAGGCAGGGTTCAATGGAGCTGCGATGCTGGGACTTATTAGCATTGACTTTCCCAATTGGGCAAGAAGCTTGTCCATACGCTCGTTGCCAACCTGCTGCTAAGAAAGAGACCTATGATTGTTAAATTCATTTCAAGGAGGCCGGTATTGACCAATGGTGGGCCCTCACAATGAACTCGAAACTGTTTGGTAAAGCTATTGATACGGCCGATCCATTTGAGATACCTAGGCCAGCGAGCTTTTGTTGGAACGAGCTTATATGGGCATTCAATTGGGTGAAGGAGAAGGACAGTGCGGACTTTCCCGGTATAATAACAGCGGTAGAGTCTGACTGTTTAGGAAACGAATTGGAAAGAGTCGACATGACGAAACTATATCTGAGACGACAATGGAAGCAGCTGCTGCGGAGGTGAAAGTCTAATTCCAGAACGATTGACTCTTTCAGATGAGTCGGTAAGTACACAGTCTACTATATGGATGAGTAGCACAGTCCGGGAGAAATGTTTGATGGACTTCGGGTGTACTCGTCGTCGGTGATGCAATATCGCTGATAGCAAGTCCGAAGCACGTGAGGAATGGAAAAAGCATTGTCGCCGGGTCATTGAAAGGCGAGAAGGACTCGGCCTGTGGAGAACCTTAGATTAGCAGCAAGATTTTGCTGAAGGTGAGTATGAGGATATGGATGTTGAAACAAGGTTGGGAATTGCTGTCCCTGTGTAGCAACATAATCTAAAGCCAATCAATGTCAATCGAACCTTTCTAGCACTGAACAAACATCTCAAATCCTCTTCCAACAGCCGTTTCTGGAGACTTCTTTCCCTTTATGAATCTTGATATCCGAGGCCACAAGTACCAATCTATTACGCGTCGTCACCGTCACAACAACACTGGCGACATCGTCCGATATCTGAACCACCTTTCCTGGCCGATGTAGCCCATTGAGAACAAGCACTTCCCTCCTCGTACAGGACGGTGCTTTATAGTCCTCGAAGGCTGCATCTTAATTGGCTTTCCAATGTTCCAGTTCCTCGAGCTGTGGTGTATCATTTGAAATCCCGATGATTGTCACGGAGAATATGCATCCGCGTTGTATTCAAGAGGTGGAGCAACAAAAACTTTTGACCGACGGCTCATTCGCCCTCCGTACCGCGAACAAGCTACGCGATCTAGAAAGGTCTCATTGCGTCAAAACACTCTGTGAGGGTGCCGTTCAAGAAAGTGAACGAGATGTTGGGATTTAAACCTTTCTAACTAAATCTCTGTGAAAGTCAAGCCTCCAAATTTCCCGGCGATGTTCTTTTTCCAGTCACCAGAAACGTCGAGCTAGAATATTGAACTCGACTGCAGAGCTTTTTGCTCGAACTTGGAGTTCTTCATAATCCCACGTCGATGCAAAACGAAGCTTTCTCCGCATTCTTTTGCAAACACCCGATCTCCTTTCACGCTTGTGGTTAGAGGCTCGCTGAACTTTTGATGAGAAACTGACGCCACCAGACAAGAGCATCGTTGCTGGCCAATCATCCTCTACAATTCCCCGATGCGGCTAAAACCTGTCAATACCCACATTTTCCAATTTAAGAAACGTCTATCGCCTTCTTTTGACAAGCATCTTCTCCCTACAGCTTCAGTCGAGTTCTTCAGTTGTCCAAGGATTCGCCATAGCCAAGGGTTGATGGACGGCTCGTTTCACTACTGCACCTCCTTCTCGTAGACAGAACTGACGAAAGCCGGAATCACAACATGTCTTGAAGATTGTCATTTCATCAAAGCACGGTCCATACAATTTCATCGCGCTTCACACCTGATGCATGCATGCAGGCCTGGTGGCGCGCTGAACACGATGTTAGGCGTTCAGAGGCCCATCCCATAAACTTCGGTAACCCCTTGTTGTGCAATCGATTGTTTCTTGCTCGTCCTTCTCCACCTTTCACTCCAATCTCATACCCCATCACTCGTTCGGGTTCTGTATTCACTCTTGTCTCTATAATCATTTAATCGCCTAATTCAATACTGTTCAATATGCGCTTCTCTGCTGCTCTCCTCCTTGTTGCTGCTGGCATCGTATCTGCTGCTTCCACCACAACAACTGCTGCCGCCGCTGCCACTTCCGCAGCATGCGACGCTCAGAAGTAAGGACACATGGGAAAACATCTCGCAGTCGCAAGAACTAACCATAACTCAGTGTTGTTGATGCGTGCTTGGGATCGACCACAGCTATCCTTCAAAGCTGCAAAGCTGCCGACTACATCTGCATGTGTGCTGCACAACAGTCTGTCCTGACGTGAGTTCATGCACTGAACTAGAGATGACAACTGCTGACCGAGCATAGATGTTACAACAACTGCCCAGGTGACCCGGCTCGATCGTCAGCACAAGGCACTGAGCAGTCTTATTGCCAGGCCGCTGCTCAGTACGTTTCTTCTCAATTCTCTCTCCCTTCCGGCGTAGCCGCATAAACACTCTGGACCTGATATATGCTACTCGAAACTGATACATATACTCCCTATTAGGCAATCCGCAGCATCCATCGCCGTTTCTGGAACTCCTACCATCACCTCTGTTGCCGTTAAGTCGACAACCCCAGCCTCTGTCACCGGTACCGGTACCGCAGCCTCCGGGTCCAGCGCCTCTGCGAAATCTACCAGCTCTGCCGGTGCGGCGAACATTTACGCACCGGCAGGTGGCCTTGCAGCCATTGCTATGGGGGTTGTTGGACTTTTGTAGATGGGACACACTATTCTTGGATATGTGTCTGTTGAAAGACGCAGGGATAGGGAACGCGCAGTCACCTGGACAAGCACTTTACTTCTTGTGGAAGCGTAGCGGAAAGAAGGAACTGGGTTGGTCGTAGTGTTTAATATATACTAATTCAGGACAGCGGCAGCCTAGCCACTAATGTTAGTCATTTTTTCGTCCGGGTTGTGCAAATCAAGAGCTGATCGACTCTGATCCTTTTTTCGTTCCTGGCGATGAAGCGCGAGCAATATCGGACAAGATTGAGGACAAGGTGTTTGTGGACGGGAGCAAGTCACGTTTTGTCGTTGCAACGGCTGCGACTGCTCATAACCTTGTCGTTTTCGCTACCGTGCAGATCAGGAATAATCGCGCAGCTGAATGGTCGCCTTAGCCACATGTCAGGGAAAACTCTCGTCCATCGTCCAATCTGCTTGGCTGCGTTTCTCATGTACACTGCTTGCGCAATCGTTGGCGTGGGTAGTATTTTTCCGTCTTTGCCACACGACCGAGAACATGCTCTCGAACTTCTCGAGCTCTTGAACCATTTCGGTACAGCATTCTGAACACAGGCCTCGGATGAACCGAAATAAAACAACAGCGAACTGTCACACGGACCCCGAACAGTACCAATCCGGGGTTCAACAAAACGAACGGTGCCAAAGTATCCACCCGCCGCTGTTTGTTCGCGTGGAAGTAGATTAACTCGACCCTGTGCGTCTGGCCTCGGTGTGTGCTCTCTGTGAAATTGTCCCTCGCTCCAAGGCAAGACCCCTCACGCGATCCTCCGTCACAGCGTAATGAATTAAAGGAAGTTTTATAACCTGGCTTGCGAAATCCTGTTCATCCTGTTTTTGGCAGCATTTTCATCTCGGCGATGTGAGGGAGCGAGCCGTGCGGTGTTTCCACCGACAACTAGCAAATCAGAGGCTTTTTACCCCACAGCTAAACCTCTTTTGCGATAATGCCATTGGGTGCTTGTCATCGGTTGCATGGACTGATCTTCAAATGACCCCAGGATTTTTCTGCATGCACCTCTAGTGGGTTCGGTCCCTCTCTTCATCATGGCTGGAGCCCAACCGTTCGGTGCCCACCACTTTCTCCATTTTCACTCTCGACTTTGGTTCATGGTGCTTGTCATACCATTTTTTGTCTGGACCCCGACACGCAACGCTATTTATTGTTGCTGATATGTTTTCGAGGCCGTCGTTGCGAGTCATCCATCCTGAACTTCCCTCGTAACACCTGCGCTGTTCTTTCTCGAGGTGTAGAGCGCGGCACGACGTCAGATCATGGTACCGCCACATCGGACCAGAAACAACAAAAGGTGAAACGGAATGGCGGATACTGCCACCAACCCGCATTCGCGGGGACCGGCTGTCCTGATTGTTACCGTGATCATGATGGTTTTGGCGACGATATTTGTTTTGCTGCGAATGATCTCACGGATTGGAATTGTCAAGAGGGTTACACTGGACGATTACTTTATGATCTTAGCATGGGTAAGGATCTAAACATTCAAGAACATCGACAAGAAACTAATGATTACAGCTGATTGCTTTTGGTCTGTCTTTCGCCATTTGCTATGGCACATCAGTCGGTCTTGGACGACATCAAGTGGATATCCCAAGCGAATGGAATTTACCTCTGAAGAAGTCTGAATACGTCTTCTCGGTGCTATACGTGTGTATTCGTTCCTGCCTTGAATGAGAAGTACTGACCAGTAGAAAGAATCCCGCATTAATGGCCACTAAAACCTCGATCCTTCTGTTCTACCTGAACCTATCAAAATCCGAGAAGATCTTTCGATGGGCAACGATATCAACACTAGCTGTCGCCAACCTCGCTGGAATAGCATTGACATTCCTGAACGCCTTCCAGTGCAGCCCAGTCAGTGCAGCGTTCAAAACTCCAGTTCCATCCATGGATCATTGCCAATACATTGTCGTTCTATATCTCAGCTCGGCACCGGTCAACATAATCACTGACCTCGCAATCCTCTTCCTCCCGATGCCAATCCTAACCGGTATGCGGTTACCACGAAAGCAAAAGATCATCTTAGTCATAACATTCGGTTTCGGTTTCTTCGTCGCGGTTGTAGATGTCATTCGAATTGTGTACTTGCAAGATGCCGCCACGGCAAGGTTGGCAGGCGTGCAAGGAAATACTGGGAGCGACACAGGGACCAATGCGCGGAACACCACTGATGTCCCCTGGTATTCGTCGCTTTCGTATATGTGGAGCGCTGTCGAAGTGACGGTAGGCATTATGTGTGCCAATGTCCCGGGAATGAAGCCTCTGGTTAGCCGATTCATGCCTCAAATGCTCAGAGACTTTAACCGGAACTTCTCTCATTCTGGAGAAAGCAAGATCAATACAGATGAAATGGCCGCAGCTCATAGGATCCCATCACTCGCCAGCGTCCAACCCAAAGAAACCATTGAAACCAGCGGCGTGGCCACGGAGGAAAGCGAAGAAGGCATGGATATGATTGATTTTTTGACCACGCCGGACATGAACGAATTCCCTCACAAATGTCAGAAGACTCAAACAGCCCTGACGAACACGACTCGACACACCCGAGCAGCAGCACCAACCTTTTTCGATTTCGTAAACATGAAGCGAAGTAAGAGCATGGTCCAAATGTCAACAAAAGAAAGTCTGTTTCCAAACGCAATGGTCACAATCCTCTTCTTTACTTGGGGAGTCGCATACGGGTTCCTCGATACGCTCAATGCGCAATTCCAACTCGCCGCGAATATGACACAAGCGCAAACGTTAGGAATTCACTCGGCCTATTTTGGAGCCTACTTCGTTGGAACACTTACGTTTGGTCGTCTGGTACTGAAAAATTGGGGCTTCAAAGCATGCTACATGGTTGGACTCTGCTTATACGCATGCGGCACCCTCATCTTCTGGCCCTCCGCAGTCCTAACATCCTTCCCCGCCTTCCTCGTCTCAAATTTCATAGTCGGCCTCGGACTCTCCACCCTAGAGATCGCCGCAAATCCATTCGTCGCTCTCTGCGGTCCACAAGAATACATGGAAATACGCTTGAACCTATCCCAAGGCGTTCAAGCAATCGGCTCTGTCGTCTCACCGTTACTCGCACAAAAAGTGCTCTTCAAAAGTGTAGCGGGAAAGACGGGTTCATTGATCGATGTTCAATGGACATACCTCGCAATCGCCCTTTTCACAGTTCTGTTAGCAGTAGCATATTACTACGTCCCCCTCCCTGAAGCCACAGACCAAGAACTCGAAGACAGCGCCGAACGTTCCGACTTCGCAAATCTCGCAGAAATAAACGGCGTCCGCGTAATATGGATAACCCTCGGCCTAGGCGTCCTCGCTCAATTCTGGTAAGAAAATTCCTTTACCCTCAAAACACCCAAACTAAATCTAACAATGAATTTGCAGCTACGTGGGCGCCCAAGAGTCCGTCTCCACCTCCTTCCCAAATTACGTTCACCAAGCCTTCCACAGCAGCACAATAAACACTTCAACCTGGGCCGCGATAGGTCACACCTGCTTCGCCGCTGGCCGCTTCACAGCCGCAGCTCTAAACACCTTCATCAAATCCCGCTACCTCCTCCTCTTCTTCTTCCTCGGTTCAATGGCCTTGAGCATAGTAGCAATGCATTACAAAGGCACAACACCACAGACAGCAGTAATGTTATTGTATTTTTTCGAGGGACCGATATTTAGTCTCATTTTTGCGAATTGTTTGAGGGGGTTGGGGAAGTGGACGAAGGATGGGAGTGCGCTTTTGGCGGCGGCGATTAGTGGGGGTGCTGCGTGGCCGCCGGTCATGTATGGGGCTGCGAAGGGTGGGCATAAGAGGTATCAGTATGCCTATTGCGTTGTCGCCGCCGCATTGGCCATTGGTACATTATTGCCTCTTTGGCAGAATATTGTCCCTGCGGCAAGAACGCTCTCAGACCCCGTCCAGAATACGAGAGATGAAGGGGAAGAGTCCTCGGGATCTGGGAAGAGTAATACCCTTGGAGCGTTCAGGCGAAAAAGAAACACGGAGTATGTTGAAAGGGCGGGCTCGACCACGGACACGGCGGAAAGAACATTTTCTAATACCGATACTACGAATCCGGAAAAAGCGAGTTCGGAGGCATGATTTAGGACAAGGTGGAACTTTTTGTATATAACGATTGATGATGTGGATGCCCTCCTTTTAGTTGCGATAGATACCCAAACATGCTGCGCCCTCGAGGCGGATTCTCGTTTAAAATCTCCTTTCGCCTGCTTTTGACGTGTAGTGATGGGCTCGTGAATAGAACCCTGAGTTTGCGAAACGAGTGATTCAGGGGTCAAAGATTTGGTGTTTGATGGCGAGTCCATGTTGTGAGCTGTCTCCCAGAGAGCTTGTAACAATGAAATGAAAACACAGCTTTCTGGTTTCAGACTTTTCTGTATAGTGAATTCCGATTAGCTCTATACAAAGACATGGCTTCTTGATATTGGAACCAGAAGGCGATCCACAGAGCTCATCAACAACTCGATCCTTCTCCTTTTATTTGGCATATCGGAGTCTCATAGAACAACTTCCCAAGCCGCTTCGAGTTTGTCGGTCCAGGGACCGTTTTTATGAATGTAATCGTACAAAGCCTGATTATCCTCTTGGCCCTGTGGGTCACCCATATCCGCCCGACCATCATCTGTACTAACCGAAGACGCTCAGCGGTGTGAGGAGGGCAGTGCACGAGCCACAACTTCGAAAGCCTCGGAAGGGCACGTATATATAGCTTTGAAGTACGTGCTCCACTTCCCATCCAAAAGACCCTCGTAACGAGAACCATGACTCAGCCTTTTCAGTAATGGATGAGCCTCAAGAAACTTGGCGAAGGCAGTTCCATTGACGTTTTCGTAGTCAAGATGGAAGTCTTTAAGCCGTGGAATCCTGATGATTTCGAGTATCTGGTCGATGCATGCATACTCTGGAAGAATACCGAATTCTGCATAGATGTACAGTGCTTTCAAGCGATTGCAAAAACGCTGTATTAGTCCGAAGATGCGGTCCCAGTTCACCGCTGTCTCGCTCGCCGTGTGACATCCACCTCGGATATTTAGGCCGAGGATCCGCAGGTTGGAAAGAAGGTTGGTATTCGAGAGCTTAGACCAGTCGAAGATAGTGGTGATGCCGTGACCATGGTCGAAAATCAATCCTGCCGGTGATATCTCGGCCACGTGTAGTACATCGAAAACTTCACATACAAAAGCGTATCCTGTGTCCGGAAGCTCTCCTTAAATGTCCATTTTGGTAAGTAGAACGTCTAGATGATGTTTCTTGAGCCACATTTGCTCGTCTTTTCGATTGTCGATCCTTGAATCGTCAATCTTCGAGATGCGGACTTTTGAGAGCTTTGAGAATTTTCGAAGATATCTCCTGCCAACCATGGGCACGTAGAGACAATTTAACACGACTTCCTGAGCCTTGTAGGCTTCCCGGTACGCTTCTAGACCTGCCATAAGCTCTTTTGATGACCAAGGAAATACGCTGTTTCTGACAAGTTCGTCCTTCCTTGGCTCGTAATCTCGATATCGTTCGGAAACTGCCAGATCACTGCTCAGTTCCATGCCACGAGTGTTGTCCCTCGCCCAATTCAGCATCACTTCAGGGATGTAAATATCAGGCTCAAGAAAGCGTTCTTCAAGCTTCGGATGAGCAAAGTCCAAGCATTGGAAATATGTATTTAGGTAGGAGTGTTCTGATATTGCCCTGAGGTTGTCAATACTATCTACGGTAGCATAAAGCCGTAAGTCGTGGAAGAGACCAGAACAGATGGTATGATTATGTGCGAATGTCTTGCAGGTGAGGCGGAGCGCGCGAGCTGTTTGGAGGCGGAAATTGAAATCGGTCGGAGGTACGATCAAGTCCTGGGCGCGACTGATATCAAGACTATGAGCACTGTCAAAACGGCACTTGGCTAAATGTAGACTTACTAACACCTATTGATCTGTTATTAGCATGAGCCCACTAAAAATGTGATCCCAGAGCTCGTTGGGCAACTTTTGAGTTGCACATGTTGCAGCCGTTCCCCTCGCTCCGTACTTGGATCTTTTAGGTCGTCGCGGATTTCCAGCGGACGACGACCCTGATGCCATTTGCTTGCGCTTCATGGCAGTGAGATTCCAAATGTGTTGTCACGAGTTGAATGGGGGAGAGTGGACGAGAGCGCGTCCTGTACAATCGAGAGAAGCGATGGTCTAAGCTGAACTGCCACATCACGAAGTTACTTGACAGCATTTCGACAGTTTTGAAAATCATGGGGATATACATGATAAAGTATAACATTAGATCGAGAATCATAACAAAGCAAAGGAACCACGTCGGTATAGGAATGGTCGGGCGAGCAAGAATCTAAGGCTTCATCAACCCTTGACAGGATAGCAAGTGCCCTTGTGAGGGAAGTCTTTCGGAGCGGCAATCGATTTTGGGATCATATAAGTACTAAGCAAGGCTTTTACAAAAGGACTTGCACGAGACGGGAAGTCACCTGTACAAACACATCCCATTCGTCGCCAACTGATCAGTCCACTCTCCCCTCTTATGAATATAATTCCACAGATCCTCTGGCGTCGTAATCATGCCCGAAAGAGACCCGTGCTCCGTAATTTGGAAAACGTCATCAAACGAGCGCCCAATTATCGGCATATGAAGCCGTATAGGAGGACTAGCCCGGAGGAGATGTATTGGGATTTGGAGGGAGGGTAAAAACGTATCAAATTGAAGGGTATTCTTCATTGCTATGAAGAATAGTCCTAGCTTAGCTTCAAGCGCGGGTATGTTTAAAGTACATGCTGCAAAGTTGATCAGAATTATTAGGCCTAAGGCGAAGGTATTTTGCAGAATCAAGAATAAAATCCATTACCAATACTTTGGGGAACATAAACCAAAAGGCCACAGAAACGACAGGCCCGGACAAGTTACAAAATACCAACCAAGCATCTTAAACAAGGTCTCAGACTCGACCTTTGTCATGTCTTCCTTTATACTCAACAGGAATCAAAGGAGCCTATCCGCTAGGACCGTCCACCCACTTTTGAAAATCCTGCATCCTCTCGATTATCCACGAAAGTTCAGCAATTCTCTTCTGCTGAAATTCCGAAATCTATCTCGAAATCGCACACTCTCGGATTGTGCAATAGGAAGGTTGGTTTTCTTTTCACACAATTTACCAACCTCGAACAATTGCCAGAATGGTAAAGCCAGAGAATATGAATCCGACCCCGTTTTCAATCAAAAGCTAGAAACATAGCCCCCTCCGCATCTTTGTTGTGGTGCCAATATCAAGACCATCGGAACATCGAGATATCGATAGGTCTGCCGCATAATGTACATTGATTCTAATTGTTCAAATCGGCCCTTGCCGTCAGTATTGCAGGTCTTCGTCTACTCCCCTCACCTGCAGAAGCGGTCGAATAACTCCTTGACTAGCTTAACCGGCATTTCAACTTCCTTATCATGATCTGGAGCGCTTTTAGTCCCAAGGTATGTTGAATTGGTGTGCTTTTCTGAACGCTCATAAGCGCTGAAATTGCCATTGGCATCATGAAGCTTATTATCGAGACCCATCCGTTGCGCCTAGCTGGCGATGTCTCTTGAGACAATAGGTCAATGTCCCAAATCAGAAGCCACAAAACAAATCTTCGTCGGGACCGAAGACTGATGCCTCTACACATAGTTCATAACGAGGCGGGCGCAAGAATTTAGCTGCAACGGGAGGGCGATGCATGAAGAAACCCAGAGGTCGGTAAATCCATATTTGCAATTTTTGAGCTCTTGCCTATTGACATTAGTGCCTTTGGTCCTTTTACTAAAGAAGGACATATGCAAAGGCCAGAAATACCTCAATACCCGATTCGGAAGTTGACAGATCAAATTACAC
The DNA here is from genome assembly GCA_023078705.1 of Venturiaceae sp. KMAF11. Classification (NCBI taxonomy): domain Eukaryota; kingdom Fungi; phylum Ascomycota; class Dothideomycetes; order Venturiales; family Venturiaceae; species Venturiaceae sp. KMAF11. The sequence goes on from JALGOQ010000017.1 coordinate 1,611,804, forward strand.
TTCCCAGTTTAAAGTCAACGAAACTCACCTTCTTGGAGGTACCTGTGGTATCTTTATAACATCGCTATCCGGCTCCTTCTTCGTAGGCACCTCAGCTGCCGCTCTCAATTGAATCCAAACGTATGAATCTTGAAATTTACCAACGAGTCATCGACCTCTTTAGCTTCCCGAATTCTGGACTGAGTGACGAAAGTGCCCCTTCTTAGCAAAGTAGAGCCTGATGGAAAGGTGGAGGTTCGTAGGGAGAGGCGCATGTATCTCTGCCTCCGGACTATTATTGGTGTCGGCGTGATCGTGGGCACATCGGTGGAGAAGGATATGTTACGGTTGCGGCTGAGGTCAAACCACGAGGCGTATTATATAACCTATTACTGAGTGGTGATGACATATCTAGCGAACATGACTCGACACTATCCAATCCCCAACCACGCTTCCTCCATGGAATTTTACTAATAAGAGTGCGCTACTCCACTTCACTCGAATCGCTCATACGGTATATCGTCCAGAACTCTGAACCCACGACTATTTTTGGACTGCTTCTCCTGAAAAACTGCGTTCAGAATGCCAGGCAATCTTCGCGATCTCACTGCTGTATATCCTTCCCCATCACTCTGCCGTCACGGTGTCTTAATGCTTCACCACCTGAGACAGATGGTCTGAAGCTGTTCAATCTTGCAATAGCGGGCTCGCATCTGGCGCCTAGGTCACCTCTACTCGCCGAGAAATTCCTTCTCTCAATAATGACCCCACAATTAACCAGCTCAGGCGAGGTCCTTCAAACGTCTGCCGAAGAGGAATGGAGTGGGAAATACGATAGCATGATTACCTAGTAGATGGACGACTGGAGCTGGCTAACCCTTTTCATTGCATTTACTACTCTGGTCTCCTTCCTTGCTTGCAGTCCTCATTCACACCACACTCGTTCCTTTCATTCTTCAGTTTTTCCTACTCGGCTTGTTTGATATTTCTCTTCGTTTTTCTTGACTACTCTCGTTAATAGCCTACACCCAGCTTGGACCAAATGGGTGGCCGTTCGCTCTCCACCGGTCCTTTGCATCTCCTAAGTCTCGCTTTTATATTATGTACATTCGTGTCTTCTTCCTCTGCTGCCATCAACAGGTCTGCTGCATCCGTGGCATCAGTTTCCTCTAAATCAGTTGCTTCGGTCTCCTCGGCGTCAGTGGCCTCCAAATCCTCTGCTTCTGTAGCCTCCAAATCCTCTGCTTCTGTGGCTTCAGTCTCCTCGAAATCGGTTGCTTCGGTCTCCTCTGCATCTGCGGCGGCTAAATCATCCGCATCGGTTGCTTCGGTCTCCTCTGTATCTGTGGCATCTAAATCTTCTGCATCTGTGGCATCCAAATCCTCTAAATCCGCTGCTTCGGTCTCCTCCAAGTCTTCCGCATCAGTTGCTTCGGTCTCCTCTGCATCCTTGGCCTCCAAATCTTCTGTATCCGTGGCATCAATTTCCTCCAAATCAATTGCTTCCATCTCCTCCGCATCCGTGGCTTCCAAATCTTCCGCATCAGTTGCTTCAGTCTCCTCTGCATCCGCGGCGTCTAAATCAGCTGCTTCAGTCTCCGCTGCATCCGCCTATGCGGCCTCGATTGCTTCTGTTAACTCAGTTTCCTCTGCTTCAGTTGCATCAGCATCAAATGCGGCGGCCTCTGCTGCCTCTGCTGCTGCAGCTTCATCCGCTTCTGTAGCCTCCGCATCCGCTGCTTCCGTAGCATATGCATCTCTCGCAAGTGTTGCTTCCGCAGCCTCTGCTACATCCGCATCTGCTTCCTCGGGTCCAATTACCAATATAGCTCTCGCCAATACCCCGTCGTCATCTGAGGTATCCTCTTCTTCTGAAGCATCCTCTTCTGCCACCGACAGCTTTTCATCATCGACAACTTCCTCCTCGGCAAGCGACAGCTCTTTACCCTCCATTACCGTTTCAATTCCAAGCTCTGCGCCATCCACTGCTTTCTCTGATATCTCGTCAACAGCCGCCGATAGCTTCGTATCAAGTACCATCACGTCGACTGAAGCGTCATCATCTTCGAGTGAGGTATCCTCTTCTTCAGCCACGGATAGCAGCGCAACCATTACCTCGTCTGCCAGCGCAAGCGAATCTAGCAGCAGCATAACTATGGCGTCCTCTGGATCATCTAGCGCAGGCGATTCCAGCAGCAGCGCAAGCATCACATCGTCTGAATTATCCAGTGCAATCACCGATAGCTCTGCGCCCTCTAGTACAGTATCTTCTTCTGCCACAAATACCTCCGCACCATCCAGCACATCATCTTCTTCTGCTACAGACAGCAGTTCCTCTACAACCGATAGCGCTGCACCATCTAGCACAGTGTCTTCCGTGACCGATAGCAGCTCTTCTTTTACCACAGATAGCAGTACCTCTGCAACCGATAGCTCTGCGCCATCCAGTACAGTGTCCTCTTCCGTAACAGATAGCAGGTCCTCCGCAACCGATAGCTCCACAGCGTCTAGCACGACATCCAGCGCATCCTCCTTTCCATCAGTTGTCCCCACCGTGGTTAATTCAACCACGCCACTGAACTCAACCACACCATTGAACACCACGGCACCAACTGGCCCCTTCACTGTGGCACAAACAATGCTTATATTTGCAAGGGATACCGCCTCTGCATATTCTGTCACTTCTGGTTTCAACGGTTACGGTATCCCTTTTGAACTTTATATCGTTCCGCAGGCTGGCATAGCTCTACCCACTCTCAACAGCTCTATGACGAGCGGCAATTACGGCGGCATAGTTGTCCTGAGCGAAGTCTCCTATGATTATACCAGCGCAACGACTATTGGCAATGTTACTACGGCAGCTCCCGGTTGGGAGAGCGCTTTAACTGTCGCACAATGGCAGCAGATGTACGATTACCAAATAGCCTTTGGTGTTCGGATGGTACGCCTTGATGTCTTCCCAAATGCTGCATTCGGTATGTACCCTCATAGCTGACTCGCCAATTCATGTCCGTCCTTGAAAAGCTACCTTTGACACAACACTTACAACTCGAAATGGATATAGCTCGGTCGCTGGAAATCTAGAGGGGAACCTCGCCAGGGATTTATCGATATCGATATTGAGTTGTATGGTTGTTGTGTAGAAGTAATGTGGCTTCGTGACTCGGCCGGCAAGGGACATGAATTGACGAGCCGATAATGCCATCCATAACCAGCCAACCACCCTGACGCTTGATTTTGATGTTTACTCGCTTTTTAGGTGTCACCACCGCAGTGGCTGGCGCCGGTTGCTGTTCTACCGGTGTGGAACAATCCGTCAGCATTAGCAACTCGACTGCATTCCCTACTGCCAATCTTATCAAGTCCGTACTCTCGCCGACCTCCTTCAATAGTATGTTCACTGCTGATATCACTGTAGTGGAGCCACAATGAGTACTGAAGGTCTCTGGCATTATCCAGCCACCATCACCAATTCAAGTATTGCCTGGGAAATTGCTCAGTTTGGGCCTTCAGCCGATGGCACTTTCACGTCAACGTCCACCGCCGCTGTTATCAATAACATTGGAGGGCAACAACAGCTTGTGTGGTTTACCAGCTGGGCCACCGATTGGTCTCCTACTTCCAATTTCTTACAGCACACTTACATCCATTGGCTGACCCGCGGTCTATGTAAGTCGATAAACCTTAGTGATTGAACTTTAGCTAATAATAACAGACGTTGGACGCCGCCGCATCTACTTCAATACGCAGATTGATGACATGCATCTAGAAACCGACCTTTACTCGCCGAATGGGACTACATTCCGAGTAAGAGCTGAAGATTTGGCTGCTCACGTCACCTGGCAGGCGGGGTTGAATGCCAGGCTTCCTCCAGGATCTCAATACATTGTCGAAATTGGTCACAATGGCAATGGCGATATCGAGAACTCTACCAACAATGCCGTCACCAGTTGTGTTCCAGCCGTCGGTATTGAATATGCTGACCAGATTGATACGGCTCTTGAGTTCCAGAAGCCTCTAGGATCTGGTACTGACATCTGGCCCGTCACACCAACAAACTATACGTGGTCGTTGAAATGTGCGCTTGAAGATCCACTTCTTACGTGGTTTAATAATCCGACCAACTTGAATGCGTTTTCGCACATCTCGCATACTTTCAGCCACGAAGCGTTGGATAATGCAACCTACTCTGACGCGAACAAGGAAATATTTTTCAACGTAGCGTGGTTGAAGCAGGTTGGGATTTACAACGCTGATCGCTTTTCGAAGAACGGATTGATCCCCCCAGCTATCACCGGCCTTCATAATGGTGATGTTATCAAAGCATGGTTTGATAATGGTATTATTAATGTCGTTGGCGACAACACGCGCCCTGTGCTTATGAACACTGTATGTTTTCCCATCCTCAACGCGCTCAGATTTCTAACCTCTTGTAGGAAAACGAGTTCTGGCCTTATATCTCCACAGTAGCTGCGAATGGATATGCAAACTTGACTATCATGCCGCGATGGGGTACGTCCAACTCGCCCAACTGAGGATACAATCATTGACGTTTCGATTTTAGCCACGACGATTTATTACAATTGTGATCTTCCTGCCTGTACAGTGGCTGAATGGATCGCGACTTCGGCCGGGCATGGCAATTTCACCTATGACCTCTTGAACGATGCTCGAACGACAAACACTCGCCATTTACTCGGCCTGCACCACGACGCGTAGGTTCTCTTATGCTTTGCGCTATGACATATTGGCTAATAAGATCAGATTCATGTTTCACCAAGCTAATTTAAGGCAATTTGATGTCCCTGTCTCAACTGTTGGAACGCAAACTGGTCGACTCTCTTTACTCATGATCTGGGTTGAAACAGTTATGCAGGAATTCACAAGGCTGTAAGACACCCAATCTGTTTATCCGTCGCTTACATGAACTCTCACGCTGACCATCTACTTAGCGTCACTTGGCCAATCATCTCCCTAAAACACGACGACATGGCCGTCCAATTCCTAAATCGTGTGGCCCTAGAGTAAGTTTTGCATTTGATGCACTCTTCACACTCGCATTTGAGCAATGGATACTAACCCAATCCCTCTCAGTGGATGCGCACCAAACCTAACATATCAGTCCTCGGCTGACGGTTTGACCTACACTAGTTTTACTGTCACTACTGTCGGAAATGTCTGCTCGGTGCCGGTGCCCGTCACTGCCCCTGCAGTTGCCACGACAAGCTACACACAGGTTACGTCAGAACAAGTTGGTACTGACACCCCGACTTACTGGATTACATTTACTGGATCTCCTGTGACATTTACCTTGTCCACGCCTATTTCTGTCTTTTAGTGGTGATGGAGGTGGCTGCCAAAAAAGGGAGTTGTCTTTTCATCGCAGATAATTTTTTGATTTGGGGGCCCTAGGATGGAGCGTGATATGTATAATCTAGGAAATTCAAAGATAGGGTCTTGTTCAATTATTTCCCTCCATGATGGAAGTTGGTATCGATGAGTGTATGCCTCATATTTAAAAGCAAGGTGTACTCGGAATCAGTAATTGGTAGCAAAGATGATTAATAGACAGAGATCCAGATTAGTGAAAAAACTTGCAATGGATAGCTCAATTCCACAAACAAATATCTCCTATCAAACTCATCTTCTTCTCACCTTGATTCAATCCAAACCCAATACCCCCGCAAAAGAATTAAATGGCCGACAAACTCTGGCGGTGCGGAAACCAACAATTATATTTTAGCTGTTTGATTTCGCCTGTGAAGATCTCTTGCAAGTTTAAGCAAAAAGTGTTGCACAGTATGTACTCCATGCCCTCCCCTCATCCTCGTACATGCCGATGTCTTAATTCTCAATATCTATTTATGAATCATGATACGTGAACAACTAGATGTGAATTATCACCGAAGCCATAGAGTTTTACATTGAGCCGATGGAGGCAGAAATACAGCGGATGCTTGGTGCTGAATAGCTGCGCAGCAGAGCTTAAGGGTTTCGTGTGGTAGGATGAGCAGCATGGATGACAAGCTGACTGCGAGTCGCAGTGATAGGCGTGACGTATTGACAAGGCACAGAGGCAGATCGCGCCGAACTGGGTATGAAGTCAAATAGCCATCATTTCTTCTTTGATACCGTAATGTGGAAGTCGCGCCACCTACTTCGAAGCGTCCAAAGCACGATGCCACAAATCTCCGAGCGACGTGATTTTGCCGCGATAGCAGAATTGCAAGACTGTGCATCTTGTGCGCTAGCTAATCATCAGCGAGGGCCTCTGTCCATTGACCGTGCTTGTTGATGTATTTGTACAACGCCACATAGTTCTCAAATTGCTCGTCTGTCATGTCGTTCTCCAGGCTGCCATCTGGACAGCATTGGGTGCAAAGGACAGCTGAATTGCAGTGCGCTTCCCAAGGCTCGGAAATGATGATAAATCTCGACAAGGTAGGATGGCTATGCATCGCTCCCCAGTATGCGGGCCAGTCGTCGTCTTTTAGTGTTACGATGTGAAGTCGGAAAGGACAGCGTTGCATGCGACTGGGTTGGTAGAGAAGGCCCTGCAGATCATTGGTATGCTTCGAGCAACGGACCGTCGATGGGATGGTAATAAGGCTCTAGGAGTGATATCGTGTGCGCGATAGATAGGTGGCCTTCACAATTGATCAGTACCATGCTCGGCGTTGGGCTGTGTTTTCTTCAGTGGGCATGAGATGCTCAAAGACCTTGTCCCAAAGCTCGTTGAGATGTTGACACCGATTCGGACTCAATGTCATTGTCGGGTCTTTCGAGAGACATTGCGCTTGGTAGTGGAGGAGCTGAGTGTAGCGAGAGGAGGAGAAAGCTCAGGGCAGCGCGCTTCACGATGTCACACTTTTATGGGAGGCTAACCGAGAATGGATAATTATACAGCTTTGCTCCCCCTCGTACTTTTTGTCACTTGTACAACACGCAGAGCTTCCCTCCTTACTTACGGTCATTCTTGCCAGATGGGACCGCTGCCAACGTGACCCATTCGTTGGAATGAAAGAGTCTGCTCGCATCGAAGCCGTCAGGCTGAGAGTTGAAGGGAGAGCATAGGAGGAGTGAGACAGCGATCAGATCTTTCAATCTGATCTACCAACTCAAAAAGTACATTGAAGGGTCAAGGCTCACAGATTCAGGCTTCTTAGAGAAAGACCAAATCAGATGAGTGTATGTACATTCTTCGTGCAGCAAGCTCAGTAGTCAATTCCAACAACATCTTGCATGAGCTTCAAGATCGCCGTGATCTTCTCCTCCTCCAGCCTTTTCCCTATCACCGCGAGACCGATCAAGGCATTCTCATGGTTCTGTGGCTTTCCATCTACAAAAAGTTAGCAGCTATCACCGGCAGCAAGAGACGGTACGTACAATAATCCATGACTTTTTGGTCTAATACTGATATGGGCTTCCAGTTGTCTGGCACTTTGTCCTTCTCAAGGTTCACAGAAGTTACAGGAAATATACCAGTAGTAATATCAAGCAGAGGACTAAGAGTGCCATAATTCCAAGGATAACCTCCATCATGTCGGATAGCAGGAAACGGAGTCGAGGGCATGATCAAGGCATCGATTGGCCTTCCTGTTCCAGTCACCTCAACCGTCTTTTGCCATCGCTCGAGCCAGCTTTGAGATAGCAATGCTCTTTGATGCTGGTTTCGCCATGTCTCGGAGACACTGGGCGATTTCGCACTCGAAGTGTGTCCCAGCCATGCTTCAATTTGTGGATGTAGTGGCTCTCCAGATGCATCGGTATCCTTTCGAAATTCAGTTCCTCCATCAGCTTCCCACATCTTACGAGTGATGTCGGTGGCTTCAGCAACCTCATGAGGGATGTAATCAATCACCAGATGCCCAGCAGCAAGAAGTTTCGCTTTTGTGATTTCCATTGCTCTTCGAAGTGGTGGCGAAGGCGTCACTGTGCCATCACCCATACCGAAGCCGAAACACAATTGCTTTGGCAACTCTTCATCCTCAGCCCTCCATGGTATTGGCAAACACTGCGGATCGTATAGCCATGGTTTCTGCGCTAGAAGACTGGACATGAAGAGGCGCACATCACCAGCTGAACGACACATCGGTCCAGCGCAAGATCTCACGGCTTCTTGTCCGAGATATGTGTTCACGGCCTGTTGGTAGGAGACTCGACCGTGAGAAGGTCTGAGGCCAAAGAGCCCGGTGTAAGAGCATGGATGGCGAATTGACCCACCAATGTCAGTACCCACACCCAAGTAGCTTGCATGAAAGGTGATCAGCGCGGATTCTCCTCCTGATGAGCCTCCAGTTGTGAGTTCCTTGTTTCTCGGGTTCACGGTGCGTCCGAAAACGTTGTTGACTGACTCGCCCATCATTAATGTCGCTGGCACGTTTGTTTTGACATACGGTATGCCTCCCGCTTGAACCAAAAGCTTCACGAGTGTCGAGTCGTCTGTCGCGGGCTTCTCCGCGTATGAGACATACCCGATAGTCGAGTCGACACCTTTGAGTTGGAACTGGTCTTTGAAACTGATTGGAAGTCCATGCAGTGGCCCAACTGTCTTACCCTCCCGTTTCAGATACTCATCCAACTCCTCCGCCCTCTTCACAGCTTCCTCGAAATAAATCTCAGTCACACAGTTCAAAAGTTGTTGCGCGACCGCTGCTCGTTTGCAAAGTGCTTTCACAACTTCCACGGCCGTCCATTCTGCTTTCGCCATTTTCTGCACCGCTTCAGACGCCGTGGACTCGGTGATCAACAATTCGCGGTCTGTGAACAAGCCAGATTTTGTTGGAAAGTCCTGGACGTAGTTTCTTTCCGCTAGCGAGAGAAGTTCTTGTGGTATGCGCCATTCCTTTGGGATTTTTGATTCGCGCTGAGCTCGTTTCCTGGCTACAACGTCTTGCCAGGGCTCCTTTGGTGAGATACTTCCCATATTTTAAAATGTTTAGAAAATATATATTGAGGTCCAGAACGTCGAATTGGACTAAATCTCGGAATTAGTATGATACACTAACAGTTGGAGCAAGATGATAGCTCTCACAGCCTCTCGTAATGAATTCTTAATCTCTGGAGAAAATATGAATCCAAAGGATAAATAATTTTTGGTTCATGCAGTACCTTCGCTGAAGAATCTTCGTTCTTCAAACCCTTTGGCACTGTTGTGTCCTTCTGAATGATGCTTTCTCTTCTTTCCAATTCTGGTGTCTTAATTTGTATATTCGATACCCCAAACCACAGTTAACTTTGATTTTCGATGCTATTCCGAAGATTTCCTCAATTTTCGACGGGCCAAGCTTATCGGGAAGAGTACGGAGATACGCGCTTGCATGTAGCCTACATCCCGACCCGACGGAACTTGATCCTAACACCATCAACAACAATGCGTAGCCTCTAAGGAACAACTAATTTGTCCCGGTTTACCATGTGGACGAGATTGTACATCGACGATCCCAAGGCCATGTCTCGCTTATCGAGGACAAGCAATCGCGGTAGAAAGAGGTCCTCGTGGCTGGGATATCGATATATAAGACCCGCATCGCCATTGATGCCTCCCACTGCTCTTAGACTCTTGTTCATACAGTCACAACCCATCTGATCCTTTGTAAACCAATTCAAGATGGCAGACTCAGGAGTCGTTAAGCCTCCTCTATCCCAAGGCGTGGCGTATGGCATCGTCCTAGGCAAGCTCAAATCAAATCCAACACTCATGCCCCAAACTAACATTAAACCAGGATTCGGAATCGTCTTCGCCCTAACAATGAATCTAATAACCTGGATTTCGAGCCGCTTTCTCCACGAAGACCAGGACACTAAAACGATGATGACGGCCAAAAAGAGCGTCAAGACGGGATTGGTCTCCGCAGCCGTCGTATCGTCCTGGTGTTATGCAGCCACGATTCTAAATTCCGTTCGCTTGACATTCGTCTATGGGTTTGCTGGGCTGTGGTGGTTTGCTTCTGCTGCGACTGTGCAAATTGTGCTGTATGCGATTATGGCTATTGAGTTGAAGAGACGGGCGCCGAGGGCGAATACTATTTTGGAAGCTATTAGGATTAGGTTTGGAACTGCAACACATATTGTGAGTCAAGTCTCTTTGTATCTACTGAGATCCGCAAGTCCTGACGAATTTAGGTCTATTTCTGCTACGGAGTATCCGTGCAAATAATAATCACAGCTGCATTGCTGCTCGGCGGCTCCGCTTGTCTCAATGTCACCACTGGAGCAAGTGTGATTGCAATGAACTATCTGATCCCTCTCGGAGTGGTGATATACACATATCTGGGCGGACTTCGAAGTACATTCTTATCGGATTACATCCAGTTAGCAACTTCACCCCTAAGACCGATCCTATATCATTCCTGACTTCTTCAACAGCACGCTCGTTATCTTCGTCATCCTCCTCGTCTTCATGTTCAAAGTCATGGCTAGCAACTCAATACCCGTCCTAGGTTCTCCTGGCGCACTTTGGGACCTTCTCCAGAACCAAACAGGAGCGTACGGCGCCAGAGATGGATCATACCTGACCATGGAATCTGGACAGGGCCTTATTCTCGCCGCCGTCATCCTTGTCTCCGGGTTCAGCTCCGTCTTTGTCGATCCGTCTTATGGGCAGAAAGCTATTGCTGGCGAACCTGGAGCCGTTGTCAAAGGCTACTTTTACGGAGCTTTTGCGTGGTTCTCAATTCCGCTCGGTCTTTGTGCAACGATGAGTTACGTCGCTATTGCCTTGTCGAATACCGAGTATTGGCCTGTTCCAGGCGGAATTACAACTTACCAGATTAATAATGCTCTTATATTACCACTTGCTGCTCAGGCGGTAATGGGCAAAGGTGGGGCTGCAGCAGTAATTTTGATGGTATTTATAGCACACTTTCTTGAATTTTGGTGGACTGCGCGTTAACAGTGCGCCTTAGGTATTCATGGCAGTCACCTCGTCGTTTTCAGCCGAGATCATTGCGCATGCATCCATTGTAACTTTCGATATCTATCAGCCATGTAAGACAAACACAAGTATCTAACCCTATATCAAACTGACACCAAAGTCTAGATATCAACCCAACAGCCTCGGATTCCAGACTAAAACTCGTATCCCACATTTCCCTCTCATTCTTCGCAATCTTCTCCGCCTCCTTCGCCACAGCCCTAAATTACTCCGGCATATCCATGGGTTGGATGCTTGAATTCGTCGGGGTAGTTCTTGGCTCAGCAGTCATCCCAATCACCTTCGCAGTCAACTCAGCACACGCTTCTCCAATCTGGATGACCACATCAGCCCCAATCGGCACAATCTGTGCCGTAGCAGCATGGCTAGGTACTACGAAAGCCATGTATGGCGCCCTCACTCCCGCTACGACTTTCGAGAATTGGCCTATGTTTGCTGGGTGTACTGTTGGTCTTTTTGTGCCGTTGATTATGTGGATTGCGATGTGGCCATTGCATAAGGAGGCTTACGACTGGGACAAGCTCTTCCTTATGCAAGCGAGACAGCCGCGTGCAGGAGACAAGATTTATACACATGATGACGATAAAGAGGAGCTTGGTGAGTGGAACCCGGAAGGTCTGGCTCGGGCGTCGAGGAATGCGAAGATTGTGTCGGCGATCATGGTTGCTATCTTCCTCATCATTATCCCTTTCTCGTTGTATGGTTCCGGATACATCTTTAGCCGCAAGTTCTTCACTGGATGGACGGTAGTTGTATTCATCTGGAGCTGGGTTGCTGCACTTTTAATCTGGTGTCTGCCAATCTGGGAGGCGAGGGCATCTTTTGCTGCTGTGTTCAAAGGTTTGCTTGGAAAGAAGAAGGTTCAGCAAACTCCCGGATTGGAAGTAGAGTCTGATGATGGCAAGGACTCCATGGGCGAAGAGACAGGTCGCAAAGCTGACACCAACGAGAAGGTGAAGGAAGTGGCGTAGAGTATTTTGAGCGATAGAACAAAGATCAAACTCCCGTACACATGAATGGCCACCGAGCTCTGAACTTGTTAAGCTTCGATTTTGCCCTCCCTAATGGACCTTTCAATTCTTTCCGCAATGAACTGGCACGATTTCCAGATCCTTTCTCGATTCCTCAAGCCTTTCAAATCTTTCCAATGCCGTGTAATTTGCGTATAGACCACAAACCAATTAGTTCTGTCTCTTGGCAATTTGCAAACGAGCTGTGACCGTGAGGCGGCCATCTCCATCATTCTTTGAGCTAAGGCCGGAGTGGAAGCAGCAACCACATCTTCCAAAAGCCAAGGATGTTCCGCACAGTACTTGTCGTAGTGCTCAGGCAACTCCTGTCTGATGATATATTTGGTCCGTTCTTGCTTTACACGAAGCTCGTCTGCAACTTGGCGCAGATATTTGTCTGCTTCGTGAAGCTCGCCGGAGGGTATTAGTGTCCAATTGGAAATATCAGTCTGGTCCCAGATTTCCCAGAGCCATGGCATTTCTCGAAGAAGTAATTGTTTCCAGAGGAAGATTGGAAGGTGTGTGAAAGCTCGTGATGAGAGTCGTAGCGCGGCGATTTCTGAAGATTTGAGATGGCCAATGATGAGGTATAATAGTTCGCGAGGCAGTGTGAAGAAAGGGTCGTGTGTCTCTATAGGCGGTTTTCCAGATGTAGGCCCGAGTCTCATGGTGGGAAAAGCACTGCTGTTTTCATTCAGCAGAGCTTCATTTTCGATGATTGCAGGTTGCAGCACGCTGCGAAGATTGGGCATAAGGACCGGATTTGCAGCAAGCCACTCGTCGCCATTCTCGTGATTCCACTCCTGGCCTAACCCCCTCTGCAACGCCGGGTCGATACGACGTTTGTAGAAGTCCCCCGTGTCCTGGTCCTCCGTCATTCGCCAGCGTCCAAGAGCATTGACGTTGAAAGACCCAAAGTGCTGCTGGGAGACTCGCTTGAAAATTTCCATGCATGCCGGGTGGAATGGCATGGGACAACGCCATCTTTCACTCCAGAATGCGTCATCGGGGTGAAGTTCATCCTCAACATCGTGGCGAGTGGGTAGACAGACTACTCCACCCCAATCTCGAGATTGCATGTTCACACCAAGACCGGACAGAAAATAGTCACTGGTGACTTCCCAGCTCTCATCTGTGGCATCGGTTTCCCATCCAGGAAACTTTGGGACAAGACACTGAACGGTGCCGGAACCTAACATTTCCTCGGCAGAGATATTGTGACCATTGTAGCCACGCTCGGATATGCATCCAGGGCCTGCGATATGCTCTAGTTGATTGCTCTTTTCAAAACTTTCCTTTAAATTTTCGTCGCTTTTGTTGTTATTGTCATCGCTATCGTCTTCGAGGCTATCCTCCTCCGTGGAAATTATGAGAATCCTGTTCTTCAAGCCAGCAAATAATTCCTTTAATATTTCCATCGAAGCGCTCTGTCTTGAACCTATGCCATTCTCGCCGTGTGCATTGGAGTTCTCGGTGTCTGGCATAGACATTAGTCCGACATCTTGGAAAATGGCGAACAAATTTTGAAAACGTTTTCAGAGCATCTGAAAGTGTTGAAAGATGGAAAGGGGTTGTCTCGAAGGCTTTATTTCGTGGCAGCTGAAAATGTGTCCACAAAAAGTAAAAACAACAAATTGAACACAGCACTGTCGACTTTCTTCGGAGGGCAATGAATATCTAGTCTACTAAGCATCGAAATGCCCTTGACTTTTTTGGGACATTGCTCCAATATGCGAGAATGATTCTTACAACAAATTTGATGATTGGGCAGGGTGAAAAATGTTGTTGGGATGAGAAGTTGGGTTCTGTTAAAAAAGAGAAAAAAAAGAGAAAAAAAAGAGAAAAAAAAGAACTCGTGTCGTACCTGTATCGACTTCCCCGTCGTCGGTCTCTTCCCATTCAAGCGCTTCATCATCCTCATCTGATTCATCTGGTTGCCAGTCCATATCTTCGTCATCTCCATCGCGCACGAGCCATTTTTCAGAGACTTCCGAGTCGAGTTTGACCTTGTTGATGCTCTCCTCGTCTGGCTCAGATCGACGTGTTGTTTTCACATTTGAGCACCCAGCTTCTGGAGGACACTGATCGCGCCTGCAGCCATTCTTGGTCACAAAGTTGAACTCTGGTAAGAAGCCTTGCTCGGCGAACCGGAATGCCGAATTCAAAGGCTCGCCCGCCTTTCGGATGCGCCCAATGTTGAATGAGGTCCAACAAAACTGGCAGTGAACCTCGGAGTAGCCCATGATGGCGAAAAACAGAAGAATCAATGAAGCGATGATGCAAGAGATGGATGGAGGAACGCGACTTACTTGTAACAGTAACTCTCCGGTAGGCAACCGCAGGCGCCTCTCCCCATGAATGAAAGGTGGACTCAAATCCATACTCCATTATAAGAGCCGGATCTTTCGGGACCATCGCTCTGCTCTCAAACATCAACATCTTCAGTCTTGCTTCTCAAACATAAATTTCTATGTTGTTCATTAGCCCCATGGGCTATCTGAATTGATGGGCTATATTTAATACTCTTGCTTTTTCAAGTTTGTCCCAACCATAGAAACTTCGCCATGACATGCAAACGCTGCCAGAGTATGTTACCAGATATGGTACGTACCTATCTGTCCAACATGTCCCATGTCATTCAAGCCAAATGGTAGTCATGGGAGTCACGGGATGCTGAACCTGCTCCCCAGCGCCTCTTGTGTGGCTTCGTTCCGAGGACCTGTTCAGACCTAGCGACCTCACGCAGCACATTAAGCATTCGACGGCACGATTGAACCGCAAGCCAATACCCGGCCTTCCACCCTTAAGTTTTGACAATCTCGAAATCTTCAACGTGTTCGGAAAGGAGACAGCTCTTACGTCAAACGACGATGTCACCACTTTACCGAAGTAGCTACTAGGTGTGGAACCTGATTCAAGCGGAACCATTATCAACGCCACTCCCTGCGCTGTCATCATCCTGGAGAAGACATCTCGCGATGTTGACGTGTTCTACTTGTACTTCTACTCCTATGACCGCGCTTCGAATATCACGCAAGTACTGAAGCCTCTGGACTCACTCTTCAGCGTCGACGAAGCGCAACGTCACATGTATTTTGGTGATCATGTCGGAGACTGGGAAAACAACATGATCCGATTTCGAGATGGAGTTCCAACAGGAATTTACTATAGTCAACATGCGGACGGCCGAGCCTACCGTGGAACGACGAAGCCCTGACCACAGAAGATGACAGACCTAAAGTGTACTGTACAGCGCATACGGCTCTCTTGGAAAATACGCCACAGATGGTTGCCACATCCATGATAGCGTTTTGGTCGATTACTGCGATGCGGGGCTGCTCTGGGACCCCGTCAAGTCTGCCTATTTCTATCGTCTCCGTGCCACCTCCTTCGCACTGACTCCATTGTTTCCAAGTTGGAAAATCAGGAGAGACTCGAACTTGACCTTGTGGTTCTACGTCAATGGCAGGTGGGGCGATGTGCAATACTCGGATGAAGACCCCAGACAACATTCGATACCCTTGTTTAGATTCAAGAGATTTGAGATGGGACAAAATGGACCTAGATGGAAGCAGTTGAATCGAAAGGGATTACATCTTGATCATCGGCACGGAGAATCTTGGATAGATTGGGTGGGGTGTTCGCATGTATATGTCCTGGTATCCTTGTTGTCTGAGGGGCTGGAGAGTCGTGATGTCAGCGATGGTCTTGGTTGCTATTCTCTTCAGCATCGTCCTGGTAGCTCGGAGGAGTGTGCTAAAGTACAAACGGAGCGCGTATGAGAAGTTGCAGGGGGAAGAAACGGAACTGGAATTGGAAATTCTTGGGCATCGGGTGGAGTAGAGTATTAGATCTCATCACTTTTTCCCCGCTAAACGATTTTAAATAAAAGCTACAGTGGTTCGCAAGGTTAAGTCTGCGTCTTATTGCTTCTGCTCGATGATCAGGGCATTAGATCTTACCTACCATGACAATCTAGGACGATGGAGAGTGTATGTTGGCTTATATGGCTTCTCTCTGCGGATTTCAGCCTAGGTTCTCAATGCCAATCAGTCAAGCTCATCATCTATACCGAGCCCGTAACATCAATTCGAAGATGATTCGCTCGTCCAAGCACGCTCCAAAAGACGATATTTTGGAAATCATCAACGTCTAGGCCTCAATCCGTACAGCACAAGACACAACGTCGATTTTACACCAGAACAGAAACAAGTTAAGTTGGAACAAAACATACTACAGTTCGTAACGAAGACAATAAATGTCTAGCAATGATAATTCCCGAATCACGAGAAACATCAGAACTGCTTTATGAGATTGAGACAATCCTGTTGACAAGTCTATGTCATTGACTATTGTACACAACGCTTAACGCTGATGAACCTTACCGCCTCGCTCTGGATCTCAATGATCGCGTCACGCATGATTACCATCCTATACCCGTCGCTGGGCATTCGCATTGCTAACATTGAGCAATCTTGATAAGACCCCACCAAATTATCAAACCGAGCCTCAGACACTGTGAGCATTAAAAGCCATTTGCTCAGCTTGATTTCCTTGGAGGGCTTTGCGAGACCACGCGGGAAGTCCTGTTCTAAGAGGTGCCTCAGAATTTGATTGTCCGTAGAACCTGGAATCATCATTAGCTTTTTCGTGGTAAATCTGTCAATGCTTTTGTTTACATACTGATCGCCAAGTGATAGAAAATCTCCTCGTAGAGCCTTCCATCCAACAGCAAGTCTCGAAGGTGTCGTTGATCACTACCTACAAGAATGTGGTTGACGTTCAGCATTGGCTTGGTTTTATCGCTATCGTGAGTTGTTATTCTGAAATTGTCTCGTAGGTACTGATACTGATACTGATACTGATACTGATCCCGGATATCATTATCGAGGTCGCCGTGAAGCCTGACTTCCTCCACACTCATCAGGTCTTCCAGCAGCACAACTTTCATTCGGGGATCCTCCGCTGTCAACGTCATAGAGGCTGATAGGACATGTGATACTCTCGAAGACATGGCCGTACTCTCGTGGTTATTTTGGGCGACGAATCTTGCCGGTGAGGAGTAGTATCCAAAGTCGCCTTCTTGATGTGCAACATCCAGAATATCAAATTGCGAAGAAGAAAAAATTTCCGATGTCGATATCAATACGTTCGAGGTTATTGTCAAAGCCGGCAACGCATCATGGTTGATTTCATCTCGTTTCCAGCGCTTTTTGGTACATGCTCCTTTCCTGGCTCGCCTATGTTCTGGCAGGAAATCTCGCCTGGCGAAAGCTTTACCACAGCCAAATGACTTGTGTTCTTCTAATTCGCCGCAAACAAATAGTTTTTTCGGACCATCCCTCTGCTTGCAATTAAGAAGCGCATGTCGTCTGCGATCAGCCTGGTAATTGAAGCGTTTGTTGCAGAAATGGCATTCGACGGTTTTTTGGTGTTCTCCGTGTTTGACACGGAGATGATTATCGCGGTTGTCTTTGGTGGTGTAGACTTTGGTGCATTGCGGACATTGGAACTTCTTCTTTGGCGTGGGGTTTGGGGGAGCCATCTTGATTCCTTTTCTCTTTCGAAGGAAGCGAGATTTTGCAAAGGATTGAACGGATGGACTTTTGAATTATCGATGTTAGTTCTGTTGTCTAGAGACAGGAATCGAGGATATTTAACGTCCTCCCACGCATAGGTTTATCCATTTTCACAGCCAGGATTTTCCGCCTTTTCATGCAGGGTCAGCCAAACCCAATTTCACAGCCAGGATTTCACAGCCAGGAATTTTCAGAGTTCTCGATTGGCCAGGGACTTGCAGGTTTTCACAGCCAGGAATCTGCAACAACGCAAAGACCATTTCGCTGGCCTTCGGCCTTCACAGCCACAATTTGTTGATCTCAGCGGTAGATTCTCACAGCCAGATTTTCATAACCAGAATATCTTCGTAGCCATGCTTTCGACGCCATATTATCTTCGTATCCACCAACATTTCCACCATTTTTCGTGATTTCACCTCCACAGCCAGAATTTCATAGCCAATTGACACGACTTGTCTCCTTCGTCATGTTTTCACAGCCAGAAGAAACCACTTCTTATACTCTCGTCACCTCCCCTCCAATTCTTTCCCTCAAAATATCGGACAAGCCCACTTCTTGGAGAATCTACTTCTCATCGACCAAGGTATACCACCCAAGCATCTCTAAGGGATCTCAAACAGCACATCTTACAGACGACGAACTGAAGTCATTTCAAGTTCAAACATCCTCACGTGATCACCTCAGCCTTGGCCAACCCAAGACAATGGCCTCCAGCAAGATCCACCGAGTTCCTCGTACCAAGAGTCATCGAAAAGCTTCCCGTCCGGTCCGCAAGCACATCAATACCTCCAATTCAAACGCACGGCAGACCAAGCGTGATGAGAAAAAGCGACGTGCCGAATTCATCGCCGCCATTGTCTCCCCGATCATCAGTATTGTCAGCATCATCTTGCACTTTATTCCACCATGTTGATGTTCGTTATCATTCCGTGTTCGTACTTGATTGTTCGTTAGCTAACACCATGTGGAATAGGTCGGGTTAGAATTGATGTCGTCGCTGGTCATACTGATGATGGCGATAACAATGTATTCGAAGGAGTGCAATGTCAAGTGTATCGTTGATGCGAAGAACTCGAAACTAATAGTCCGTCGTTGATGCACAAGAAATTGAAATGGCTTCTTGTAGATTTCAATCTGGAGGCCTATCTCGTTCCAAAATTTGCTGGGATTGGGAAAACAAGTCGAAGTAATGAAATCTGGGTTTGATCAAGTAAACTCGCCAAACCTATCCTACCTGTACCTCCCAATTCAATGACGCCACGCCGTTCGCCATATTGTGTCGTTTTGAACCACCATTTTTTCAACCTCAATTATCATGAGCGCCTAAGAAAAGCCTGTGTCATTCATTCTATCTCTGGACATGTGAAAATGAGGCCGTCATGTCGTCGAATCGTACCACAAGCCCGTCTGTCAAGGCTAAAGATAGCGGCTGATTTATGCGAGGTTGAGGAGAACCTATCAGTAGCGGTGAAAAGGCAGGCGGCGATTGGAAAGTGACAAACTGACGCCACGCATCGACGTCGATAGCAGAATGATCGTTTGGTCGAAGAGGGAACAGTCTTTCTACTTCCAGCACTGGACTTGGTGCCTGTGATGTCACTACCGGGTGATGCGACTCGGTAGTTTCGGCTTCTCCGTCAAGGTTGGAATCTTGTACCACCACGTCTATCGAAAGACGTGTGACAACTGCTTTGCAAAGCAGTCGGAAACGGTCAGGAAAATGTGAAACTACAAATGTGGATGCCGTTTCCTGCTCCATGAAAACTCTGTGTGCCTCAACCAGGAGTGTGCCAATTCCGTCCCAGTTCTTGGCTCTGGTACAGTGTTCGCAATGCCAGAGCATTCTATGGAGCTTGATCTCCACACAGCTTTCCGCCTGCAAACTATTTTTACTTTCTTGGAACGCTTCTTCCGCTTTGGAGAATTGGCCCAAGAAAGAAAAGTAACCCCCCAGATAAGCCTGAGATCTGCCCCTTCGCATCATCTGCAGCTTCGTTTTTAGACCGAGATCAATTATTTCTTTTGGAAGTTCTGGCAGGGGTGCAAGCTCAAGAATGTCGTCGGACCGTATTCCAGCCTTGAGCAGGCTCGTGTAAATAGGCTTAAATGGAGGAGCAGCCTCGGGGTAGTAGTTTGCCCAACACATTTCTCCAATAGTTGCGCCGGGGCAACTGCTGTGCTCGTCGAGTCTGTTACGAATGATAGCCAGGCTTGGATGGCTTTCCCCCAAAATAGGTTCCCACCTCTTTAGAGCTTGTTGTAATGCTATCACTTCTGTCCAAGACGACGTGGTGCTTACCATATAAGACACGGTTCGTCGGAAATCGTCCATTGATTGCTCTTCTGGTGGTAAGATTATGTTCTCGAGCCGTTCAATCATCAGACGGCGAGAAAGTATCTGGGTAAATCGTAAAGAAATGGTCTGTGAACAACCTGAATGACTGGCAGCATCCATCAGATCTGCTGAATAGTCCAAGGAGACCGCCACCCAGTAGCGCCTCCCTCTCAAAGCAGCTACTTGAACACTGTCAGCTCTAAAAGCCATGGAAGCTTCCTTGAATCGTTCTTCGAAAGCCATGCATGCTCCAGTGTGTCCGAGCCGATAGACAATCTCATTAGACGAGCGAAATTGGGATTTATTGAGTATCTGGCCCAGAATCTTGTTGACCTCTTCGGAATCGCGGTCCAGTAATTCTTGTACTTGTCCACAAGAGCGCCGAAAGATGTCGACGGGCAGATCGGCGTCCACGGGTGCCGAGATGGAACGACAATTTGATGGGGTACCGTAATCGATGTTAGAAGGCATAGCTGGATGGTAATTTAGTCATGATTGCACCCTGGAACCAACGCAACATACCTGAAGAGATCGAAATCAAGTCTGATTGATCCAGGCCATTGCGTCGCTGAAAGCGATCAAGCTTTGCTGGAGCGACAACCACGTAATCATTTCCATTTCGTGTACGTTTGAAAACCGTCTCTTTCCCATGCTGTTCTTCTCGTCTCTGCCTCTTTTTCACCATTTTCACCATCTCGCGATTCGGAATGTTTTTGACAAAGCCCCAATCCTCCGTCTTTCGCTTAAATTGCTTCTCGCTGATTTGGTGATTAGCTGATTCGCCCAAGCGTAATTTAGCAACTCATGTGTAACCACGAGGAGTCCTGGATTGCTCACCCAGCTTCAAATCCATATAAATCCTTCATGATCTGGACAACCTCAGCGAGTGACTTATCTTGCTCGATATACAACCCTTGGATTCGGTTTTTCTGTGCTTCCCATTGTTGGGGAGATATCCGTTTGTAGGGTCGACGAGACGGAGGCTGCATTTGACCAGCCTGGTCATTCTCTGCATTGGAATTGTCGTTCATGCTGAGACAATTGTGCTATCGAAGGTAAATGGAGGAATATATGGTTCGTATGGAAGTCCTTTGAGAAGGTCCAGCCAAATGGAAAAGAGGATTTCTGTTGCATTTTAAGAGATCCTGAAGAGGCGTCAGGCTCCATGATGCGGTGTGCCGATGCTGAAATCCAAGGTCGTGGGGTCGAAACGCCACGATGCTCTCAAGTCCAATCATGTTAACTCGCTTTCACCTGCCATAACAAAAGGGACATTCGGCAACAGTGACCTTGTCCAGCAAACGCCACAACACGACCAGGTTGCGTCCCAATTCGCTGGGCAATGAACCATGCTGCAGGATGTCGAATTGTCCCTTTTGTTCACTCCCTCGTTGCAAACCGCCTGAACTTCTGATTAAAGCAACATGCAATTTCATTTCCCCACGATCAAGGCTCAATACGGTAGAACCCTCCTCACTACGCCCTGCAGTATCCGGGGCAAGCTTTGAAGTCCCACATTGGCTCAACGCTTTCACTCCAGAAGCCAGCCTTGCAACCAAAGGGACATTCTTCGGCGATGGAGACGAGTTTGTGTTTCATGATCAGGTCTATAGAATGGTTGCTCTGACAAAAGAGACATTTGCAACTGCTCCGCTTACCTGCCCATCTCTGTATAAGACCAGATGGCTTTCTCTGGACCTGATGAACTCGTCAATTGCCTTCTCGCAGAGAATAAGCTTACCTTGTATCTAATATCTGTGTTGCCCCTCGTCTTCTTCCATTGTTACTCGTCTAAACGATGATGTCACTCAGTCGAGCTACGCTGCAACACGTATCAGGCGTCGCAGCAGACCCTCATGGCTCCCAAACATCCTTCCACGAAGAAGTGAAATACACCACTCAATCCTCTGTGCCTCAGCAAGAGTATCGCTGCCTCTCCGCTCAGAGCAACGCCCACGAGCAGCTGCAGCATGCTCTGCAAGACATTGACAGCTTTTCCGCTCCAAGAAACGAAGGCCAATATCAGCTCTCACAAGAAGTCAACACACCTTCAAACCCAGACAACAAATTCAAGCCTCATATCCCTACAAACTTCGAGGCTTCAAGCGAAAACGATCTCCGCCAATGGCCTACAGATACGCAGGCTTCACGATACCAAAAGTCGGGCTCGGCGCAGCGTGTAGCTCACACCACATACTGTTCTGATTCTAGCAGCAGTGAGCACCATGATTGCTCTAGGTGTGAGAGCGGCCAAATGAGTGGGCCAAAATCGTACAGCGCCCTAAGCCGGTGGGCAATTTCGGATGGCGCGGACGATCCCTGGTCTCCTTTTGTTTGCAGGCACAGTGAAGGTGATGAGCTGGAGGTAGGAGCGATGGAGAACTTGGGAGGTCCAAAAAGGTTGGGTATTTCCGAGCTTCGAGAAGATGATGTGTTCGACTATAATTCTGCTGAATAGTTCTTAGCAGGCAGCTGCTGGACCATTGGGTCAACACTTCTTCAGTTGTTTATTAGTTTAGTCACTCGCCAAAGTTGGCTTTCAATGGGTATCAATTTCGAATTAGCCACCACACCAATAACAAACCCATACGCCACCCCAACACCCAAAAATAAAAGCAGCCCCTATTCTCATCACGAGAAATGTACCATCAATCCTCATCGTCAGCATCAGCATCGCCTTCAGCACGCGCGCTCTTACTTCTTCCCCTACCCTTCTTCTCCTTCGTCTTCTCCTTCCCACCTTCACCATCCTTATCCTTCTTCGCCCTCTTCGCAGCCCTCGTCTCCTCCTTGGCCACCTTTGCCTCATCCGGCTCCTCAAAGAACTTTCTCCTCGCCTTCAAATCCCGATCCGTCTCCAGCAACTCCTGCACTCGCCCCAATTTCTTCGTATCATGTCTCAGCGCGAAATTGAAGTCGTCGATTTTTAGTTTTTGACGGCCGGCGTAGCGGGCGTGGGATTCGGCTTCGTAGCAGATTTCTATGATGTAACTGTGGAAGTGTTAGTAGGAGGGTTGAGGGGATAGGTGGGTAAGATGTACTCGGTGACGGCTTGGTCTAGTACTCTGACTGTTTCTGGGAGAGGGTCGTGGTCGTCGCCGAAGGCTGTGAGCATGCCGGCTAGTTCCTCTGGTGGGAAACTGGGTTGTCCGGTTGGGCGGGCGCGTTGGCGGACTTCCATTTTGAGATTATTGTGATGATGCTGGGTTCGCCGTGTTTGGAGTTGAGGTTGCGCGTTTGTTCTTCAAGTAGAAGCTGCGAAGAGTGCTGATGTCCCTATGTCAGGTGACTGTATCTTCGCCGGGTATTCTTCTTGATGGATGCTTTCACTTCGATAGGAAGTTGATGATATTCAGCGGATGACGGTTCACTTCGAGGTTCCTCAATGGAGATGTGATAAAGTAGGTATCGAGAAGCTTCAATTGATGCCACACGTCTTACTTCACACGCTTCTTTTGATGGAATCTAGGAATTCAAACTGACCAAGCTCTTTCTTTATAATTCTTTGTTGTTGACGAAGAACCGTACCAAACTCGAAGTTGCCTTCAAAGCCCAGTCCAACAACATGACTCGTGTCCTCACATCTCCATCTCCATGTTCTACGCAGTACACATGTCCTCTAAACAATTCCATAAACGAACAACATCGCCCTCCAGCACCTCCAACACGGCCTCTAACTATCTCACACTGATCGCATAAGCCTCACCAACCCCCAAGACTGATCGCACAACCCTCATCATGGTCGGCTCCCTTCCCATCCACCCTCGCGACCAAAGCTAACACCCCCCAGACAGCAATCTTCAACTTCCAATCCCTCCTCCTCGCCATCCTCCTCCTCATCTGCACATCCACCTACATCCACTCCGTACTGCCCGGCATAATGGACAGGAACAAAGACGGCATCCTGGGTATATTCTGGAAATGTGCTAGGATAGGGGAACGGCTGAGTCCCTATGTTAGTTTGGCTTGTGTGGCAATGGCTGTGAGTACTTCTGTTTACTGAGAGGAGGGAAGGAGAGACTAATGAGGATTAGATCAGCGTTTTCGTGGGATCATAAATTTTGGGTCGAAGCTGGGCATAGGGAGGCAAAGGAGTTACTACATGGGCACAAATCAGGTTCTGTGGGATACAAACGGATATAATGTATGCATAGCAAGGCGTTTGTGGGCGATTTAAAAGAGAAGCGAATGATAGAATCATAACGCATGTAGGATTAAAACAAGCACAAAATCAGACCAACATCTCGAAGCTGGAATGCGAACATTCACCGCTCCCATCAGGAGGCGTATTTTCTACCCCAACCCTATCTACTAAGATCGGCTCCTATAACCTAATACTATCCGCACACTACCACAACTCTATCTCGAAAAACTACACAAGAATTTTCGAGTTGTGTAAAACAGCTAACGCGGTACGGCCCAAAGCCGATCTCGAAAGACATTGGCAGAGTAGGACATACCACGCAGGTCATCTACCAGATACTGCTACCAGATACTGGACGGCTGTCGAATCACTTGGACATTTCCAGCTCGACTTTTGATGGCAATTCCTAATAGCTAAGTATTATTTAACGATGGGGAAATACACGAGGACAAGGTTTTAAATAGTGGACATATAAATCTGTATACGTACAGTGGATGTGGGGGTGGACATGTGCCTACGTACAACTATACAGAAACGTGAATTTGAGGTGCCAATCCAGAGAAAAGGAATGCGGATACCTAATGAAGCAAGACATCGGAAAAGTCACCATCCAATGTATCAAACACACGATTCACTTCAACATGCTGATCCAAAAAACCCAGAGGTCGAAATTATGTATCTCCTCCGCAATCAGGTCCTGCCTAGGGGCCCAACCAGCGCTATTCTTTCTACTTCAAGACCTTCTAATCCCTTTCCCTCATCAATAAAAGAAAAAAACTTCCTACCACATACACCCAAAAGTATATGAAGATCAGGGTACAGCCTAGCCTGAACACCTTTCAAAGACCAAAGACCATAACCCAAAGCATCTAAAAAGCTCCCTTCCATCTCCCTCCTCAACGCCACCGCAAGAAAACCCTACCTCACCGTCCCAAAACCCTACCAATTTCTAACAAAAAATTGTAAAGCCCCTAGATGTACGTTACTTAGCCTCTCCTCTCCTCTCTTACCTTTTCCCACTCGTTCCAACCCATTTTTCTTCCCGCAATCTACATTATACTTATTATATCGTTGCTTAGACCTTACTAATAAATTGTGTCTTGATTTTTGCCAGTCACTCTGCGATTCAAGTCAAAAGCTAGGGAAAGCAAAATTGTTGTCATTTGTATGGGCTTTTGTGCGCAGGAGGGTAATGGTATGTACGTCTGTCTAATCTGTATATCCATCTCACCTGCTGTTTTGTGATTTAGCGAGAGAGAGCAATGCTAATGCTAATACTGTCTTTATTGTGTTGTAGGTGTGACGTGGAGATGAATAAAATACCCGGTTGTAAAGGCTAGGCAGAGAAGGTCATGGAGTAAGAATACATGTGTGATGACAATGGTAAGGAGCCAAGGGTGTTAGTTTAGTAAATACAGTACCCATCAAAGTAGGAGGAAGGTAACAGGATATAGCAAAGAAATCAATCGCAAAAATGAGATTGAGACATTTTGTATATATGTATACAGGGTTGTCATAAATAAAAGGGTTCTAGTTCTATATATACACTGTCAGACCGCGAACAAGCAGCCGATCAGAAGAAGAAGAAAAAGTGCCGTACTAATCAAAACATGTCTGAGAAGAGATGAGGTGTTGTTGTGAAAAGGGTTAGTATCTCTCCGCCGAGAAGCCCCTCAAAGATAGAAATGAGGAGAAAGGGAGACTCTTTTGCAATCAGCCTCCCATCGAAGGGGGGCCATGCACAATGAATTATCCCCTTCTCCAACCAGCCGCCCACCCGAATCCCGTAGCCCATACCCACACTCCCGTTTTTGCCCAACGCCAAGCTAACATAGCAGTGACCTTTGTACCCAAATACTCCCATAATAAGACAACTTTTTTGGGAGCCCCGAGGAAATTTCGATCAATCAGAAAAGAAGAGGAGAAGAATGCAGAGACCATCGCTCCACTCCCGCACCACGCACGCTCTTTCCAGATACTCGCACACAAATAACTTAGCACATTCCACTGCTTCCCTCGCCTAACCCTTCGCGCCTGCACACCTGTCCATCTGAATCCATGACACCCATGCTCTTCCGGCTTTCACGCTCAACATCACTCGCATCCTCGATATCCACTTCCATCATCTCAGGCTCTGTGTGGCTTCCGTTGGTGCTGCCAGCCTCGTCAACATCGTCGTCATCATCGTCGTGGTCACTGACAAGACCTGGGTTGAAATCGGCCGTTCCAGGCGACAACTCCTCCATATCCACATCACCGTCACTGGGAGAAGCAGGAGTCACACGCCCAGACGCGAAAGACAGGACGATCCTGCTGGGTACTTGCAGTGCTGGCGATTGGTGTCTTATTGGGTCCTGGACGAATGGTTGCGACGTTGCACGGTGGCCCTTTTGACTTTGTGGCCGAGGCGCACCTAATGATGAAGCCTTGGGCAGGGTGTGCTGACCAGAAGACGAGTTGCGGGAGCCTTTCGGCTTCTTCGCACGCTGTCTCTTCGACTTGTGGTCATCACGTTCAGAGTCGGTGTCATCGTACATGGAGAGATCGACGCGCTTCTTGTTGTCTCGAATCGCATCGTCGAGGCCAGAGGTTGACAGACCACGTCGCTGCATCAAGGCGTTCAAGTGAGGAGCAAGAGATGGCTTGGACCCGAAGACAGCGGTGGATGGTCCAGGAGTCGCAGGCGAAGCCAGAGGAGTCATGTTTGGCGTAAAAGTCAAGACTCGGTCATACGGGCTGTGCACAGGAGCATTGCTAATGAGAGGGCTGACAAGACCTTGGTCGAAAGTGTTAGTAACGACGGAAGGACGCTCAGCACGCTCCCGAGGCGCTGGTGCTGGCTCTGCAGGGAACTGAGTCTCATCAATCTGCACAACCTCACCGCATGAGATCGCAGCGGCTTCGTGACTCTTGTACTCTTGATGATGTGCAATACGGCAGTGATTTAAGAACCCTTGAACATTGTTGAAGTTGGACCGATGGCAGTGATTGCAACGCAATCTCACCCATTCGCCATCTGCCTGACGTTTGAGAACCATAGGATCCCTACCAGTGCTTGGAGTTGCCGCTTCACCTGATGGCTGAGATCTCGCAGAGCCCGTTGATACCCGCGAATTGCGAGGAGGCGGCGCAGGCAACAACGGTTCAGCACCGCTGCCACGAGTTGCCCTCACGCCTCTGGCTGTCAACGGAGTGCTCATAACACCTTGCAAGGTCGGATCAAAGTGAGGATCTGAAAGTAGCCACTTCGCATAATGTCTAGCATACGGACTGTCTGTGACTCCCCAAGGCGCGGGAGAAGATGGAGACGTATAGCCTGATGGGGAGACAAGTGCAGGTCCGGTACCGCAGCTCACGTCCTGCGACGGCAACTGAGAGCCCGGGTATGGTATTACCTCACAGCGGCGAAGCTGTTCAAGACCAACCTGGCATTTGGCAAGCTCTTGTTCAATCAAGCGCAGCTCGTTGTGTTTATGCAGTATCTCTAGGTTCAGCTGGGCTTCGATGACAGCACGCAGTTTGTCAACGTCGACTTGGGATTTAGACATGCTTGACGAGTCGTTAGTGGTAGTAGAGTGCGACGATAGAGATGCATGTGGCGGGAGCTGAGCACTGAGAAGAGCCGCAGTCTTTGCGACGGCAGCTGGTTGTTCTTGTAGAGAATTTACAATCGACGAGTCACAGTTTCCAACCTCTGCGGTCTCAGCCTTGACACCTTGCGCAGGCGCGACTGCTGCAACAGTGTTCCCTTGAGATATTTCCTTGCTCTTGACGGTGTTGTGGCCGAGCGCGGCGGCTTTTACTTCAAATCCCAAGGCTGCTGACAAACCATCAGGCCCTTTGGTAGGCTCCAGCGCAGGCTGCACAGCACCGTCGCCTTCGTTCTTCGCCTTCTTCACGACTTGCGCATTTTTTGCTGGTGTTGCGGTGTCTAGACTGTCGATGCGCTTCCGCTTTGTGTGGTTATTGTTGATATTCGCGACAGGGATGTCGACCCTCGGCTTCTGGAAAGTGCGCGGTTTTGGCTGCTGGTAGAGAGATTTATCTGCGAGTGCCTTGTCGTTGTTCGGTTCCGTACTCCATGGCAAGCGGAACATTGACTGCATGGCACAAGCAGATATTGCGCTCTGAACAACATGCGAAGACGACGTTATGGGTGGTTGGTGGGTTTGCGACAAAGTGGTGATGTGTTCAGATTGGGATGAGGTAGTTTGCGACACTAGCTTGTATTTGTGTGGGCGATCGGTACCACACGGAAAGACTGTCAAAGGCCTGACAGAACTGCAACCGCGGTATTAAATGGAAGTTGGTAGAAACAGGCGGAATATTAAGGACAGAAGCGAAGAAAAAAATGTCGTGCAGGGCGGAAACCAGGACGACAGTCTGACTGCGACGTTTGAGAGTGTGAAAGGCTGCTGGAAGGGGGAATGTGGCAATGTAAAACAAGATAAAGCTGCAGGGCAACGCGCTGAGCAATTAGAGAAATATAAAAACGAGGAGCGACAATGCAGAAGACTATTCCAGCTTCTGATCGAAGAAAACCACGGTCGGACGCCGTGGGTGGGGAGAGAAAGAAGGGGGAAGGAGTTTGGTGTTGTTTTGGTGGTGATGCTTCAAAAGCGAAAGTTGATGGGAACTGAGAGATTCTGAGAGAAGATGATGGGCGTCGTACCAAGCATGGACCGTGCAAGTCTGTCTAACGGTATTAGGAGGTAAGCTTGCCTGGGATGATTCTCAGGGGTTGACCGGCTTGCATCCCATGCATGCCGAAGCGTGGAATTCTTTTTTGACTTTCGAGAAGCATTGCATCACAGCATCGTGCCACTGGCGGAGCGACACATAGAAAAGCAACATACGGCCGCTGATAGGACGAAGGGAACAATCAAAAGCGGGTTCATGGAGAATTAGATAAGTGAGGCTTTAGGCAGCTGAGCCTACGCATCAAAAAGAAAAGACATGCCTTACTTTGTTGAGTTGTTCAGGTTCTGCCAAAGTGCATAACCCAGCTGAGCCGAGCTGTTCGGAAGGGCGGGAGCGTTCAAAGCACAACAAGCCCAGCGGCTGTCTAGGTGTACGCCAGGAGGTACCTGGGAACGAAGAAGCCCCGGTCGGATGGCCAATCCTGAGTGGATCGTCTATTGTAGACGCTATGCAAGGGAAAGAATGAGGCTTTTGAAGTTGTTCGTCGGATTGGAATCCGGAATAAGTTATTCCCTCACCTTTGCGAACCAAAGTTCAACTCAACATGGTTCTGAATTAAAAATGTCACGTGCACATCGAGATTATTATTATTATTAGTTGAAACAGGGTGTGTCGGAAAGAATGCCATATGTCCAAGGTATGCACATAATTTGCACATGGCAATTGTCTTGGAATAATATCTTGGGCTCGATCGTTTCGTGGAGGCGTACATGGGAATCACACAATGATTGAGAGAAAGCAATTTTGTATGTGCAGCACAACATCGAGCTGTTGTTTTATTTAGATACCTGCATCTACGTATCTCCCTTTGCGGCATCAATGATGATGATGAACTCCGCCTTTCGTGCTTTTTGTTCTCGATCGCATACCTGCAGGCTGCCAAAGTCCGCTGCATCGTTCTCGTCCACAGTCGTGAAAATGAGGCTTGATGCAAGGCTCAAAATTCCCATCCATCCATCGTCTAGTCATAACACAGCCGGTGACCCAATAACGCCATGCCTTGATGCAGGATGATAGATCGCAAATGGTCTTAGTTACCTGTCATAGAGTCAATAAGATCATTGTTCTCTTGGCTCTCGTTCACGATCTCCGCCGCGATCTCCGCCGCGATTTCCGCCTCGTCCTCCCCGTCCACCTCCACGCTTACCATCGTGTCCGCCTCTGCTTCCTCCCTCTGCGCCGGCAGCACCGCCAATTGGCTCGCCGGAGCCCATAGTCAGCGTCGCTGTTGCTAATCTGTTGGAAAGATCGATTTGAGTGCGAATGGTGTTGGCGAGGTAAGATACGACAAGCACATCTTGGATATGGTTGTTGCTGGAAGTTGTTAGCGGAATTCAATAGTTTGGAATATGAGTGAAACGTACAAGTCGCGCTCGATGTCTGATGGATCGACCTTGGGTGCCAGCGATAGTGTGTTCATGAGGAATTGTCCCAACGCGCTGGATGGTTCTGCCTCCTCATCCAAGACGTTGTTCACGTAATTCGATACTCGCTCAAGCATCTCTAGAACAGATTCAATAGCCCTCTCCAGAGACTCAATGTCTGTAACGACACTTTGCGTCCTATCTTCCCTATCTTTTGCTCCAGCTATTAATTCCAACCCGCTTTTCTCTGCCTCGCCGTATTTGATCTCATAAGGCACTGGAATGAATAATGCCGTGTCTGCTGCCCTGTCTGTTGTAACACCTATTGGGGAGCTGATGTATGCTCTCGCCTCCACCTCTTTGCCTGGGACTGTGCTCACGGTCAAGTGGACCGCTGGGTAAGGGAACGTTCCGTCTCCTTGTTGCGAGTAGAAGTTCTGGATGAGGGCGGAGAATGTGTTGAGGTCCGACGATGTGGCGTACCAGCCGACCAAGACTTCCTTTGGGTTCGCTTTGAGGTGAAGTTGGAGCATGCTCTTTTGATAATCCATATCCACCTCGACTTGCTCTGCGGTCTCAGTGTGGGGTACTGCATAGCAGTTGGCGATGGTGATTTCAGTGCCATCTTCACTTCGGCTGCCAAGAAGAGTGCCGATTACGCGTTCTTGGTCTGTGGGTCTTCGGAGGGAGTGGTCGAGGATGGAGAATATGGCCTTGATCGCAGGTTAGCTGTGTTGACAGGGCATGCGAAGTGTTTGTGCGCATACTTGTGGCTGCACCACGACGTTGACGGGTGCCGTGGAGGGTTGACCGCCTGCAGGATTTGAGGCACCGAGAGGCTTTGCCAGATGGAGGAAAGAATCTGGGTTCGCCATGGTGGGCAAGATGGCAAGTTGTGTTTTGGTGGTTGGCGGCTGGCTTTGAATTTCGATGATTTTCGCTTGAGATTTTGGTGGCGCAGCCGTGGGGCAAGGGAGGGAGGCTTGAGAGAGGGTTCAACTTAAAAAAGTTTTGGATCGGCTCTTAGGATTCAAAACACCAGCATTCACTCGATAATCTCCCGCAATGCCTCCTTCACGCGGTCGAGGCGGTAGAAGAATGGGCCGCAAAGATCCTCGGAGTAAGAGGGATGCATTTAAGTCTGCTCGCATAGAAGACGAGCTTGAGGAGTGTGTATTATCCAGGATTGAGAATGAATTGCATGTACTAAGTCTATACAAGTGTCGAGCAGGGTCCCGCGCAACCAGAATCAGAGAACGAGTCTGAGCAGTCTGATGCGAGCTCCAGCGAAGAAGAAGAGGAGCTTGTTACAAAACCAAAAGCCTATAATCTACTCCTACAGTCCTTTGGCCAAATAGCGGAAGAAGATCAACCTCGAAGAAAGAGACGGAAATTGGATGCATATGGCAAAAGTGCTGATCATGAGGTTGGGAATGATGCGCAGGTTGTAGAAAAAATCAACGGCCAGGAACAGCAGGAGCAACTGGAAGATGAATCTGCTGAAGATGAGCCAAATGAGGTTGAAGCAGAGGAGCAGGTCGATGGAAATATTGAGGATGACGAAGATACGTCAGATCCTTTCGAGATCCGTTTCTCCAACCCAGAAGAGAAAGAGCTGGCATGGAAATTCAAGGCTGCGACAGACAAGAAGTGGCGGACGGAGCGCATTCCATTTGCGACACCAGGCAAATGCACAATATCAAGACCTGAAGATCCTGATCATTCGGCGACATCAGAAATATTGCCATCTATAGCATCACTAAAACCCAAAAAGAGATTGACGGCCACTGCTGAGGATTTCTTGCTTAAATTAGATGAGACCGAGAAGGCTGTAGCATCACATCTTTTTGGCTATCACGACATGCTGTTTGGTGCGAGGACGGTAGCCAATTCTGTTAATCTCAGAACTGTCTCTTGCCTCCATGCGCTAAATCATGTTTTGAAAACTCGAGATCGCGTCCTCAAGAACTCCGCTCGCCTCTCCAAGGACTCCTCAAATCTGGACGTGGAATACCGAGACCAAGGCTTCACCCGACCAAAGGTGCTTATCCTCGTCCCAACCCGGCAGTCATGTGTACGATACATGGATGCCATTACCTACCTATGCCAGCCTGAACAGCAAGAGAACAAGAAGCGCTTCGAAGAAGGATTCGCCAACTCCGAAGAAAAGCATGGCGAGGATCGACCAGAAGACTTTCGCGAGCTATTTGAAGGCAACGACGACGACATGTTTCGCCTCGGTGTCAAATTTACTCGAAAGACCGTCAAATATTTCTCCCAGTTCTACAACTCGGATATCATCATTGCCTCTCCTCTGGGTCTAAGGCGAGCCATTGACTCATCAGAGAAAACCAAGAAGCCAGATTTTGACTTCTTGAGCTCTATTGAAATGGTAATCATGGATCAGACTGATGCGATGCTGATGCAAAATTGGGAACATGTAACGCACATCTTTGAACACCTCAATCTCCAGCCAAGAGAAGCACATGGCTGCGACTTTAGCCGCGTGCGAACGTGGTATCTGGATGGCAACGCAAGATTCATGCGACAGACAATCATCCTCTCCGCTTTCGTCACACCGGAACTGAATGCTCTCGTGTCACAACATTGCCACAACATTGAAGGCAGAGTTAAATTCGGCCCAGAATACAGCGGCGCCATGCTCCAAGTCCGTGACCTCGGAATCAAGCAAACCTTCTCTCGCTTCGAGAGTTCGACACTATCAAACGACCCCAATGCACGCTTCAAATACTTCACCACTGCCATCCTACCCACCATTACGAAATCCCCCAAGCCACCAGATGGAAGTGGGCTGGGCGTCCTCATCTTCATTCCCTCATACTTCGACTTCGTGAGAGTAAGGAACTATTTCTCGACGTCGACCGCTACACAAAATATCTCCTTCAGCTCCATCTCTGAAAACCAAGTCCCGGGCGACCGCGACATTCGGCGAGCACGATCGCATTTCTTATCCGGCAGACACTCCGTGCTCTTGTACACAGGCCGAGCGCACCATTTCTTCAGATACAAGATCAGGGGCGTGAAGAAAGTGGTCATGTACGGCGCACCAGAGAATCCAATCTTTTACCACGAGGTTGTGGGTGGATTCCTCGGATCATCAATAGATGATGGCAAGATTGGTCCTGCAGAAGCAACAGTGAGAAACGTGTTTTCGAAATGGGATGCGTTAGCTCTGGAGAGGATTGTAGGGACAAAGAGAGTGGGGAGTATGTTGAGGGAGAAGGGTGGTGATGTGTTTGATTTCATATAGAAATAAATTCTGGTACTGTCCTAAGGCTGAGGCTGATGACAGTATTGTTGGCCTTACTCACCTCGTCAATTCTAGCTTTCGAACGAAGTCTTTGCGAAACATTTTGGTACATGGACAAAACACACTCATTCTTCGTCACGTGGTACTGACTTGACCGGAAATTTATAAGCCTCGCTAGCTCTGTCCCCTACATCTTTCTACCTTCCACCTTCCACTTGGTATCTTACCACCACAACGGCAACAGCATTCAAATACATGATTTGCGCTATTTGCTTAGGAGTTTTCATCCATGCTGAGCCGCTTCCCTATTACGATGATCCCGTCTGGGAAAAGTCTTACTACTATCTACCTCATCACCTCACTCCCGACAGTCTTCAGGCTGCTGCACAACTCGGGTGCGAGATATGCTATGAGTTGTGGGAGATGTCGATCGGGGTAGTGAAACACCATACTGAAGTTCATGTCAAACAACGCTTACCTGATCTTGACCCTTTACAGGTCATTTTCAAGTTTAAATGGCCGTCCAATGCGCTACGTGAGCCATCCGAGGTTCGCGAAGTTAAATTCTGTCTCGAGTCGTTCAGAGGTTCGTGATTTGCAGCCTGCCGCCTTGTTCAAATATGAAACTGATAGCGTGGATTTTGGAGTCACGAACAGCCACAGCTACCGAAAAGCTGAAGTACAGACCGTCCAGCTCCACTGGCTCAAAGGAATCTTTCGGTTTGATCAATTCGTGGATCGAAGATTGTGCTGAGAAGCATCCTCATTGCATTGTTCGTCGTTCTAATTGGACCGCCCACACGCTTACTTTACGTTGGGGAAAATCTACCACGCCTAGTCCAGAATAGCAAGCTCGGCGGACAATATACAACTCTGAGCCACTGCTGGGGTGCGGCGAATGTGAGTGTCTTTAAATTGACCAAAGAAAACCTGGAAAGCTGCTGTCAGGGCGTGCCCCTTGGTATGTTACCCAAAACGTTCCAGGACGCAATACTCGTTACGAAAGCCCTTGGTATCGACTATCTTTGAATCGACTCTCTATGTATTATCCAAGATTCCAAACAGGACTGGGAGAAGGAAGCAGCTCATATGGGCCAAGTATATCAAAACTCCTACTGTTCCATTGCGGCGACCGATGCTTGCGACAGTACTGAGGGACTGTTCTTTGATCGAACCTTAGGGACTCTCAGGACCTACGACATCGAGGTGGATTGGCATCTGCAGTACCACAATTGCAAAGGGCGTTTTGTGCTGACTCGAGACGGGTTGGTGCATTCTCCAGACTCGGAGTTCATTTTCAAGACATTTACAAGTCCACTCAACACTCGGGGCTGGGTCCTACAAGAGCAGTTGTTGGCACCTAGGATCGTGTCATTCAGCAAAAAGCAGGTGATGTGGTTTTGTTGTGAGTATGAAGCTTGCGAAGCTTTCCCGGGTGGCGTGCCAATCACGACATGGCCCGATTTTGAATTGGGCTATGATTCATTAGGTGGTCGCTTTTACCACTTGGCGAAACAATCAGTTCTCGGATCTTTACAACAGTCCCAGAGCGTAGGAGAGATATGGAAGAACTGGACAATCATTGTCAACGAGTACATGACAAGGGTTTTCACAAAATCGAGTGACGAATTGGTTGCTCTGAACGGCTTGGCCGAGATTTTCGCACGAAGCCTAAGCTGTAAGAATCTAGCTGGTATAATGTATGGCACGGACACAATCAACACTTACTGCGAGCTTCTGTGGTATCCGATCGGGAACGCCCGCCGCGCGGATGGGTATCGTGCTCCCTCTTGGTCTTGGGCTTCGGTCGATGGCCCTGTCCAGTTCTCATCTCTTTCTCCGAGAGCCCATGTTGTCTCCAAGATTGAACACATGGAAGTGCAAATCGCTCCCGGTAATATGAGTGGCCAAGTCATGGGAGGGAGTTTGTGGATTACAGCTTTACTGGCATCAGGCAAAGTATTCACGAGTATGGACTCATTACCTTATGTAGATAAATGGGATGACTAAAATATCCAGGCGCAGGTTTCCAGCCTTGAGGCCAAGCTCGGGAGCAAAGAATGGGAGTTGCATTGGCGCCAATTCATGGAACTGGCATTCTTCCTCGTTATCGCGAAAGATGATGCTCCTGTGGGCGATGATGGTGCGATCGAGGAATCGGGAACCTTCTTTGGATTGGTCCTGCGTATCCGCCAAGACGGAAAGTATGAGCGAATAGGGCGCTTTAGCGCCTGGGATGATGAAGAAGATGAAGAAGAGGTTGACAATTATGGCGGTGGGAATGGGAGTTTCACGCTGTTAACAGAGCATGGGATGACACGAATTGTCGAAATTGTGTAGTTGACGTTCAGTGATATTATCTTGATCCCACGATATAGAGTTTCGGGAATATAATTTGATTTGCTGAGGTATGCTTGCGTGTGCTCACTATGGATGGCATTACATACCTGTTAATTAGGGTATTCACGTTTAAGGATCACAATCTAGGATGTCCATTTCCAAATGGCAAGTTAGGCTGTTCCAAGTTGTCAACTGTAGTAATTCTGCAGCACTTTCGCACTTCGCCTAATGGTTGAGGCGGAGTACAGCCAAAAGCTTACCCTGCCATTGATACCAACCAATCAACTAACACAGATCCAGCCCCAATCTTCAGCCTTCCTTCTCACCCCGTTGCGCTTTTATCATCGCTAGTGGACTCAATTTCCCAAGTCTGTCTCATTAGAACACCGTTGCTTCTATGCTATGCCCTTGCAGGGCGCAGCTTTTAATTTCAATCTTTACGGGCGTTGTGGAGGTCTATTGAGGAAGGGCTGAGCGTGGTCGTCATTATATGCAAGCACCAAGTCCCGCCGAGCGCCCCCTCGAAAAGCAGCGCTTGCATGACCACTAGGGATGAATGGAACATGTATTTGGGCAAGATCAACGATTGTTGGGTCTCTGGCCGCAGCAACTCTGCAGCTGTCATGGAGCGGTCCTGTTTTTGTTCAGAGTTCAAAGAACACAGGCCAGTCTTATAACTTGCGCCGCTCACCATAAAGGCACTACGAGTTGCTCCCATATCAATTATCGTAAGGCTGGATCTCTTTATCAACTCCTTCCACAATTTCACAATTTCTGGTGTCGTATCAAGAACCAAATGGCTGGACGAAACCTCTTTCAGCACCGGGAGGTCTCCTTTTCCGAAATAACCCACAAGCAGAGGCTGACAGCGTCATTGTTCCCAAGGTAGAGTCATCGTTCGAGTATACAACACCAGCATCAATGATAACGATATTGGACTCAGACCACAAGATCTGAAACGCGAGCCATTGAGAGAATTCCCACCCGTGGTTGACAAGTCTAGCCATACTTTAATGCGTCCACTTCGACGCGTAGCTGTTTAATAGGCCCGGTCGCATCACTCGATTATTTCAGACATTCACATGGCGGACAGGTATCAGGGCTGCCCTTGGTATCTGTCTTTTCGCCTTTCCGCCAATTCTCTACTAGTCGTGGTCACCATCGCGAGGAAGGGAGGATACAAGGACGGCATAGGGATCCTGTACACCGGCAAATCCAGCCAGGTGTCAGAAGTTGGAGCGGCGTATCATGTCATGGTCAACGTACTGAGCACTGGTTTATTGGCATCGAGCAATTATTGCACGCAGTTGCTGTTTGCACCGGCACGGCACGATGGTAATGTCGCACATACCCAAGAATACTGGCTTGATATAGGTATTTTGAGCTTCGGGAATTTCAGGCATGTTTCTCGATCACGATCGATGATATGGCTTACCCTGCTTTTGAGTTCGATTCCTTTGCATCTGTTTTGAGTCTAAAATACTGCTCCCGTCGAATTTGCAAGGGAGATTGATCTGAGCAGGTACAATTCCGCCATCTTCAGCGTCCTTGTAGGTCAAGACTACACGATCAATTTCATCGATTGGAATAACACGACAGCGCTCAATAGCGTCAAAATCACACCATCGCTCTTTCGTCGAAAGATTGGCAATCACTCTAAAACCGAAAATACATTCCGGATGCTGGTGATCTCTGGATAGTGGTTGACCAAAGAGTAGCCCCTTTGCACAGCACATATTACGTTGATGTGTCCATCTACAATTCTTCTCGGGATGTTCTCCCTGTTAGCAAACATAATTACATGTTGAACAACACAACACGCCTCGGGGATGGTTTTAGTCAACCTGTGGAGGCTGGCGCTTCTGCAACGCTCTCAAAGCAATCGCGGTGAACCTCACACTTCGGCGATTTTAATCTCCACATCTGGTCACCCAAGGAGATGCCATCGGATCATTTCTTGAGCGACCAGACATGACTACAGTGGGTTATTGCACACTTGAGAAGGAAGCTATGACCAAGGCAATAAAACATTCCGATAGGGAAGCTCTTCATCCGTGGAAGGCTGGCTATCAACCCTATGGTAGCACAATCAGTGAGCGTGGACTGTCAACGGTAGTTTTGTAAGAACCACGCCAATCGACATCTCATTCATATCAGCTGACCAGATTGCTAGTGGCCTAGGCGGAGTACTGGCGTTGACGGCATTGATATATTTCACTTCGCTAGGCGCATGGACATCAAAGGCATGGGGCACATCGTCAGTCGGACGCAAGGAGCTGCCCCGCCAAGAGGTCGACACCACAAGCATCCTGGTAAACGCGGTGCTTGCCAATTCTCCTCAGCTCTTGCTCTCCATGTCCTACCTCGTGCTAAACAGGATCTGCACGTCCATGTGCTTCGTCAGAGAATGAAACAACTATGGGTCCAAGAGAAAGAGACTGAGGGTCACCACCCCGATCGGAAAACAGAAACCGTCCTATTTTCTCCAACTGCCATATCGATGGGCGATATCTCTCACCGCAGCATCCGGTCTTCTGCACTGATTGCTCTCACAATGTTTTCTCCTTGTTCGTTTGGATGTCATAGACCAGTGGCGAACTCTGAGGCCGCTCGAGTCTGTCGCAACGCGGTCGTACTCCGCCCTGAGTTTGTGTATATTTTCGCTGGTATATCTGTTACTGCTCAGTGTTGTGTACGGGCCACAACGCCGATCTTTGGAGATCCTCGTGCCGCCGGCCGAGCACTGTAGTCTTGTCATTAGTGCTGCTTGTCATCCTCCCCTGGATGATATCGACCCGCAACTTGGACTTCTACAATGTGTCGTGCGAAGTCGCTTCGGAGGTGATATCGGGCACCGTTCTTTCACCAGCGAAGAAATCAGTACACCAGAAGAAGGTATTGTGTATACGTAAAAAAGATTAACCTTCAAGAACCAAGATACTGAAGTCCATAAAGTCGTACTCGTATTCCCATCACAAACGTCATAGAACGAACCTATCCCACCCCCTTATCGTTCGATCCTGTCTTTCCTCCTCAAAACTTTCCCTCAACTCCAAGCTCTTCCTCTCCACAATCTCAATGACACCATTCTTCAACCCTCCCTCTACGAAACCCCCGTTCGACTTCGATCCTAACCGATTCATAGGCCAGTTCGCAGGACCTTCCTCTACATCACTACTATTCTTGCGTGATGGTCTTCTCAATCGCCATTTCTTGCTCCCGGTTTCTCCAGCGGTAATAGTGACGGTATAGCCCAAGCCATCAAGTCCGATGCCCTCGAGATCAACGGTCCGCGAGAGCATTAATTCTGCTTGAGTGGCGTAAGTTGATAGTTTCGGATCCAGAGTTCGACGACTATTGCTACTCTGGAGAGTTGATGTAGTTTGCTTTGTTGATGAAGATCTCTTTGGCTCCTCGGGAAAGGTTTGGAGACTGTTGGCAAGGTGGCCAAAGAAGGATCTTAAAGCAGGTGCGCAGGCGCAGATCTATTAGGACAATTAGCGGCTGGTGGAATAACATATACGGGGGCATATCCTACCATTGCCACGCAGATTTCCACCTCACTGCAAATCCAATGCGGGCCGGAATACCAGGTGAGATCGTCACTAGTGAATAGAAACCACACATAATATGTTCGCACCGAGCCAGCGACCGCAACAAGAAACCCAAGACATAGCAGGGTGAGAACTGCCCAGCGCTGGGTTGATTTCATTCTTAACTGGAATATGACCGGAATGGGAAGCGCGGCAATGAAGGCTTCGGAAAAGGTATTGAATCCCGAAATGATTGTGTCTGCGTATAGCTCATCGAGACATCTGCCTGGTGAAGGCCAGAGGAAGTACGCTTCGACAGGGCTGTATTGGGAGACTCGTCAGCAGAGGCTAGAGTTTAAAAGTCAAGAAGACCTACACGCAAGCAAAGATTGTGGTGCCCAGGTAGCAGATGTAGATAGCCAGAACGAAGAAAGTAGTGAGATGGAGCACCCAGCGGTACTTCCGTAATTGAGCATGTTCCAATAGCCTGTAGTACAAAGCTAGAATGGACAACCTGGTGAAGGTTGATGCTGAAGTCCAGAATAGCTTGGCGGCGAACAGGGTTTTGGTACCGGCTGGTGAGGTAGGTTAGCAGACTTGACCATTACTAGAGAAATCAATGGACGTCCTTACGTATCAAGAACTCGACTCTTCCGTCCCACATGTGGTGGTCCCACATGTAACGTTTATAACCCCAGAAAACAGTAGCCATATCTCCAGCTGTGAAGAACTACAGCAGTCAGCTCTGAAATGAATCATATTGATGAATTGTTGTACCCATGCCAAGATAATAAGGCCATCGTCGAGTCCAAACCATCGGCGTATAAAAATGCGGCTATACATTCGGATTACGACTGCAAATGTGGCGAGACCGAAAAACATGCTATTGACAATATAGAGAGCTGGACCACGAGTCTCTGGGTTGATGAAGTTCGGCTTCGGCCAAGTAGCGACCAACTCTGGATGGTTGAAGCGCATTGCTACAAATATCGAAGCATCAATATCGCATACAAAACTGCTATAAGTTTAAGATAGAGAGTCCACAACAGGGAGTAATTGAAGTGGGTCCGTCCAAGCTTATGAGCAGAAGCAAGGAATCCAAATGAAGGTGGGCAGCGATAACTCAAGGAGGCGCCTTGACTCGTGGGAAGCGAAACACGAGGGATGAGGCTGGGGTACATGACGCTAATAGCGAAATAATGCTTGAAGCCATGTGTTGGTGTCTCCATGAATCGGACTGCTCAGTTGTAGTGTGCAGGATCATGACAACGTTTGGAAAATGTGAACGCAAATGTAGGTAGGACTGCAGCCACACTAGAATCTCTGCTTAAGCGAGGCATCTTCGCCAAAGCAAGGAGAGAATGAAACGCTTGAAATTCAATAGAAAGAATGGATCAGAGTGTAGCAACTCCAAATTCCAAATTCAAGCCCATACATACCTTCGATCCTACAAGTGAGCCGGCTAAATCATGATGTGCGGTGATGGAGAAGAAGCTGACAGTACACGAGTTACGCGAGATCGGTCCAATCCCTGGAGAACAAGATCCTACGAGCCGTTATCGAGTGTAAGGACCAATAAAAGAAAGCGTGGTCCTGGACGCGACAAGCCCTCAAGGTTTTTATTGACATGCAGTAGACCTTGTGAGCATGTTTGCATCGTGCAGGTTTGCAAACCTTCTGAAACAACGTATCTGCAAGTACATGATGAAAAGAGCTCTCATTTGAGAGGCCGCTCAGGCATCTGCAGAAGAGTTGGTGCTCGATTCAGCGACCACACGGCAAGTCTCATTCTCGATGGAGAATGGAAAATGTCGTGATGGAATGATGGTTGGCAGAGTCTTCGTTGGACGTAATCTGGGAGGACGAAAGCGGACTAGTATTTCTTTACTTTTGGCCGGATCCCGAACCGAATT
The DNA here is from genome assembly GCA_023078705.1 of Venturiaceae sp. KMAF11. NCBI lineage: Eukaryota > Fungi > Ascomycota > Dothideomycetes > Venturiales > Venturiaceae > Venturiaceae sp. KMAF11. The sequence continues at coordinate 1,652,909 of JALGOQ010000017.1, forward strand.
TCCGGAACGCCCTTTTTGCACTGTCCACAATCTCTGCCGCTCTACGAAGCATAGGAATTTTGTCTTCTACGGAGTATGTTGACAATGAACCACGATTCATGAGGGGGCCAAAAGTAACTTGAACAAAGCGATGAGCCACGAAGGGCTTTCTCCAAGCCTCTGTCCTTCTAGCCATCCTTTAGCATCTTTAGCGTTGATCAACGGCGGAGGATCTAGCAATGGTCCTAGGCAACAGAGTACGATATCCTACATAATCCATGCGTAGTTAGAGCGCTGTACAACCTTTGGGTTGTATCTCTTAAACTCTTTAAAACACCATCCTCGAAGACCAAAAACCAGCCACCATGCCAGTTGAGTATATCCAGGGTTCGATCGAAAATGTATCCCAAATCTACGACTGTTGTGAGCGTGCCTTCAGCGACGACCTCATGAACAAGGCCATGTTCCCTGTCGATGGACTAAGTGTCGAAGACCTCGAAAAGTACAGAAATTTTCGTATACAAAGACTTGCTATACGACTCTTGAAACCTGGCTGTCATATTTTCATCGCGATAGACAAAGAGGTTGAGAATGGAAATAAAACACTTGGATGTGCGGTCTGGTACGAAGAGCCTATCTTTGAAAGTGCCAAAGAAGAGAAGAAGCCCGAAGACAAAGTTGCGGATATATCGGATATCCCAAAGTCAATCAACCTTGAGTTGGCGAAACGGGTTGAGGAGATGGCAGGAGGAGTGAGGGAAGAGTACCTCAAAGGAATGGAGGGAAACCTTTGGTGTAAGTACACATGTTCTGTTTTCGCGTGTGTTGCTGATTGGAGCTACGACCAGACCTCAGAAGTCTAGCCGTTGATCCAGAATTTGGAGGAAGGGGCATTGCTTCAACGCTCGTGAGAAAAGGAATAGACCAAGCTCAGAAGGCCAATCTACCTGCGTATACGGAATCAACACCAGCAGCGGTTCGAGTCTATGCAAACCAAGGCTTCAAAGAGCTCGGCAGGAAAGCGGGTTTAGAAAATTACCATTGGACGATAATGTTGAGGATGCCAGACACTGGCTCCTCTCCACAGGCGCCCAAATAATCAGTCATAGCCAGTAACTTTCATTTTATCCATTGAAAGCTCCTCTTTTTTCTCCGAAACCCTCTCCCAGTCATCACAATTTTCACCTCGTTCATCCTACCAAAGTGCTCGAAAATGCTCATTCGATAAAAATTCCGCTCCTTCTTCGTTGGTCAATGCCATGACCGAACAGTAGGCTGCGCTACTCCCACGCGCGCCGAAGAAAAACGAATACAGGAGGTTACCAGAAATTCTTTATAAAAAGATGAGGAAAGGCATACAAATTCAGAAGCACCATCGACCCGAATCTAGGAGTACGTAATCATTCGACTTTCCCATACTCTCTTTGTCAGAAGCTGAGTTTGTAGTTTCTCTCTCTGTCTCTCTCTGTGTCTCTCTCAAAAATCACCAGAATATCATCGTCATCACTGTTGATCCATACATGACATGCTCAAAGCAACCCTCTGCACGTTCTTCAAATCTCAGCACAGATTGCCGTTGAAAGCCCACCTCGTGACAAGAGTATTTCACTCTTCGTAGCGTCTTCCAAGCACCTGCCAAGGTAGTCAAATACTCCGGGCGACAGCCCACGATCTTTACCGATTTCACGAATCATTCTAATGTGCTCATCCGTGCAATAGAAATTTGGCCCTTGTGCGATGCTGGTGACTACAAGCTCCAACAGTATATAAGTCGAACATCTCGGCCATCTGGTCACACAAACTCCATGTTACACCGTCAGCATGTTGCAATAGGCTCAACTACTCCGTCCGCATGATTTCGTCGAGTAATAGGAACCAACGACTTGGAGACTTTGGACATGGTTTATTTCCAAGACAACGCCAACTGCCGTTGTTGAGTGTGTCGGTGAGTGAGATTATGCTTCGAGGTTACCAGCTACAATTTCAAAGCTTTCATGGTGGTGCAAACGGCCACGAGTGTTTCATGCCTTCATTTTCCAGTACAAAGCATCGAGATGGCTCAAAGGCTGTATATAATGCTACCACTGCCTCGTCATTCCCAACAGCACACATCCAGTCTTCTATTTACTTCCCAGCACATTCATCAGCGCTATCTCTCAAGTACAAAAACCCACAATGCAGTTCTCTACCTCGGTCATTCTATCCCTCATGAGCGCACTAGGCTCCATGGCTTCACCCGTCGAGCAGACTGCTGACAGGGCCCTGAATGTCCAGTGGAAAGAGGGAGCAGTTGGTAAAGTATAGCCACATGAATGAATACGACCAACATTGCCAACCATAAGCAGGCGACATCAACAAAGCAGCCCTTCACGATTGCGTCAACAATTTCGGAAGCTGGTCTCTTGAAAGCTATTGTGGGGTAAGTACTGTACATACATAATCTCCTATCCAACCTCCCTTTCCTCGACGCTTGACTAACATATTGGTTAGGGTGCATACTGGAACTGTATGTCCAAAGAGTTTTCTGACAATCTAAACGTAAGGCGAGTCGCTAATTAGATACACAATTGGCATAGTGGATGGACATTGGTACAACAGCGCCGATGATTGTAAAGCTGCTTGTCGGGATGGGATGCATGCACGCATTGACAGGGGTCTCACTGCCGTTACTTGCGATGATTATGAAGGCGCTGCTCATTGCTGGTTCATGTATTGGCCTGCTGGCGGGTCTGGATTGTGACCATCGTGGATCTGATGAATTTTTTGGGGAAGAGGCGTATGGTCTTTTGATGAGTAGGAAAGGTATCTTAAAAGGAGTGTGTAAAGAAACTTCAGTATAGCACCGTAGAAAGTCATTCTACGATATTATTGTCTTTCTGTGGTATGTGTAATGGCGAGAAGGGGTTATCTGGTGTCCTAGTGGTACAGAATTTCTTTCCAGCCACCTTATCAGCATTAGCTATATCCCCAGCTCTCCAAACACCAACAGGCCTCGCCGCCTGCTCCAGCCAAATTAATAACGCATGCAGATCCACTCTACATCTGCGAAGATTTCGCTCGAGTAAGTTTGAGAGGGTACCCGATACTTTGGAGATTCATTCACCCCTCACCAATTGATTTATTACTTTGGTTTTGTGAGATTTCTTGATGAGGTATCAGGATTGAAAAAGCGGTCTTGATGTGAGAACGGCAGTGCCGCGTAGATGACATTGAATCCAGTTCTATGGATTGTCATTCTAGATTGATCGTACAGAGTATATGGAAATTTCTGGTCACATGTCTGCAGGTTGTGGAAGTTGGAAATGTTCACGAGTACGAGTTAACGACCCATTTCTTGATATTGTACCGGGCTCGATAAATTGAAAGATTACTCTCTAGATACTGTGAGCGCATTTCCCAGGGCCCAGAGGAAGGGGGTCTTACAGAGACACACCTGATAACTCCCGCCAAACCCCTGAACGGGACAGAATGGTGAACCAATTGTGGCATGGCTCAGTTTCCAAGCCGATCGGCAGGCTCACATCCTCTTAAAAGAGGATGGCAATCGCTGGTTCGAGTTTATGAGGTCGCAAGACGTCCAAAGTCCATTGCCAATAATGTTCCCCGCAGACGTCACTGTGGAACGCATGAGTCTCTTCTGATAGGGCCAAAACTGGAGATTCTAGAACAGATTGTCAAGATCAACGCTCCCCTAAACGGCATGACCAATTGATCATCTTTGTAGTGTCAGGGCCGCGATTCGAGTTAACGCAGTCATGGCTGTTCCTGGGCAAGGAATCAAATTGTTGGGATTTGCTGACAGCCCCGTGGCCGCTGGAGGCTGCCTAAAAGCACTGCCACGCCATGTAGAGTGTTACCATGTACCCAAAGGAAGTGCGATGTGCTTCCCCAGGTCTGGTGAAGGGGTGAAGGGGGTCAGTCGCACAATGCAGCTTGGAGGAGTTGTCGTCGGAGGATATATGTAGCGAATGGGAAGTAACGGCAAGCGGTAGACCAGGCACTTGCCAGCCGAAGAAAAAGAAAGTTGAAGCAGCGGCTTTGTGACCCGTGACAGTGACGGAAGTGGGAAAGCTTGGGCTGATGATGGAAGTCGACAAAGTTTATCGAGTGCTTCCCTTTGTCTACTGCAGTACCTGAAATCCTCTCACTGCTTTCCTACCATTCAAAGACTTCATTGTACCTCATAGCACTTTGTGCATACGCTTGGCGACGATTGACTTAACTCAGCGCTATCTGCACGTCTTGAAGCCATAAAGCCGACCCCTCATTGACTCTCAGTCTTACCTCTTCCGAACTCGACAAAACCCACGCAACTGACCACGACGACTTACGATCCGATATCCGAACCATAACAGTCCATCATCGTGCGTGACGAAGCAGACGATTGCTTGAGCAACCAATCGCTCCCAGGATCATCCTTCAACAAGTGATTCGCTTGTCCAACTCCCCGGTCGTCGACTTGTTTCACATTGGGCCAAAGCAAGAGGAACGACGGCCCCAAGACAAGGAACAACAATAATTCGTTGGTACACGTTGTTGGTTCAGGATCCGTCTCCGTGGATACAATTCTTGTGGCAGTGTGGTTGTGAGGGCATTGCATCCATCGAGCAGCAGCGAAGAGCACTAAACAGTCATCACACACAAACTGCCCCTCCGTCATACCTGAGCACACGCTAAAGAGCGAGCCTGAGCCTCAACTACATTTCCTCGCCAAAAGTGTGAATTACACGCAACAACCTTCAGCATGAACCCCCACCAGCAGAACAAGGTGGACATCAGCGTACGTGCATTGGTGCTGGTCAGCCAGTCCATGGCTAACAATTGACAGTCCCTGACGCCAGATGAGCAACGCCTCTTCAGGCTGTACGGCAAGCTTCCAAACAAGAAGGACCTGCTCCAGAACAAGTTGAAGGTATGTACCGATACTTACTTGCTCAACTACCTACATCTCTAACACCTCAATAGGAACGCAAGTACTTCGACTCCGGCGACTACGCCCTTTCCAAAGCCGGCAAGGCCTCAGACATCGGTGTCACACAAATCGGTCGTGAACACCCACTTCCAGAAAATATTCCACATTCCTCAACCTCACCGCACAATGGCCATCATGGCAGCATAAGCTCAGCGTCCCCCGGCACCGTCCCAGCAGGCCTTCTCGGCCGCGGTGGAAGTCCTGTGAAGGAAGGAGGCAGCTATCTGCAACGAGAGACGAGTGCGAGTGACATTGAAGCCGAGGAAGCCGAGGGCAATGCGGGGGGAAGCTTGGAGGAGGGCAGTGAGCATGCCAGGCAAAAGCCTGTCGCTATCAGCAAGTAGGGGACCATGTATCACATTTTCTGTTCGACTCGACTGGCTTCGAAAAGCTTTCGGTATTCGCCGGATTTTCACCTCTTTCCCACCTCGGGATTTCTTTCGACTCAACTACACGGCCAAAAGCTGGAGCTAAATGGTCCGCGACCATGGTTACTGGGCGCTTTCTACGGAGGGGTGTTTTTGATTGGTGTTCTCGGGGCATGATATTCTACAAAGAGGGAGGACACACAAAGTCCTCGAAACTGGTATGAGCCGTCCTCGAATTTGCCAATGACGGCCTGAGGATTTTCTTTTGTTCAAGTCAATACACTGCTGAAGTCGGCAGCGATGTACTACCAGGCTGTTTCACTTCTGCAATATGTTGTTTGTGGGTACATAACCTGATGGTCGGAGACTGCAATGGCAGCACATGCAGATATGAAAAATGAAACAAAAACATTGGATATACCATACTAAACTCCACTGCTTGTTGAGTCGCTTCATCGCATCCGCCACATCGCTAATTCTCCCACAAAAATCATATACTCTCACGGATATGAAGATGAAAAGGATAGGGCACGCAATGTTTGCAACTCGCACTTGGTGTTCGACAGGAGAACCACATGACGTTGCGAATCTTTCGATTGTGGTCCTGAGATCAGGCAAGTTGACTCACACCTTACATGCACGGCTTGGGTCAGGAGGTAAACAAAACGGCCGTTGACGGAGCACTAAATTGCCATATAAAAATCCCATATGAAAACATCATCTTAGAAGTCTGGAGCTGCGATCAAAAAGACCCAGATGATTGGGTTCTCACCTTGTTTTTACTGTTGCAAATACCAAAAGATTTCACTTATTGAAGGCTGAGGATCGTACTTCAACTGCAGAAACGATAATCTTTGCTGCTAATAAGTGGTGATGAAGATCCTCCATTGCTTGAGTGGGTATTGTCTTTTTCAGTTGTGAGGACCTGGGTACCCTATACTAAGGTTTTTTTGTGCAGAATCGACGTGTCGTCTGCGATTAGCGATTCGATTACCTCTTAATGGAATCATCACACACCCGCAGCTGCGCTGCGCATTGTTTCTCTTGTTTGGTGTGTATTGCTGGTTGTGCGGTTTTGTATCCCTCAATGCTCGGGTTTAGACGGCTGAGTTATACCCAGTATTACCCTTTCAGTACCCAACTATTTCGCACTGGCTTGAAGTGGCAAGAAAAGACCGAGAAGTTTCCAGCATTCGGTAAAAAAAAATTCCAATATAAATCACCCATTCCCTCTCTGTGTTCAAAAGCTAACCTTACTAGGAAGCCAAGAGGCGAATTCTTAGCTGGGTCTCGCGGCTTCAATTCACGTTGCATAGTCGGCTATATAAGACAGAGCTTGGAGGAATTTGCAGAGTCTGGTCATTGCTCTACACCAGAGCGCGTCTTCTCCAAAGTTTCAAGAGTCCACAATTACCAGTCAGGATGGGGATAGTGAGTTCCATCATCACTTAACAAGCATAATCTTCATATCAACTTTTTGCCGTCAATCTAGAGTATTGTTGTATTATCACTACGGTCTCGTCAATAGAATATACTCAGCTTCCTTCTTCGATGTCTGGCATTTGAAACCAGCATTGAGACATATACCCACATGAACTTTGGACTGTACTGTACTGTTTGCTTCCGTTGCTCTGTGCATGTTATTGTGGGCTCATGGTTTATACATAACATATCTCGGATTTGCAAGGTCGAGATCTGGTCTTCTTCAAGAGACTTGTGGGGACCTTGTTATTGCAATCCATGACACAAGGGAGGACTGAGGGTATCATGTGAGTGACTGTCCTAATATAAAAGGCCATTTACTCGTCTCCAAAGTTACGCGCGTGAAATCTTGTTGATCTACAAGAGTTGCATGGTTTGCAGCAACGTATTATAGAATCGTGCAGACTTTTGTGGTTTGATGTACTATCTGCTCCTGCTTTAGTTTGCGCGAGATTGAGAGGACAAGATTGTCACCTTGCGGCAAGAAAATAGCGCTGGTGGTCATCATCTTTACCATCTTGTCACTACAAAAGTGTTAGCACTTTTAGACGGAGGCCATCACGAACAACGGATCTGAAATCGAGTTTCCAACCGCCAAAAGGCCCTCATTGCGCAGCACTCTTCTCGATAGCAGTCGTACATACTTAGGACTGAGCGAAGGCCATGCTCTTTCTTGATTAGAGTCTTATTTATAGAGAATGAACTCTCGAGTATGAGGACCCGTTTATAGAACGCACGGCCACAAACGCCAGGACCAGGGTACACGCGGCTGTCACATCACTCATCAGACGACCCTGTTCTGTAAAGATATTGGTAGAAAACAGTTCACTCACCCTTGAGTGGGAAGGAACTCAACACCAGATTTATCCCAACACGCTGCTAGGTTGTTCGTGGGGAAAATGAAGAAAAGCCGAGAGTAAGAAAGAAAGAAAGAAAGAACAGCAGAGCAAGTGTTTATATTCCACTGTTGGGGCTCGTGGTGGACAAAGATCCTTTTCAAGGCTTGAAGAGAATATGAGGTTGATCTTACTACGTTATGTGGGATTATGATCAGCAACAAGGACACTCTGTAGTCACCCACCAGATTCTCGTTGACACAACTCCGACAGACTTTCCTGGTCCGTAAGACCATCTGATTCAAGAGAATCCCTCGGCGGAATCAAGCCGTCATGTCTCGCTCCAGTGGAATAAGATGCTTATTGATTCCAACAGCGGAGACAAGCAGGACTCACAGGTCTTTGGTAGGGCTTTCTATTCACCAAGATTTTTTTTCACTGGCAAGTATTGATTTGGATATGTGAGACGACCAGCTGGTTAGCAGAAAAACATGGCCTCCAATCCGCATGTAGAGGGATATAAGTTTTGCGTGAAACGAGTGCGAATCGTATTGTGGGTAAGATTAGTTGGGAAGAATGAGGTCAAGATACGTCAAGCCAGAGATTTGGAAAATCTCTCTAGGTAACTGGATAAACTCATCGCTCCAGCATCACACGCTTACTCAAGCAGAATTATCCGTTCGTGGAACTACACAGTGTTCATCTTGTCCACCGAAAAGGCCAACATCCCCCTTTCCCGTACCAAAAAACCGTTCAGGGAAAAGGAAAGATCGAGCGGCGTGCAAAACCTAGATTGTCCTTGGGATAACCCTTGTTTTCGGCAGTGTTGTACTTTCTGTGTCTTTGTTTTTGTACAATGGGACCCAAAACAACCTCATGGCCAGCGACATTTGGGGTGTTTTTCTTTTGCTTTCGGTGTCCCTTTGTCGTAACATAAAAACCATAGAGAAGTCAACGTTTCATGTCTGAAGGACCGCCAACGAAGTTTTGAAAGATTGAAGTGTACCAGTGATTCTCCAGCCTTGCAATCCGCTATCATACAATCCTGACCGTCGTCATTGGCCACGGCGAGAGCCTATGTTTTACACTATCCCAACTTCCATACTCGAAACTGCTATCATGACTTTCACTATACTGCATAACTTCCATAAAATCAATTCTTTCATAAGCCCCAGAAGATACTTTACACAAGATGAGGCCCGCGAAAGAAGAAAATGCGGTATAGCTCAAGGGAAGGAAGTGAAACATAGGATCATCCTCCGGACCTTCATCAGGCTCCAATTCAATTTCCCCATTAGGAGCATCAGAGGAGAACGATTCAGGTTCATCCAATTCGAACGTAACAGGACAAAAGGTAGTCACCATGCTCGCATCACTTCTGGGATGAGAAAACGTTACCATTTGGTCAGCAGTCTCGGTCCATGGCGCAGTCGTGTACTGGAAGACCAGTATCCGGGCCTTAATTGTAAGGATTGCGTCAAGAATCTGACCCAGATGGACAGCACCATTTTGGCGGTAGTTAATGTCTACAAGAGTTATCGCAGGAATCAAGGTCCCATATTGGAGGAACATGACATCTGTTGACGCAGATGCCCACGACCAAAATGGAGCCTTCCAAATGGTTGACTTCGTGCGCTTGAGCCCGGAAACAGATCGCCATGTTAGGTCGTCCAGTAATGAGCCCTTCCAGAGCCCGGCAATATACTCGTCGCCCAGTCTCAACAGCTGCATGCGTTGAGCTAGCGCAGCTATGGCCGGAAGGCGATCATCTTCGAAAGTGAAAAGTAAACGCGAACACTCTCTAACAATAATGCGCCACAATTCTGTAAGGTTTATCATGGACCATCCATCATGACTAACAGGCAAGAGCTTCGATTGTGAGGAGTGGAATGTGAGTTGATCTTGATCCACAACACCGGACTGACACTCCCAAACGACCTTGTGATTTAGAAAGTGTATCATTCGTGGAGATAAAAGGCGCTCTTGGAGGGCCTAGCCACGGGAAAGAACTGGAAAATCTTCATCAGAGAATGAAGTGCCGTCAATAGGCGGCACCCCTTCAACCGGCTTGCCCACATAAAGAGGTCGAGAGGCCAGAGGTTTTACTTTCAGCCTCGGCCGTACCTCCGCATGGAGTCCCTCCATGCCATTACGTGCATGCGTTGCTGCAATGGTCACATATGCGTTCTGGTAGATGTTTCCCGTGGTCGCGGCAGCTTCCTTCCAGTCTTCTAAATCGTCTTGCACAGTGCCTACTCTTGATGAGCGTCCAAGAAGCTGTGGCAGTGAAATAAAGGCTTACACAAAGCGTCTATCCATAGAAAACGCAAGCCTAAGCGGATGCATAGTTGCGCAGACCCCCGAAAGGTCCTGGGCAAGTCGTCGAGAGGTATTCCAGCTCTGTACCTCTCAATAGTAGCATTTGTCGTTTTCACTACTGGCCCTCCAATCCCCCAGCAATGACTGAGACATGCATAGCAGTGACGACCAGCGACTTGCTCCCGCAGAATCATTGCGGAGTGTGTGAGTTCGAGTATACGTCTGGGGAGTTGTTGAGGATTTCCAGATGAACACATTGTGTGCTCTTCGTCACAATCATGAAGTCGGGTCTTTATCTCTTCGGTGGTGACATGAGCCGAAGTGTCCATAGGCAGCAATCGGCGAGATGTTCTCGGCCATGTTTGATCAATCGAGTCTACGATATCAATTAAGCAGAAATTCACAAAGCAGAAAGAAGTGTGATGGTGTAGAGTCATGAAAACATCGACACGGAAAGCTTGTATTATTCTCACCTTCGTCATGAAAGACTTCCAAGAACATATAATCTCCCTTCAACTTGAAATAGAGCGAGAGATTATCTGTGCTGGGGAAGACTTTGATCTCTTCGGGTGGTTCTATATGCAACCCAAGCCCTTCATGATACGTGCTGAGTGCTTCTGATACAATAGAACATATCAAGCAGCAAGCAGCAGCAGCCTCTCCAAGCTCTTGAACTGTAAGCATAGTAGTGTAGCTGTGACCCGAGCTCAGGGTCATCTGTGCAGTTTTCGCAACAAGCACAGAATTCGAAGTATGCTTCCGTAGGGAATAATGCAATGATTTCGAGGTCCATGCTGGAAGGCTGGCTAATGTGTAGGTCGTGAGAGTGTATCAAGGCTGTGGGTCCGATCACAAAACGACAGAAGCCAATGCACGATGAAACTATCGTCGACGGCCTGATCGGATGGAGGTGAAAGAGTCTGTAGCTTTGATAGAACTTCAATAAAGATGATAGCACGCTGAAAAGGTTGTTTTTCTTGATCGCGATTTAGATGAAAGGAAGTGAAAGCCTGCAAATCAAAATCGCGGGGACTTGAAGCCCCTCAGCCAAACATAAGTACAGCCCTGATATAGTCCTGTTATTCGGACTACTCCCTCGTAATGTAAGTATCCACAATATCATGGAACAAATCATAAGAAGCATCATTCTCAAGCAAGTCATGAACGAAAATCATATCCCGCAAGCCAATCTGAACTAGGCAAACCCATGCCATTCATTATCTACAAATTGTCTTTTTCCCTCCTAGTACTCAAAGCCAAATGCTGCAAAGATCAAACGCGCCCACCATTGGTATAACCCGCCACATTGAAAACGCCTTATCCATACCTCATCCCAGCATTAGATAGTGGAGTATCAACCGGTTCCCATCCTTTATACTATGCCATTTAAACTGTTTCCCAAACCCCTCATCCAATTTCTAGAAGAAACTAGCAGCAGCCCTCCTAGGCCCCCCTCTCCCCTTCAACTTCTCAGCAAACAACTCCTTGCCCTGATTCCCAGCCTTCCCACTCCTCAAATGCGGGAATAACTCTTTGGGTGCTGGTGCATCATGCTCCATGCTCTCATCTTCATCTCGTGCCGCACCCCTAACATTCATTCCAGCAGAGCCCTTGATGCTGATAGGTGCCGCGCCACGGATATTGAGTGGTGCTGCTCCGCGAACATTGATAGGTGCTGAGCCACGAATGCTGTACTCATTGTTGTCTGTCGACGGACGGCCCGTGATTCTGTCGGCAAGTTTGCTGCTTCCTGGACCTCCCGTTATGCGATCAGCTAAGCTTCCCGATGCTCCTGATATACGATCTTTCAAGCTGGGTGAGCGTTCGTGGCCATTGTAGCGTTCAGGGGAAGCATCAATTGCGTTGCTGCGGCGGTGATGATTGATCTTTTTGTTGGGGAAAAGTTCCTTCGTTTCGACATTTCTCCCAGCAAAGAGATCATCAGCAATTGGAGAAGGCCCAAGACTTGATGTTCCTGCTGTCAAAGGGAATAGCTCTTTGCCAGAGTTGTTGATTGTGTGAGCTGAAACAGGTGGATTGCGGAGGCGGGGAGGTGTGAGACTTCGTTGGCGAATTTTGCGGCGTATTGAGGATTCGTCCGGATCTGAGCCAAAGCCGTATCGACCGTCTCCATCGCGAGGAGGTGATGCGCTTCGATTGCGGAGGCGACCATTGCTCCCTGCAAACAAGTCCTCATCTTTGCGTCCACCAAATCGCACTCGCTTTCTCCTATCTTGGTCGTCTCCTGATCCGGTGCCTGCATCATCATCGTACATGCTGGCATCAAATTCGTCGTCCTGTCTCCGTCTCTTATGCTCCTTGTCGTCATATCGCATCTTCCTATACTCGCCATTCTCGCTTGTATCTCGGTCTCCTCGCGGTCGCTGTCTCCGCTGCTTCTGTCGTCGCTCAAGAGGATCTTTGTCCGGGTTCATCAAGTAGAATCTGCTCGCCTCACGGGCATTCTTAATCTTGACATCTGTGGTTGTGGCAGATCGCAGCGAGAGCTCGTAGGATTGTGTTTGGCCATTCTTTTCGAGAGAAAATGGTTTCGCGGGTCGTAATTGAAGAGGATGTAAAGTCGAAGTATCAATATCTTCTGATGTGAAGGCGACGAGCGCATCAAGGGCCGCGTCGACTGTGCCGTAAACGAGGTTGGCACCAGTATCATCAACCCATTCTACCCGTACAAAGTGCTCCGAGGGGAAGTATAGTTCCGCAAAGGTTTTGATGTTTCCAGTGTCGAGAGTATCGAGCCCGCGCAAGTGCACCTTTTCAGGCACAGCCTCAGCGCCCGAAGTGACTGAATTGTCGAATGGGTTGGCGATATTCGTCGAAGGTACTGCTTGGTTGCTGGTATTTTCCTATCACCGTCGGTGGTTAGAATGTGCATCGTATATCGTGCCAGGCTATTCCCTCACTGTTGGGTAGACATTGTTGTCCGCGGTATCCGTATCCAAGTAGCCCATATCGATGTCCATATCCACATCGAAGTCGCCGCCTGAGGACATGATGTCCGTCATCGTGGTGATTGTGATATTATGATTAGGGGGAGGGGAGGAGTATTATGTACGCGGTGCGAGTGGTGATAGCTGACGTGTTGGAGCGAGGTGGGATGGCTCGTATGTCACAAAGCGAGAAAGACGCGAAACGGCCGCAATTCAATTGCGAGGTGCCAAAATCAGGGTCTCGGCCCCGTCACGTTATTTTTAGACAGTAGAACGAGGTTGGAGTGGAATGCTTGCTCTAGAACCTAAGGAGACATCAAAGAGATTATATATGAATGGTTTCTTCTAAGACCGTGTTCTAGAGATTTTCAGAGTGTCGAGATTGTGGAGAAGTATCACTTTGGATTCAACATTTGTCACATCCATATCATCAGGCTGACCCAGCAATTGATCCCCCATCGACATCAAGACTTTAGTGCAAGAAATGAATAGTAAGCTGAATAGGAACCGGAGTTTCAAACATTCGAGCTCATTGGGACAAGTCTCTGAATCAGAATAGATAGCTTAAAATTCTTTGCGATTAGAAAAGAAGTATCTGCTTAAAGGTTCATACACGTATGGGGAAGGTTCTAAAGACTGGCCGTTATTCAGTTCGTACGCAACCTAGTCTTACGATACTACTGAGGTATACTCGTTTCATCAAACGGGAGCTCTAGGTATTCTCGTATGCTTAGGGCAGTCGATGGCTATTCTCCCTACCGATAGCACAAGGCTGGAACCAGCAGTCACGCAGTACACAACTTAAATCAGGGAGACGAACTACTAGCAACATTTGAATACGTAAATACCAAGTCTCGAACGCTAAGCTGTATGTCACACCTCCAACGCTGTAGATAGCCTGCAAGCTAAATATTCATAACCACTTCCAGAACCATTCCCTAGCTATGCAGTTCTCGCCTCTCGAAAGACCGAAAATGTTGAAAGCAGTGCTATGCATACCATCATAATTTTATTTCTATCCAGTACCGGATACAGCAAGTCTACGAATAAGGTTAGGATATGTTCATTCGGTTTATAGGGGAGAGGATGCATACTTCATCAAATGGTCCATAAACGTTTGCAGCGAGACGTCATCAGTGAATATAGTCTGCGCTGATTGTGACACTCCACCATAGCTGCCAGTCGTGTGCGTTGTCGAAGGGTTGAGCTTGGAGAGCAAGAAACGAGCTTGAGATCCACCTGCATCACAAACGATGAATCGAGGAAGTGGAAAGCGATCCTGGATAAGGGCCTTTGCGTCTTCCCTTGGTCGCTGAAGAAGCTCTCCAAAGTTGGCGTACTCTGGGTTGTCTTGGTATCCCTCCTTTCTCCACGCCGCGATCGTCTCACCGTGGAAGATGAGAATGTGGAAGAATGTGTCGAGAAGCAAGACAGTGTCCGGTTGGATAGAGGTGGAATCAAGCAATACAGCTTCAGGCTCTTCCTGGTCAATTCGGTACGCGTCCAACGTAGGCTGGATCATGATCAGTGAGTTCCCAACATCCTCGTGGTTGACCACGTGTCTGTAAAATGCCGTCTCATCAGGAGAGTTGTTGAACACCTGGAGGAATTGACTTCGTCGGAGATGGAACATGAATTGCGGGTAGAGGGTGAAATTCTTCTCCAGCCTGAATGATGACGGGTCGTCCTTCCGGTATTCCGCGAATCGCGAGCATAATCTAATGAGCATGCGATCCACCCATCGGAGAACATCTGGACCATCATCCACCTCGGCCTTGAAGACAGCGATTCGCGACATGAGAACGGCAGCAGCTTCTTGGTCGAAGGACTGGGCAATGGCAGGGTCTCCGGAAGGCCCGCTCAGGTTACGAGCCACGGTTGTTACTCGCAAATGGAATTGCCCTGAAGAGTGCTGGTAATATGTGAGAAATTGGATCATGCCCTTTTGTGGGCCCTGTTGCATCTGATTTGGACCCGGCTGACTGGCCATTTCGAAATAAACTCCGTAACTCGAAGCTGGGTCAATACCGCACATCTTCCACGAGCAGGTGTTACCGATACCACACTCAGTCTCACCAACGGATGCCGACTTCTTGTTCAAGGAAATGGCGTGTCCGATCAGACCGGTAACCTTGAGTTCCTTGGTTGTCAAAACTTCTAGTGAAGCATTGAAGCCCATCAACAAGTTCTCGTTCTCGTCCTTTTCGAAAATTCTCAGGAATGACTGCTTGTACATGGAGGATGTAAAACTGTCGGTAAGAATCATGTTTCCGCCAGTGTTATTGGCCAGTCCTTTCATTTCGAGTAGACCAACCTGATCGAGACAACCGGCAAAAATATCCACAACATGACCGTTGTGGGAAGTTCGCTTGGCCAGATGCTCGTAAAACTTCAGCGCCTTCTTGTAGTATTTGATGTTGTCCTTCTCAATATCGTGATGCGATCGAATGGGTTCTCTCAACTCAGGTCCGACAACCATACCAGGGCCTTCCGTGGCAGGTCCACCGGTGAAAAGCATGATACGGCCACCCGCATTCTGGAACGAGGATTCAAGGAGTCCAATGGCTACGCTCAAAGCAACACCTGTACATCTCAACGCTCGCTTGTCGTTCGCAACTGGCCATGGGTCCTTTTGGAGTGATTCGAGTGCATTCGTCAGTTGGAATTCAGCGTTCTGAAGAGGCAGAAGGAAACGGGCGTGTGGTCCAGTTGGTGGTGGAACACGACCAGGCTGCTGAGGCACACCGGCACCAGGTCGGAGACTTGCTGGAGAAAGACCTAGCATTTCTTGGACCTGCTTACTGGTGTAGTCCTTGCTGCCGCGGAAGACGAAAGATTTGGCGCATTCTGTGTACCCGATTTCGTGGACTTGTGCCTGTCAATCTATTAGCCATTGTCCAATCCAGAGTGAGGTTCAAGGAAACCCACCATTGTGCCATATGTGATAAGCCCAACCAACGCGTATGGTGGCAATACTTGTAATGCCGTAATGATCGAGTCCTTCAACGCCTTCAAACTGTCCTCCTCCTGACAGGTATCCACAACGAACAAGAATATGGGCGGTGAAGGAGCAGGTCTTGCCAGCCTGTACTCAATAGTGGTGCTATTTGGGTGAAGCTCTGGCGGAATGGCATCTTGAGAGATGTCCTTGTAATGTGGTGGGAGAGAGTTGCGCTGTAGGCAGAAAGGGCATATCCAGAGACGTCCTCGCATATCAACTTGGCTATACACTGTTAATCAATGGTCTGTGTAGATCTTTCAGACGTTTCTTACCAGAATGGATTGAGGATACCGCGGCATGGAGCCTTGCACGATACAGGCTCATACTGCAAAAGCGGTGTATCCGTCTTCTCCTTCAGTGGCGTGTAGAGGGCACCGATTGGGACTACAAGGGCATTGTCAAAAGGGTTCAAAAAGATCCAACCAAGATGCACTAACCAACGAGGCGAGATGCTTCCTATAGAATGTTAGAAACGTAGGGTGTATTATTTGACATGCGAACATACCATGCGCGAACTTGGAAAGGTATTCCAACTGAGCCGGATGCCATCGCGCTCCTCAATCTGACTCCACTGGTCTTTTAACGAATCGTAATCCATGTTGATGTTGTTGCGAATTGTGGACGCTCAAATGTTTGGCGATATGTCGAAGTCGGGGGTGGTTGTGGCGATGGAGATGGAGATGGGTTACCTCAACGGCAGGGGGTAGCAGTTGACCTTGCTATAAGAACTGTGTTCTCAAGAAGCCACCTTGAAGCTATAGCAATTACAGTCAAAGAGAATTGCAATAGTGGTAGACGTAGTTGTCCTCATCGCTCCCACCATTCGGCCAGATATTCAAGAGAGAGCTTATTGGTGCTAGCTTGTGATTGGCCAACCAAAACTAGCTCTCCCGAGGTTCCTCCGAGGGAGATAGACATTGCAAAGATTTTCGTCCCCCTCTTCTTCTTCTTTTCAAGATTCTGGCCGACAACAAGTTGATTCACATTACTGCGGCAGCTCGATATTCGATATCGATGCTGTTTTCGCGTCGTGCCTAGATAAGACGCACCCTTTGCTGGGCGCCTGGTATTGATGGGATCATTTCGATCTCTCTGACATCCTGGGAATCAGCTGTGGTTACATACCCTTTCGCTAGATATGTGACTTTTTATTGATTACTACTGGAACTTGGGACACAGTGGCCTGCTGCTTGCTCTCCATCTTGTGGGGGCTCCATCGGCTGCGGAGCTTCAGTTCGTGTGGGTTCTTCATTAAACATGGATTTCACCTCTCAGTGAGTTGAATCCGAGTCTTCAACGCGCTGCACATCAACCAAACAACGTAACAGCTGGTATGCGAGTTCATGCCTATTTTCGAGAAGCTAAAAATGCTCCCCCGAGGCACTCTCTATCTTGTGTTAGTCTCCGGCCGCTATGCTTTAGCACTGATGTGTCCCTCCATTGAGGATGGATTTCACCTCCAAGGCTCAACTGTCGACAACTTGAAGCTCAATCGTCCATGATGAACACAAGTTGAATAACATATTATAATTAATCCCCTGCAAGCTCACTGCTTGAATGCCAACCCTATGTATTGTCTCACTGAATAATTATAACACTATGTTGTAGAAATGGGACACGCTGTGAGATTGTTATACACCTAGATGATATTCAGGACACTGAACATCAGCGACACTTGGCGGTATTCCTAATAAGTTAGAAAGGCGAATCTTGTGTAGTTTATAAGGCTCGACTTCAATTCAAAACCAAACTTGAGCTTCGGGCTACTTGAGTTTTACTGCTACATACTCTCTCTGCTGACCTTTTGGCGCACTATTCTCCGTACGACAAATCACATAGCGATTGATTTCTAGTTACTTAGTCTAACGGACCATAGCAAACCCTCCATCGTGTCATACGCGAGCCTGTCCCACCGATCAAATTAACCGTCACCCATTAATCCAACAATTTTTGCCCACGGGAAAATGCCATGTTCCCAAGCGCATGTTCTTCCACATAGCCAATCCGTTGAAGCCAGGTGTGGTTCTAGATGTTCGAAAAGTTGACCACATCCTTCTCTCTCATACCACAATTGATCATGCAATCTCTCGCTCATGCATGCCGGACTTGTGTTCAGATGATTTGTGCTGCAGTAGCACCGGTTCTTCCCATCATTGATTCCAGAATGAAGAGAGCCCTTCATTCACTATGAACCAGAATACCCATGATTCAGGATTCTGCCATTCTCATCTGTCCAAACCTAGCATGTCAGTGTCTCGTAATTTCTCCATTTTCGTGAGTGCTTCGACAGTGTGATGTGTTGTGTTGATACGGGACTCCTCGCGAGGTCGAAAAACATTCTTAATCAGTTCTCTAAGCAAGTAGAAATCCATACCTAATACTCTCTGCAGTCAGAATCCAGGGGAAGAAACGCTTCCCCTTGTGACATTTGAGGCGCTCTCGTAATCCCAGGCCCTCGATATCAGGCGTTGAGAGGCCGTTATCGTGGTTGTAGCCCGAATAGTTTGGGGGAAAGGGTTCACGGGGTCTGCTTTTGTTGCTATCATCGTACAGGTTCAGGTGGGCGTCAAGGTCGCTTTCAGTCATCAGATCAACCTCCTTCCCAAAGATGGAAAGATGATCGAGGATATATGCCATACATTTGCGACCCAAATCCTCAATTGAGCGCTCTCCGGTGACAGTTGATCATATCGTATCACAAGCGTGTTGGGTCCTCGCAAGCTTCGTCCTGAATTGAATGTGATTGTGTTTCTGTCCAGTACAATGGCGGCCAGTTGCTTATTGACGAGTCTTTGGAGTCACGGAAGACTGGACCCCCCTTTCTCTGGAATATAAGTTTCCCAATTGAACAGCAGGGTAGGCAAGTCCCCCAGGCACGACAACACTGTTTCCGAGGCGACTCTCAGGACAACGGTTTGTAGTAATCGGTCACTGAATGTCTTGAACCTGCGACAAGTACGTCGAAGACCTCACAGCTTTCTAGGATCAGAATGAGAATGTCGTCCGGGATCTCCTGACCCAGAAGCATTCTGAGGCGCGTGTTTGACAGTGGACCATGATGGAACAACGGTTGATTACGGGCGGCGTGACCCAATCTATGCGTCCAAGCCACAATCTAATAGGGGCCTGGCAGCCATAAATAGAGGGGCAGAATCCCGCTGTCCCGCTTCGCTATGTTACAAACAAACCGTCCTCTCTCGTACATCAGCTTATGCAAACAACCCGCGACTAATCAAGTGCCAAAACAATTAACTTGCTGAATGTTTCCGCCAACGAGGGGCCAGTAAATTGCCGGTCCTCAGCCTCAAACAGAGGCAAAAAGCATACGGGATGATGGATTTGTAACCAAGGTTGCGACACCTGCTCCACTTGGGTTGTATATAAAAGACGCAATCTAATCGTCCACCACCTGCCTTTATCACGCGAGTCTTTACCTTGTTCCCTCCTCTGATTATAAGTACGCAACCAACCCAAGATACTACCGAGGCTACCCGATTCTCGTGCAATTCACCTAGATATAAACACCTGCTTGTCAGTTCCATAATCTACACTCTTCATCAAACCTAGTCAACCCATCCATTTCTCTTCGAATCTTCACTTCTACCGACAACATGTCTCACACATACAAGTTCGACGTTGCCATGAGCTGTGGCGGATGCTCTGGTGCTATTGAGCGTGTTCTCAAGAAGCTCGACGGTATGTATTCCGCCATCAATTGCCCCTCAATCCCCCCTCCATTCTCGGAGATTTTGATCTCGCACGCCACCATGCCTACTTCTCACCTGAAGATAACTAACATGAGCCTTCGTAACAGGTGTTGAGTCCTTCGACGTCTCCCTCGAGAAGCAAACTGCCGAAATCAAAGCCACCGAAGCCCTTCCATATGAAACCGTCCTCGCGACCATCAAGAAGACCGGCAAGAAAGTCAAGTCTGGCGAGGCTGATGGAAAGGAGATGCCTATTGAGTAGACACACACATACACCTTTATACACACGATGATGGCTTGGGGGCATGACAATGGACCTCGACGGTGAAAGCATCAGGGCGCTTTGGGATTCTTTTTGGCATGAACATATGGAGAGACGATTGTTGTATACCACACCACCACGACCAACTCCTGAGGTTCTTGGGGAGATCTGCGGTACCCGGCTCTTTCCTCGAGCTTGGAGGAATAGCAGAGTAGATAGCTTGGTCACACAATACTTCTTCCTTCCACTTCAGCTCTCCCTCACCTATCTTCACATATTACTCTGCTTCCCATTTCCACCACACAAACACCACATCTCTGCTCCGCCGAACATGCCACATACATCATTCCCCCCTAAGATACTTTTCCCCTTCCCAGTTTCCAAATGAATACATGCAACCCAACTATCAGCAAAAATATAAAAAGTGAGCAAGTTAGGGCAATCAAAAAAGCCCATTCGTCCCTCGCCTGGCAAATGATCTACGGTGTTCGATCCGCAGCAAGGGTCAGAACAAGCTTTCTATAGTGCTTAAACGAGGATGAAGCCGGGGATGGGGTTGTGTGTATATTGGCTTTGAGGCTGGTGAAAGGTGGCCCGGGAGTTGGAGACTTGGGAAAATTTTAAGGTGATTATAAGTGCTGGATGGGGAATGAGGATACTAGGAAGTGTATGTTCAGGCGCTTTCGAAACTCTTTAGGTGAAAGAAGAGTGTTCGAGGACTATGTAGACCCGATTTGCCATGAACAGGGTAAGAAATGAGTATAATAGAATGCCGCAGAACTGGCGCTGGATATCCTCTCTGTGAGAGATTCAGAGACATTTTCCTCATGTCGATAGACTTCATGCCCATGTTATCAGTGTTGAACGTGTTGTTGAGAGAGAGAGAGAGAGAGAGAGAGAGAGAAAGTTCAAGTTCATGCTGATGTGCGAGACAGCTCTACGTCAGCGGCCGAGGCGAGATTCTTCAAGCCCACCTTCGTCAGAGAGTAAACAACAATCAACAACTCGACAGCTATGGCCCAGTAAGTATAAGTGACCCCAACAAATACCGGTACTAACCTCTACATAGAGCAAACATCCTTTTCCTCCCGTTTCGGAGATCCCACAATGCCTCCCTCTCCGACGCCATCAAGAAATACATCTCTACCAAATATGACCAACACCCTGACATGTTCGCAAAGGACCTCGAGACCATCGACCAACTCCGAAATGCCGCCATACACGCAGTCGAAGCCCACGTCAGTGGCATCAAGAAACTCCAGGCATATGCTGCCCAGCTTGTTTGGCTGAGTGGGAAGTTTCCCATCGATATTGGAGTCGAGTTTCCCTGGTATCCAGCCTTGGGATATGACACCACACGACCGATGTCACAGAACAACATTCGATTTGAGTTGGCGAATATATTGTGGAATCTGGCTGCTGTATATTCGCAACTTGCCATTTCGTCTAATCGTAGTACACCGGATGGCTTGCGAGCTGCATCGAACTACTTTTGCCAGGCGGCTGGTGTGCTATCATATCTACGAACGTCTATTATTCCTGACCTTCGTTCTACGCCGCCAGAAGATATGGATATTATGACATTGGAATGCCTGGAGAAACTCATGCTGGCTGAGGCGCAAGAGTGCTTTTGGCAAAAGGCTGTTAAGGATGGACTCAAGGACGCTTCGATTGCGAAGCTTGCGGCGAAAGTGTCAGATTACTACGCGGAAGCACAAGATTTTGGAGTACAGTCGGAGGCTGTGAGCAGTGAATGGATACACCATATGACAGCCAAACACCACCATTTCGCTGCTGCGGCTCAATACCGCGCTGCTTGCGATTGTTTGGAGAAGCGGAAATACGGAGAAGAGGTAGCAAGGTTGAGGGACAGTTTGTCTTGCGTCGCTGAGGCGCTCAAGGAGTCAAGATACATCAACAAAGTTGTTCTGGGCGACCTGAATGGTCTCAAGAGTCGGGTACAAGAGGATTTGAAGAGAGCAGAAAAGGACAATGATATGATCTATCTGATCCCTGAACCACCTAAGTCAGAGTTGAAGACTCTGGATCGAGCGAACATGGTTACTGCGAAGGTTCCTCCTCAAATCTCCGACCCAATGTCTGCTCTTGGAGATAATGGGGAATTGGGTCAACCATTGTTTACAAAGTTGGTACCGTATGCTGTTCACGTGGCTGCCAGCATTTACGAAGATCGCCGAGGACGACTGGTCAACAACAGCATTATTGATGAGCTGGAAGCACTAAACACCAAGATCGCGGAGGTTCTGAGGTCATTAAACCTGCCGGGAGCTTTACAAGCGCTCGAGAAACCTTTGGGCCTGCCACCAGGGCTGGTCTCGCACGCAGAAGAGATTCGCCAACAAGATGGACCCAATCGTCTCTCAAAATCCATCTATGAAACTGAGAAGCTGAAAGACAATGACCGCAAGATATATCAAGAAGGCGTAGATGCTCTCCGTTCTGAACGAAGTGGTGATGACCAAGCAAGGGCTAAATATGGAACAGAGAGGTGGACACGACTGCCAGCCCACCAAGCCGTTCCCAAGCTTTACCAACAAATCGATGAGATCGACAACTATCTCAAAGGCGCTGCTTCCAGCGACGCAACCGTCATCAAGAAGCTCAAGGAAAACGAGACGCTCATCTCATTACTTGCTGGCAGCGATCGTGATCTGGAACACTACGTCCCATCAAGCCGAAGAGCTCAATTGACACCAGCGGTCGATCAAGCAGCGAGCAAATTACGAGCCTGCGTCAACGATATTAGTCGGCTTGAAAAGAGACGGCGACAAAAAGCGGAGGCTCTGAAAGCCAAGATGAAGCAAGACGACATCAATCCAGATCTTCTCCGTGAAGCGGCCAGAATGGAGCGCGAATACCCAATGCAAAAAATCGAGGCGGCACAATTCGAGGACTTCTTCGAGCGTCGACTCACAATCTTCGATTCTGACCGTGCCATGGTTGTCGAAGAGGAGAGGGAGCAGCAACAAATGATCAAGCGCTTGCAAGATACGAATGCCAATTTTACGACAGCGAGGAAGGGTGATTCATCGACGAGGGAGCGGGAGATGGCACTCCAGAGATTGGAGAATGCGTATATGAAGTATAAAGAGATTATCACGAATTTGGATGCTGGGAGGAAGTTCTACAATGATCTTGCGAGGATTGTGACGAGGTTTAGAGATGAGTGCAAGACATTTACTTATCAGAGGAGGAGTGAGGCGGCGCAGATTGAGGCGTGAGTTCTATTCCCTGCCTTTGTCATACGTGACACAACTAACCCAGAAAATAGCGATTTCACGTCTGCCATGTCGGCACTCAATTTGGGAAAAGCTCAAACTCTGCAGCAAGAGCGTGATGCGGAACAACAACGCCCTTTTTATAACGCGCCACCGGCTCATACTGAGGTGCCACTCACGGCGCCACAACCAAAGAGGACACCTGTCGCACCGCCGGCCCCTGGGATGTGGATGCCGGGTATGGAAATCAAGTTCGCGCCACCTGGAAGTGATGGTGCGGCTGGTAGTCAGGTTGGAGGACAACATCAGGGGAAGGGGGGACAGTGGGATCCGAGTAAGGGGATGAGGTTTGGTTGAAGCTCTTATGTTTTGGACATGCAGGATACCTTAGTATGTATGACTTTTATATGATTATTACTAATGACGTCTCAACCGTAATTTCCTGTGGCTCTTGATCGAATAACTCTTCTGAGGTATCATCCAACATAACGCATGGGAATGTTTAAAGAAATGTAACCCAGAGGAAGACGAGACATGGTAGGTCAATAGGTTACAGATGATCTGGAATGATCTAGAACGTGTTGGTCATTCCTAGCTCGTATCATACTATACATAATCTTAACCACACTAAATTCAAGCATTCATAACATACAAAGGACAAACTCCCGCTTGCAAGGCCACTCCCAGCAACAATTCTCTATAATCATTACGAACAAATTATGCAGCAACAACTCCATCCTTACATATATACATCGTCTCCAATCTACCTGGTCACATTTTATTCGCCACTATAAATCTCCGCTCTTTGTTGTGTAGGACTTCGCTGCGCAGGTAGTTCTTGTTGGCCAAATTGCTGCACTGGTTTCACATCGCGGTATTGAGGATCGTAGTAGCCTGGAGCGGCCTCAAACGGTTGCTGCGCGGTTCCACGCCTGGTCTGAACCATTTTCATACCTACCACGGCACCAAGGATAAGCAATAGGGGTATTCCTATCCCGAGGCCAACTCCTAGGCCGACTTTTGCTGCGGCGTTGGAGCTGGAGGATGTTTGGCTTGTTGATCCTGTTGAGGCGTTTCCGGGCGTGGTGGCTCCTGAAGTTGATCCAGGGATGGAAGTTGGTGATACGTTTGTGGAGGATGACGATGAAGAGGTTGCGGCGGATGGAGAAGCAGAAATGTTGAAGTAGCGTGATGTGAATCCCGCGTCTGTGATGGAGAAGCCTGGACCGATGAAAAGGAAGAAGACGGGAGAGGCGGTGATGTCAAGGCCATACGCGGCAGGTTGCACGATCCAATCGTATGTACCTGGCCCATTACCATTTCCGTTGCCTGTTTTCTCGGTAAGTGATTTATTCTGTTGACCTTCTTTGGTGGAAGATGCTTACTCCAGGAGAAAACGGGAGACACGCCTTGTCCTGCAATATTGGTTGTTGTACTTTGCTGCCATAATGAAATGTTGTATGTTGTTTGGGTGGTGTTCCATTTCAAGGTATGTTTTTCACCAACGACCCAGATCGGATTGGTACTGTATGGTGCGTTATGCACGCCATCTGGGGGATTTTGGAAAGACCCTTGGTCATCTCCATTACAGTAAGCTCGAATTGCGAAGAATAGTAATGAGGAAAGGGAGAGCTTCATTGTGACAACAGAGCGTAGGGGTGTGGCAGTGTGAAAGCACAAGCTAGGAAGTGAGAGAAGTACAGCAAGGAGGAGTACGGAATATGGGCAGCCTTGCTCAATATCGCAGCCCGAGATAGCGGCATGAAATTTAGGGCTGAAACACGAAGGATTCTGAACGCTTTGTCCATAATAAGAAGGTGGTCAGTTCACCCAACCGATAGCCGTGCAGGAGAATAAATTGCGGCGTTTGATGAAGCTCCATGATGAGACAAGGTCATCTTTAGATTCGATTAGCTTTGTTTAGAAGGAACCTGCAGGTCCACTTCTTGCGGCTGGTGATGAACTGCTCCCTAAGTGAGATACGTCGAATGAACAGTTCTAGGATATATAGATACTGAGAGGTATTGGTCACAAATTATGCAAGTATACGCCTTTGTGTAATTTGGGGGATCGTCCCAGCCACACGAACAGCTGCACATTCCCCTATCTCGAGCTGCATCCAGGAACGAAGTACGCGATTGTGCAAAAGAGTCTTGTCAGAAGTTTGTCCCATCCAGTTCTCACGAATATGATTTCTTGGTAGCTTTGAGGTCATGAAGATAAGGACATTTGCATCTAGGCTGCAGATGTCTGCGATGAAGGAATGAGGTTTCGATATCCTGTTGTTGTTTTACGATGTAGGACAAATGCCGTGGTTGATAAACACCCTTGCAGTAATCAAGGGCCACATCCCGCCTTCCGGGCGACTAAATTGCTCTAACCGCCCACGTCGCCCCTGTTCTAGGCGCCCAAATGGCTGCAGGCGATTTAATCGAGGCCAATGAGCCACCCTCAAAGACGTCCCCATGGGAAGAGTTCGATGGGGCCGGCCACTATTCATTATGATGGATTTACGCGTATGTGCCGCACTGTCGGTCTTGGTCGCGCTGCGCGCTCTCTCTGCACTTCTCTTTCGCCTTGTCCTCCCATTTTATTCACCACTTCGATGCTGACGGAAATGCCATTTTTGCGCGGACGGTCTCAGCGTTCTACATTTATCGCAGTATCTGCAGTATCTGCGTTATTCCTTTTCGTAATCGTGTCACTTCGTTACTCAAATTTGTCTGAGCAAGAAGCTATCGACTGGAGCTCTCCTCTGGCCAAGCCTACACCACCAGATAGATCGGTGAGAGATGTCTATAACGAGACGCTAGGGGTACGAGAATCTGTTTTCAACGCTCGAAGCCAAGCTTTGCGCCGGTTCTGGCAGTTGTGCTCGAGTACATATGGAGTACTAATTATTTTACCAGTTTCAGAAGATACTCGTAATCAACCTTCCTTCCAGGACAGACCATAAAGACGCCTTCATCCTATCCTCTTCTTTGACGGGTATCAAGGGCACCTTCGTAGATGGTGTTAACGGCAAAGATGTGTCTGATAAAGCCTTACCTCCAAATCACGGCGAGTATGTCTTAAGCGGGGGTAATAGAGGCAGCTGGCGTGGACATTTGAACGCAATTCAACAGTATATTTCATATCGCCCCAGAGAGTATTGACATCGACTAATCCTGGGCTCTAGAATCGTCACGGAAAACCTTGAGACTGCTTTAATAGTAGAAGATGACGTCGACTGGGACCTTCGGCTCAAATCACAGCTGGAGGACTTCGCTGGCGCTGTACATGTATTGACTCAGCCTCTTACCTCGGACAATACTCGATACGCAGACGCCACCTTTCCCACACCTAGGACAGATGTCGACTATGAAGACATCTATATCGGGCCGAATCTCGCAGCTCCCTCCATAATTCAGCCTCAAAACAGTCCTTATGGCGACAATTGGGATATGCTTTGGTTAGGTCACTGCGGGGTCAGGTTTCCGGAGAAAGAAAGAGATAGTAAATTACCTCGTGGCCGTGTTCTATTCCACGACGAAACGGTACCCTCCTCACAACACGTCGGCCTGCAGTTTGGGACAGAAGAGTTAATTAAGAATTATCCAAATCATACGCGTGCAGTACACCATACAGCCGAAGGTGTCTGCTCCCTCGCCTACGCAGTCACTCAACGCGCCGCTCGCCAGATACTGTACGACATCGGCCTCAAGGAATTACGAGGGCCTTATGATATCATGCTCCGGGAATACTGCGACGGAATCGGAGGTCGAAAAGTGAGGAACTGTTATACTGCCCAGCCGCAATACTTTCAGCACCACCGGCCTGTAGGATACAAGAGCAAGAATAGCGATATCAATGTTGGTGGAGAGGGAGACGATGAGTTCATCGAGAAGGCTCACACTTTCAACATACGATGGAGTACGAGGATGAATATGCAGAGGCTGGTCGATGGCGAAACCGATTTTGAGGATCAGTGGCCCGATGACGCGCCTGCAATGAACAGGACATATTGATTTGGATCATTTTTGTTGCATTCTAGAGGGACTGGGCTGGTTGCTTGTTGGGAGTTTCGGGGTGTATTTGGCACAAGAAAAAGAGGGCGACACATTTGTATTGGGCACAGGGCGTTTTGGATGAAGAACGATTTCGACATGAGTATTGTCCAACTGGAGCGAGAAAGTCCCTTGGACAGGACCACTCTATGCAAGGCTCTTCGCTGCAATAGAGAGAATAATGTAAAATCATGATTGTGACGATATAACTGAAGAACATAAGTAAAACAGACCTAAGACGAGATCTCACCTATGCGCCCAAATACACAGATCGATAGTGCCTGAAGTGTCTCTGCATTCCAGCACCGGCCACGTTTGAATACAGCTTCGCTTGAAGGTAAAATGCTCATAGGTCTTTCCCACTTCTTGTCCTCCCTTTCACTCTGGGCCTTCTTCATAAATGAAGCTCGCCTTCAAGCTTGTGACACAACTTCTTAGAATGACCGATACTGGCATGACCGAAAGCTGAGATTGCCATTAGCATTCAGATCACAAATGTACAAAATGAAAGCGATGCTGGGACCTCATGAACAGGCAGCTATGTAGAGAAGAGATGGACGGGATCAGGAGAATGTCATACCCTGAATATTTCCGAAACATCGATAAGTCTTCCGATCTTCTGTTCTTGCATAAGGATTGCTGCCTTTCCGAATACATCGAGTCTCGAATTGCGATATCGATGATTGAGTCCACCATTGGTTTTTGGCTGTCGATGAATGAAATTCGTTGGTTCATGGTTGATCATAATGTGTCGATTTAATTCACAGATTAGAATTGTAGCTGGGGTGTTGACTTTGAGCTAAGCTAGCATGTTCCGTCCATTCTCTGATGGGACAATAAAGACAAGGCCTGCAGCAAGCATTTATACTCTGCGAGATCCTGAGAGCTTCCAAGCCCCAAGTCATCGGTCCGTTCAAAGATGGAGCCGGGTCCAAATTGTAACAACAGCCAGGCCCAATACAAGAATACCGTGCAAACTCGAAGCATTCTGGCAATTAACAGGTTGCGCAAAGTCCATATGAAGACTTGTGGTTCATGACAAAACTGATCTTGGGGTGTCTTGAAAACTGAGAATTGTTGCTCAGCCTCAGCCTAGCTTACATTGAGAGAACTGGGCGCCATCATCGCAAACGTACATCTGCCGAACACTTGAACGTTCGGTCATATTTCATTAATGCCACCAAATAAGTTCTTTCCCAGAATGACCCAAACTCCTTCCGACCATCCCCAAATTCAAACACGTTTCAATTCTAGTATATCCTTAGAACGATTGAAAATTGCCGAAGCCAAATCTAGCAACCAAAATTAGCATTAGAAGCCTGCATAAACGATTGCGCATCAATCGGATAGGGATACCAGATTGCATGGTGAAGTAAAACATACCGTGACTTTTGCAGATACTGAGCGTTGCGCTCGGCATCCTCAGGTTTCGTGGAAGATTGAGTAAACGTTGTTTCATCCTCCGAATCAGACCTGTTGGAGTCTCTTGACAAAATTTTATTGAGTTTTGGCATCAGTGCCTTCGTCGATGACTGGGATGATGTTGAAGGATTTCGAGACTCCATTGTTGATGATGGCTGTGAGTTCATGTTGATGACGTGAGCTGGTCGAGACTTGTGGAATGTGGAGATGATAGGTAACAGAGTCTAATTAAAAGTAGAGTATGGTGTAGGTGTATTTTCTCGGTGATACACGAGGATCCAAACCTCCGGTTAGTATATATACACCACCATTCCCTCCTTTCAGTAATCCTGGTGGGCTGATCATCACGAAGAAATAAAACTCGTGTCGTGACGAATGCCCAGCGAGAGATTTGATACAACAGAGCTAGCTCAAAGATCTCGTTGATGACACTGTCCACGAGTTTGGCATGTCACTCTGTTGTTGCCATTGGTGGATCGAATTGATGATACGATCATCCGATCTTTAGAGATCACTGGTGCTGGTTGGGATCTCACTGCTCACAAGTCCCACGATGATGGCTGTCATCCTCAGTTTGCGGTCCTTGTCGGTGATGTCTCTCCTCCTCCGACTGGACTATTACTGTTTCGAGATGAAGAGAAGGATAGGGGTTGGAAAGCTGATGTCATTGCCCAGAACTGTCGGGAGGCAAGTCTAGCCACGGATGACAAGTATAGACGGGCTTACTCACCCTTAGAGAAAGTTTCACCATATCTTGCTTATTCATAAAGGTCACCACCAAGGCAACATTCTCATTTGAAAACCTCCCTGTACGCACAGTTGCTACCGAGATAAATCCGTGGACTCAGAGCTTGGGCCGCACCATGCCGCAATTACGGCTCCTCAAGCTATTGGCTTTGACTGACTTCCTATTCGAATTGACGAACGGAATTCGGTCGCGACTCGCATGATCTGGTATGCAAAGAACAGCGCCGGGTCCGAATGAAGCCTGAACCTGGTTACAAAATGCTCCACCAACAGTCCGGGAACGAAAATCAACAGGTCGCTACTGCCTCAATTTGGAATATTCAACGTTAACAGGCGCCAATCAGTCAGCTCATATTTCTCCATAATGGTTTGCATAAATACTCTCGGCTCTTTTAATCTCTTTCCTCTTCATTCTTATTCATATCCATTTGACTTCATACTTCCAAACAAAGCCTCATGTCCAACATCTCATCAGAAAAAATGTCAACTACAATTATCGCTGGTGTCACAGTTCCTGATACCCCTTTGATCAAAGCCGCAATAGCGTATGCCCGCGCTCATTCTTCAGACATGACTTACAATCACATCATGCGCTCTTGGCTCTTCGGAACCTTGGTTATTCAAAAGGTTACTCCACCAGGAGCCATCGATTCAGAAGTTGCCTCGCTGTCCGCCATTCTGCATGACCTAGGTTGGGACTGTACAGGTGAACTCATCTCCAAGGACAAACGCTTCGAAGTCGACGGTGCCATTGCCGCTACAAATTTCATTGATGCCGAAGTGAAAGACGGGACCACTAATGACTGGGACGAGCATCGCAAACAATTGGTGTGGGACACAATTGCCCTCCATACTACACCAGCTATCGCCATGTACAAACAACCGGTTGTGGGCCTGGTGGGGGCAGGAATTGCGTCTGATTTCCATGGGCCCGACAGTGACCCGACAGGTACTTTGACATGGGATGAATATAATGCTGTTGTGAAGGAGTTCCCAAGGCTGGATTTGGCGTGCGGGATCCGGAAGATCATTTGTGGTTTTATTGATACGAAACCAGACACTACTGTTGGTGAGTTGATCAAGGCTTTTGGAAAGAACACAGCTGACGACGTTGCATAGACAACTGGATGACACCGTATGGTGTAAAATATAGAGCAGACAGCTACACAGTTGCGGGCAAGTCAGGGATCGATCTGGTTGACACGGCGTTGGAATGATGAGATTCTGTCTAACTGCGGAATGTGAACAAGAAATTGCGTGGAACCAGCGACAATATGTAACTACTCAAGCCTATTTGGCTAGACAGCAGTAAATCATTTCACTTCCAAGCCACAAAGAGACAGAGCATTCCTGACGGTCTTCGAATCAAGGTCTGAAATTTGCTCGCGCCGGGTCCTCTACTTCGTTTACCTATGTCTCCGCTGTCATATATAAAATGATCACTCGGGGTCTATAATCGTACATAACAATAGCAAAGTACTTACGCAATAAATCAACTCTCGAATACCTAGACGAGACGTAGTATCAACGTTTCTGACTGTCTAATCCTTTGAGAACAGAAAGATGAACTTAGCAATTGGTCCTCTTTCTTCCTGGCTATGTATCAGCACACAGCTGAGTCGTCAATTCTATTATCCCGCACAAACGACTAATTCAAATACACTATCCTCGGTTCCGTTTCAAGGGCGATAAATTTCTAGCAATATCACTTCTAAATCACCGGAAACAATGAAAGTGCTTATGGTGAATGAGAGTGCACTTTGAGAAGCCCATCTCATCGTCGATCATCTCTAACTTTTGACTTACATTCTTCCCATATGGCATGATTTACACCTTTTCTCTTGGTTCATCTAGCAACGATTTATGTCGAACGAGAAAGAAAACGACAAGAGGGCAGAGTTGTTCCGCAATGGAAACCCAAAATGTGGACTTTATCACTCCGCTCGTTAATCAACATTGGGCTGGAATCGGATCGGAGGTGATCCAGTTGCGTTGTGGGAAGAAAAAGGGCCGTCTGCGGAAGGACTCCGGAAGGACCCTGGGGTTGGAGTTCATGTGGTGGAGAGAATGGAGGTGGTGTCGGTTCAATCGTGCTGTTCCTGTATACCATCAATAATCAAAATAAAAACATGATGCTCAAGTTCGGATCGGGGCGATAAATCTCTGGCAATACTTATCTCGAAATCGCTACGAAGTTTAGACCTACTTTACAAGATTATCAATACGCTATCTGAATGACCTATGTCTCGGTTATTGCTCTTGGTGAGGGAATGGATCTAAAGTCCTTTTTGCGACTTGTTTAATTCGGGCATAAGGCTTTGCTAACGAGGAGGAAGAGTCACTCTTCGCTATCGAGATGTTGTACGGACTCTTGGCTGACTCGGCGATGTCCAGGCAGTATACATATGTCAGGACTCATTTGTAAAAACACTGCACCGGGAGCAGGATTTCTGAGCTCCTCGAGATCGAATTCCAGTCTTCAAGATGAAATGGAGCCTCTAAAATTCCTGGCGATTGAAAAGGGAAAGTTGCCAGAAAATTTAAACCCTCGTTCTCGGTTCAGAGGTTAATATTTGAATTTGAAGACCTAAAATATCCTAACATATATTCAGTTCATGTGCAACATATACTTTTTGTCGGCAATATCTTCATTTGTGGTTGCGCCTGAGTGCAAGACCCCACCACTCACTATACACAAGGTAGTAGTTGATCCACTGGCGTCGAGCATTCCTCGTCTTGAGTCAAGTCATCATGGTCATAATAAAAAGCCTCTCTGGGGCTGAAGGAGAATAAAAGCATCATCGTGCATTACGGCCTCAATTCCAAGCTCCTGATACGAACAGAAGAAGTCAATTGAGACATGGGAATGGAAATAGAAAAGCGTTACGAGAAGGATGCGGAACCTACCGACCTAAATTACAGCAAAACACCCAAGTGAGCTGTCGTTCATCTGGGAACATCCAGATTGTTGGACATCCCACGTTAATAGATCGCATTATAGGGCCCCTCACTGCAGGCCATCTTACTCAGACGACAACAACCATCGTCGTATTCAAATCCTCCCGCCCATGACCCAAAACTACAAAGCACCCGAACCCATCCGTAAACAATATGGCAAAATCGGCACCCGCCTAGCCCCATCGCATCTAAATAAAGCGCCAACAATTAATCAATATCCTAGCAGCATACCCGCCCTCTGAAACACAATGACGTCCATCATTACCCACACTCCCTTTCAATTAATTATTGCAAGCGCCGCGCAATATAAACATCCAAGGCAACGATCGCACAATTCTATCCTAGTACATTCGCTGTCTCGGAAACTGTGTGACGCCATAAAGTTGCGATATTAGAAATAATTCAACGGGCATAACGGAAACACGGATACTGATCCTTCCACCCTGGAGATCATGGTGCGTGGGGGCAGAAAGTCGCGTTACGACGACTGTTAATATATTCGAACGATTCCGGGAACTTGGAATTCTGGTCCTGTTGCTGGAAGGAGATGATATTTAAAGTGAAGTCAAACTCTTATCGAGATTGTAAAGGGCCTTCGAGGACTACGGGAGAAGATCTTTCAGGAGCACTCTCCGTGGTGTTATTGTTAGCGGTCGATTGGATTTTGTTCGATATCATGCGTCGTTTGGCTTTCGAGTCGAGACCCAAGGTTGGCCCGACTCACCAACTGTTGTCTTTCCGAGAAGCGCGCGGAGCCTTTTCTCGTGTTTTTATTTTCCGAGCTGTGTCAAATAGGAAGGTGTTACAATGACGAATTTTGGCATTGGGTTATTCGCCAGTGCCTGTGTTTGTTGTACAAGATTTCGGCGAATGGTGAGGGAGACAAGAGCATGGCATGCTTTGCGGAGAAGTGCTATTAGTTGCTTCATCTCGTGCCGCTCTTTTCGCTTCGAGCCTATTCTGTTCCGGGTGAGCATGACAGGTCGTAAAAAAATTGGACGCAATGAAGGCCCGAGAACGTGAATGGATAACAATGATGAACCGAATAGCCTCGAATTTCCAGATACGCCACGTGACTTTCGTTCCTCGAGTTGACCGTGGCGGGTCTGGACGCCGAGTGACGGCTTAGCACATAATATATTAATTAATTAAATATTTTACGCGTTATCTTTATAGCCATATACTCAATTCGAATACTAATACGTGTAATAGATTCGGCGTATCTAGTTAATAAATTTAGTTTAGATTTCTATTACTTATTACCTCTACCCGAAGGCGTACTAAAATCTACTACTACTACCCTAATACCCTCTCCCTCCTTACGCGAACTACGTCTCCTATTTTACTTAGATCTCGCTATAACTCGCCTTATAATATCGTGTAGATTTAGTCTACGAACGGAACAAGTTACGGTACTCGAATACCTATATAACGGTAAAGACTATATACTAGTAGCACCCTATAGGTAGGGGAAGATAATAGTAATTATAGCGCTTACCTATCTCCTTAAGAAGCCTCTAGAGATAATTACGCTTATTATTAGTCCCCTACGATTAATATAAAGTAGCTAGTCGCTATTACTAAGGCGTAAAATCGGACAAGACTTCCGGCCGTTCGTACTCGACGGCGATATAAATACGGCGGAAAATCGATACCGTATCGCTAGTAGCGCGTATATATATATATAGGTTTCTATAGAGATTACTATTAGTAATCCGAATATAAAGAAAGAGTAAGGTAGGGAGGTTAGGAATACGTATAGTCTACTTAAGATAAGGGTCTTTCGTAAGAGTAACTATAAGGATATAGGTATATTTTATAGCGTTCTACTATACTAGGCCTATATATTACTTATAATTTATAATCTAGATTAAGATTAACCTTAACTTTAGTCCGCGACCGTATTATTCTCGTTACTATTAACGAATTATACCTTAACTTAACGGAGCAATAGGGTAGCTCATTTCGAGGCGATATATCTAAATTATATATACTTTAATAACGTCTCCTATCCGATATACCCTTACTCGGGGTTATAGCGATACTTATATAGAAGATAACTACTAAGGTCCTTGGTACGTATAGCTTTCGACGCGATTATTAGATTACTCGGTACTCTATTTTTAGAGTAGCTATTAAATTCCATCTTAAGGCTACTACTAACTCTATTATTATATAGAAGCGAGTTATATATACTATTATTTCTCGAGGGAGGTCGTAGTATAGGGAGTCCTTCGTTCTATCCGTTATTCCGAAGTCTATTTTTTACGTTTAGATAATTACTAAGACGGCGTACCTCCGCTAAAGTATTATTAAGTAGTTTTCCAAACTAGATTATAATCGTATAAATAGTCTAATATACGTATACCATTCGTAATTAATAGAAGTAACGAAAGATCGTATCTAGCGCGAGTTTAACTTAGGTACTATTCGAATTCTTATCTATATAATTACCTATAGCGTTGGAGTTAACCCGCCTACCGTTAAATTTATCTATTAGACTAGGAGATATACTATAGTAGAGGCTATATAAAAGGCGGGAAGAGGTAGCCGTTAGAGCGGTATAGACGTAGGTAGGCTATTAATATTCTACTTTTTCTAGTTTATTAATACCCGTATTATTGGCCGGTACGCTAAGGCGGTAAGTACGCTACTTACCTCCGCTATATCTATACAATAGATACCTACAAGGCTATAGAGTATAGCTAATAAGAGCGATAACGAGGCTAGCAACTCTAATATATCTATTAGATCTAATATCTCTACTACTCCCCGGAGGAAGGTATCCGTAAGTAACGCGGTAATAAAGGATAAGATATAGCGGGCGACTAGTATATACGAAGGGGAGTAGGAGATATAGAATAGGTAGAGATACTATTAATTAACCTTACTATAGCTATTCCTTAAGCGGCTAGGCGATAGAGTTAGCGATATTAAATATCGCTATAGTAGCTACAATCGCTACTATATACTAGGCGAGATCTTATTTAATCTTATTAACGGTATACTAAACGATTATACCGATTAATACGTTAGAGCCGCTGTTTCAAAATTGCTTTAGAACCTATAGAGGGAGATTAGTAAGGAGATACGGGTACGAAGTCCTAAAGGTCTAATTATAGAAGTTAATTTAAAGAACCTAGGCGCGGAGATACTTACTACTAGTAATATTAAGTAGTTTAGTAGGCGGTATCCTACTACTCGTCGTAGTAACCTCTTTAATTAGTTATAGGAGAAAGAATATAGATCTCGCGTATATTCCGTACTAAGGGAGTTAGTATATAGCTTACTAGAGCCCGATACTACGACGCCTCGTCTCCCCGAGGTATCTACTACCGTAGTTACGCCTATTCGTCTTCTAGTAATAATTAGTATAGAGCGTCGTATTATCTTAGGCGAGATTACAAATACGCCTAGTCCTATTTATCTAATATCTCGTGGTACTATATTAACTAAGAAGCGGAAGGGCGATGTAATCGCTACGAAGCGGCGGGTAAGGGACTTTAATTCTAGTCCGCCTCAGGACTATTAAGTTAATAGTATATAAGTATAGTACGGATAGAGGAGAAATAATAAATTAAGGTTCCGTAATATAGTAGAGATAGAGAGTCGTAGTAGAATATATAAGTTAAGTCGCTACCCGCCCTCGCTCGTCGCCTAATCGCCTAAATAATATCGACGGAAATCCATCGTAGTGAAATCTATTAAGAGTAGTAAAATTAATAAAACTAATTAACTATTTATTTACTTTTATCGCACTGCTCTCGCAATTAACGTACCTCGTCGTTATTAGGCTAGGCCCGGGTATACGTTATTCTATTTTCTAGCGAGCACGCTAGGAAATACGGCTAATTAGATACTTACTAAAGATAGTTAGTCGTAGTCTCGATATCGTAATCGCCTAGGATATACTTACCTACTATAGTATAATTCTACTACGCGTCTTACTCGCTTAACTACTTAGTCTACTTATCGGTTACTCTAGTTACTATACTAGGTCGGAGTCTAATTCTAATATATTAGCGTCTAACTCGGGCTCGGGCTAGTATTTCTATATATTGTCTCGTCCGTACTTCCGCCGATTATAGTAGAATAAACGAGTCCCGTATCGTACTATCTTAACTCGCTTAAGTATCCCTATACGCTTAATAACTTTCATAACTATCTTAGTCTTCTATTCCGCGATTATCCTATTTATCTTAGCTAGATTGGAGAGGAAGCGCGTTAGGGTATCCTAAACCTTAGCCTAGTCCTATCAACGCTACCTAATTAGTACTACGGTAATTGGGTTATCGGAGCGGAGGCTAATACTATATAGGTACTTAAATTTAATTATCCCGTATCTACTCGTATAGCCGAATAGGGAACTTAGACCGATTATAAAGTCCCTATACGTAGCTAATAGTTAAGACTACTTCCCGCTCTCTATAATCTCGAGATTCTCGTAGTCCAGCCCAATTACTACGAACTAAGGCAATATAGTTATGCGCTAGAGCGTATATAGTCCTATAGCGCCGTACCTAATCTTAGGATTCGTAATTCGAACTTAAGTTACTAGGCACGGAGTCTTTATCTAGTTAGTCCTAAAGTACGCGGTATCGTTATTAGGTCCTTCTATAGTTTAATACTTATTAGTAATAGTATAAATATATATATCTAAGAGCTCGGCTCCTCGAGCCTGTATACGATCTAGCTACTTCTCGAAAAATATATATATACCTAGGATTATCTTAGTATAGTTAAGTAGATCTTTATCCGTAAGTAAGACTATACCCTAAATTTAGAATTTGCCGCGGCCAGTAACTACCTTTTTAAGATTAATATCGATATAGCGGAAGAAGGTCGAGTCGCCCGGGACGGTATTCTTCGCGTAGTATAGATAGCTAATAAGCTAGAGTTTCCTATTATCGCGGAGTATAATATATACGCGATAGTATATAAGCGATTAGCGTATATATTACTATACGAGGCTATAGTATAATGTCCGTAACCATCTCTAATTCTCTCGCTAGTTAATCTTTCGCTAATGCTATCGGTATATCTCAAACTCTATCTGAAATAGCGCAAGGAGGGTCGTAGTTTAGCCTAAGTACTAGACGGGATAGTACTAGTAGTCGAATAGGTCGTCGAGAATAAGTAACCTAGTTTCGTTCTAGGTTTATTATTATACTAGCGTAAGGAATAGCTATATAAGGCTCGACCCGGCAGCACGATCTACCTAGTATATAAATATAGGTTATACGGGCTACTAGCGGTATAGGCCAAGACCGTTAGTTAGTACGTATAGACGCTCGTCGAGACGAAACTAGTCTAGGTACTCGAACTTAAGTTAACCTATATTAGTACTAGGGTCTAAGAACGTTTAGACTCGCCGACTTAACTCCTTCTAGTCCTCTATACTATTACGTACGAGAAGTCCGAGTTTCGAGGCGAGTTATCTACCGTAGGCCGGGTATATATTACCCCCTAATAATATAGCGATTACTATATAGGCACGGGCGAGACGAAGACGCGTAGCTTTATCTTTAAGCGGGACTTTTACCTAGATACGAGCGTATAATAATATTAAGAAGCTAGCGTAGTTATATTTACCCTTCTTCTTAATTATCTCTCGAACCTCCGCCTCGTCGCCATTACTATTAGAATCTATAGTAATCTAGCCGTCGTCGTCGAAGTACTCTCCTAGGTCCTCGTTCTAGTCGAGGCTTATCTTAGTTAGTATAGTTAATATTATATCGACGTTGCTTCGCTATTCTAATTAAGGGTCGTATATAATAGCCCAGGCTACTCGCTTATTATATAGAAGGCGTACTCGAGTAGCTACGAACTCTAGGATTATAGTACTAGCCCGGATAATCTTCGTATTATTTACTACTTATTACTAGATACGCTTAGAGCGACGAAGGCCCTTATCCTTCTTTATATTACTACTCGTACGGGAGCGGGAGCCCTCGCCGCGCTAGTTCTCTAAGTATTATTAGAGTATATTCGAACTTATCCTATACGACTCCTATAGTAACTCGCCTACTAAACGAGTATTACCTACTTTAGAGATAGTACGAGAGGATCGGCGAGAACCGGTACGAGAGCCTTCGCGAGAAAGTCTACGCGTTACCGTTATAATTACTATCGAGGCCCTATCCTTAAATAGTTCGGCTTCTTCGTCGAATTTCTCTACGATTTCGTCGGGATATAGGAGACGATACGTAGGATAACGACGCTAGCCCTTCTTAATAGTAGGAAAAGGATCGGTTCTAAGTAAAGATACCTCCTATTCGTTACCTAGCTCTTTATACTTCTTTATTACTCCCTCGATATCGCCGGTTATTAGCTCTATTATTGTCCAAGTTCCCCTCCCACCACGGCTACGACGCTTAGTAATCTTATTACTAAGTCGGTATAGTACTATTATAAGCGTTTCGGGATCGAAACTCGTATTTATACTACCGTAGTAAGATAAGGTATATTCTAGGTATTTATAGAGCTTCTTAAGGAACGAGCGGGATAGACCGAGTAGCGTAGAAGAAATATTATTTAGCGACTTCCTATAATTTCTCGCGAGTTCGTAGAGGCTACTAGCGAGTAGAGAGTATTAGCCGTATAGGAGTTAGTAGGCGTCTAGGTAGCGCTTAAGGATACGCTCGATTACCTTAGTCTTCCTAGACTCTTTATCTCGTAATCGCTTCGTAGCCCGGCGAACCTCTTCGTATTTAGAGGTAATACTTACTCTCGCTACGGTATTATCGATAGTAGTAGTAACTATAAGGTATACGCCGTCCGACTTAATCTATTCGGCGAGTTAAGAGGTATACTAATCCGTAGCCTTAAGTACGCCGTATATATAGTAGATTATCTCGATTTACTTCTCCTATTAGTCCTCTAGTAGGAGAGTATAGATATCCTAAATAGATTCCTTCCACTTCTCTAATACGTACTTAATAAGGAAGTCCTAAACGAGAGCGACTTTAGCGGCGCCGGAGTCCCTTATAACTATCCCTAATAGATCTATAGCTATAGATAAGTTAGCAAAAGTATTAGTAGTAAGAGGATATATTTACTAGGAGACGATAGTAGGAAACCCGTCCTTCGATCGGCGGTTGGTATATAGTATAGGTATATTAGTAGTAAGGTTAGTTAGTTAATAAGGGTTAAGGTTAGTTAGTTAATAGAGGTTAAGGTTAATTAATAAGGGGATTAAGAGGATGGAGTTTACCTTACTAGAGGTTTATATTTATACTAGCTACCCACGGGTATTGGCGATTAACGGTAATCGGAATGTAATACCACGCGTATACGCGGAGGATAACACTACGTATATAGTTTAATACTAACACGCGAATAGCCGTACGTAGCCGAGTCTATATTACTAAGACGGGTAACGAAGGATAATACTCGGTATTATACTAATACTAGTAGTATAATACTATAGCTATTAGTAAATAATACGCCCGGGAGTTCGCTCTAATCTTACTAACAATTCATCTCCTAATAACTTAACTCGTCCTCTAATAACGAACCTCCTATCGCTACTAATCGAGACTATAGCTATATCGTCGGAATCCTCCTCCGCTATTATACGTTAGTACCTCGTATTAAACGTAGTCCGTTAACTACGACTCCGTACCTAAGCTATAACGTAATAGCGGTCCGGGGTATTTAATCGGCGCGAGACTTCCGTACGTATATTATATCGTAGCTATTAGAAGATAGTATTTAACTATAATTAATATACTCTACCGTATCTTTATAGGTAAGCCTAAGAACCTCTAGAACCCCTAGGAGTTTTATAAAGCACTCTAGATTATTATCGACAATCTATTATCGAGCGAGTTCTTAAGTAGACATCGCCAAGCAAGTATATTATATTAAGTTAATACCTATATAGGTTCCCGCCGGCATCCGCGAAATAGTCGACTATCGAACCCGGGATATAGTTAGTAGCGACTTATATAAAGTACCGGCCTATAATAAGAACGTTTATAGTTAGGCTAGCGATCGTATTTATAACGCGGTTACTCGAATAGATTTTACTATATAAATCCCCGTCCTCCAGGCCGTCATGGGAACGTTCTCTACTAGATTAATAGAGGTTAACGAGAACGAAGGGCAGGCGCCTTATACGCGCTATTTAGCTAATCGGAATTTAATATTCGAGGGCTATATCTAGGTACGTTCGTATTATAATTACGTTATAAGACTTATAGTATTAACACGGGTAAATACTAGGTCTTTACTATAATTCGGGGTACGAAATACCTTCGCTAGTATAGGGCCTATACTAATTATATCGCGGTAAATAAACTACGAGGCTTCCTAAGTACTCGAGATATAGGACGTCGATACTATTCCCTTCAAGATCGCGAGTATATATAACTATACGATACTCTATTCTAAGCCGAACTCGAGGGTACTACTAATAGTAGTATTAACGATATTAACCCCGGATTCGACCTTCCTATCTAATTCGACTAGCTAGATACCGGTATACTTAACGATACCGAGGATGCCGCTCTCCTACCGCTAGGCCTCGTCGAATATTAAATCGCGCGATTAGTATATATATAAGAGGGGTTATAGTAATAGGATAATAGTAGTTAGTATATAACAATATATACGGTATATAGCCTATACGAGTCGCCGGATAGGAGGTTCTAACGATTAGATAATAATTCCTAGAGTAGACTATTAGCGGATATACGATATATTAAGATACTAACTCGACTTCCTTACTAGTTCGCGTCCTACGTAGGTATAAAAGTAACTATAACTATACCTCGTCCTATATAGCATCGTTATTAATATCCCTAATCGCGGCCTTAGTAGGCGCGGCGGCGTACTATAATATAGGTTTATAACTACGAGCCCGGAGGAATTCGAAAATAAGGAGGAGTTTAGTTTATAACTTATTTAATCTCTACTCTACCTCTTTAACCCGCTTAACTCTTACTAACTTATCTACCCTAGTATCCCTCTCTCGAACTATTTCTCTACTTACTATATAGCGAACGAATTGATTATATAGCTTACTAATATCCTCTATTATAGCGCCATCTACCTTAAATAATATAAACGGTCTTATAACGGAGACTAGTAAATCTATACGAAAATCGGATAGAGAGCGCGTAGGATCTAATAGGGGATAGCGTATAGTATAATTCGGATTAATAACACGTCGAGGCTATAGTACGTCGCTATCTAGCGTATTGGGATCGGCTATTAAATTAATAATATTAGGACGAGAGGTATACGAATTCGACTATAGTACTATATTAGCTAGAGTCCCTATTCTAGTTAGTTAGCTGGCCTAGGCCGCCGGGATTAATAAACTACCCGGCCGCGTCGTATATTCCGCTACGTCTAGAGTACTAGTATAATCTCCTACCTACGAAAATAATAGATAATAGTTTAATACTAAAAGATAACTTCGAACCAATATGAAAGAGTAAGTAGACGGAGGGAGAGATTAATAGGGTTTATAACGGAGTTAATCGAAGTTAAGATCTCGCTAAGTACGGGTAAAACGTAATACTCTAATTAGTTAGTATTTCCTAGCGACCTCGCTAGGAAATAGGTTAAAGTTTATCTATAAGGCGGTAGACGGCTTAGTACTATTCTACTATCATATTTAAGTTAATTTATATTAACTTACGATTTTAGGCACATCTAATACTAATTATAGTGTTTCGAGTTGGTTTGAATTACGTAGTAGTTTAATTTATCTAGTCTACGCCATCGGCGGCGGAGTTGTCCGGGGTATCTAACTTAAACCTAGTTCTAGCGTCCTCCCCGTACCTAGTATTAGGCTCGTCCTCGTTAGGATTATTATCGCCTACGCCTCGTAATCTATTAAATATACTCTTACGATATACCTAGTTAAACTTCTATAGCTTACCGCCCCTCCTCTAGATTAGCTTCCTCGTGCCAAGGATATAGACGTCCGGGGGAGGAATCTAAGTATTAAGATCTATACTAGATTATATACTAGCGGTTAATCGTGCCACAACGGTTCTTAGCTCTATCCTAAGAATATAATTAAGGTAGCTAGGCGGTAGCGTAATAGCTTAAGTATCTTTAAGCTTCCTACCTATACCCTTCTTCTATATTCGCTACTATACGGCGGTTAATTAGCCATTAGGGGGCGCTAGTATTTCT
The DNA here is from genome assembly GCA_023078705.1 of Venturiaceae sp. KMAF11. Taxonomy (NCBI): domain Eukaryota; kingdom Fungi; phylum Ascomycota; class Dothideomycetes; order Venturiales; family Venturiaceae; species Venturiaceae sp. KMAF11. The sequence continues at coordinate 1,695,347 of JALGOQ010000017.1, forward strand.
TAAATTAAGCTAGAGACAAGCCGTATAATATTAGTAATCTCGTTTAATCTAGTTCTACCTAGGTGGCGGCCGCCGGGGGTACGGCCGAATATTAAGACTACGTACCTAGCTAGCTTATCTAGGTATATACTATTTAGCGTAGTATATTCCGTTACCGTCTTTATAGTACCTTTAGACGAGTGCCGGACTACCTAGGTATCCTTAATTAACTTATTAAGGTATTCGTTAGACAAGTTAATCTCGTAGAATCCATCTAGTTTCCCGTTAGTATTCACGAGCATAGCCCCAAGTATTACTCGCCGGGTAATAGGATTTACGAAGCTAGAGTCTACTAGTCTCTTTAGATATAGTATTTTATACGCGTATACCCACCTATTTATTCCGTAGAAGAAGATAACCATCTAGTTAATATATCGTATAATAAGTCTAACGTTACCCTACTTAACGGCATAGCGGAGAACTATTAATACCTCTATATCGCGAAGAAAGTATATATATATTCTCTTCTCAAGGTTATACTCCGCCTCTCCCCTCCTTATATCTACTTTAACAGCCCTAATTATACGAAGTAACTCCTATCTATATAATTTACCGATTACCGTAGTAATATCCTTACGACTTAACTAATAACTAAGACTAAGTTTCGTATATAGTAATACCAGGACCCTACCCTCGTAATTATCGATAATAAACGACCGTTAGTAGGTAAATAACTACGTACTCTTAGGAGAGATAAACTTCCTACTAAGTTATTATATAGACTACTATAGGGACGATTAATTTAGAGTTTCTCTCGGTTCGGGCTTAGTACTACGTTTCTTATTACCGTCGTACTAATACGTACCAATAACCCCACGAGCGTAGTTTATCTTGGTATAGAAGAGGCTAGGAATTCCGAGTATATAACGTATCTTATTATAGTCCTTATCGTTATCTCCCGTAGTACTAAGGATCTTCTATATCCGCTATATAGTCTTATTATCGCCTACGACTAAGAGGAGTGGGCGCCTCTCCTAGCTAAAGAATATTAACGGAAAGCTATATTATATTAAATATATATTCTAGAGGATCTCTATATTATTTAATATAGTACTCTCATCTAGCTGAATTAGGAAGAGGGGGATTATTAACCGGGTACTACTATTAGCGAGCTAAATAATATCGATTTTAGGTATTATTATAATATTATCTAATAGTATCCTATTACGGCTCCTAATATTACTCCTAACCCTATTTAGGTAACTCCGAATGGCCGATGGGAATATAGTTTTAAGTATAGTAAGAACGAGGTAATACGTTATCTTTTAAGTAATCTTAGTATCCCCGAGCTTTAAGTATCCTAGCACGCCTAGTACTTCGAGAATATCACTTAGTAAGAGCGTTATAGTATAGTTAAGTATATCTTACTATAGACTACCTTCCGGTATATATAGTCCAGGGGCTATAATGGCGGTAGTAGTATAATAGAGGGTTTTTATACTATAGATATAAGTATAATTCGAGAACCTTACGGGTAAATACGTACGAATCGAGCGTCTGCTTATGTACGTTAATTAAGATGTCGAGATTATCGTATACTACGATATACTATAGCGTTATTATAAGGCTCTTAATCTTCTCTATTACGCCTGAGCGAAGGCCCTCAATCGAGCGTAGAGTAGAGTTATACGACTTAGTAATACCTATAGTATTAAGTATCTTAAATACTGGCTTACCTATACCGCGGGAATGTAGTACAAGCGCTATTACGGCGGCTATAAAGTTACTAGCTCTTTGGTTTCGATTAAAATAGAGTATTTATATAATTATAGTAACCTAAGACTCTATTATATCGCTTGCCGTCCTCCGGTCTTAACTAATCCGCGTTAAGAACTTGCTTAATACCGGCGTATACTTAGATATAGCCGTATTAAATAAACTTGTATTTATACTAACTATATTCTTAATATTAGCCGCCTAGTATTTACTAAAAAATATAGACTTCTCCCGTAGTTCTATTAACTCCTTTTCTAGGCTCTTAATATATACCTCTAGTACCTAATCTCTCCTCGTCTATATTGTATCGCCGAATGCCCACTTCTAAATATCCTCTTCCTAAAGATATGCCTTAAAGGCTACCTTAGCCGCTCGCGTTACGTAGTTATTATCCTAAATAAGGAGACGAATATAGTTTAGTAACGAGGCGGGACTAAGCGTTATATAAGGTATCGAGGATATCGTAGTAATATATAGTTAACATCGTACCGTAATACGAGACTGAATACGCTGCGTATCCGTAACTACTAGGGCGCGTTTTTTAGGGCGTATTTAATCTATATCGAGATCTATACAGTATAATAGCCGGGGTCGCTTCGTAGGTTAATTATTTTAGAAAGTATCTACGCGGTTATAGTAAGTAATATGTAGGTATATCCGTATTTATATACGGGCGCGTAGCGACGCACCTATTATCCTATTAAACTTTAAGGTATAATAACTTAATAACGCAATAAGATCTAGAAGTTAAAAATACAGGGATTTACTTAGGTAATTTAGGAGATTAAATTAGTATATTAATATTAAAGGAATTCAAAATAATAAAGAAGTTTGTCAAAATATAAAGTTAATGAGGATAACGCGTCAGTCGGCGTCCAGACCCCCCAGCGAAGATGCCTCACGCCTTACATAATCAACATCACGTGAGGTTAAAATCTTCGATGGGGTCGTCTGGAACTCGAGGCTAATGAACCGAATCGGAGAAGAACGTGCCGTATCACGCGCTATATACGTTGTGGTGAGGCGCTGTTAGCTCTGAGTGAGCGAATTTGCGCGTGAGACTGTGCTTATCGCCCCCCTTTTTGATCAGGTTTCCAAATGAGGATCTCACGATAGTACGGAGGATGGAGGATTCATGGATTCACCTATGCGGAGTTTGTGCGACAGTGAGCGGAAAGGCTCGGGTAGAAGGGGATAGTAATTGCAATGCCTCTAGGGACAATCTAGCGCCGCATCTCGCGGTTGCAAAGAATATGCCATCATCGTGTCAGTTGTTTCGTAGAGTGGTGCTAGTTTGATAACAAACCCGCATGCTTGGTTGAAGATAAGAGCGAATCCACCCCGGCCTGTCAACGGAGAGAACCTGGGAAAATTCGAAGTGTCCGTCGCGGCCCCGTAGCAAATTTCTTTAGTGAGGTTGGAACAGGGACTCGATCTGGTACTCGACGGCCCGGGCAGGTTAGTTTGCCGTGCAGCTTATCGTGAACAGTGGAGTTCGAGTTGTTCCCTTTTCAGACATACCCGCCAAGAACAGGTCACATTCCAGTCACTGTGTATCTCGTCCAATACGTCGACCCTGGTACGGTAACGGATCGAGAACATCATTTCTGCACCCGTCTGCAACAGAAGTCGAGTACCCAGCCTTCCCCTGGAAGAATCTGGCTGTCCTGAACTGTCTTTCTGCAGGGTGGGAGTCTGTTCTGCTTTGCGGGGAAATCTTGAGCAGCCAGTAATCATCCAAGCAGGCATGGTATTACCGCGATCGTCGTACAAATGGTCGAGCGACTGTCCCTCAACAGTTTCCCCGAGCATCATCACTCCAGTCAGTGGAGGTAGAATTCATCTCGCCGCACGGAGGAGTCGATCTGGCAACGCCGTCTCGATGAAACCCTGTGGAGAAGTGAACACTGTGGGGAAGCGTGCAGCGAGCCTCGAGGCCCTTTGTGTAAGACATCAACGGCCTCTCTCACTAATGGCGCTCCTAAAGTCCTCGAAAATGCGGGGATACCGGTGGGGGCATTCGCTTCCACGAGGAGCATTGAAAAACAAAATACGTATGCCAAATTTCTATAAACTTCCATCGTCGGATGCGCTCGTGCCGTAGATTCCCTAAATGGCATGTAGGTAGCAATTTCACCATGCTCAGATAAGGCATATTAGCTACCAACCACGCTCTCTCTGCTCCATACACGACCGACATGAGGGTGTTTTGCTCTCCATGCGCCGAAGACGTGGGGGTTTTGCTCTTGAAATGCTCGTGCGCTGCATTGCGGAAGGAATGCTGCTAGCAGGGATGGAGAGAGAGCTAGAGGAGTGTCTTGCATCTGGGGAGTTTGTGGAGAGCTTGGCTTACAGGCTCAGATGCAGGTCAAAGGTGCGAGGAGAGTCAGGATCAAAATGAGCTTCGAGGGTTCCGTCCATGATCTTGCTGCGACCCCTATAGAGACCTCGCTTCAAATAGCATCGCTCGTGGAATGATGGCGCTGGCTGTAGCTACCTGTTGAGAGGCCGCTCATCACATTGAAGGCGCTGGCCGCAGTGGCCGGTGAGACTCAATGCGGAGGATACTAGTCATTGAGATCGTCTTGATCGATACAATAATCCGAAAATCCGAACTCTGACATTCCGAGCTTTGGTTCAGTAAATTGCTCCTGGACAGGAGACTGAACCGTGCTGGATGGCAACAGGGCAGAGAGTGCGCATTTCTGGAGAGCACTGATGTTCTCCTTTCGGAGACTTGTCAAAGAAACAATAATGCAGCTGCAGGAGCCGCTGTATCTCGAAGAGGCCAGCCCTGTTACTCCTCCGTAACTTCAGATATGAACGAATAATTTAGCAGTTGAGGGGTTTGCCAAGCGTGCACGGCTCGAGTTGAGGATGCGCTGGCTGTGATGGCAATCAATCGTCCATATGTTCATCAATCCTCGAGCTTTGATCATTCATTATTCCTCCCGACCATTGTGGCGAGTATCGTTACGCAAAGAAGAACATGGATGCTGGGGTTGCGCGCAAACGACAAGGAAGAAGGTCGATCACTGCGCACCTCTCCCAACAGCCTGTCTCCTCGTCTGTGTGAGGAGGCCCACGGCTTATGCCCGTTGCATTCAGCCGTTTCGCAGCCTCTCAGAAGATGGCTACTGTGTTCACTGCTTGCCACCCTTTGCAGCAGGTAGTCAGAGGCCGGCAGATGGCAATCACACTGCAGCGAGTCCCGCAGCTCCCTCTCAGATTATGCACTGTCTCTTCATCTGCTCTGCTGGAGAGAGCAAGGGACCCGCTGCGGAAGGGCGCATAATGCCGTCCGTCGAATTGATTGAAGAATATTGAAACAAGCCTGTCGTTTGTAATAGCAGCCAGCCGTCATCAGGCGTTCGCGTCTGGCGACCAACCAGCCAATACCGCAGCGGACGAATCAAATGCTGTCAAGCTTGATTCTCTGCTCATCTTCGCTCACTTGACAGCCGACGAACTGGTGTCACCGGAACATCTCTTGCTCGCGCACGCCGCCCTACACGTATTCCGACAGGGCGTCACGTTGCGAATGATGCTCCTCAGTTACGAAACGAGCCCTCCCCACAAGTTATGGAGTGAGAAATGGCGTTATCCATGGCCTCACAGCATGGCAGAGCGAATCGCTCGTCGCCGTGTGTAACTATCGTTTCCACAACGGAGCAACGTGAAAAGAGCCCCGTAGAGGCACCGCAAGGCTCTTGTCTCGAAGACACGGCACCCAGACTGCAACTTGCTCTCTTCGGCTTGGACGGACTTGGCGCTGCTCAAAGTTGGTGGAAGGAAACGGCGGCTATCTGGCTAAAATTGAAATTTGGCTGGTGCACGTTCTGCCCTCTCAAGTTTCGCGACAGGGCGGTCGCTATGGCTTGCCCAAATGGCTCCACATATTCGTCAACTGCTTCATCCCACGCTGCTACTTGTTGCAGTTAGCTGATAGAGCATTGACCATACTGCAGATTTTGCTCAGAAAGCCTGCAGGGCTTTGCTTGATCCCGAAGCGTTCACCTGCATATTGTGTGAGATGGTGGAAGGTGCCTGAGAAAGTCATAAGAAGTGCCCGCGCGCCTTCATTACTCCAGATTTTACTCCACCATCACGGTAATCCATCATTGCACAATTGATACCCATACATTTGCCATTTGCCCTCCTTCGAACGCCATCACGGTCGTCCATCACCTCACACTTGACTCACCAAGGCTACGACAACTCTACTGTCGATCTTATAGCCCCGTGTTGCCATATCTCGTCATTCCTTGTATATCAACAACTGCATCTCCTCCTTTGCAACCAACACACATTCTCTTCCTCAGACAACATTTGAAATGGATTGGGACCACGACACCTGCCTTTCCTGCGATAGGCACATCGCTGACGGCGAGAAATTCTGCTCTCAAACATGCCGCCTGGCAGATCTCGAACAAGCCGGCCACTCCGAGCAAATAACCCCATCAAGTCTACCTACAAACAGCCCTTCTTGGATGTCATGGCAGCTACCAACACAAAGTGCATCGTCCTCGAGGTCTCAATTCCAACTGGCCCCTGCCGTCAACTTTTCCACATACAAGACTAGCAGCATCGAATCTCCTCCTGCTAGCCCAAGATCTGCCATGGCACCACGACAACCATCAACCTCCTCATACTTTGCACAAACCTCAACATCGTCCTACCAGCAGTCCACTGGTCGGGGACTCACAACATCACCATCACGATCTTCCCTCTCATCCGTTTCGAGTACATCAAGTTCAAACACGCCCGGTATTTCCGACCACGCAGCCACCCTTCTGCGAGCGTATTCGGGAGCATTCGACCAGGACCGCAACTGGAAGCGAAGGGTGACCCTCGGCTAGAAGTGTTTTGCCTCTTCACCCACTATTATCGCTGTTCTTCATGTTCACAGCACTCGTCGTCATTTCAGCATCGGAGTTCTGTTCGCCCGGAAATATACCCTCATCATTTTCGCCTGTATAGCATCCTTTCTTCTCTCATCCCAGCATTGCATCGGTATGGCAGCATCGAAGTGGGTCACTTCTGGAGTTTGTTTCCTTACATACGGTGCCACATCACGACACACATGGGGCCGCTGCATGGTTTCATTGTACACCATTCGGCATTGTCATCGCCGATTTTCTTTATGTTGGAAGGAGCATGCCAGCACAAGCATTGCGGCTGTAAAAAAAAGTTTTATTTTTCTTATAATCTGGTTGGACAGCACTGTGGAGCTGTGTTTCATATCCCTCATTTGCTTACATTTTCTTTTCTGTCTACTGGGAGCTAGCACGGAGAAGTCGTGTATCTATCTGTAACTGCGAGACAACGTTGCACACATTTTCTAGCTTATTATTTGGGAAGGGGAGTGAAAGGCAACAGGACCACATACGTGGTTATTTCTTTTCAAACACAAGAACGAAAGGGTTATCGGCGGCGGTAACATCTCAGCTACACCATTTGGTACCATCTCAGCTTTTGCTCAATAGATAGCAACGTATGTATTTACGATACCAAGAAATCATCATAGTGAGAGAAGCATACGTCGGCACCAGATTGCCGACTGACCTCGCTGCACGATTCATACACAATCATTTGACCATGCATATCCAAGTGACCAATACATAATTTTTAAAAAACCCCGAATTCTCAGGGCTGCCACACTATCTCCAATGACAGCCACGAGACAGGTCGTTCCTGAGTTGTTATCACGCAGGGAAAATGCCAAATCGAGCCTATTAAGACTGCGTTATCTCGAATGCGCGAGTGACCAGGTTCGCATCGAGGTCATCGGCTCATATCGCAACTCAAGCACAAGACAATTCTTGTACTGATTGCAAATAATAATCAGGCTTTCGGAAAGTCGAACTCCAAGTTTGCGTAATGCGCAGTAGAGGGGTCGTAACGCCCTGCTCGTACCCGCCACAATCTATGATCAACAGTTCTCCACAACTCGCTACGTACTCACATTCTCACGAGATACGGATTGGCATCGCATCTCAGAAGGTAGTTTCCTAGCGTGCCGCTGTCTCCATCCTAGCGCACTCCACGCTGGGAAAAGCTGTCATTAATGTCTTAATCATCAAGCTGGATATCTCACTACAAAAGCTAATCTTGAACTACTGCACCAATACATATCTTGCCTCATGCCAGGTCGCAGCGGGACGGGGCTCCATCTGGAAATCTTGAAATTGCTGATCCGGTAGCTGATGTCCGCGGAGAGCCATACGACGATTAGATCTCACCACCTCCTTCGCCAAAGACAGTCAGGGTAGCGTGAAAGGGCCTCAAAATGTCCGCATCTAGACTCTCTTGAGGGTGGCGGGTGAGTGTGGCCTCCACTCACACTCTTTACGAGAATTACGAAAGGGGCTTGATGCCATGATAGGACCAAGGGACGGGAGTGGCAGTATGCGCTTTATGGCGCAATGTGGTTACAGCAAACAGCAAACCCTCTAACCAACTGCGGCGCTTCAGCTCGGTCGTTTCAGAAAATTTGCAAGCCAGCCGAGGGATGCACTTCAACACGACTGCGATATCAAGAGCAATCCTTCTTCTCAGCCCTCAAAGTCAGCTCGGCTTACATTCCATGATAGGGCTGGCATCCTTCCAGATGCACACCCCTATTCTTTTCAGCTTTTGAAAGCGATGTGGGTGGAGCTATTGGACAGCAGCTGAGCCATGTTCTTCCAAACAGGTTTGCCAGCTCCTCATCAGGAATTGACAGCAGCGACAGATGACAGATCCAGCCAGCCGCCTAGCAAGCCAAGTTTTACACGCCATCGCAAATTAGGATGGCACTCTGTTCTGCATGTGCACCATGCTCCTCGGGCCGGAGCGACAGAGATATCGTTTCCTTTTGGCGGCGGTTGGAGAGATTTCCGCTAAAAGAGACGGCGATTCGCGAGGGGACAAAGCGCTCGTACTCGAAATTTTCAATTCACAATGTTTGCTTTTGTAGGGGTTCCCACTGTGGAATTTTATTTCAAATCTTCACCTTGGCAATATCTCTTGGCGCGTGCTCTAAATATGGAGAGGACCGTGAGTTGTATGCACCAACGGATTACGTCGATGTCGTTCGATCTCTATTTCTTCTTCCTCCATGAATCATGAGTCGAACGCGCCGAACCACGGAGTGAACTCCATTTTGTGGTTGTCACACTGTTTCACAGCCAAGCATATTTCTGACCGTTTGGATGAGATTCTGATGCCACGATCTGTGATCGAGTCATCGAGCCAATTGAAACTGACGGAGGACAATTTGCTGCATCAGTAAGGACGAAGATCGCACCACTCAAGAGTTGATTAGCCCTCCATCGGGAGTTGCCATGTCTCACTGCACAGAACTGCTCAGTCCGTCATGAGACAATCTGATCTTTCCTGCTTCAGCGTGCTGAACAGAGGAAGCAACAGATGGACAAAGCACAAGTCTGTTCAGAGCTAAATTTCTCATCAAGCATCCACTTGGTACTCACATTTCGTGCTCGGATCCCTTTACTTTGGTCTAAATACTTTCTCAACCTCCATTTCCACTCCGGCTTATCACTATCAACCTATCTATCAAGCTACTGAGCTTATGTTTGCAGCGCTGGAAACAACGACGCCACAAGTCGTTTTCCGACGCACGAGCGGGCCATTCAGACTTAAAGTATCAGAACTCTTCGCCTTTCGTCGCGTAGAAATGTATCGCCATCGCCTTCGCCTTTTTGTCCCGTAAATTACTTGGGCTTTGACCTGATTTGAATCCTAATTAGGAAATAAAAGTAATACATACACAACTGACAGATTGCGTTTGTGCTTTTTGTATTGCTTGTTCCCGATGCAAGATGCGATGCAAGATGGAATGCCTTGGATTCGCTGATCTCCTGCACCACACCAATACAGAGGGCTCTATTGGACATGGTACATTTGTACCAATAGCGCGAACGATAAATTTCTGGCAATTTTCAAAGTTTTATTCTAGGAATTCAGCAACCACCGAAGACAACTGAAGGAGCCGAATCGATCTCACATACCCTCCAAATCTTGTTCTTTCGCCCTCCAGACCTCGTGTGTTCACTCGTATGAGTATGAAATATTTTGATTCCCTCTACACATATGGCTAAAGCAGCCACCTTGACAATCATCACGAATGGACTGCGCGAAGCAGTCACGTTTGGCATCCCGCTCAACAGGCCAATTCAATTAAAGACGAAAAAAGTTGATCTCCTCCGACAAGCTCTCGAATAGCAGGTTTCACTTTCGATTTTCCTAGAAGAGAGAAAACCCGTCCTCTGATTCGATCAGTTGAGTATCAGCATCGTGATTACAACGAACTGCAGGCACAATTACACGTCAAATTATCACTTCATCGTATGGCATGATAAAATGAAACATTGAAAAAGGGTCCCAGGGTCTAATCCATCGAATTATATTATTCGCTCCTGAGGATTCAAGTTTCCTTCGCTTTTGCTAGCATTGTGCAGGAGATTTGGCAAAAGCAGGGAAATTGATGAACTGATGTGGCAGAAGCAACAATTTCTTGCGTCATGACTTGGGAACCGGAATGACATCCGATAATGCCTCACGTTGATGTGATGTAGTGGTTAGTAGTGTGGGGTGTGAGACTTTGATGAAGCTAGTTGTTTGTGCGTGAGCTGAGATGCAGGTGGTGGAGAGATGCGTGGTGTCGTGTGAGACAAAAGTCTAGGGCGGCATCGTGTACATCATCATTGATTCCATCAGGGTAGTAGCATGTTCATGGCATGATTTCTCTTCTTCTTACCTTGGAGGGTGGATGTTTCTGCGTGTTGCGTGACACAATTCGAAATTTTGGCTTTCAGTTTATCAAGAATCTCGCAAAGAACCTAAACGTTCATCATAAACTTTATCGCATTAGATCTGACAAAGTAACAGACCAAGTTCTCTCGATGTATGTTGAATAGATGGCGAAAAAGAGTTAGCTTGGAGTTCACGTAAGCTGTTAGCCGATTGCGCATCTCCATTCCTTTTCCTTAACTCTGCTTGCAACTAATTCATCAAATGCATCACTGGTTCATCTCTATGGCTGGTCTTGTTGACGATACGTTCTGCTTGTTTGCTGTTACTGGAGCACAACTTACCTGCATTGGACCAACCACCACATTTTAAGAACTGTTTGCATCTTCGTTGTCACTTGCCTCTTCATCCCCCATCTCCCTCACCGTCCTCCTCCTCACCATCTGATAACCATTCTCGTGGTTGCGCAAGATAGTCGGCCTTCCTTAGAGGTACTCACCTTACCTTCACACACAATCTCAGCCCCTTCATCATCTTCCGAGACCATTGTCAGCGCACCATGACGATCCTTTTTTCCACTCCAGTTCTCCCAATCCTCAAGCTCTTCGGACTCTGCAAAGGTTTTGATTCCGCGATTCGCATCATCCAATGTCGCATAGATCTCCATTATCTCGAACTCTAGTTGGAATATGGGATGGAATCGTTTTCGGTCGTGACGAAGGCCCATTGGGGTTGATTTTTTGTTGTCGTTTGTTCGCTCTGTGTGTTCTTTCATTTTGGTGTGGATGCTTCGCCACTACTGAGCGCTCTTTTGTGTGATTGCATGGTTTTCAAGGTGGCAGCATGGCAAAGGGACGATAATCAGGAATGAGACGATGAAAGGGCAGCCCAGAATTGAAGGACAAATGATGAGAAGATTGAAGGGCATGATGATCATTCCAAAAGTAGGCTAACTTGAGAATAGCTGCTAACCTCCCTTGCCCCGAAAAGACCACTTACTCGACCTGGATGTGCTAAAATCGATTCTATTTCTCTACAACTCCAACCATGCAAACCAAATCCACTCTTGTCGCCTTACGCTTTTGGCATTGGAACCCCCTCAGCAGGAACCTTGACGAACATAATTGCAATCGCCATAACGCCAGCTTGGTCACCATCTCCCTCCAAATTTCCTTCGAACTTCTTGTAATCATAATCTCCGGTCATGCCCCAACTTTGACTCTTATCCAGCTTCTTGACTCCAACGCCGTCATAATAGCAAGTGCTCATGCTCGAAATATGCTTTTCAGCAACCTTCTCGCCTCCGGGCATGTTGTTTTTGGCTTCCTTGAAGATGTACTGTGAGTTCTCTCCATACTTGGCTGAGCTCTTGCAGACTTCCGTCGAGTTGTTGACCGAGATGTTGATGGCCACTCCTCCGTCGTGCAGGTGGGATCCCATTCCAATAACCTCTCCGTCGAAGTTTGGCGTCCATGGCTTTGCTGTAAGCGTGTAAGATCCATCTTGCTTGGCAGCTGGGACCTCACTCATACCGCATTGATCAACATCAAACCAAACTGGCTTCAGGTTGCCCCAACCTTTTGGCAGCGGTCCATCGATGAGATCGTAAGTAATGGTTAAATAAACTGTTCGATCATCCATGTTCATCTGCTCATTGTTAGCAGACATTCATCTAGCTCTTTAGGTCTTACTCACGTTCATAAGATCGACAATGAAACGATACTGGTCCTCCTTCCTCAGATGATAACCGGCCTTATCTCCGCCCATAAATTCTTTACGGCCTAAGAGGCTCAATGGAGTTCTTTCGTTGCCTGAAGAAAAACTGCGCTCTGATTCGCTTGGCTTGGTGCCCACGCCGAAATGTGGCAAAGATTGTGGCTCTTGAATGCAAGTTGGGTCCCAACGACCAGGTCCCACCGTGAAAGCAACCATGTGGTGCATCCACATGCCTGTGTCGATGTTTGCTGTAACGAGATCAGTCCATCATTCATCAGAAGTAGGAGAAAAGAGCGGGACAATACATACCATTTGTTCCATTAGGGTATTCCAGTCCTGCAACTAGACCCAAGAGTGTGCATTCTTCGCAAGGCTTCTCGATTTCGGCATCACCGCAATTCCAGAGGGCTCCGCCTTCATTCGTGATCGATTTCTTCATCATGTTTGGCACTGAGTATGGACCGTATCTGCAACGGATTAATACCACCATTGGCAAAGCCCAAGGACCAAAGTTTAGCCGCATACCTCATCTTAATCTTTTGAACCTTTCCCGCGCCCTCAATTTCCTCGATGTCTGATTTCAGCACAGCCCTTCTTGGAGCTGCTCCAGGAACATCTGCGACTTTGCCACCAGGTCCTGAGATAACGTCAGTACAGACCCATTCTAAAAAGCACAGTGACCTTACCAACGCAAATAGCTCCTCCAGGACCTTTCCCATCAGGTCCAACTTCCCGCATCATCCGCTCCACACTGGCACGACTAGGTCTCTGAATCGATGCCCGAACAGGTTTGGCGGCAGCCTCGAGTGCTGAGAGCGCCAATGTCAAAAGAATGAGGCTCTTCATGATGATAATGATCAAGAAGAAAAATAATGAATGAATGAAAGGTACCTGTCGCTGTGGTCTTGCTGCTTGTTTCCCCTCAGTACAGCGGAATTCCAGAATACTTATTCTATCAGAACCGTCTAGCGGCATGAATTCATCTATACATGGTAAGGGCGAAATTTGATTAGTCGCCATCTAAGCGCAGAGGTAGCGTTTTGGCCCAGCTTGACTTCGACATTTCGTCTGCACTTTTCAATTTCCGTGCGCCCGTAATTCCAAAAACAATGGTTTTCGAAGGCCATGGTGTTGCTTCTGGATCTGATGATCTACGAGAAACGTTTTGGGGGATGTTTCGGTGGAACGATTTTTTGGAAACACAGGTACGCACCTAACCCTCTATAGCAGTATGTGGTGCCGAATACACTAACAATGAGGGCAATAATTGACGAAAAGCAAAGCTAGATGTTTAAGAATTTACCTTTCCAAAAGTTCCGCGCCAAAAGATTCCGAGTCGTCTACTTTCAGGTAAATAGCGGATATGCAGCCGCACGCCTTCCCGCTCATGCGCGTATCCTAAGAGGCTCAAGTCCGTATTTCACTCTATTTTCCATGGACCACCCTGAATTGTCGGGTTTCAATACCCCACAATTGAGGTGCTGCGCTGCGTGGGAATAAAGGACATCACGCTATCACCCAACGGCATATCGAACCATTGTCAGCTATAGATCGTGCTATTGCTTTGAGGAGTTTCATACCTCATTTCGTTGGTGAGCAACCTCTCAGTCCTGTTGCTGTGGACAGCGTGGAGAATGGGACTGACTCTGCACTCGGCCGATGAAGACGGACGCAACGAGACGCGTGGTAACCCGTCCTCATGACTGATTTACTCGAGTTGCTTTTGATCGGGAACTTACTTTGGCATAGCATATAGTCCGTTTCGGTAACCAGAAATCGATTGTACCTGTTTCGAAAGCTTCTGGAAGACACCGTCAGTTCGCTCGCAAGTCATTCACATGCAACAAGAAGCAGGACTGTAATTGATATCATCGTCATCGCGGAGGCAATGCCACCATGAAGCATGCCACGGTTCACGAAGCAAATTTACAGCACGAGGGCTCATTGAGACACGAAAAATGAGAGCACCAACACCAAATCCTATCGCAGCAATCGCGACTCACTCTAGGACCAGAAAACCCTCCAACCAAGAGCACTCAAATATTGCAGTATCTCCTCTCGTCGCGTCATGCTCCTCCTCGTGCCACAGTCATCACCATATCTTCTACCGATCGTCCAAGCGCGTTCCAGAAAAGAAGAATCTGCAACTTCTAGAATCCTTCCACGCGATCCAGCAAATTCAGGGTCTGACATACCTTCGATGTCATTTCGTGGACTTGACCGAAATTTCCGGGCCGTAAATCCGGGGTGAAGCTTTGTTGATCTGCCGTCCCTTAATATGGAAGTGGGCTTCGAGAAGCTTATCTGTATCGCAATGATGTGATTAGAGAAGTATTGTGACATGACCTTGGTATCTCGGCTTCGCTCGCACAAGAGCAAAGACATCACCAACATCGTTGCGTTTTCGTAGATCATCATCCTTTTGACGATTCTGCTCGTTCTCCATCCCACATGTTTTCCTATCACCCAACCGTGTGTCATGATCCACGGGGCTCCGAGAACACAACACCAACAGCACACTGTCCCCACCTGGAGCTAGCTCATCCCAAAAATCATGCCGCAGGCCTATACATTTCTTTCGCCATCGTTGTGGACGAGGCTAGAGTCTCGAAACGATGTAGCCATAGAGTTTCCCCCACTCCATCATGCAAAGCTATTGATGCCCACCCAAGCCTTTACAAAAGAACTTTCTGTAATCTGACAAACTATTGAACCCATAGGATCTTTCCTTCCGAACATGTTAGGCATGAATAAAAGGCTACAGCATTCCCAATCATTCCATGAAATCATTGTTTCACACCGAGAATTCAAACTCCACCCTCAAGCGGAGGCTCTTCTTCATCTCGCCTCGCCGCACGTTTGCGCGATTGGGACGAGATGTCTGGATGGTGAATATGGCTCACAAGACCGGGAAGGTAAAGCCTACATGCTAAACTGGAGGTTGTTTTCTTCATTCGGCCTCGTGCTGGCTCATACTTAGCAAGCCAATCGGGCTGTCGAGATCACGATCGGGCCATCTGAAAGTCCGTTTCTCGTACATGCATTCTCTGTCATTCTTTCAATCTCGATGAATCGATATGACGGAGTCTATTCTTGTCTTCTTTTTCTTCTGATACACGACAGCTCAACGACATCAAGCAGAATAATCTACCATTCACCAAACACACATACACCCTCACTCGATAATCAAACGGCTCAATTCAAACACACAAGGCCAAAATCAAACATCACGAACCTTCCAGCTCCAACTCCGCCTCCCAAGCGCATCTCTGAGCCGACCCAGCTTCGAATGGATCAATTGCAACATGTTGTCTCTCAACATCCCACCCCCCTGTCCCTGTACTTCTGCCGATTACGTCAAAAGAAACAAGCTGGACGTCGTGAACATCATCGACCCCTACACCAAGCCAGATGTTGAAGCTAATTGCCAATGGAAAGGAAGAACGTACGGAAGAACGGCCGAGTCGGCAATAGATACAATTGTCGAATTGACTTGATATTAAGAGATCCGATGGTCTTTCGATATTTCAGGCTGGCGATGGCTGTGAGGATTGTGGTGAGGCTGAGGATTAAGTTGATGATTGAGTCTATGGACATGGTGGGTGACGTTGGGATGAAGAAATGGCGAGGAGTCGAGTCCGGGGAGCAATACGTCTAACAACGTGATTGGAAAAATGCTGCAGTGGAAGTGGCCGAAGGTGTTTCAAGTCTTGATGACAGTATAACTGCGGTAGCAATGAGAGAATTAGGTCTGGCTGGGATGCAGTGGAGAAGCAGCGCGAGAAGTCAATCACGGATGTAGTTTGCCAATGTGGGCATGGACATGAAGAGTTAATGTCTGTATTCTGAGACGCATCAGCGTTGTTCGTTCATTTTACCAGTAGTGTAAATAGATTTTCTGCTCGTCTACTCGCCAAGGAACAATGGCAAACCTCGCAAGCGTCTCTCCAGATAAGTCAGGTATGGTCCACCCGTGCAGCCAAAGCGAGGAGTCTCCGATCCCTTGACGGAAGGAAATAACAAGGCTGAGGAAGACGTGCTTTGCAACGCAAAACAACAGATGAGATGTAAAAAGATCATAGAAGGGGCATGAGCAACTGAAGAATATTTAACATTCAGGTCCTATACCCCCCATGAATGCCGTGGGCGCACAATTAAGCATGGCCAAGGCCAAGGGCAACGAATCAAGAGCTTACCAAATCCACAACCTCTTCCTGCCAAGTCCATAACCTGCGCCGTGGTACGGAGGCAACTTTGCCTTGCATGTCCAGAATATGCAAAGACACAACTCTGCACCATGTCAGCCAAGAAAGTACAACTCAAAAGGTGAACTTGTACCTTCGACAGTAATACTCAGCCTGAGGCTGTGCACCGGCTTTCAACAATCCAACGATATCCATATCGGCCAGCATTGGCTCACACTGTGGGGCTCCTCGTAATGTAGACTTCTCGATGTAATTTATTGGAGTGTGAGCTTCTTCGTGCAGATTTATTGTGAAACATACGGCACCTGATTGACCGGAACTCTCCAGAAAGCTGACGCCACAGCATCGGTCAAACGAACACCACGAAATCCCCAGGAATATTTCGCATGCCATCTAACAGCAAGTTATCAGTAATTGGACCTGATCAGTTAGCGAAACTAGCCAGTCACCTGCAGATGGTGAGAATGACTAATACGAGTTCCAGACCGTGACTATCCAGCCTGATACTGTCCACTACAAAGAACAACTGTCTTTGGTGGCACTGCGTACTCACAAATTCACGAATCAAAAACCTATCCAAGCAATCACTCTGAGCTCTGGCATTCAAAAGGCTTACGTACAGTAAGATAACCCAATTGGAAGGGATACACTTGGTTACGGTACGGGAAAATATTCGTACCTAAGACGTTTAGCAGAACAGTACTGGCACGTATCATCGTACATCATTACTGTAGTAAAATTTGAAGGCGACAGTTCTCCTCCTTGTACCTTGTTCGCCTGATAATCAACATTTCTTCGAAATCTTCTTGACGCGACGCAGCGCAACGCAACGCCTCTGAACACCAAGCGTACTCCCGAGTAAATCCCGCCAGACCCATGTATTCCCCAGATGTGAGCGGCCTTGAAACTCCAATACAGATAACAAATGCCATGGTATCGAAGTGAGTAGAAAGTAGAGAGATAGACGTGTCAATTGATGAAGATGAAGAGAGGTTGTAGTGGCGGTTCTGTGTCGGATTTTGCGCTTTTTAGGGCATAGCTGTATCATTCAGGGCCACGCAAACAGCACCCCGGTGGTGACCGTTGTACTGTCGAATGATGCTTTGCGAGCTCAGTTCCCAAAGTCTGGCGTAGTGATCTGAGCAGGCTGTGACCAAGTATGCAGAGTCGGCACTGAATGCACAATCCCAGACCCAGCGTTGATGTCCGTGCAGTGTGGTCTCCAATGTAAATCCTTCCACTTCAGATTTCTGCCCGTTTGCTGATGCAGCCGTGGGTGTAGCGACTTGTGTAGAGGAAGGAGAGGGATCGACAGACCAGATGCGGGCGGTGTGGTCGGCGCTGCAGGTAGCGAGATGTCGTACGTCGGGAGAGAGGAGGACGCGAGTGATGTAGGTGCTGTGGGCTGTGAAGCGGCAGACAGGGACTAGAGAGGTGAGATCGCGGTTTTGGATCATGCGCCAAACGAAGACGCTTCCAGCGTTGTTTCCTGCGCAGAGCATGGTCCCGTCAGAAGCGACGGTGACGCTGGCGACAGAGACATCATCTTCGGGGATCAACTGATGGCTGCATTTGTTCTCGCCCAAGTCCCAGACCCGTACTGTTCCTGCGCGGTCGCAACTGATGAGTTCTCCTTGATTGGGGTGGATGACCACGTCGTTGACAGGACTGCCGTGATTGTAATTCCGCTGCACGCTGCCGGTCCGAGTATCCCAGATCTTGACGGTGCCGTCTTCTGAGGACGTTACCATCCATTTGCCCTCGCAATGAAAGGCGACACCCGTGACATTGTTCGTGTGTCCTTCGAATGTGAGGACAGCGCCAGGGTTGGAGGACTTGATATCGTAGAGCTTGACGGTGTGGTGGCCAGCAGCGGCGAGGTAGCGTTTGTCGGGAGAGATGCAGAGGCGGTTTACTTGCGAGTCGGGATGGGGGATGGTTCTTGAGCAAATGCCTGAGAGGGCTTCCCAGAATCTAGGAGAGAGTCTATGTTAGCTGAGGTATGCTCGTGTCTTGACTTCAAGTACCGAATTGTGTGGTCGTAACCGGCTGTAGCAAGAATTAGCTCCTCCTCTGCCATGTTTGGAGTCTCTTCGCGATGGCTCACCTGTACAAAGGATTACAGACATTGTTTCCACGTCTGGATCAGTACAACTGCCGGGCTCAACAGATCTGATGCTGCACGTGGCTGATCATATTACTACTGTTCTTATGATATCAGTCACTGGCAGTTGTGCAGAAAGTCAGTAGAGACGTGGAGTAGCACAGCACAGGTAGCCCAGCACAGCACAGCACAGGGAGCCCAGCACAGCACAGCACAGCACAGGGAGCCAGCACTGCACAGCACAGGGTACGTCAAATGTCACTTGAGCAGCTGCCACCAATCGATCCAAGCAGCTGGAATGGCCCCTGTTATCATCATGCATGCTGCCTGAAGGAATCATGGATTGATTATTGGCATTCATCCCATTAGGCAACACGGCCAACCTCTTCACGTTACTTCACTTTACTTCACTTCACTTCACTTCACTTCACTTCACTTCACATCGTTCCATGTGAACTTCTGCTCTTGTAACGCTGTACTACCGTACTGTACCTGTACTGTTACCCTTGCTATTCTGGACTAGCGTCGCTTCGACTTCAAACTTCTTGTGCCCCCGCAAACCTTCTTTCTTCTTCATACAAACCAAAGGCACTTGAGCTTTTTATCACCATATTGCCTTCGTGTTTGCTTGCCCCCAGGCTTGCAGTCACGTACACATCTCTGAACAATGGTGACTTACGCCTGTTCAGACAAACTTAATCCGCGAGTGATGGCTTTTCCAGACGCGTCGATGATAGGTACAATAACCTCAGATCTTGAGAAATCAAGAGGCGCCCAAGGGCCCATACATTTTGGAACCCATTTACTTACCAACTCAAATCAGGACAGAGCTGAGTCGAGCCGCCCTCAAAATGGTCACTTCCTCACTCAAGCGAGAGCGAGAGCTCCAATCTCGAACCCGACTATTTTCATTGGCCTCAATGGCTTGAAGAGTCTGTCTCAAGGCAACAGCGTCAATCCTCTGGTACCGATCGGAACATTCTCTTCACAACACGCGCACCATCGACCAGTCAGAATCCCGACCCGGCCTCTCGTCGCGCCAAACTCTATTCCAAGTTCGAGTGATATTCTTGCTCGTCTGGGGACCAGGGCTGGTCTCCCACCATGCCTGCTTCCTGTAGGAGCCGAGCCAGCAGAGACTACAGTGCGCATGCTGCCAAATGGATTGGTCGATATAGCTCCTCAGACAGCCAGAAAAATCAAGTCTACAGGTTCGGCCATCATTAGTGCTGGCCCCGTCATTACGACACCAATCACTGAGCTTCCCAAGAAGTCACGGAAAAAGGCTCGTGCCCCTCGACCTCACAAAGAACCGGCGCAACCAAAAGTGTCTACTGCCTCGAAGAAGAAGGGTTCAGCCAAACCAAAACTGGCATCCGAAAAGGAGAGTAACCACACACCGAGTGAAGGAGTTGTACATGCTATAGCTGCCGATACTTCATCGATCGTGCAGTCAATCGAGAGTGATGATAATGCGGATTTCCCGTTCAATCAATCACGTGCCCAACCCGAAATTTCCATACCATTCTCCAATCGGGAGACGGTCAGCCCGTCATGGTCAGTCGGTACGGATCCATTCTCTTACAGTACACAGACCACCTCAACAGTCTGGACGTCTACATCGGCTTCCACTCCGACTCCGCCAGATGGCCTCGCTATGTTCGCCTGGAATCATGAGTATGAACACCTGAAAAGCATCAATGATCATAATCCTCGTATCAGAGAAGCATATACACAGCCCCCTCAGAGTTTATGTCTCAGCAACATGGCCATGAAAGACTTCAACTTCGCTCGACACCAACCCGAATATGGACAGGTTAACCACGGTCAACATCAGACTGCAGGCCAGAGAGCTGTTTCACAGCCTCCCAAATGCCTCTTCTTTGGTTCGAGCAATGTCTCCCAAGGATCTGGAGTCGGAGTCATCTCGATGACCAAAGAAAAGCTGAACCCGAAAAGTAAGGGCGCGCAAAGATTTTCTCCTCATAAGAAGCCCGTCACCTCTCGCTCTTCCTCTTCCAACTCTCCACTGTTCAAGATACACACATCTGCGCACTCGAGAGTTTCTTCTACACATTCACACACGAGCAGTACGTCAACTAGAAGCTCCAACTTACAGAATAAGCGTTTTGAAAAACAGAGCTTGCAAAGCAAAACACCTCAAAATCAGGATCTGCACCTCTGCGATCCACAAGAAACACACTTGGCTTTAGAGCAGTCACCATTCAGCGATTTTCCATATTCAAACATGGATTCTGCAATGCACACAAACGCAGCTTCAGCGCAGTCACCCGAAAATGGGCTCGCATATTCAAACATGGACTTCGCAATGCACACCTCTCCGAACGGACGATGGGGAACGCTCGACAGCAACATGGACACCGCACAAGAGCACATGACGCCACCACAGAGCCTGTTCAACACTTTCTCCAGCCCAGCTGCGAATGCTCAAGGTGTGTGCTACCAAAGTCAAAACATGGGTCACCTCAGCAATTTTCAAGGGTCCATGGCATCACAGCAGCACATCATCGGCAACGTCGGCAATCCGCTCATGCACAATCAGGTTCAAGCCTTTCCACTCCACAACTACGCCGCACAGGCCAGGACGACATCGCAGCAGTCGATCATGAGCAGTTTCAGCAACCCCCTCAGGCAAAATGCAGGCCAAAACTACAACGCACAGGCCTGGACGACTTCGCAACAACCCACCATGGGTGGCCTCAGCAACCCCCTAGTGCAAACCACAAGCCAGCATCTGCAGCTCCACAGCACTACTACACAAACCGGCGCGGTATCGCAGCAACTCCTCACGTGCAACGCAACTAAACTCATGCCTGGTGTTGACTTCATGCTGGAACTGGATCCTAATCGGAGCAATGAGTGTCAGAAACAGATGTTCAATCCAATTCATGGAACCCAGGAGTACAAAGGATGCTCTCTTGCACTCACGTTCTGGATTCAGAGAGAAGAGAAGACCGGGAAATTCAAATCCGAAACCAGAATCCTCTGCCCGGAGCCTGTGGGCAGCATCAAGACAGACTCTCATGTCGCCCCAGCTTTCACAACGCAACGCAACGTCATCAAAACTTGGTCTGAGTTCCTCCAGTGGGAGAAGGAAGCAAGGGTGAAGCCAGTCAGCAAGCGCAAACCTGCTCAAAGCAGACAGAACACCAACCAGCAAGCGCCATCAAGCAAGCGCCTCAAGTATACACCTGCAAGCACAAGCAACTCACGGTCCAACACCTGCCGCGCGACACCACCGCAGCAGCAGAACGTTCAGTTCAGCAACCAGCAAGTGGCCAAACATGCCCAACCACAGTTTCAGAATGTGGTTTCTGGTGCCATTCAGAGCGTAGTTCACAATCCACCACCTATGCCTGCTACACCACAGCAAACGAACGGCAACTTCGCGGGACCATCCACACGATCAGCGGCTATGCAGTCAACATACAGCAGCCTACCCACACCGCCAGGTTCCGAGTCCTGCCCAATCTGGGTCGACGACAGTGCCGAAGCAGCAAATCTAGAAAAAGAAAAAGCTCTGGCCGATGCGAACAAGGGGGCCGAACAGCGAAGACTTACCCCCCCGAGGCCTGCTGCCCAGAGATCTGTTGCTCAGAAACCTGATGCCCAGAAACATGCTGCCCATAAGATTGTCCAGAACGAAGCTGCCCAGAAACCTGTCCAAAGCGAAGCTGCCCAGCAAGAAGCTACTCTGACAAAGGCTGCCAAGGAAGAGGCTCGTCACCAAACCAAGATCAAGGAACAGCAACGATATAACGCGCACCTCAAGGAAATAGAGGAACAGAAACGCAAGAACGAGCAGAAACGCAAATGGGAACTGGCGAACATGCACAAGGAGAAAGAGCGCAGAGCCGCGGAGAGTCGGAAAAATACGGAGCTGAGGGAAGCTCAAGGAAAAGCTGACGAGGATGCTCGACTCCAGGCCAAACGTGAGCAGCAGGCAAAGAAAGCAGAGGAGTCTGAGCAGCGGAGACGTGAAGAAAAGGCGCAGGACGAGGAGCGAGCCAAGGCCGCAGAGGATGAGAGATCCAGGCAAAAGGCCGAGAGAGCAGCAGAGCCGAGACTTTGCGAAATTTGCCATTCGAGAGCCAAAGACTTGGAGGATCTGATGGCGGAGAAGGCTGGATTGTTGCTAAGGAAGTCGAGATTAAGTAAAACAGGGTTGCTCTCACGCAGGCTTGTTGCTACGGAGCTGACGCCTCTCCTGGAACGAATTGATGGATTTGTGAAGGAAACGGATTTGAAGGTTCAGGAGGACGGAAGGGTGAAAAGAAATTGGACTTGCGGACACTTCATAGATGTGAATGGCAAGGGGGAAATCGAGGAGGAAGCAGCCGATGAACAGGACGCCAATGACAACGCCGATCTGGAAGCCCTAACGCAGACGGAAATGGCTCTGGACGAACCCGAACTCGCAGAAATCAGCATCCAAAGCGCCAACGAGAATCAACAAGCCCCCGAGGAGACTGCCGCACTCGATGCCGAACTTTGGGCTGGAATAGAGGAAACCGTACGCGAAGAGCAAATCAGATCCGATGCCGAAAAACATGTCAACTTCAATGGCGATGAGCAACAAGTCGACGAAGAGTCCGAGGAAAACGAGGAGGAGTAGATGGGATAGGATGGGTGGATGGGTCGGCTGGATGGTGGGTTGGTTGATGGGGCATGGGGCATCGACATGGATGGTGCATGCATGGTCACGCAGACAAAAGGTTCGACAATGGGCGGACGTGTGAGATTCATTGTTTTGGAGTTTGGGAACTGGGACTAGTTTTATACCCCCTCGCCTCCTTGTCAATTGGGACGGCTATTGCTTTTGCTTGTTTGTTCATATGAGAACATAGACATTTTTTTCGCAAAGGCTTCGTCAATGGTTTTTGCACGGATGATAGATTTCGCATGGCTGAGTCAATGGCCGTTGCGTGATTACACGTCTATAGTCTTGGAATGAGAGAAAATATTCCGAGCATTACTTTGTGCCTTTTGTGATTTACGTGAGAAGTGAGAGGTTCGTAAGAGTATATCGAGGGTACGTTCAATTTGATGTACACGACAGTAGGGGCTAGATACTTTTGGTCTGAAACTAGTCGTATGACGAGTGTTTGTATTGAGGGCTTTTGAAGGGGACGGGGTCTGTTTAGGAAGGCTTACTATGCGTAGTCATGTCTGTCTGTTTTCTTCACAGTTGGGAGCGTTATGGAGGGAATGCAAGGTTTCCTTGTGCCTTTATTTTCCTCCGTGTCTTGTAAACCGAAACTCTCTCTCTCGATCTCTCTCCACATATATATATATCTCGATGTCGTGTAACTTCTGCTCTCTGTCTCTCTTTTTCGTGTTCAAGGATCGTAAGAAAAAAGACATGGCGGTTTCCTATTTCTTGATACCGAAATCGACGACGTGAATCTTGATCTGGATTCAATCCTTGACCTGGATCCGTAGGGAACATGAAACACCAAGATAACGACTCTAGTAAAGATAATTGTCCTTGGTTTGGGTACAGGCAAGACATGATAGACTTTTCTAGCATCCAGCAACGGACTCGCCCTCTCATCACGTCCACTCAACTGAATTTGGGTTCGTTTTCTCCATAATACGGATGCTTACCCATTTCACCTACGACTTGGAGTTATGGGAGTGAAAAGGTGAGTTTTTGTGCGCAGGTTGAAAAGGAATACGTATACCCTGGCTACATGTACTATTAGCTATCGTACCGTTAGAATATCTACAGCAAATATCCCGCACAAACAAACCATTCTCCGGAGTTTAAATAGGTATAAAAAAGAGCAGGGTGGTATTGTGATGGAATATTGTTCCTCATGTTTCGGGATAATGGAAGCACGAAAAGAAAAATGGATTGCATGTTACTACTTGAGCGATTAGTGATGTGGTTCATCACACCTTCACCCGAGTTGGTGGGTGTGTAATTACTATACGTATTTGACTTGTTGGGGCAAAATGCCTCACACCATGGTCGTGGTATTTTGCCTTTAGCCTCGTTAGACAGCCTCATCATTGTCGTGTGGCGAGGTGCGGCAAATGAACGTGTTTAAAGATCGAAAGGGGGCAATGATGAGACCGGTGAGAGTTTAAGAGGGTGGCGATTTGGAGGTGGTTGTGGTTTGTTCGACAGAAGATACCAGCCTCATTCGCCGTGAAAAGCAAGATGACGAGAGATTTCTTAACCGGTTCGGATTGACGACATCGTAGGCGAAATCTGTTGGAATGTGGCCTGGAATATCCTCGGACATTAGTAGTTCTTTCCCTGCGTCTTCATGAAGTAAATATCTCTCTACCCTGACGACAAAAGGCAGAATATTGGACAAAGCAAGGGAGAAATCAGCTGGAGTGTCTTTGATCGAAACCTGATGCCAAAGATCTCGTGCAAATATATGTCTCATGGGACATATGTATGCATCCAGCTATCGTCGCCTCGTGTACTATCCCAGAGACTCTCGCACCCAAGACATTCATGCTTGTTAACGGCCCTTAAATGGGCGAAGTTCAAGTATCTTCTCGCCATCAAAGCAATCGGAAAGGTTGAAGAGACCCCGTAATGTAGCCTCGCACTGGCCTCAGACTTGCAAATGTCAATGAAAGCGTTTGATTCCTTTCCCAAAGCCAGAGCACCCATCGCGACATGCACTACCCGTGTGAAGTGGTCATCTTGTTTCTAGCAGACAGTAAAGACGTTAAGGCATGATAACCAACTTTTGCACGTAGAACCGCAACCTTCCATGTATTGTGGTTGGAAGTGGTTCGGCGTCTGGGTCACCCCACGAACACGGCACAGTGGCGACGATGTTCCGATTGGTGAGCGCAAGCTGTAATACGGAACCCTGACCACAATTTCTGCAACTTTGAATCCAGGGCGTAGCTTCAGAAGACAAACCCCTTTTCTCCTTCTCAATAGGTTTATGAATAGAGGTGATATTGGCACTAAATGTGGCCACCGTCCCTTGCCGTAATAGTCGGGGCAAGTCAGGATTGAAGCGCTAAGGGGATGCTAACAAAGGAATGTAGCAATGGATCTAGTCCACAGGAGTGAAAGTGAGGCGCAAAAGTATAAGTGGCACCATTAGTTATTTCTCTGACCTCAAACATCGGACTCCGAACGTCAAAAGTGGAAAGATGAGGTTAGTCGCCCTGCAAAAGAAATTTGCCACGCATTGTGCATTGTGGGGGATCGTAACCAATGAGAAAGCCCGCAGCTTCAGCTCAAAACGTGCCGCACGAGAGAGATTACTTAGGTGGAAAAGCATTGTAAAGGGATCAAGTCTCCGCGTAGCTGTCATGTTAAAGGTCGCGACTGAAACGCCTTGGTTTGGAGAATGCGATATGTAACTGGAATAGAAATTATTTGATGGAATGACGAAGATAAAGTGGTTACGAACATGATTGGTCCTAACGTAGTCATCTGCCGCCAAAAAGTATGTACACGACCCTACGAAGTTGATTCCAACTCTGGAATCATTTTGCGAAGTTCTACTTCCCGCCTCTGTCCGGCCGGTCACTCTCGCACTGTCCCTGTCCCCTTTTTGTTTGGAACATACTCCAAGCGGCTGACACCCCAGCATCTGACATGCGCCCGAACTCGCGGCGCCATAAAGCAGGCACACAGTGCAATGCAGAAGGTAATGCGATGAATAAAACCTCTCATTCGAAGGAAACGAAAGAAAAGTGAGGCTGTTCGCCAAGCAGTTTGGTGGTCATACCGATTTCAGAATCGTACCCTGCTCCGTCGAGTCTACCTCCGGGTTCGTAGTGACCTCCGCGGTCGCCGGAGACGTTTCACAATCGGTTGCCGGCGGTTCCGTGGGAGGTGGTAAGATTGGTAGCCTCATCTTCATCTCAACGATATGCGAGGGCGATGGCGTGCGACTAATTGTGGAAGGAGGACATAGTGAATCGAGTTGGTGGTCATCGTTGTTGTAGACGATGTCCTCCCATATCCGCCAATGAAGAACAGCGATATGGGTTATGCGTTGCAAAATGTCGCTTTTGCGGTCTAGTTTGAATGGAGGAGGAAGAGGCGTTGTGGCGCTGGGAATGGTAGGAGCGACGAGCGTGTTGAAGATGTCCCAGGGAGAGCTGGTGAGGTGGCTCTCTACTGAAGAGAACAGCTCTTTGGAGACTGCGCACTTGTGGGAAGTGGCAAATGCGGCTCTTATGTCCGGAGAAGCAAATGCTTCGCTCAGTTGGTGGTCCGCAAACATGGTGAGGGAGGCGTCAGTTTTAGCAGTGATGCCGCACTCTCGCAAGGCATGCCGAGTGAGTTCGACACTGATAGATTGAATGTCCCATTTGATAGGGTTTCGGCCTTCACATATGATGACTTGAAGGTCTTTTCTGAAGGCGGATTTCGCAGTGGCCGAGCAAAATTTACCTTTTCGACGTACCATCTGCTCCAAAAGATCGCAACAGAGGCTTTCTCGGATCAAGGCGTCCAGATCTATTTTGAGCAGTCGCAATCGATCCAAGTCTAGATTGAATGTGTCGGGAAGCGGAGTTGAGGAGTTGGGTAATAACGATTGGTACAAGGCTGAGACAAATCCTTCTACATCTCTATTTGGCCATGAGATCGTTAAGGGGATGCGCTCGAGCGCATATTTGCCCTCGAGATACCAAGATCGAGCGTACTGTATGTTGTAGCGTTTTCGTGAGATCCGACTGACATGATATTTCTGCTCAAAATTGATTGTATCTTCGATCAACAATGCCCTCAGATGGCGAATCTGATGGTTGGCTACGTCCTGCTTCTAATTAGTGTTTAATATCCAGGAAAGTACGAAACAGTGTAAATACCAGCTTCATAGCTTCGAGAACTCCAAACAACTCGCATAGCCCTTCAGAAATCCATGCCGAGCTTCCTTTCCTAACCTTTTCTACCATTCTGTCCACCATGTCGTCTCTCATAGGTGCACAGTGTCTCTTCAAGAGTTTGGCAAGCCATTGGGCAATGTTAACAAAGTCGCACACACCCTTCTCAATCTCTTGCATGACCATGAAACGGTCGAGATGCTGGTCTACAGCTGGTTGATCCCGCTCAGGGACGAGGTTCTTCAAAATCTCCTTGATCGTGTCAAACATGGTCGGAATGCGTTTTTGACACTGTCTGGCCACCTCCAACGGCACGGAGGCTTCGAGCGTCCACCGGTACAAATCCAATTCCGCCGTTACTGCAAGCCAATAGCCATTGTGGACCTCTCGTTTAGCCCGTCCCTTGGGCCCGTCCATGTTCGGCCTGAAATGGAGCTCCCTGTCGAAGTTGACATCATGGCGAAGTTTCGAGTTGTTGATAATGGAAGATATATCCAGTTCGCCCAATGATTTTTTAGTTATCGGTGGGTCTTCCGTTGCTGATGTGAAGTTGTGGATGGCGTAAGCACATTCTGATGTGCCTTTTCCGTGGATATGCTGAAAACCTTGCTTGATCATCGGGTTAAGAGTAATTTCATTTGGCAGCGGTGGTTCGTGGATGTGTACATGCGGTGACGGATCGCGACTGGGGATTATGCCAGCTGTGTCGATGTTCGGCAAATTGGTGTCGTCGTTGCGAGGCCAGGACTCCTCTCCATTATCCTGCGTTATGTCCAAGCCAGTTTGTAGTGCTCGTCTGAGGCTTCGGGGCCCACGTTGTCCGCGAGGCGTCGAGTTGTCTGCCGACTGTTTCGTCTTCATTTTGCCTTATTCCCAGCACGAGGCTGCAGTGTAGCCTGACCGGTCAATCCCACGCGCCAAATATCAACTCCCACTCAGATCACGTCTTTCTCTTTGAAGGATATTATGGAGCAAGAAGCGGTCGTGGGGAGAAGCAGAGCGACTATTTTGCCAAGGCGGGCATGGACATCAAAGGTTAATGTCTAGAAATCTGAGACGCATCAGCGTTGTTTGTTTAACTTTACGACATGCAGTCGTTCAACATAAGGTACGTGTCCGAACGTCGGTAGGAGCTGGCGAGGCGGGAGCCGGCAGTAGATGCAGCAAACCTCTGCGCAGTGTACGCGTAGAGTAGCACAGAGTAACGCACTTTCAATGCTCAATGGGTGATATGTTTACCTTACGTTGGATCGGGTCGCGCTTGCGTTAGGTTTGTAGTAGCCCCTCTGTCTATAACAACCGAATTTTTCGACCTATATATGTGTGGTGTCTGTGATCTTACTGCTGGCGACACAAACAGGTCACCCGGAAGTGGCAGGTGCTGAGACAGATGTGACGAAAACGGTGATTGAATGGGCAACAGCATGGACACAGAGGCTAGAGGGAGGCATTGGAGAAGAAAACGCGTCGAGTATATAAAGAAATACGAAACCTTGGGATAGGAAGGGCCGCTGTCAGCAAGCCCTGGGGATGGTCTGCGTGTTATCGTGGCCCGAGGCCAGGAAATTGAGCTGCTGCACATTCCATACCAATCGAGCAGAGCAGGGCGCCACAAATGTTGTCGGAGCGAAACAAAAAAGCGCTCTGTTGTGCGTTCCAGGCCTCCGAATCGTTACACCTCCCCAATACAAAGGGCAAGCATTCCATGGCTCACCGCCCTATTCCAATTGGTCTTGCTGATCATGCATCTGCAGTTGAGAACATCTCATAGTCAATCTGCAGGCAAACCTAACATCGTTGTCGAAAAGAGAATAATATTGGGTGGCTTGAACAGGGCGTCAGCGAGCTTGGAGGCTCAGGTCCATGGGGGTCTTGATTCAAGCAGATTAGCGCGCCGTACGCGGCGCTCTAAAAAAAAGTGAGGCGAAGATGTTGACATCAAAGACAAATTTCTGTTGAGTGAACGGCCCCACGAATGCCGAATCCTGATGCAGCCATGATGGAATAATCCAGAGGATCATAAGATATCCGGTCGATATGCTCTGGAAGACGATGAGGAATTGATCACTTTGAGCCACTCATAAAATGCGGCGGGCCATGGACTGTCCAGCAGTCGTTCGTTTGGTGCAACTCGGCGAATATGGAGCAAACGCACAAAGACTGGAGTTGATGACTTGAAGCAGGGTTGATTTGCATCTGCGTCTCGCCGCCAGAAACAAGGCGACGACACGTTCGGATATCTGGCGCTGCTGCTGGGCGGGGACTCGATAATATCGACGATAATGTCGCTAACCGTGAGATAAGTGCACAGCGACATGCTTTGCGGGAGTAAGCCAAGAGTGGTAACCTGCATGCTTGCCTCTGTCAAACCGGACGAGGATTTCTGAACTTCGCCATTACCGCCTTCCTACGCGTCGATGTGGAGTGAGCTTCCCCGGGTAGACCGGTGATCGTGGCAATTCTGAGCGTGGTCATGGAAAGTCAGTCAGTAAATCGACAGCCTCGCGATCCTTTGGTTTCAAGAGTTAGGCGGAGGTGGAGTCGATGAGTGGGATCTTCGTGCTTTATATAGTGGACACAGGTTCGAGAAGGCAACAGATTGGCAAAAAGATCTTAGGGCTAGACCTATAGTGGATCATGTTAAGTACGTCTGGATAGGTAACCTTCAATTCGAAGGATGACACAATATAATTCGACGCCTAGATTATGAAGGAATCCACAGCTTCCCAGAGTAGATCCCGAACTACCTCGGCCTTTCCTGCCCGACTAGACGAATCAAAATGAGGCAGATAGAAGGCCTGACCTTGTACGAAGACCAACATGGCAAAGGAATGGCGGGATGAAGATCTCTTCAGATCCACAATCCTCAGTAGTGCAGTACCTTGCATATTCACGCATAACATCACCGGTTAGAACCGCGAATTAAGTCACATCGGAGAATATAGGAATTGCTGTCGGAACAGCCTTGTACAAGAGGCTGAGGTGAAATTTGTGAGTCCAAAACAGCGTATTCAAATCGCATTCTCGAGGCTGTTATGTGGAGAAACAAGAAAACAATCAATTGGCCGTCAAATCTGTCAGGAAAGTGAGAAAGATTGGAATACTCTCATTCGACCTGAGGCTATGATCCTGAAAGAAGCAGGTCTAGTTGAATCTATCATCGCGTACTAACATGGACAGAAGAATGTTTGATTGCAACATGAAGACAGAAATAGACAATGGTCACAAGGTCCTCTGTGTTTCAAAATTATGCAAGATGCTTGCTCGATGACCAAAGTCTTGACACTAGGACGGTTATGATTGGACTTTGTCAACCACATCAAAAGGAAGAGATAATATACCATCATTCGAGGCATATAGAGACTTACGTCCATGACCCAAAAAGAACTGAGAGACCGCTCCAATGTAGAAGATTCAATTGAAAGACACGATCGAAACCTTCACCCAAGGTGCAAACGCCCATAAAAAGTTTTCCTTGAGAACAGATTCCCTCTTTCGCTCACATAACCAGCACAGGGTTAGCTCTAGCTGCATCCGAGAACCGGTTTGATATTTACCAATCTCCCAAAGAAAAAGTCCAATCCAAAATCAATTGCCCGCCCTTCAACCCATCCACCAATTATCAATACCAATCTCCCGACCTATCCCTCCCTCTCAACCAACCACTATCCCTCCCCCTCCTAACATCCTCAACACCCTTTCCCCTCCCCTCCCAACTCTCTCCCATCCACCTTCCCGCTCTACCACCCTTCCACTCCATTAACCCTTGATGCCTCTGTCGTCCCTCCCTCTCAACCCTTAATTCATCAACCCTTCTCCTAGCACACCCAGGACACTCCCTCCCCCACTCCTTGAGGATGACCCTTTTCTCCTTCCCCTCACACAACGTAGGTAGCACCTTCGTCACACCCCCAATCTGATGAGGGTTCAGTTTGGCTGCTGCGACGGCGCGGTGGCAGAAGAGGTAGGAGGGTGTACGGGGCGTGTGGGGAAAGGGGAAGGGAGGGCAGGGACAGAGGGGGCGTGCGAAGATGAGGTAGCACATCTGTTGAACTTGAACCTTGACGGGGGCGCGGATGTCCGGGTTGAAAAGGGCACGTGGAGTTCACGTGGCTAGCTGTATGCGAATGTTCTTCATAGACGATATGAATACCCAGCGCTCAATCAACATCAGCAGCGTTCCTGCAAAGCTCCAATCGAAAAGGGTAAAATCCACGTGACTGGTGGTGATGCTGTAAGTTTGTTTGCCTCGCAAAGAGTAGCAGCACACCAGAAATACGCACATCGAGAAGAAGAGCTCTCCCTATAAGACCAACACTGATTTGCCCAAAGCCAAAGCAGCCCGAGCCAGGTATCACAGAAACAAACGGAAAGCCCTATTTCTCCCTCCACGTCCTCATCGTCACAGCCTATCTCTGCTTGCCAGTGGCAAAGAGAGATCTCGCGGTTTGTATATTCCAAGTAACGTGATGAGAGGTAAATAGGATGTCAACGGATATGGAAATCGGACGCAATGAGAATGGCATATAAAGATAAGCATGTGTGCAATTTTTGAGAATTCTAGGTATGCAATGAAAAGCGAAGAGAATGAGCGCCGAGAGGAGAAAATTACAAGATATCTAGGTGATCATAATGCCCGTTTTTTGATGTCCAGAGGAAGGAAGAAATAAAGGTGTATACAAAAAAATCCGAACCTCCCGAATACCTCATGGCAAAAGGTAAAGAGATACCTCTCGATGTAGCTCTGTTTGAACCAGCGATAAAAACCAGTCGTCAGGTCCACCCATGATGAGGCAAGCAAGGGTCGAGCCATGATTGGGTTGCCGAGTCGGCGATTGAAGCGGTCGTTTGATAAGAGGCAGGTCATACAAAGTCCGGCAGCCACATGTTGATTGGCGCCAGTCCTACAGATTCGCTGCAGCAAAATCTATATCCAGTAATCGCATCGCAAGGCGTGATCGTTGAGTGGCAAATAAGCGTTCGCTAAAAGCCCAAGGCTTCATAAGATGAGATGTTGTCAAAGAAGGAGGTCCAACGTAAGTGCACCAGTTGTTGCCTACCAACAACTACGAGGTTGCTTCCGCCTTCGCCTGTCCTTGTCTCCCTCTCTTTGGTTCTTCAGCGTGTCCAGATCTCACGCTGCCGGTAGGCGATCCCAATTCCAAATCCTCGCTATCAGAGTCGGGTCTGCTGTCATTGAGATTGCGTTTGCTCTTCGTCATCTGCAATCACCCATGTTAGCAATTATCCACCCCGGCTTGCAGAAAGCAAAAGGCAGTGAGGTCGGAAGCAAATAGTCAACATACCCAGTTTCGAACACCACCGACAAGACCCAAGGCATAACCGGTAGCAAAATCACGCTGTTGTTGCTGGCCTCCAGATCCAGATCCATTGGCTACAGGTGACGAAGTTGGCACATCCAAGTGAGCCAAATGCGAAAGCGCTGTTGGAGATCTTAGCGCCCCATGATCTTGTGAAGGTTCTCTTGAGCGCCCGGGAGCAGGGCTCTGAGGCCTACTTGGCTGTAGAATCTGCCTGATGTCTCTGCCCAGCTCTTGCCCTGTTGTTGACCAATTTTGACGTATGCTGTCACGGAGGTCGGTAACGGTGCGTTTGAACTCGAGTTCGCCTTTCTTAAGCCACGAAACATTGAGTTCTTGACGAGTGGTTCCGCGCTTGAGCTGGCGGGAAATGTATTTGTCGTAATCGCGGACAATTCTGCTCGATGTTAGTGGTTAAAGCTTGCTGTATGTCAGTACTTACTTGGTGATGATGCCCGTCGTGCTGACGCCTTCTGTTCGCTGCGTTACCAGGAATTTGCCAGCTTCTTTGATAGGCTTGTAGATATCGTCGCCTTCGTCGGCTCCGTATGGGATGTCGTCGTGAGCAACGTAGTCGATTTGATGCTTCTCCATGAACCCAGGGGCGTCCGAGATGATCCACGGGCAATCTTCAATGACCTCATCCACCCATTTGCAATGTCGCACACTCTCAGCGCGTTCCTTTCCAGAAAGAACAGTAAGACCCTTTCGCTTATGCGTCTCATAATCGCCTGTGACTCCAACGAGAAGATAAACATCAGGGAAAGCCGTCTTCGCTTGCTGCAGTTGTCGCATATGTCTGTCTCGAGAATTAGCACCACAAACGCCTATCTCCAGAACCCAAAGTACTCACCCAAGATGAAACAAATCAAAAACTCCATCGGCATAAATCCTCACAGGCCGTCCCTCCGGGGGTGGATTCGTCTTGTATCCCACCGGATCAACCAGCCCAGCCTTAGGCGGCGCATCCATCTTCATAGTCCCCGCCTCTCCACCCTCTCCATTCTCAAGTCTATCTTCCATCTCGGCATCAATCTCCTTTGTAGAACCCGAGCCGTCAGAACGACTACGCTTCGATGACGGTCCGTCCTGATCTTGCTTGGCGGCTTTGACTCCCTTCAAAACCGCGTCTTCATTGTCTTCTTCCGAAGCGTCGCGGGAGGAAGGTTGGACTTCGGAGGGTGGAAGAGACACCTCTGGTGCTTTCGTTGTGGTGTTGGCTCTCTTGCGTTTAGGTGCCATTTTCGCGTCTCAAGGTTGTAGTCGCGGTGCTAGGATCGTTGTTGGAAGAATGGAGTAGGAAGAATAGATTTGATCCTCTTTTTATAGGGAAGAAATGCACGCGTGAAGTGATGGCGTTGAAAGGTAGGAATCAACAGCCGGCAGATGCTCTGCGATTGCGGCTTTGGCTTTGGCTAGGGGTGAAGGTGAAGGCGTGGTTGCAGAATGACGTTGAGGCCAATTAAGGTTCAACCAAGATTTCTAGAAGTCGGAGATATGGATCCAACATTTAATGACGTGAATCAACAAAGAGGATCATGAAGGGACTCGGGGTGAAGAGAGTGTTCAAGGCCAATTGATCTCACAGCTTGAAAGAAGGTCGAGTCCAGACAAACCGGCAAAATAATTTAGATTAACACCATATTTACTTTTCCTTACATACAACGAAGCCAAGACATCGCCAATCACCGACCCGTGGCATCCATCCATTCCATAATATACTAGTCAAATTAGATTCCCCGCAATTCGGGAGGTGGAGTCTCGTCGATACAGGGAATAAATATTTTGGAATTGTCAGTGGTGCATAGTGTTGCTCGAATAAGTAGGCGCAGTAGAACGTGCTGTAAAGAAACGGAAAGGAACACGTATTGGACAAAGGCTGAACTCCCGCAATGAAACAAAGAGGTGCTGCCTGTAAAGGTGAAAGTAAGGTATCAAGGCTCCTCCCTTTATCGTCAACTCGCGTTCAAATGTCCCCATCCGTCATCCCCATCCATCCAGGTGAATCTCATAAAGCATCGTGACCGAAGTCGCTCCCAGCATTCGTAACCATAGAATCAAATCTAGTCCTTCTTTGTTTGTGTTGCCGCTGCGGCTGACTTCTTCTCCACCTCAGACTCCTCTGTCTTGGTCGAAGAGGGAGAATCCGTGGAAGCAGGCTCAGCAGTTACCTTTTCACCCAAAACCGGCATTCCCGAGGGTGCAGGTGTGCCCTCCCGCTGTCTTCTCAGCTCGCTAGCGTCCAAATCGTCGGCGTCGTCGTGGTGCGAGACACCTTTTTGTATTTGCTCGGCAAGATCGTGGTCTTCGTCGTCATGATCAAACATGTCGGAATCCGCTTCGGAACTGGTCAATTCAGTACCGTCCCCCAAAAGGATGATACGACCACCCAGACCACCAAAGCTTCTAGCCTTGTGGTCCATCATGTCCATATCAAGATCCTCGGGGCTGTCGTCATACCTGTGATGAACACCTGGGCCGCGGAATTCAGCTGCACGGGAGGGAAGTGTTAGATTCCTTTCTTCTTTACTTAGGGCAAATCTAAGGGTGCAAAAATGAGTACAGTGTTACAGAAGAAATCAGGACTTGCCGTACTCTGGCGGAGCACAAGGCCCATCGCCGTTGGCTACGCGGTCTGCGACCGTCTTGTACCATGCGTCCTTGTCTTTGCCATGTAGCAGCGCAATAACAACAACCGTCATATTGTCACAGCCAACGCCTCCAGTGTCACTGTTTGACGCGAGACAGTTATCCATGATGTTCTCGCAGATCTGGTGTAGCTCCTGTCCAGCAACTATTCCACGTCTAACGAACTCAATGACCGCTTGCGACGACATGCAGTCCCAAATACCTGTTGTTGTGTTAGCCTCGGCCAGTTTTTGCACTGAGAGCCGTATTTACCATCACATGCGACAACGAGGAATTCGTCATCTTCGGTGATTTCGTGGATGTTGACGTCTGGGAATGCCGTCACGATTTGTTGCTCTGGAGGCAGCTCGGGGCTCTTCTTGAACTCAAAGTCGCCAATGGCGCGGGAGAGTGCGAGGTTGCCGTTCACACGACCAAAGTCGACGAAACCGCCGGCAGCGCAAATTCGAGCCTTCTCAGCTGCGGAAAGTTAGCCTGATGTGTGAGCAAGCCTTGTTCGATATATACGGACCATCATTTTGCGGCTTGTGGTCAAATGAAAGCGGCTTTGCTCGGCCTTTAATTCCGAGTACGGCTCTCGAGTCGCCAGCATTGCCCTATATCACGATAAGCTGTTGTGTCGTGTGCGCCTTTCACGGGAGACACATACACAGAAGATCTTCTCCTTGGAAATCACAGCGACACAAGATGTGCAGCCAGAGACTTCTTCCTCGTACTTGGGGTCTGGTGAATTTGTCAGCGGTTGCCTTGACGCGTAGAACATGCCTTTTCATACCACTGAGAATAGCCCTGTCCGTAGCTAGGAAGCCATCTTTCAGTGCCTGCTCCAAGTTTCCAGCCTTCCACGCCTCTTGCTTTGAGATTATCTTGTGCAAATTGTCCCCGGTGTACAGCGCAACCTTGTCACCTCCGTGTCCGTCATAGACGCCAAAGAAGCTCAATCGCTGGTCGAGAGGGGTGAGCTTGGTGTCTTCGTCATCTCCTGCCTTGAGGTCGAGTATGGTGGCATGGGCGTCCTCCATGCTTATCCTCCATCCCTGCATGGAAGAGACACCATACATGAGGCGCTCATCTTGGCCGTCGGCGGAATGCTTTTAAGTGAATATTGTCAGTGAAAGAACGCAAGAGAATCGAGCCAGTGTGCAGGATCTGCGTTGCCCACTAAGACTCGCACAATGAGTTATGACGATGCAGCGTAAACCGCGACGGATGTACCTTTTCGACCACGGGCTCAGATAATGTCTGGCCCATACTTGCGGCTTCTCAGAGAGAAGAGTTGGTCGAGGGTCGAGGGAGAAAATGTTATTCGAGTGGTTGTTGGAATCGTTGAGCTGGCGGCAATAGAATAGTAACAGAAGGACTCAGGGCTAATGAGGTGGAGGGGTACGCTATGACGCACGAAGGTGAAGAATTACGGGGTGCTGTATGAAGCGTACGGCAATTGAAAAGTTGGGAGAAGGTGTTGTTTTGGGAGAGATCACAATGAGCAGGCGGAGAGAAGGGACTCGCGCACTACTCGGTCTCTTTTGGTGAGGTTTGGAAATGACGAAAACTAATAAGGGTCGACTGGTGGTGGGCATGCATTGGAAGACCCCCTCTGTTATTCTGCCTATCCACACAACAACTCGCTGTCCGATTGGGGGGATTGGGACCACGCGATCAGCTAATTGCACGACTTCTAGATTCCATTTGCTGCACTCTTCTCCTCTCTATCTTTCAAGCGCAGGAAGATGGTCCAACATGCATATAAGTGGTTGAATCTGGACCACGGGCTTTCCGGTGAATCTACCCGACCACGCTCAAATACATCAAAGCCCCTCGTTGCCTATTTCTTTTCCTGCTCCGCCCAGGGCTGAGTAGTTGTCTGCCTACGAGGGAGAGGCGAGGTATCCATGATCCATCCATTTCCTCGGTTGACAAAACGCGTCACGCTTTCACATTTCCCGCCTTATCGCTTTTCACCTATTTGTGCGGAGTATCACTAATATCTACACGTTCGACCTCTCAGACACGAGTTGGTAGTTTTTGGGTTAAGATTCTGGACAACGTCAGCTCAGCTCAGTCATTTATGGTCAGGATAACATTGGATCAAAGAAGAACTTACCCCATGCTCTCTCATGATGGACAAGCCCCAGATCCACAGTCTTCCAACGAACACAAATTTGGCGCCAATAGCGAGAGCCTTGAAGACATCAGACGCACTTCGGACTCCCGAGTCAAACATGATGTATCTTTTGTCTCCAACAGCTGTCAGAATTAGTACTCGAATTCGCCAATCCTGTTAGTAGAAAACACGAGTGGCCGGAAGTGTCGAACACAATGATATTCAAGCGAGAGGGCGGTGTATTCCTGACAATCTCATAGAATATTTTGCCAGGAACTTATCATTTTCTCGTATGAATATCACTTTGTGAGAACTTCCTAATCGTAGAGGATAGACCAGTATCATACCATCCACAATCTGCTCCAAGGCATCCAAACTCGCAATAGCACCATCCACCTGTCGTCCGGCATGACCACTGACCACAATGCCATCAAAGCCATACTCAACAGCTTTCCTAGCATCAGCAACACTCTGAATACCTTTGAGGCAAATCGGCTTCCCATTCGACACCTCCTTCCACGTCTTAATCAGCCAAGGCATCTTCTCCCAACTCCAAGCCTGTCCATGCCATACATAATCAATCCACATCGCTCCCGCCTCATTCGGCTGCTTAACAGGTTCAATTCCCGCCTCCTTCAACCTCTTTTGGAAAGCCGGATCCGTCAACCCCAAATCAGCGCCAATACCGTTGTAAAAAGCGTAATTACTCGTAGCAATATCGTCATGTCTCTAACCTAATTTCTACGTATCAACCGTCAAAATACAAGCCTCGAATCCCGAATCCACCGCTCGTTTGAGCAGGGAATTGGTAAGTTCGTCATCATGAGGCATATACAACTGAAGGAATCTCGTCGCACCGGCCCCTAACACATTCACCTTCGCACCCTCCTCATTCGCCTTCGCAACATTTTCAATACCACAACTCCCCGCTGTACTCAAGCAGTAAGGTAGTCCCAACTCTCCAGCTGCTTTGGCTACAGGCAGTCCGCCCCGGGGATGCTATATCTTGTTCATAACGACTGGTGCGAACCTGATTGGTGCCGGGGATTTGTGAATGAAGATTTAGGAAGCATCATCGCGTTTATCTGTATCGACGAGCATGCGAGGGATGATTTTGTGGCGGTAGAAGGCTTGTCGGTTCACCGTATGCGTCATTGACTGTCCAGCGTTTGAGGAGGCGTAGTACCATCCATTCTGAGTGAGCTTTTTCTTGGCTTGTTCTTCGAGTTTGGCTGGGTCTGGGCTTGTGTTTGGGATAAAAATGGAGGTGAAGAAGTAACTAGGACTTGGGTTCGTGGGAACAGTTTTAGAAGGGACATAAATACATACTAGTTTTAAACAACGGAACCTCGCCCTCATTTACTTTCCAAAAATTCTCGCGCTGGTAGATTGCATATTGTCGCGTTGTTCTTGCCTCTGCATTTGGGGCTTTTGGATCCAGTGTAAAAAAATGATTGATATCCGTAGTCTCTCAAAAACGAAATATATAAGCGTAAGCCTGAAGTAGGATCAGATTACGTTTTTTTAAAGGAGATACTAACGAATAACGTGATTGCAGTTTGAGCATAAATGCAGCTATCAGACTTGGCATCACTCTTATATATCTTTCCCTCGATATGTATGTATGATGGTGGTCGATCTCCACTGAATTGATAGGTTACATGGTTGTGACGTCTCAACCTGGTTCTGGTTCAAGAATCTCGAAAGTGAATAATAATTACATTGTCCCTGCATTTTTGATGGCTCCAGCTTTGGGTCTTTGAATATAGCAGTGTGGTATCCGATGATTCCGGATCGGACTCGGATCGAAGTATCGGAAATGATCTTGTTTCGAGGAAGATTGGAATTGTCTTGTTGGGAGTAAGGGTAGTACCTATTCAGCCTCATCACGGTCTTATAGCCTCAAGTTTGCTTTTCGAGCGCGGCGATGTTGGATTTATCGATTGATGAAAATGAATCTACGATAAACATGAGATGAGAGGGTATCTAACCCGCTTCCATCGCTTCCATACTATACATATCTTACACATCCCTTCCACATGCATCATAACATACAACCAAATCTACATCTCCCAAAATCAATATAGGCAATGCTACTATAATCCAACAGCCTTCCTCGCTCTAAGAATTATGCCGTCCCAAGAATTCAACTTCGGCCTAACATCCAAATAAAAATTCAGGCTCTTGCCAGGTTTATTCTCATCCTTACCAGCATAAAAATCAATCACATAATCCACTCTCTTCCCACACCTGTCAATAACCCAATCGTGACGATCGAAGGGTGCCGTGTAGCCTAGTAATGTGTTTATGCGAGCGCGGGGAGTGAGGGCTTTGGATGTTCCCATGAAGGATAGGAGTTTTGGACCACCACAGCTATTCGAGCAATTAGCACACTGTGCTCCTAATGTCGTGTTCCAAGATGGAGAAATACAAGGGCTGGAAACGTACGATTCACTCCCCTGCCCCTTCTCCCACTCCAAAATCTCGCCCCAAGCTCGTTCGTTAACAGCATTATGTATAGGCACTATACTCCTCATATCTTCTGCCTTGGGATCATAATTCTTCCTCCGCATTGCTTCGAAGAACATTTGTTCCGAGGGATAGATCCATTTTCCGCTTTTGTCTTTTCCTGATTCAATCTCGTTATTTGCTGGTTTCGAATCTTTCCCTGCTTCTGTTCCTGAAGTAGGAGCAGCTCGTGGGATTGTAGAAATCTCGCGGGTTTGATCGAGGCCGAGTTTGGAGAGGATGGCGGAGGGGGGTGGGGCGGATTGGGATATCGATGTTGAGTCGCAGGATTCGCCCGTGGGGATTGTGGGTGTGGGTGTGGGTGTGGATGTGGATGTGGATGTGGATGTGGATGTGGGAGGAGAGGGTTGGCTTGTTTTTGCTGCTGCTGCTGGTGCTGCTGCCGCTGCCGCTGTCTTTTCCCTTGCTTGTGCTAACCAGGCTTCGCGGGTTTTGTGGTCGACAGGACAGGCTTCGGGGATTGGATGTATCGATTGTGGCGGTTGTGAGGGAGGAGATGGCGGCGTGGAGGCTTCCCGGCTGTTTGTGTTGCCCATTGTGTGGATTGATTGGGGATAGATTCGATTGGGACTTGAGATGATGTACGAGTATCTCGTCTTGATGCATCTACTATGGTACAAATTTCTTGAGCGGCTTGTTCCGCGCCAGTCTAGGGTCCGTCCATGTTGACTCGACTCTTTCAAAAAGAAAGCATAAAAGTATACAATACAATACAATATTCCCAAACAGGCTTGACATCTCTCCTCTCCTCTCCTCTCCTCTCCTCTCCTTCTTTCTTACAAACGTACACCATAGTCCCTCTCTCTCTCTCTCTCAATCAATCATCAACCCCATACAGCACCACCCAGCATGTCGGAAATCCACCGAGCCAGCACAACAGCTCCAGTAAACATTGCTGTCATCAAGTAGCTTACTCCTTTCCAGTTCCCACCACATATCCTAACAAAACCCCAGATACTGGGGAAAACGCGACCCAAAGCTCAACCTCCCCACAAACTCATCCCTCAGCGTAACCCTCTCCCAATCCGACCTCCGCACCCACACAACAGCCTCTTGCTCCCCCACCTACAAATCCGATTCCCTCCTCCTCAATGGCTCAGACCAAGATGTCACCGGCGCCAGAACCCAAGCCTGCTTCCGCGAACTACGTTCTCTCCGCTCCGAACTCGAAGCTTCCGACTCCTCCCTCCCAAAACTCTCCACCATGAAATTGAAGATCGTATCCGAGAACAACTTCCCCACAGCAGCCGGTCTCGCCTCTTCCGCTGCTGGATTCGCTGCTCTAGTCCGTGCAATTGCCAATCTATACGAGTTGAAGAGTACACCAACCGAACTGAGCAGGATTGCTAGACAAGGATCTGGTTCAGCCTGTCGTTCTCTGTTTGGTGGTTATGTAGCCTGGTCAATGGGTTCCGAAACAGATGGCAGCGACTCGCTAGCCTATGAAGTCGCACCCGCCTCCCACTGGCCCGACATGCGTGCCCTCATCCTCGTTGCCTCCGCCGAAAAAAAGGGCGTCAGCAGTACAAGCGGCATGCAACAGACCGTCGCTACCTCGACTCTGTTCAAACAGCGAATTGAAGAGACCGTGCCAAAGAGGATGGAAGCAATGATCAAAGCAATCGACATGAAGGATTTCGAAAAGTTTGCAGAGTTGACGATGAAAGATTCGAATTCGTTCCATGCCACCTGCGCAGACACATTCCCTCCCATCTTCTACATGAACGATACCTCCCGCGCTGCTGTCCGAGTCGTTGAAGCTCTCAATACCAAATCAGGGAAGACGGTTGCTGCATACACCTTCGACGCAGGTCCAAACGCAGTCATCTACTACCTCGCTGAAAACGAGAAGAGTGTAGCCGGCGTCATCAAGTCCTTCATTGCTGAGAAAGAGGGTTGGGAAAGCGCAAGAGGAAAGGCTGTTGAGGTCCAAGATTCCAGCTTCGTGGATGAGGTTGCGAAGAAGGCTGTTAAGGAGGGTGTGAGTAGGGTCATATTGACAGGAGTGGGCGAGGGACCAATCAAAGTCGAAGCGCACTTGGTCAATGAGAAGGGGGAGGCTGGTGCAGATGCCCCTGCTCACACCGCGAAGGTGGTTGATAGGACGCCTGCTGAACGGAGGGGACGACAGGATTTGTATGCCGAGCGCATCTTTTGAGCGAAGGGAATGGTTGACCCGCCATATGCACCCATCGGTTTCTGCAAGGAAAATCAAGGTGGCATGGTTGAGAGGTGCGTTAAAAGTCCGGTATGTGATACCCAAAAGTAAAAAGTAGATAGTAATTCCGGGGAGACACAAGAATGTAATAGATTCATTCGTCATGGTGTGCCGCTCAATCGACAGCGGACCAGACTTTAATGTTTGAACAGGGCCCACGAGACGGTTCCTTCGCAACAACAACGTGAGCACAAAGTAGTATGTATTCTTGTCGGGAAGGTTAAGTGGGGAGAATGTGCGGTACGGGCACTGCAGTGGTAAAACAAAAAAATCGTGTACCACCTGGTTGACGCGAGACTTTTAATTTCCAAGGACTGGATAGATAGCCAGGCCTATATCAAATCAAATTCTGAAATTGGTATGTAACAACCTTCTTTTTTCACGAATCGTTGGAACGCTGAGGTCTT
Source organism: Venturiaceae sp. KMAF11 (assembly GCA_023078705.1). NCBI lineage: Eukaryota > Fungi > Ascomycota > Dothideomycetes > Venturiales > Venturiaceae > Venturiaceae sp. KMAF11. The sequence goes on from JALGOQ010000017.1 coordinate 1,737,950, forward strand.
CATGGTTCGAACAGTGAGGATCGAAAAGGCCGATGTATATCATCACATCACGCTGCAACCAAAGCAGACACGAACCACTATCTCAATCAGTTATCTTGATTACAAGAGAACAATAGCATAGCATACAAGCTGACTCCATCTACCCTAGACAGAGCATCCATTGAGTCCTTCCGTAGTGAGAGCCACTGATAGTGTATCCTCGGGGTCTTGATTCCCGGACCCAATCTTGTTGGGCTTTCATGATCGTGCTTTTTAACTCCGCTTCAAATGCAAATATCGATCATCCATGCCTAAATCCATTCCTGCTATGCAATTAATAAGAAAACAGAGAGATAATGATGCTGCCTGATAACCCCGTACACCCCGAAAGTTCCCTACTCTAGTCTCTTCCGTGTCTATCCTGAGTATCGAATAAAAGTACATAGAAACTGTGCATCTCGTTTGTGTGTGAGAGAGAGACGTTGATGTGGCTGTCGCGTGTGGACAGTATGATAGTGATGTGCATCAACAGCTCGATGAAGTGTGTTGTATAAATGTGATTGTCTAACCTCGTGGGCGTGCAAGCTTTCCTGATTTCAAACTGGGCGAGTCGATCATGGGCTCATCTGGATAGATCCATCCATTGTCCCTCGCGAGCCACAGGAGTGTTCGTTCGTCGAAGCCTCGAATAAAGGTTTCGTCCAAAATTCGCGCTTTGGAGCCGGCGTAGGTGTTGTATTCTTGCAATGCCGTACGCGTGCCCTCTCCTTGTATTTTGCGTAGGCAGGCCACTGTGCAACCAGTTCGGTGCTTGCCCTTATTGCAATGTATGAGCAAGGGGTAATGACTTCGATCCAGTACGACACCCAGGGCTTGGATCATAGTCGTGTCCTCGATGCATACGACCTCTTTGTTTGCTGCGATCGGTACCACAATCTGTCGAATGCCATTTGCCTCCATGAACTCGACATATGCATCCGGGAAAGGTTTTGGAACCAGTGTGAGGATTGTCTTGAGCTTCAGACTTCTCAGAAAGCTGAAGTTCTCTGGCAGTGGGAAGCTGCTTCTGTACACCGAGCCTGGGATGACGGCTCCGAAGTTGTCTGGTGGAAGAAGGGAGGTGAGACGGTCAGGTGCGCGTCTGGTTATGGCTGTCCTCATGAGATTTGATTTCTCGACGATGGAGGACTCGTGGAGCTTGTGTTTTTGGACAGCTGAAGACGTTAGAATTGGAGCATCCTCAAGTATGAGGCGGATTGACTTACCTCCCCCTGAGTTCCCTGAAAAGCCCTTTGGTTCTACTTTCTCATGCGTCTCCGAGGTTTGGTGGTAGTGGGTCGTGAGGAACGGCATGTTTTCTGGCTCTTGTTGTTCCTTGCGGGTGTATTCTGATATGGACATTGTTTAGAACAATGCCCTGGGTTTATTTATGGAGGAGTAGTCGAGTTTGAGTGACGAGAAACAGGCTGCGAGCTGAATATATGATGATTCCAAGCTGCCCAAGCGATTTCCACAAGAGTTGGTTGTATCGCCAGAGCGAGGTCCAAACTTTGGGTTCGCACAGCACACTCTAAGCCGACCAAGAGTATAACGCACAAGATGAAGAAGCTGGGTGGGAGCGGCGGCCTTGGATAGCTTGTCTTCAGGAAGGTCGACGGAGCAGGGGCAGCGCGAGCCGTAAGCCGGCGTCGTGAACCTGCTAAGGTGTGACTCTGATCGTGTATGTCAGTGACACTGCATCTTTAGATGGTATAGCCCAGTAGAGCCAGGCCACGCACGGTCAGGTCACCCTGCTGGCTAAATCCGAGATTTCGAATTCATTGCGGAGATGTGATTTATATCCATTGTGAAAACGAATATGGTTGGAGTTTGAGCTAGCTTTGTGCGGGCCTTCGAAAGACGCGTAGTGATTGAGGGTACGAGGTTGTAGAGAGAGAGAGAGAGAGAGAGAGAGAGAGAGAGAGAGAGAGAGAGAGAGAGAGAGAGAGAGAGAGAGAGAGAGGTGAAAGCGGTGCGGGTGGGTGAAGAAGTTGCCAATGTGGTTTGTGTGAAGAGGTTCAAGTTGTGGTTGAAGTGGTCAAACTTCCAAGCTCTCTCCCGTGGGCCCCGTCCGTTATATTGTCTGGCGCAGAGGCTGGCTCCGAATACCTGCCGAAGAACAAGTAATTACCAGAGTTACTAAGAAAGACTAAGGATCGCCTCACGGGGTAAGGATTTAAGTTACGACTCTTTCTCGGTGGGCGGTGATGACGATGCCAATGAATGACAAAACATCAGGACATAGTAACTCCACACACACAATACATTCCTGTGGTACAAAATCTCCATATCGGAGCTGCTTTGTACCAGGCAATGCCCCACGTCGTGTGACAGCCTCCCGCCCCTTGATCGTGAGGTTACCATTTTGTGAAGCAGCGTCTTTTCAATGGTGGCGTATTTATTTGTAGGGAAAATTAGATTGCATCCAGCTTCATTCTTCATTTTATCACATGCCAAAGTCTCGTACCCCTCTCCTTCAGTCCTCCCTTGATATTAGCATTCACGATCCTCTGCTCCTCTCTCCTCAACTGCTTGGATCTTTGGAGGGCGCTAATAAGAGGCTTCTTGCCTTCGAGCTGTCTCCTGGGCCATCTCCGCCGTTCTCACCCCCCTAGAGAAGTACTACCTGCTACTCCACAGATTGCTTCTCCGACGACCCTGACACAATGGAACGGCCATCTTCGCGACGCTCGCGGAGGTCATTCCCCAACCTGCAGCATCTCTCCCTAGCACCGCTCAGCTCTCGCTTCCCAATTGACGATGATGGATACGACCAAAATGTCCAAGACGCCAGTGCGCCTGCATCGTCTTACATACAAGGCAAATCGGCACCAACGACTCCCAGCATCCTCTCGCGAAGTCACAGTCGCCAGCGCAAGGGCAAGAAGCTCTCCGTACATGAGTCTACCTACGCCCCCAATCTCGACATGGCAAACCAAATGATAAACTCCAAAAGCACAAGCGCATTGCTAGCACAGGGACAACGACACCACTCTCGTCGGTCCACGGGCACTCACTCCCCGGTCGCTTCACGGCATGCCAAGAACCCCTCTCAACCAGATGACGAATGGATGCATCGGGCTGGTCTAGCCATCGCGTCTGAAATGCGGCAGACTAAAGGTCAAGCATGGATAGTATCTCGTGATAGCAGCACCTCACTCGTGGACCAATCTGCTATAGAACATAGCTATACGCATGACCACCTTTTTGCGGCTCGATCTGGACAATATTTCGGCGAGATCGAGGATGGCTTTGTGACACCAAAATTCTCCAGAAACCCCAGTCGGGCTCCAAGTGCAAAGACCAGTCGGAGAGGCAGTCGAGTGGGGAGCAAAATGGATTTCATGACGCCTATGGATGCACGTACACCGGCTCAGTGGGCAGCTGATGGATACTTTGATAACCTGCATGTCGCTGAACCAGACTTTGTGGACGTAGAGGATGAGGGTGCTGAAGATGAGGAGGAGGTGTCACGGTTGGCTAAGCAAAAGGGCTCTGGGCTTGGAGGTTTTGTTGACAGGCTGGTTGGTTTTTCACTGTTCAATGTTGACGAAGACGCCGAAACAGAGGAAGACGACGAGCCTGAGGAGACGGCCGAGGAGGTGGCCAAACGAAAACAATTGGAGAAGAATCGAAGAAGGGCGCAACTGGAGAGAGCTGCAAGTAGCTCTGCCATTGCAACGAGTAGAGCCGAGACCGTCCAGCCTCCCCAACCTCAAGGCGAAGAGGGTGGTTGGCAAGATGCTGCATGGCTATTGAGCGTTGCTTCAAAGGTTTTGTATTAGTAGGTTGCTCTTATTATTGAAAGAGTGATAATATATCAGCCTGCATCTCTGTGTCCGTTTATCTATGTATCGCAATAACGAAATGTAATATTGGGATTGGGAGTTGTCGTTGCTTCCCCAATTGGAGGCAGCAAGTCGCTCCTGTCTTGCTCGTTGATTGCACCCTACTCAAATATCTCCACATCAGCTCAATTCTTATCTCTCTTCATCCTATCATTGGCACTACGTATCAATGTCACCTTCATGTCGAAAGAACTTGAATTGGGCAAGTTGTGCCTCGCCTTCGCAAAGTACGATCTTGAACTCGTTTCCAACACAAGTGCTGTTTTTTCTCGGCCTCAGAGTCTCTTCGACCTATCGGAACTCGCATTGAATATTCACACAGTCGGTCATGCTTGGGTACAGCGTGGCCGTGGTCTGCGACTTGAGATCAAGGTATTGGTAGATGGAACATCTCTAACTTCAGCCGATCTCAAAATCCTTAGCGGTATCCTCTGCAGAGCAAAGGCAAGTGCTTATATACGTTACTCAAACTTGGCTGACTTACTTAGTTATGGTTTCAATTAGGCCTCAAAGCCACGCCCATCGCTCTCGAAGACCATCTGTCAAAGTGCGCCATCAACGACACAGTAACAATCGGGTTGTCGTACGATCCTTACACAAGAGGTCAACCAAAGGACACTATTCATCGCCTTTGCTACACGATTCCAGCCACTGATGTGGCTCCCCCTGCTGGCGTCAATGTTCTTGGGCTGGATGCAGTGAAACTTGACCTTGACATCAGAAGGAAGACTCAAAGGCGACGACAATGGAGACGCAAAAGTACGAAACCAGAGAATGACAGCAAAGGCGAGGTCGCAGAGGCAGATATGATCTTTAAGCCGCTACTCACAGCTTTTGAAGAAAGTGTCGTATTACCCCGCTCACAATCGGACTCTGGCTATTCGTCCCTCTTCAGCACGCAAGGAAGCCAGAGTGATGAAGAGATGCTTCTGGAAGAGCCTGGGCCAAATGAGGAAGACGAAGATATGCTAGAATTCTCTGTGGACTCAACTTCTTCACTCACGCAGATCGACAAAGTCACACAGTCGTCCTATGCACCGCCACTAGTGAATCCGAAAAAGCGCCCAGCTAGAGTTCATGACGAAAATGATGAAGTCGAGTCAGCAGTCATACAATCGAGCTGCATTACGTCTCTAGTCGATGCTGTGTTACGACTAAGCATTGAAGAAAAACCACGGAGGCTACCGCAAGGGATACGAATCAAGAGCAATGATGTCGAACCACGGCTGAGCGATATATCTCCCGCTCTTTGGAGTCCCGGATACTCACAAGTACATAACTTTGATCGTGAATTCATCAACCAATACTTACATTCGAGCAGGATATCTCAACCCGTGCGCCACTGCTCCCCACCGTCGCTCATACTCTTTCTCATTCTGTTTACACCAACGGGAAATCGCTAGCGCTGAAGATGAAATTGCACAGGCTGTTGTACTACGGCGCGGACGATGCTGATGGCGAGATGGACTGTGACAAAGGGATCATTGAAGGCAGCGAAATAGCTCCGAGAAGCAGGTTCAAGCTCATGTCTACATTGCTGTGGCATGTCATGCAGAAGCAGCTGTACCAACCTGATGCAACTTGCCGACTGAAAAGCTTGACGCAAGGAGCTGAAACAACAGAGGGGCCAGGCAAAGACGAAGAGGAACTGTTCCCTCAGTCGAGCGAGGAGCCTGCCAGGCGGGACCGCGATCATTTTATGTTCGACGATGATGAAGAGAACATGATAGAGTATGAAAACGTTGATGATGACAATGATGATGGGTTCTTATTCGAGACTGGTCATTACTGGAAAGAGGACGGCGACGGAGATGAAGAAGAGGATCTATTTCATGGACATGTTACCACCAATGAACGGGATGAAGACGATCTATGGCTGCAGGATCTTGACTGGTGATGTGGAGTAGTTACATGGACTGAAACGATAGCTTCCTGTAAAAACGCAAGGCCGTTGAGGCTGTAAGGAGTTGAATGATTGAATTGTTACCTACTGGTCTCCAACATGTGGAGTCTGTTGCGACTTAACTTTGGAAAGATATTCTGGCGTTGCCTTAATATCCAACAACGCAAGGAGATTCGCGACCATTCTAGAATTTCGGGAGAAGCCCGAGCACGCGATTAAATGACGCCTCTGTCTTGAGTGATCTCTCTCTGCCTGTGTTGCATTACACAATGTTGACGGCGCTGGGTACCTACCGAACAATGATGAGTGTACACACGTCGATATGAGGTCTTGAGGTAAGGAGGTTACAACCCTCAAAAATCGCCCAAGTGACAAGTCGTGACGAGCTATCTCCACAAAGGGTCCGTACGATTCAGATTCAGATTATCGACCGTTGGGAGATGGAATTTCGCAATAAATATCAATTCAGCAAGCCTCGTACATAATGGTCGATTCACAACCAACCCCGAGTCTGAGCGTATCGATACGTGATATCGACCTCGCACCCTCTCGTGTCTGACTCGCACCCATCTGTCAAAGTCGGAGAGATCTGAATTGGGTCTACGAGGGTTCCGAAAGGGGCATGGTCGGGATCTGAGTTGGTTGGCAGATCAGTTTGGGGGGCGGACATGGACACGGTTCTCCTCCCTGTCTGCCGAATCTACCGGCAAGAACCCTGGAAATAGTAACCAGATTTTTGGGAAATAAAGGGTTTTTTTTTGGGACGAGCTACTGCAAGTCTGTTCGAATCATGGAAATGCGATTTCTGAAGTCATGATTATTCTTCTTCGCAACTTCTTCTCAAACAGAAATGCTTGATGGGTTCTTTTTTTTTGTCGATCGATCGACGGGAGCGCGAGTTGCTTTTTGTCGTAGCTTTGAAATTTAGATTTTGGTTTGATCCGGAGAATTTTGTGTCCGGCATTGTGTAGTGATGTGATTTGTGATGGGCTGGACGCCTCTCGATGTATGAAGAAGGGGTAATTTTACCACTCCAACCAGTCAAGAAGTGGAAGGGTTCTCTGGACAAAGAGAGAGAACAGCTGATGATTGCATAGGGCAGGCGAAAATTCTACAGATGCGCAGATGCATCTGGAATCGCATTTGTGAAAGATGGGGAACTATTGTTTTTCGGTACCGTCCGTTTGACCTGTTTGGCGGCGATTCGAGATGGTGGTTTGGAAGTTGGAAGTCTGGTTGAGCTCTGCCACCTTGGGTAAAAGTTCATTTATGAGAGTCAGGCTTGTTTCTGTGATCTATCATTTGCTGCTATCAATATTCAGGCAAGCGCAGGCGGAGGATGCCTTAACAGCGGAAACGCCATGGCAGAAATCGCAGTTCGTTCTCCAGATTCGCTGCACGACGATAGGGATGTGATTTTTTCCGTCGTTCAGCAGACGTTCTTTCATGCAAGACCGGATTTCTATCTATCCAGTGAGAGAGAAGGGATCGACCCCTTTTGCGGAAAATAATACAAGGTGGGTTGTCTCAGCGGTGAACATACGGATAGATTCGTATCCTGCAGAAGCTTGGTCTCGTTTGTAGAAATCCCCCGAAGATCATCTCGATGTATCCCAGCGTATAGGGTCAGAGTGACCCCGTATCGCCTTTCGCTGCCCCTGAGGAAATGATTCGAATAGGTCCAAGCTCGCCGAAATGGCATCGGGTCGTGATCTGCTGCTGGCATCTACCAAACCATAGCAGTTATTCCAAAACATCTTTCACGAAAGCGAGACCGTCTATTACACAAGATCAGATCAAGATATTGACTTTCAACGCGCACAGGTTATGCGCAGTGAGGGACATCGATCGTATAGCCACTTACCCAGAGAAGATAGAGTCGATAGGAAAAAGTAACTCTGCAGCTTGCATGCAAATGAAAACGCAACCTTATGCCAAAGGCTGCGTCCTCCCTCGGTCCGGTCCCCAAAAATCACAAAGCCGTAAGCAACTTTGTCCAGTTACGATTCGAGGGACGCCAAAGCGGGATGGACTCAGCTCCTGCATCTTGGTGGCTGCGTCTTTTTGCCGCACTTTGCTGCCATTGGCTCATAGTCTTTCTGGTTCACACGTCACTCAAAGATTGTCCTGAGCCAACGGGACCCGCCATGGATGAGCCTTGTCCTGTCGAGGGCTAGCAAATCGTTCAGGCCGTTCCCTGCTCATAGCTGGCGTTGGTGCTGGCCTGGTTTCTGTCGATAACCTGTGGGAAAATGGTGGCGTGCGCTGGTGAAAGCCCGCCGCTTTCTTGGTGTGAACGGGTTGGGTTGTCAGTCGACTAGAAGGTCTTTCGTTCTTACTCTCCTCAACTCCCTTCCCTATCGCTTTCAATCGATTTCGCAGTTTTTGCAACCTCATCATTGCTCTTGTATAGGTTTTATTCGAGGCACAGGGCAGGATCTCGAGCCACTGTTGTACAGGAACAGAACTCTTCACAAGACGTCACATTGGAACTCTCTACACCCTTACCCCCCTAAAGTGAGCTCCCACCAGGCATAGCTTGCTCAAACGCGTTTCGAAAAAATATTTCTCGCTCTTTCACGTAAGGACATTCGACTCTTACATCGACTACACGTCGTCCGAATTTTCGGAATTAGGCACGACAAATCGCAGTCACGACCTGCAAACCCGATCACAACATCAGGATTTCCGGTCATTGGAGCATGCCAAGGGTTGATTGAAGCTTTGGAGGAGGGTCGAAGGAAATTCTCCGACATTAGGCTCAGGGCACGAAAGGCTGAAACAGAAAGGAACGACATTCATTTTACGCTGAGAGGAAATCGAGCTTGATTCGAGTGCTAAATATCGCGATTGAAAGAGTGTGGGTCACAAAAGGAAACTCAATATCCCTGTTGAATAGTCTTGTCCAAAGCCTCGTTTACCAGTACCATGGCGAGCATCAGTGGATACCAGCAAGGAGATGAAGTACCATTCCACTTCCAATCTGGAGTTATTATTGCATCGTATTTTGTCAGTTTGGTTGGATCGATAACGACGGTCGAGTTACTACACAGAAAACGAGAAGGAAAAGGTTGGATGACATGGTATGACTAGTTCTCAAATGATTAGGAAAACCGCTATTGACATCTACTACTAGGATCCAACAATTAGCAATTGCAGTATCATTTGGTCTTGTAGCCATTTGGTGTATGCATTTCGTCGGAAATCGTGCCATCGTCCTTGGTGATGGACAGAAAGAGTTGCAGTTGTATTACAACCCAGGCTTCACGACGCTCTCCGTCTTCCTCCCAATCGTATTCATTTTCTTGGGCTTCACAACTGTGGAGTTCCGACAACCTGGACAACGATTCTTTTGGCCTTCCCTCGTCTTCGCAGGAATTGTTGCTGGTCTCGCCATCACTGGGATGCATTACGTCGGAAATTTTGGAATCAACAATTATAATCTTGAGAATCCCCCTCAATATGTTGTGGGTGCTGGGTTGATTGCAGTCTCCGCCTGCTGCATTGCGCTGGTACTCTTCTTCTACTTCAAGGGGAGATGGATCAACAGTTTCCCTCGTCGAATGGCCTGTGCCTGTTTGCTGGCAGGCGCTGTGTCTGGCATGCATTGGACTGCTTCTGTTGGCACGAGGTACAAGCTTGGAAAGATCCAGACGAATACCTCAGGCATGTCCAGGGACACTAACTTGATCGTGGCCATCGTGTTGGTAAGTGATGATTGAAAGAATATTCTGTATCAATTCTAACCACTACCAGAGCTTGTTGGCATGCATCGTGTGCTTCGCTTTCGGTATCCTTACGCAACGCCGTAAGAAGCAACTTGCCGACCGCGCCCAGCATGTCATGCTCGCCTCAGTCACTTTCGATCCAGATGGAAAGCTTCTTGTCACCCAGGAAGGAATTCTGCCAGCGCAAAAGGTCACCAAACAGTATAATCAGCGGTCTTTCAATGACGAGTTTAACACCGCCCATCCTGTCTTCCAATGGCTGTTCCGTGTAACCTTCAACTGGCCGGGAGTGGCAGACCTGATTCCAGGGATGCGAAGTCATTTGCGCACGATCGGTGCCACGAGCAAGGACCCGACCCGACCAATGACACCCAGCACGGAATCTGCTTTTGCCGACGACTCCAACAGCAACGAGGACTACTCCATCATTTTCCGAGAACATTTCTGCGTTGCTGCGTCCGAGTTGGCAGGCCATTTGGAGACGCCCATCCAGGATCTTGGAGTGCTGTACAATGGCATCATGATGACAGGGAGTTTGGCACCAGAATTCCAGCAGAAGAAGAATCTGCGACTTCCATCTAGAGGAGGATTCCCACAAGACATGGAGCCAGGCTATGTCCTGCCTACCATGTTTGGTAGTGGGCAGCTTTTGTTCCTCGTACGAACTGTCGACAAAGCGGCGGCGTTAAAATTGATGACAGCCGGGTATCGATTCGCACAGCCAATCCATGTAGGAGACATCATTGCAAGGAGTATGCAAGTTCCACATCATGAGATGCTGAGCACGATCACGAATCTGCAATCGTACAGCAAGCAAAACCTCATGCCACATGAGGAGCCAGGATATTGCACTTACCTAGCATGCTATGCTATGCGAGCAGCTGTCAACAAAGCGAATAGCAGTTGGGAAGTACTCGTTGCGCTGGACAACCCCTTCCAGCTTCCACAAGTGGAATTGACCCAGGATCCACTGAAGCCATGGCAGCAGAAGATCCTCAATCGCCTGGATGGGCTGTCAGCAAACCAGTGCCTGTCCTGGCTCAACAATAAAGCATCTGATTGCACTCTCACGACCGACAAAGAATTCCTCGAACTCCTCTTAGATCAGGTCACAGCTCTTACAATCGGAGTTCCAGAACCTTTCTTCGGCCAAGCCGTCTTCTCTTCCAAAGCTGTTCGCCTCCACGGGAACAACAATGGAACACCAATCAACGTTTACGCCTTCTGCATCATCCCAGATATCCACGCCTCTTCCCTGAAGAGCAAGAACAAACTTACCTATGTCCCACTCTCTTTCTTCAAATGCTTCCAACGCATTTACAAGGGCTCGCCCGACCACGCCATCCTCACCCGCAAGATTCACAGAGAATTCGGCGCCATTCTCAATGCCAAAGGTCTCTCAGCAGCTGGCTTCTCACCATCCCACTCCCAGCGTGATTCCATCGCGTCATCGATACCGCATTCTGCCACCCGGCCGAGACGTCTGCAGTGGCCATTCATCAAGTCCTCGGGTTCGACCTCAACTCGTCGCTCGTCGATACTAAAATCTGATTTTGCATCCGACAAGGGCTTGACGGAGGAGAGTACGGCACCCGGCATGGCGCAGCCTTTTGGCGGTATCATGGTTTCGAGCGATACCACTGTAGAGGTTTCGGCGAAGCAAGAATCGACAATGGAGTTACAGGAGATGGGTTTGAAGACTGAGGCTGGCGTTGGTGCTTCGGAGCAGCCGACGTATGTTGACGAGCTCTTCCAAATTGCGAGTCAGAAATGGAGACAACATTAGACTCCTCCGAGCTCTTTTTGTCTCTTGTTTGTGGGCTTGGTGTTTTCTGGAGTTTGGTGGATACCCTGTCTTTTTTCGCTGGAGTTTGTGGTGTTCGTGGTGAGAGCCTGGATGACGCTTCTGTTCCTTTGTTCATATATGGATGGTCTTGATGAAGTCTCATGGTTTGGACGGATTGGATTTCGATATTGTGTGGATGGGGAGAGAAAATCTGCTGTTGGGGTCGCTATTTGCTGCGCATCGTTAGACAGTATTCTTCTCTGTTTTTTCTTTGGATATACCCTTGGCTCGATTAACATATCCATTGCGTTAGTGCATAACAAGTAATAATGTATCATTCAACTCACATGTCACACTTTTCCTTCTCCATAATCCCCAGACCAGCAAGTGATCGGAATGTAGTTCTCAAGAGTCTGGACAATGGAGGAGCCGTCCTCGTCTTATTCATCGGTGCTACCTCCTGAAATAAGGAATATCTGGGGATGTACCTGCATATTAGCGTTCTATCTGTACGAATTTTCCTTTTTGGGGTGTCGGGGAAAGGGAAGAAGCAAGTGGGCTTCCTGAAGAAGAAATACCCCTGCCACGCTTTTGGTAAAATATTGTGGGGGCATCATGGGTGGATTTTGTGTTTTGCGCATTCTTCGGTATTTAGTTATGTGAAATCATCTTTGTGAGGGGGGATCAAGGAGAGTTTTGTGGGACTTCGGATTTTCGAGTTGTCGAGATGGGCGTGCTTTGGGGTCATATATGTGGCCAGCTTGCCGGAACGACTCGAATTGGAAGTACTATTGAAAGGCCCCGCAGGAAAATTTGACATTCAGCGTTTTCCATATGTTTTCATTGGAAAGATCGAAGGAAAGATGGTGTTTCTGTTGTGAGAGTTCTTCGAGGGGATAACAGATTGGAGATCTGAAATCGAAGGTTGAGAGTCGCGACAGATAATCGAAGGAGATGACCATGTTGGTGATTGGAATTCTGTTAAATCAGCAGGATAGTCTTCATGCACGTTGCTTTCCTACGTCCTTCCCGCCACCCTCATCGGCCTTTGCTCACATTCCGAGACATCATCTCCACTCGGCAACACAACAATCCCACAACGACTCGACCTCGAGTCTCCAAGTTCAAAACAGTCTCGGACCAAAAAATAACTAAGGATAAATAGGGATTGACATGACTCAGGTTCGAACTGAGACTTGCAGAGTCCCCGAATGTACACGCCGGGGGAACACCACAAAGCATAATGAAGACCGAGTGACTCTGAATCACAAAGCTATCGTAGCCCGTTGAGACCTGCTGTATTAGTCGCAACACCATCGTGCCTGAGGTTTGATGGGGATCTGGACGTGTAAAGAGAAGAAGGGGAGGGGTTGGAGCTTTCAAACAAAGCTTTGCAAAATCTACGTCCAGTATGGGAAAGACATCTCGTCTCGCAAGTCTGAATTTGATTGTGAAACTAGAACCTGCGAAGGTTCTTATACGCGATCATCACAAAAGAGGCCCCGAAAATGTTATCGGTGAGAGACAAAAAGAATTGGGACGGCTCAGACTCGAACTGAGAAATACAGAGTCTCGGGGATACACGTCAAATTAGCCCATCAAGATTAAAGATCAAACGGTGCTGGCCATGGCGAATTATAGCCTTCAAGGTCTGTCGTGGTATACCTTACACTACCTTGCCTTTAGTTCGACAACGAATTGATGGAGTTTCGAGAAGAAAGCGAGGAACTAAAACTATCAGGAGCACAGTGTACGTGAAGTGCAAAAAGAATTACAATGTTCTCTCTGATCTCCTGGATTTCGACAGACTGAGGAACCACAGCCTACACAAAAGGTTTTCGTGAAATTACCACACGGCACTAGAAAAACATGTCGGGAAGGGGATCGCGATAAAGAAAGAAACAGAATGGGCACGACTCAGACTCGAACTAAGATGTAGAATCTCTGGGGGTACGCGCCCTGACTACACATGTAACATCAGATCGTAGATCCGAAGAAACTCTGTTTCCCCTAAGGAGTCTCGATCTGCTGTGCTAGCCATTACACGATTGTGCCTTGATTGATGAGGGATGGGAAGAGGTTGCTTGATATGGGAGTGTAAGAGGAGATGGGACGAGGGGGTCATAAACGCTAATGCCTTGCGTAAAAATGTGGTTTTGGTGTGGCGCTGAGCCTCCTGGGTCTTGTCAGTTGATGGAAATACTCCTGAATTTGTGATTTCACCCATGTATTGAGTAGTGAATTGGTGTCTTAGAATCAGTTGGCTAAGTGTGTTATCGATTCTCGACTAGTACAACAGCCAAGGAAAGCCGAGATACGTTAGGATGTATGCCAAAGTTGCAGCCCGTGAATATCGAGCAGCAATTCTGTCCGATATCATGGCTGTGTCAAGCTGCAGGACCAACATGGCTGCAATGGCAAAAGGGATAGTCGAAGAGAACCAAAAATGCTTGCATATGTCTACACTCTAACACGCCTCCCACTCTGTAAGTTCATGTGTCGTTTTGAGACTGGTATGTAACCCTATACATGCTTCTTCCATATGATGCCCATTATCCATTTGTCGTGTGAGCACCTCACTTCTTCTTGTTGACGACCATGTTGTCCAAATCCTCACGCTCGGCCAATTCCTTCTCAATTTCCTGGATGAGGGGGCTCAAGTACGGGACGTCCTAGATTCGTGTTAGTTGTGGGTTTGTCCGTGGGGTTGTCGTGGCGAGCTCCGTACCTCCTCTGGTGTTGTGTGCTCGGCCTTTGGCAGCAATTGATGGGATAATGAGCACTATTTGGATGTTAGAGACATGTGCGTGTTTCTGTGAATTGCCAATGGCCCACCTGGAAAGCTCTTCGCATGCGGAAGACTCGGTCGTATGCTTCCTTTGGAGGGAGACGCTTGATGGCCAATAAGACGACCTCGGACTCCTCGGGGATCAGATCATCGGCCCTGCAAGGTATTAGCAGCATGCCGAGTGCAAAGGGAGAGGATCAATCGCTGCAATTGACGACTCTGTTGTCCGGTGCCTACCTCAAACCGAGCGACCTGTATCCAGCGGCATTGTTGTACCAATTGGCGACGGGAGTCAACCACGTCTTGAGCCATGGTCGCTTGATGACGAAGTTGACGAGAGAGGGTTGCGACATTGTGGTGAGATGTGGGTGGAGGTGTTGGTCTTGTCGTGCGTGGTGTCGTCGATGAGGTTTAACGACAGCTTCTTTCTGAGCAAGCGGAATGGGTCGGGATGGGATTGGACGGCGTGGGAACACCGGACGTGTTATAATGCGAATGCTTTGTCAGATGGATTTCCCATGTACATGCTCCAATCCTGCGCAGCCGCATTGACGATAGAGGGATTGCACTATAACCTCCCTCTCTTCCAATCACTTGCTGTTCCTCTGCAGGGCCTGTTGAGAGCTCCGTTTCCCTCCAACTTTCTCCACTGACGCATCTCGTGCCTATCATTTGCCCGCCCAGAACATATCCCCTCCACCTTGGATCAATTGCTCCAACAACTCCCTTCTATCCGCTCCCGTATTCAACATCCAATGGAGTTGATTAATCGTTAAAGCGCCAGCTTACCAAAAGTGCTGCGGGGTTCCACCGCGCACGCTGAAGGCCTCTCCTCCACCCAGATAGCTCACACGACACTGAATGCTCTCGTCCAACTGAGAGAGAGAGGAGGGAGGGCCTATCATGTCCGGCGAGGGCAACAACCTCAACGCGAAGACGCCCACGAACCCGTCCTCACTTTCACTTTCACGCCAACAAAAATCAAATCCTGCTCCGGACTCCGACTATGTCCCGCTCCTACCAGTGCCTGTCAAAACCCCGTCGAGGCTCGCCCTATACTGCACGAAGCTACCAGAACCCTATGTCAATGGCATCTGCGGTGCTTTGGCTGGCGTAGCCTCGGGAATCGTCACTTGTCCCCTCGACGTCATAAAAACAAGATTGCAAGCACAGGGTTCTTTTCGCCGTCGCCGTATACATGCAGTTGGCTCTCCCTTACTCTACCGTGGAATGGTGGGCACAGCCAGGACAATATGGAGAGAAGATGGCGTGCGCGGCATGTACAGAGGCCTGGGTCCCATGTTGCTGGGCTATCTGCCAACCTGGGCTGTCTACATGACTGTCTACGACATGTCGAAGAACTTCTACGGTCCACGGATGGGTGCGTTTCAGTACCCTAAATTTCAAGGTTATCACCACTGACAATTGAACCAGAAAACGAATGGATTGCTCGGATATGGGCATCCGTCACCGCTGGAGCTTGCTCCACCCTCGCGACCAATCCAATCTGGGTCATCAAGACTAGGTTGATGTCACAAGTCGGAGTAAACGCACCGCATGAAGCTCAGACACCATGGCGATATAAGGGGACTTGGGACGCTGCTCGATCCATGTATCGTGCCGAAGGACTGCGAGCATTCTACTCCGGACTCGCGCCTGCCCTACTAGGCCTAACACACGTCGCCATTCAATTCCCACTGTATGAATATTTCAAGCAACGATTTACAGGATTGGGCATGGGAGAGAATACGGCCAAATCGGACGAAGAAAATAATTGGGTAGGCATTTTGGCTGCCACATTTCTTTCCAAGATCGCTGCCACATCAGCTACATATCCTCACGAGGTGCTTCGAACTCGACTGCAAACACAGCAGCGCTCGTTACCTAGCCACTCGGACGAAGTGTCATTTCGAGGAGGCATGGGCCATCATCATCATCATGCTCCAGCACCAGGAGGATCATCTTCAGACGGCATGATTAATCTACCAAAATATAGAGGCATGATCCGGACAATCAAAACGATTGCTGCCGAAGAGGGATGGAGGGCCTTTTACAATGGCATGGGCACAAACATGTTCCGCGCCGTCCCGGCAGCCATGACGACCATGTTGACCTATGAAACCATCAAAACCAGCATCCATCGAATGCAACGGGAGGGCAGACAACACCTCAAGGAGGAATTGTGAGCTTTCGAAGAACAACATATAACAAACATCACCGATTTCTGTATCTCACGCATTACGAGAGACACCAATGCTCAACGAAGAGCACACTTTCTGAACGACAGTCGTTGAGCCAGATGATATCCACTCGAAGCAGCAAGAGGCTGCCCTATTTTCTGTCATGTTGACACCTGTACATAGCCTTGAAAGTCAGCCATGGTTTGGGCTGTTTGCTGGCGTTCTGGGCATATGCGGAAGCGCGATGGGATATGGTATCCCTACAATCGCAGATTTCTATTTTCATCGTTTGGAGGGCGGGAATGCTTGTGGTTACCCAAAACGGGACAGGGAGCATGTATATTGACTCGGTTTCGGTGGCTAGCGAAGAATAAGAAGAAGAAGAAGAAGAAGATAGAACCAGAGTTTACATATATTAAGGCTGGTTTGTTTGTGGTCATTGGTCTTTGTGTGACAGTTCAAGTTGGCATGTAGAAGTTTCTTGCAGCGCGTATCATTTCTTCCATTAGTTGTAAGATCATGAGGTAGTCTGCGTCGCGACTTTCAAAAGCCATTTCCATCCACCCCGATCCATAAATATCTTTTCGCCTTCACCATACAACTTTGAGTGCATTCCTCAAAGTAAGTCATTATCTTGCCATTGAATCTGCCAAAAACTTATTACAACAGAAAAAAAGGTCCAATTAAACGCGTTCGACCCTTCCACCGAGAATTCATCCAGCGTTTCTCACCTTCAAGCAACATATCTTGCAATTGCAGCAAGTACAAAAAGACATCATGACAGGTACTGGTTCCAACAACGACCTGCTGTCAATGACCCAAGAGATGGGATTGAGCAACGTAAATAACAGCGGCTCGAAGGCGAATGGTACAGAGAAGAAGGATGCACCTTAATGACTTCTGCCTTCCCAATGGTTTCCACACCCACAATAGCTTATGCGTCCTCAATGGCGTCTGCAGCCTCATCGGTTTCTGCACCATCAACGGCTCCCGCTTCATCTTCCACCCTTCTCCAGCTACCACTGAACTGCAACGCGAAGTGACCCACTATTATCATCTCGATGAGAAAAACAAATTTGGTCTATTAGATGCTTCGATTCTACCCCATGAGGAAGCACCCAACACCTTATAAAGAGAACACATGGTCCTTTTCTTCAACCTCAATACTCCTCCACATCCACGGCATGTCGCTCCAAAGGTCCGGAAGTTGGGCTTGTATTTCGATGGCACAGGCGGCCGACTTCGCAGGAATCAGCGCATAATTCATACAGACTCTCAACTTTGTTCTTCCAAATTTGAACAAAGCTGGAGATCATCGACGATTGGAGCAATCATCTCTATCCAAATTTGGGATATATCAAGTAGTTCGTGGGCTTAACGCGATTTGTTGCATCGAGATTGCCCTTGTCCGTGAGCATCGACTTGGGTGGGGAGATCTCGTACTGTGCGGATGACGTGGTAGAAGAACATTTTCCTGGTCATTGGAGATAAATTAAGACTGGATATGGCGATCAATGTTTTCGTCAAGATGAATATGCTATCGATATCAATTGGGATACATTCGATTACGAAACCCAGCCGGAGCCTGATCCCGAGGACGATCCCAAGTTCTGGGCCTATGAGTATTGGCATATGAGGGAAAACATGGGTTGGGCATCGGAATCTGAGGACGACGAAGATGACAAGGACAGGAGCTTGACAGTGCGAATGTGAACGAGCTCACCGACGGAGGAACCCTAGCTGATGACGACCTGTGGGATCCATCAGCGTAAATCCATTGCTATCACGGAGCTCACTTCAACTCGAGATCCTTTCACAAGCACGCTTCCGGACATGGAGAGGACTTGACCGAATCTATGGCGTTTCGATCTTGGATATCTGACCAAACTCGAATTTACGTTCTTTTTGTCTTATATCTTCCATAGCCAACCAAAACTCAAGGGTAAATATTTCAATTGGATCCATACTGCCCAGGAAATGACGTATTAATCATATCAATAGAACAGAAATTCGACCTCCTTTTGCACCACGAACAGACACCATATCCCCATGCTTCTTCGCAGCTCTACCATCCCGGCCCACCCTACCAGCTTCTCAATCAACACTCTTTTTCCCTCCAACTTATCGCATCTCACCCTCTTCAAAAACCAGATTTACAATTCGCCCCCATTGGTCCCACCTGCAACACGTCTCTCGCATCATGATACGTATAGACGACCACCTCATTCTCCAACAGAATCTTCGTCACAAGCGCCGAGTCGAAATAAGCATGTGTTTCTTGGATGATGGCATCGGTACTCCAGCGCATGGTCCAAGAGAACATGTTATCGTAATACAAACCTACACAGCTTCAATCAGCATGCACCAGCAAGAAGTAGGAGACCAAGGGAAAGGAAGGGAAACGAACCGTTTTTGGCTGTAGCAGTAGCATGAAGTTCAACCGTGCTCCACTCATTATCGCCTCCACCAACTAGATTGGTAAGTTCTAGTTTGGAACCTTTACTCGCGTCCAAGGTATTCGACAACCGCTGCAATGCGTCTTCAGCGAAGATGGTTTTGTTTGTGTAAAGACCCGCGAGAGGATGCGTGCCCATCAAATTCCAATGGACTGTTGGGGAGAGATGTTGGAAGAAAGTTGTGAAGTTGCCGTCTTGGAGGGAATCGAATATTTGACCGATTTGACAGCGGGTTGGGTAGAGTGTTTTGATTGCGGAAGTGGTGTTGCAGGCTGTGATTGTTGCGTTTGAGGGGGCCAGGGCGAGAGTCAGAGAGAGGAGGGTTTGCAAAGTAAGAATGAGGAGGGTGGTGAAGGAAGGCATAGTGTTAAAGCGTATGGGGCTTTGGTATGAGCAGCTGAAGCGATGATGATTCTGAATTGGATGCCGATGAAACTCTCTCTTGCAGAGCGTCCAATTTATATGATCCTTTTAAATGAAATTGATCCCCATCGCCAGCGCAATGTCATCGTACATGATCTCCCTGCAGAGGTTCGTTCTCAGCCGCATCCTCACATTACTCCAAAGGCTCAACCTCGCACCAATCACTACAAATAGAAGAAGGCTTGACTGTATCAAGTACTTCGAAGCCTGAATATATCACCCTAAAAAATTCTCTCCTCACTGGAGAATCTTAGCCCTTGTCGATCTCCTGCTGACATCTCGCAAGAATCCATTTGTGGCAATTTTATGATGCGCTAGGCCACTTTTGTGAGGCCTTTCACCATGGCATTGTGCGGGGTTAAAGATAGATCAATGACTGAGTTACTGACTAGATTCGTATACCCTCGTTGGAAATTTTGCTCGAGAGAGCATGAACAGCAATTGATCATGTCCCTCGGGTTTGAAGTCAATACTATGTAATTTCGATATGAAATGTCCTGATTGGCCAACATCTTTTGTATGGAAAGGATTTAGCGCTAGCCGCATCCTAACATTATGCGTCTCCAACTTGGAAGCTGTTAACCCTCATCAATATTCATTCATTTCATCGTCTTCAAGCCTCAATCTCGAGGTCGCCATCAAAGAGGTCAAATAAGTCTTCATCTATTATCTCCGTCTGCGCCGCCTCGTGTTTCGCTTGGATGTTCCAACTCAACTGATCATTTTCAAGATCTGATCGCGACAACATTGCCATCAAGAACTCCTGAGCAAGCCGTCCCTGATCACCACAAGTTGTTGTTTAACTCCTTTATTTACGAAGCCATCAACAGTCATTCAACTGCTGTCATTGTGCGACTATTCAACGCAGTTCGTTCAATTACACGATTTAACCAAGCATGGATACAATGTTCATACATCGCTCCATTATGCTCAAACAGAAGCTTTCGATCTGCCAAGACGTGTCGTTTTTCACACCGCCAGCGCTAATTCCATGGCTCTGTCCCACGGACTTGGCGCTCTTCTTCATGGCGCAATCCCCTCGTTTTAGTTGCTACAGGCCTCATTGCAAGTTCCTACGCGTTCGTGTTGCTTTCTCCTCGCTCTCGAATGGATGGCTCATTTGCTACCAAGCGGGCCTCCGGATTTCAGAGTCAGAGAAACGCCCTTATGGACGAGGTCATCGCGGCATACTTCACTTTGCCAGCAGTGGAGGCTGAAGATCTGCCGGGCCTCATGGCACAGCTCTGGTTAGAGAAGTTCGTGACAAGAAGAGACTTTATCGATTTTCCCGATCTAATCACCGCTCTATCTGCCGCTTGTTTGGTGCAAAACCGGATTTCTGGTCTGGGATTCCTTAGGACTACTCTTGTGGAGCAAGAACATCACCGGAGACGGACTGCTGAAGTCGAGAAATCTCTTTCAAGGCTCTCCCAGCTGAACACATGGACTGGGAAACAAGACATCGGCGAAATGAGTGAGGATGTCAAAACCGCTTTCATTGGCGGTCATCTCCTGGAATTTCTTGTGTCAACGTTTTCAATGGATGAGAATCTTGCTCAGCTTCCATTGTCAGATCCGAAGTTTCAAGAACACCTGAAGCAAAGTGACTTCATGACCAATTTCAGTGCACATAAAAGGATCATCCTATACACGGCGTTCTCGGATGGCTATGGGGAGTACTTACAAGCAGATGTTCGAAGGAAATTGGCACATGTAGGGTTTCCAGAGTTTAGCGATGATGAATGGCATTGGATGGGTAGCATTTTGCAATAGTGCATAGCGCGCACGAAAGAGGAGGTGCTGAAAGATAGTAAAGAGAGTGAGATTGACTTTTAAAGCAATTATTCTAGATCTGGATGATCAACGGATCTGGAAAGCTGGGTTAAGACTGACTGGTCCAGCATCGACGTTTAACGAGGTTTAGCGCAACTTATAGCATACTATCTCATTCAACTATTTCACATTCCTCGTTTCTTCATCTCTGCGGCCTCCTCAGCACCAGTTGACCGATGTCGGATATATACAACATATCGACCTAGGATCACGTCAACGTCAATTCTTTGGACAAGACTGATATGACTCTTCAATAGCTGGATGTTCTGTCCAGCCTGTTCGGGCGGTTTGTTACACTGCTTCAAACACCTTCGAACCCTAGCTTTCAAAGAAATTTCTGTCGTTATCTCAAACTTCCTGGGGTCATGATGTTAGACGTTAGAAGATAAAGGATGAAAGAGAATGGTGGAAAGATGAGTTAAAAGGGTTGGAACAGCGAAAGCTGAGACCGATATCGGCCATTCAAATCAACCGCGTCCGTTTTCGACGCGCCAAACAATTTTTTCTCAATTCGATCACTGTTTCGAGGAGACGTCAAAGTTGGAGCATTAATCAGGCCTTGATTTATAAGCCTCCGCTTATGCCTCTGAGCCTGAGACTTCTCTTTTTGGCCTTATCAAGATCAGTCTTCGGAAGCAGGTAACCGCAGACCTTCAAATTGTGGGAGCTCTCCACGCCCCATCACCATCTATTGGTCGATGGTTCACGCTTCGAACCTTGCTATCTGGCACCCGGTCTCGGTCATATCGAGCGACCATGTCGGAATCTAGAATGTAATCTGAACTGCTACGCGAAATGCTTTTATCACCAACGAACACAATCAAAACTTGCTTGAATATGCCCAGCCCAACCGAATTGAAGACCACCGAGGACCATGGAGCTGGAGTGATCAGGAGACAGACTACAACGCGGCGACCTCGAGTAGCGTTAGCTTGCCAAAGATGCAAAACACGAAAGCAGAAATGCGATGGATTGCGACCAATATGCTCAAACTGCAACTCATTTAATGCCGAGTGTAAATACATCAAACCCACCAGATACAGACCTCGCAGCCAGGACTATGATACAGCTGCAGCAGCTGAAGCCCGAGTAGCAGAACTGGAAAGCATCTTGATGCGTGAAGGAATTACGGATGAAGGACAAGAACGCTGGCGACAACGCCAGGCTGCATCTCATAGCCCGACTGCTTCTGAGCCAGCCGAAATACGAGTGCCTGCTAAACGTGCTCACGAGGAGAGTCCATGCCCTGAGCCAGATAGAAATGATGGCAACGCTGGAGCCGGAATCAAGCGGACAGAATCGACATCGGTACTGGAGATTCTTCGAGATCTATCCTTGGAGGCGACGGGCGGGTATATTGGCGCTTCTTCAAGCATAACGATGAGTAAAATGGTGTCAAGCATTGTGAAGTGTCGCGAACCGAACGAGCATGATACACGACAAGAAGAGCACCTTTCACCAAGATCTCTTTCGGATTCTGGACTCGAGAACAATGTATCGGTCGATACAGGCAACATTCCGCAAGATATCGCTGATAAGCTGCTGAAGGGATATCTGAAGCACATTTCCACCAGATGGCCAATCCTCCATTCTGCTTATATCCGGAGCCTCCATGCCCGCAGATTCGCGTTGACTGACTCCTACGAACGATGTGCACTTCATCTTGTGTACGCGAGCGGTGGCCGATTTCTCGAAACTGCTGGCGAGCCGGGCGCTTTCCATTGTGAACGGCATCACGCCGCAGCCATGAAGTACGCGGATGAACTCTTTTCGTGCCACGATGTTCGATCGGTCCAGATTCTCATCTTGCTCGCCATCTACAGTCTACGAGCTCCACAAGGCCCAGGAGCTTGGACGTACATAGGGTTGGCTATGAGAGCCTGCATCAATCTGGGAATGCACCGAAAGACAGCTGCTCGAGGGTGCTCGATGCTTGACAGTGAAATGAACAAGCGCATCTTTTGGACAGCTTACTCCCTTGATCGTCAGATTTCTATTATTCTTGGACGCCCATTTGCGATTTCAGATAGGTGAGCACGAGATCGCTACCGCTGTTTGCTGCAGAATTGATGACTTCAGGGACATCGATGCCGAATTGCCGCTTGACGTAAATGAATCGGTGCAAGACAGTGTCACTCTTATTGCTGCACAGAAGGCGTCAAGAGCACTCGATCCAAATCCAGAGTCTGCCTCTACATCTTTGAGTTGCTTCATTCATATTTGCCGTCTTCGAAGAATAGAATCCGCCATCCAGCAGAGCATATAGTAAGTGACGTGCGGAAAACTTGGAGAATAGAACTGATTTGCAACAGTCGAGTGGATCAGCAATCGGGAGTCTCTGAGACCGAGATTCTGACTTTCGTCCGCCAGTTGGAGAAATGGAAAGAGGGGATTCCTTGCGACGCGCGACAGCATGGCGCAGACAAGCCCACCACACGAACAGACACACTGGTGATAGACGGATATGGGTATTATGTGAGTCGAGTTCGGTCTTGAAGCTGGCTTTGCAATTTCTCACGAATCTCTAGATGGTGTATTACTACAAATGCCTCAGATTCTTGCTCCACCCTCTGCTCTCTGTGCCAGAGACCAGTATCGATTTAATCAAGAAATGTGCGGAGGCATGCGGTGGCGTGTGCGAAACATACAAGAAGCTCCACCAAAACATATCAGTAGGATTCTCACTCATGGCACTGCACTCAGTCTTCCTAGCAGGTATGTCAATCCAATCTTTCAAAATGACACTTCTCACAACTCACAGGTCTTACGATCTTATACTGCACCTGGATCTCACCGAACGAACTCTTCAATATCACAAATTCCAACGCAATGAATGCATGCAGCATCGTTCTCTATATAATAACCGAAAGATGGCCTGGCGCAAAAAAATACAGAGACATGTACGAATCCGTCAAACAATCCGTCCTCGAATCAATCGAAGAAAGCAAATACGAACCCCGCCGCGCCATCAAAAGACTGAACCCCAGCCTTTTCAAATCGATGAGCAGGAATGAAGAAGGTAGGGAGGAGGTCACTAGGATGGTTGCTGATATGGCTGGTCTTCCGGTCTTTTCAGATGATATGATTGACTTTACTAACCCCGGATCGATGGCTTTTACGCCGAGTTTTCCACAAGATGTGCCGATACAGTTGCAGGCTACGACACTGGAATTTCCGCAGCAGTCGATTTTTGATCCGTCGTTGTCGTCTTTTCAGGATTTCAGCTTTGCTCAGGATTTTGACCTTGCTGAGTTTGATGCGGGATCCACGAATTTTAACGTCGATTTTTGATCCGATTCCAATTGTTCCGATTAAGATGAGCTGTTGACCATTCTTTGACGATTCTTTCGATAGCGCGCTGCTAGCACTCTATAGCTTCATATTTACGGAGCATAACCTCTTGCTGCAAATGTCCATGTCACTGAACGCGCATTGTTCCTGTAATGAAATTTTTCGATCGGTGTGGTCTCAGAAAGTGCTCTGGAGCCTAGTGTGACTTCACTGGCTCGTGGCATTCAATGAAATAGGTATAGATGCGACAAAATAGTTGGGAATTGATTGCTGATTTTCTTGAATATCAAGATAAATCCTGATCTGCAGAATTACATTTTTTCCGCTTCACGCCATTCGTCTTGCAGTTCTGCTTCACCTCACCATTCGTCCCATTCGTAGCTGCGTGTTGCAAAGCTTTGAACGATTCAATCGTGTCTCCCTCGAACCCACTCCCGAACTTGAACTTATGACCATAATGATCCTCCCTGAGATGTTTCTGTCCTTTGACGCCGCAGAGATTCTCTCTCAGTGTACCGCCGGGGAAATCATAGTTCTCCCACATCAGCCCTCGTTTGACGAGCTCGGGTCGCAGGAGGTATACCACATCCTCGAATGTGCCTGGGCTCGTTACATATGCGATATTGAAACCGTCAACATCTGCCTCATCGATCCATTGCTCGAAAACGTCGGCGACCATTTCTGGAGTACCAACGGGAGCGGGATGGAATCCACCAAGTGCCATGGTTTCTCCTAATCGACGTGGTGTCCATGGCTCGGTATTTCCAGTCGCTTTATTGAAGTTTTCCAGGAATGTATGTGTCGCATCGTCACCAGGGGCGTCTTTAAGCTCGAATACTTCGTCGAGTGGGAAGCGAGCGAGATCAATACCCGTGTAACCAGAGAATTGAGCGAGACCGCCTACCACGTCGGCATTGTCCCTCGCTCGTTCGTACTTTGCTTGGGCTTCTTCGAGGGTACGACCGAGAATAGGGGTGATTCCTACGAAGAATTTGAGCGAATTGGGATCTCGGCCTCGTGTTGCTGCGTCGGAGCGAATCTGGGCGATAGACCCTGCGGTCTGGGATGGAATGAGACCGCCTACGTAGATTGCCTCCGCGTGTTGGGAGCCAAATGCCCTGCCCATTTTTGATGTCCCAGCTTGGAATATGACGGGCGTTCGTTGTGGTGAGGGATGCGTTTGGGCAGCTGTCGAGGCTTTCAAATACTTCCCTATCAAGCCCGTCAGCACGATGGTCCCTGAAACTTGGCTCCGCTCTCACTAACCTTTATGCTCTATCCTTCTGACCTTGGATGGCTCGAAGGCAATCCTCTTCTCAGCATCCCACACGACTGCATCATCCGCCCACGAACTCTCCCAGAACTTATAAACCAAATCCATATACTCATGCGCAATGGCATATCTCTCATCATGAGGAACAACATCATCAGCACCAAGCGCTTTCGCAGCAGCCTTACTCCAACTCGTAACCACATTCCATGCCACTCTGCCCTCGGTAAGATGATCTAGTGCACTGAACGTTCTTGCCAGAATGTACGGGGTCAAATAGCTTGTGCTCCCCGTCACACCGAAGCCGAGGGTTTTTGTGACGGCGGCCATTGCGGGAATTATTACCATAGGGTCTAGACCTGCTGAATGGGCTCCTGCCCGTAGGATTGGGGCGGTGCTGCCGGAGTAGATGTCGAAGAGGGAGTAGGAATCTGCAAAGAATATGAAGCTTATTTTTCCTTCTTCGGCTAGGCGGGCGAGATTGAGCCAGTATGGTAATCCTGAAGAAGGAATTAGCGAGTGGTTTTGGGAGATAGAAGGCTGCTGGTTACGAACGATCTTTGCCGGATGTTTTGTCCTCTGGATCTCGCCATTGTCCTGGGCTCATATGTGATCCAGTACATGCATTTTCAAAGAAATTGAGGTGGATTCTCTTCTTCGGAGGAGTTATGGAGCCCATTTTCAGGTGTCAGACGAAGGCACGAAAGTAATTTGGTGGATTCCAGGCACAATTGTCCCTGGTGGTGGTTTCATTAAAGAGAGCATATCCATCGGGATCCACCAATGGAGATACCTCCATGGTGAGAAGTAGATCAGATACGAATGCCTCGTGTTTTCACTCTGGAGTTGGTGCTAGGTCTGCAGGAGGTGGTTGTTCGGGATGTGCATGTTCAGAAAAAACAAATAATTCCGTCGGCTTCACTTTCCGATCTTTCATCCGACGCGACTTCCAACACACCTTTAGCATCTCAAAGATTCATCGACTTGATTGCTGACCCACTCCTCCTGTAAGGAAATGATAACCCAATTGGATGCAAGTCGATGTCGATGTCATCCTAAATTCGATGCCAATATCGCCAAAAACCGAATCAACACGACAAGCACGCCTCGCGCAAAACAGCCTTCATATCGTGAAAGCTGGCACATCTGGTTCATCAATTCATGTCCGCCCTCGAAATCAAAATCAAACTCTTAACTTGAAATTGACATCGAAAAATTCCTGGAAACTGAAAAAGGAATCTCGCTAGGAATTTATCGATACTCATTATATAAAGTCCATATAGCTTCGCCGTTTGGCGGGCAGGGGAAATGAATTGACAAGCCGACTGTGGTAGCAGAGTCGAACCGTTAATTCTGTCCCCCAGGTTCTAGAATGTAATCGCAAGGTAGGCCTCTGACAAGCATTCTACAGATTTCATGATACAAAATTTCACGTTCTGTAAGTGAAAAAAGATAAATTACCAGGATGTGATCGTCTTCAATATCAACTTAAGAAGGACATTCTCGATTCCTTGTTGGTTGATAAGGGAACAGGATTGACACTTGGGGGCGTCGTACGTTGATGACGTAGCTGTGGATGCAGAGATGGCTCCGACAAATGGATATTTCGTACGTCAAAGTAAAATTTCAGGCGGCTTTAGGTGAAAACTATGGGAACGAATGGGAAGGGAGCTCAGCCCTCTTCAGCGAATAACAACGACCGTCTTTCGACAACAGCGTCAATCTCCTCGAGCGTCTTCCTATTCGTTTCTACCCACGTATACGCCACAGCGACGATGAAGTTCTGGTACAATCGATAGAAACATAGCAATGCGCATATCTACACCATCATTATAAAGTACTCAGGACCAGCGGTGCTACTCTATCTTTCCCAGAAAGGGAGACCACGCTTTCTCGATACCTTCGAAATCCCTATCGAGCTCGAAATTCCCCCCTTTGATCTCGACAGACTGAACCTCTGGCCTAACACTCTTGACATGATCGAAGTACTTCCACAGGACGTCGTCTCGAGCACACATGAGCAGTATTGGACAGAGTATCTGTTTGTGCAGCTGCTCGCTCTCCTGTGCCCAAACAGCGCCGTATATCAGATTTCGACCTCTCCAGGCTCGGATGTGATCCACAGCTTCTCTTTGCCACAGACTCAAATCCTCTCCGACTCCCATCTTGCCAAGGTAGTCCCATGTCTTAAACAAGTGGGATCCATCCTTTTGGGGCTCGTTGAATGTCTTGAAGTAGATCTCCTTCATCGCCGCTCGCTCCTCCTCGGACATGATTGCAGGACCAACAAGACAAATACTGGCGACAAAGTCTGGATATACTGCGGCGAGCTCGACTGCGAGCACAGCGCCTGAGTGGTGTCCAATGATGTGGCATTTTTCTTTCTTCTCTAGACCGACAAGATCAAGCTGATAGAAAACTTCCATAATCACATCCGTGTACCAAGCTGTTGCTTTGACCGAGATCAAACCAATCGCCTCTTCTGAGGGATCGAAACTTCCACCGAATCCTGGCATATCTGGTGCGTAGCATCGGTAGCCTCGCCTGCTGTAGATGCCCATAAGGGAGTCGTAGCTTGCAGATGAAGATGCGGATTTGTGGAGGAAGAGAATCGGGGTCGATCTTTGGGAAACTCCGTTGGGCGGGAGTGCGAAGCGGTAGTGGATTTGTCCATACGTGGTATCAGCGTAGGCTTTGGAGATCATTGTCACTGGTATTGTTGAGAGTTGATGGGCCACAAAGATGGAATCGAGAAAAGCCGACCATGTTGTCTATTAACATAGCATAGGCTTTGACGCAAGCACCCGACGGCACTTCTTTCCGATGTAATTATCGTAGAACCTCACGGGCCGCGCTCACTCGAACAAGGAGGCAAGGAAGTAGCATATTACTGCGAAGTCTAATTGAGGCACATATCGCACTTTCTACGCCCGATTGTCGCCACCTAAGACCCAAATTTTCTTTCACTACAGATTCAAACCTGAACAGCCTTGAAATCTGGCGAATGACCTCCCTTCTCGAATGCAGGAGGCGTGTCTGCACCACTAGGAGTCTGGCCATCGATTACAGAGATGCCATCATGCTCGTTTCCGAAAAGTTCTGAATCATATGGATGGCCAGGAGGAGGAGAGATCATAGCCGCAATGAAGTATACCACTGAGGATCCACAGAAACCCACGAACCAAGCGGTTTGGAAAAGTCGAAGCCACGCAGGATTTGTCAAATGTGCACCTCCAGTCGCGACAATGAAACCAGCTATTGCGTCGATTAGCGGAAGCGCAATACGAACTTGTGCGGTAACTTACGGAAAGAAGGCCATATTCCCATCGTCCATGCAAGGAAAGCTCGCCAATTCATGCCCATGGTATACCAATATATGCCGCTCGAATTGCCCACATAGAGATCCGGAATCTTCCAGTTTCTCTTTCGGATGATCCAGCTAAGAAGACGTGAGCGTTTGTCTTCCAGATGGTGGTAGTTTACTCACAAATCCACAGCATTGATCCCAGCGAGAGGTGAGATGAACATTCCGAACGAGTTCAGGACAGTGATGAAGTTTCCTGGGGAGTTCACAAAGCGCCACGGGTTTATTACGTATCCAACAACACACATAATGAGTGCGCCGCGCTTCACGTCAATCCATCTCGGCGCGAGTGACGCGAGATCCATGCCTGCTGCGACCGAGTTCTGGACCAAGTTGACCTAATCACCGCTCATTAGCTGTTATCACCAAATCTATTTTGACAATACTCACTGAGACCTGACTCAAGAAGAATCCAAACGCGGCGAAGAAACAGCCAGCCCGCGTTGCAGCATTGTAATTATCAATGAGCAGGAATTCGAGAAGCGTGATAGGCTGCCAAATTTGCTTC
This sequence comes from Venturiaceae sp. KMAF11, assembly GCA_023078705.1. Classification (NCBI taxonomy): domain Eukaryota; kingdom Fungi; phylum Ascomycota; class Dothideomycetes; order Venturiales; family Venturiaceae; species Venturiaceae sp. KMAF11. Next base: position 1,767,346 of record JALGOQ010000017.1, read on the forward strand.
CCATACATGTTCGTAACAGCGCTAGTAGCAAAAGTGCCAAGTGCAGCGGTCACCGTCAGGACAAGAGGTAAGGTAATGAGCTGATTTACGGCTGCTGCCCTTTTGGTCTTTGCATAGCGAGTCCAATCCGATTGTCTGATGGCACTACCACACCAAGCTCCAGCGACAGAGCTTACTGCTTGAAGCATGCGGAACGAACGTGTTCTGCCAGATTGTCAGCTGGAAAGAGCTATCAAGGGACTGCATCCACTTACGCGCTTGAGATCTTGACTTTCTGGATTGTGTTCAGAGAAGCACCGCCATTGGACGCCATAGCCCAGATGAAAAGTCCAAGGATAGTACAAACCACACAACCAAACGCCACCCACAGAAACTTGTGAAGTCTTGAGGGATGAATCAACATCAAGGGTGTGAAGATGATGATATAGATTATAAAACCGACAAGCTGATTTGTAGTGATCGCAGCAGATTCTGGTAGCGTATTCGCCATGTGTTGAAAAGATGGGAAGATGCATGAGAGAAGGACTTTCATAGCTAGGCCACCCCAATATGCCTGGATACCGAAGCTAAATCAAGTTAGATGGAGGCGAATGAAGGAAAGTATTGGATTTGTGAACGTACTAAATGAAGTTCACGAAGCATTTGAGCATTACGACGAAGTAGGAGCCATACATTCCGAAGGCAGCTCGACTCATCATTGGGAATCCGACATGATAGCGTACCTAAATTTTGATTAGCACCCTTCCATATGGTCATTATGTATGATAGCCGGGACGTTGTTGTAAACTTACACCGGGTTCACCACAAATGAAAGATATCATGCCCGCAAGGATCGATCCAACCAAGATCATACCGATCGTCTCACCCGCAGTGAGACCATTTGCCAGGTTGGCTGATCCAGTGGTCCACGCTGATATATTCACAGCTGCCGCTATCCTGTAATGTGTCAATAATGTTTTGCTGGCAGGAGTAACTTTCTAAGACGAACCAGAATGCGAAGTAACTCTTGCCCGTGAAATTGCGCTCGCTCTCCGGTGTGGGGATTAAATCAACATTCGTCCATCTATTATGTGTTGATTCACTTTGATTCTCGTCTTTGACTTCCCACGATTTGAACGTTCGGGGGACGCGCGGGCGCCATCTGAGAATAGACATTTTGTGAAGCCTCAATGTCGTTCTATGGTGTGTGCAAGGCTGAGAAACGAAAGGGCTAATTGGAGATGACCAACAGAAATTTGTCAACTCCTCTCACAGCAAGGAGGAAACCTTGCAAATATACAGATGTCAAAGACATTGAGTCTATCGCAACAATCGTCCCGACCGACCGTAGAGAAACCACTGATTCTTGCCTTGTGTAGATAAGTCGGAAGCAGGCAAGCTGCGTGGTTAGTTCTGGCCAGAATGGGATTCTTGATTTTGTGTAAGGACTTGGTGTGCATGATTTGAGTCAGCGACATCGTTATCGGTGCAATCAGTCTGCTCTTCTTGGAATTATAGCAATGATAAGATAGTGAGGTTGGTCGGCAGGATAAAGCGGGGCGAAAGTCATCCGACGGGCCAGAGATCCCGAAACCATGAAGCGAAGATTGAAGTATCAACATCATGAATTGGGACCTTTGGCTAATGGTGTTTCCCGCGTATGACATTGAATGTCAAACTTTGGATCAATATCAGAATTAATGCCGAAAATTCCTAAGCTTTTGCATTTGCCATCATATTCTGAGACAATAAAAAATCACGAAAAATAGCCTTCAAACGAATTTATTCCTTCCGTTTTTATTTTGAAAGCAGAAAAGATCGTCATGCTTAATCCAAACCCATCGAGTCGTCCTTACCCTTAGACTCCGGTTGCTCAGTCTTTCCTGACTTTTGATCACGGACAGCTTTGCGGTCTTAAACCAGAATGTCCTCAAAACTCACCAACGACCCCATCGAGGCCTTCGACAAAGAAGCCCTCGTCAAGCGAAACCCGCACGCCAACTTTGCCTCAGTCGAAGCATCCCGCCCACCCTACTCCATCTCCCAACCCTGGCCCTTCAGCAAAACACCAAACCCATCGTGGCAACCAGGTGATGGCGCATCAACGACCGACTGGAAAGAACACAAACTCTTAACGATTGATCCCAACGACTCATCTCGAACGGAAAACTCAAACTACAAACTTATGATTTCGTCGACCGTTCCGAGACCAATCGCTTTGGTTAGCACAATCACATCAGATGGAAAGATTCAGAACTTAGCCCCGTTTTCGTACTTCAATACTGTTTCTGTTGATCCGCCGCTTTATAGCGTTTCTTTTGTGGGGAAAGAGGCAAACGATAGTTTGACCAATGTCCTTGCGACAGGCGAGATGTGTATCAGTGTCATCAGCGATTGGTTTCTTGAAGCAGCGAACTTCACTTCCGTCAACACCTCTCGGCAAGTTTCGGAATGGCCGCTTGCTGGTTTGCATCCTGTCGAGAGCCAGAAAGTCAAACCACCATATGTGGCTGAGTCGGCGTTCAGTATGGAGTGTACGATCCATAGTACGATTCCTATATTTTCGAAGACGGAGGTGGATAACGAAGGGAAGGCTGTGAGAACTGCGACATTGGTGTTGGTCGAGGCAGTCATGTATCATGTTCGAGAAGATGTTATTGATGAGAGGTTGGAGACGCTTGATGTTACGAAATTGAGACCTGTGTGGAGAGGGGGAGGAATTACGTATGGGGCTGCGCATGGGGTGTGGGAGACACCGAGACCTGAGGCTTTTCGAAAGCTGATGGAGACGGAGCGAGTACAGAGGATTATGAGAGACGTGGAAAGAAGCAATGAAACTGAATAGGAAGACGTGAACTCAGATGCACATGGGCTGGCAATACTGCGGTAAGTTGGTAGTAGATGCTCCATCCTGCTGATCCTAAGAAACCTTCCTCGCCCCGGTCAATGTTGGTGACTCTCAGTCCTGCTATAAAGTTGAAGCCCTTCACATAAAAGGCGCGTACCATCTCATGCGATTCTCTGGGTCCCATTTGTGCTTCAGTGCTCGAAGCATCTCTAGCCTGTAAGGCTCCCAGCCGTAGATCGCTTCTGGGCTTTCATCGCCGTGAGCATAGTTCACATAAGCTCGCAGATGCTCAGGATCGCCCGATGCTTCTAGAAGATAGGAGCGCAGCCTCTTTCCAAATTCCTGAGCGATATCATCGAGCTTCGGATTTGGTTCGTGAATGATATATGGCGTGATGAGCAATTCATCGCTTCGATGAGGAAACGCCGTACTCTCCTCGTCGATGGCCTTGACGGCGTGGGTAGAGTAACCTTCGAGCAGGAAGACAGAACCGCTGAATTCTGGAATCGTCTTCATGGTCGAGTCAAAGTCATCGTAAACCTTTCGAACTGCTGGAACATCGTATGACTTCAGTCCTACTGGATAACGGAATGCTGTGAAGCCTAATTTGCAACCGTGGCCGTCCAGGTCCATAAATGTAAGTGGAGCCAGACCGGGCATTGAAGCTTCACCTGAATCAGCATGGAGTGGTCCGAGATCTGCAAGCGGTTGCGCATATGCTTTTGCTTTGAAAAAAGGTCCATCGTAAATAACCGCGTACCAAATGATGGGCTGCAGAAAGTTAGCAACATCTTGTGGGTGCGGTCTAACAACTTACATGTTCTGGATCAATTTGCGGGAGATTGATAAAATAACTCCACTGGATGGCTTCAGGAGGTTGATCTTTCATCATTTTGTTCGTGAGTTCATAGATGGCCTCGAGCTGATCGTGCCTAAAGAAGAAGCACTCATAGCCCCACTTCTGGTTGTTGATGTCGTAAATCTTGTAAGTCCACTGGGTCACTACTCCAAAGTTATGCCCAGCGCCTCTGATTGCCCAAAAGAGATCTGGATGAGAGCTGTCGGACACCGTGATTGCGGTTCCGTTGGACAAAACCAATTCCGCGGAGATGACCTGATCGGCTGCAAGCCCGTATTGGCCTTGAAGCCAGCCATGTCCACCACCGAGAACAGGGGCCGAGATGCCAACACATTCACAGATTCCGGTGACTGTCATTATGAGCATGAGTAACCTCGCCATAGGATGAAGAATCGACAAACCAGTCTGTTTCCCAGCAGCCCAAAGAGTGTCAACAACTTCTTTAACCCGTGCTCCACCACCAACGGTTGCTGTTTTGGCATCAGCAGAGATGTGGGTCTGATTCATGCCACGAATATCGATTTGAACAGCATTCTTCAATGCGCCTAACCCTTCGGTAGCACCATGGCCACCAGACCGCGCAAAGAAGGGCATGTCGTTCTGATTGGCGCTTCGAATCTGTGCTGTCAATACTTCTCCAGGTTCAAGTTGTCGCAGACAACTCACAGCTTCTAGGACGTCGCTTTGGGTGAAAGCATTTACTACCACACCAACCTGGGGAGAGTGCCAATCGCGCCACCGGTGCGTCGTATTCGAGAACCCTCCTTCATTAGACAACACGATTGAACCCTGTGGGCTCAGCTTTGGCGTGAGACTATTGCGAAAAACTATGTCGCTTGCCAGAAGTGAAGTCAAGCCGAGTTTGGTCAATACCTTCTGAGGCGATATATTGTTTAAGGCCCACGCAGCGCCTGCTGCTGCGAACTCCATGTTAATTGAGTGGAAAGTCGACGACGAGGGATTGATAAATTTTTCGCGTAAAGAGGGAGAGAGGGAGAAGTAGATACAACTTGTTGATTACGAGACAAGCATGGATAGAATAGCTCGTTCGTCGTTTTGATTGCGCCGCTTACCTTTTGTCAAGAACGATCAACAAGTGCTTACATTTGCAGGGCGCGTTGTCAGATCAGGTGCCCTCCGGGCTCCAATATACGTCTCATCAGGAAAATGATGGAAGATGTGATCCACGTTCTTTGATGTTCGTGGTTGGAGATGAAAGGTAGAGCCTGAGGTGAGAAGAAATGAGACTCACGCGTCGGTAAGGACCAACCTATCTGTTGTGAGGCCCAGCCAAGTAATTCACTGAACAAAGGTTATCTCATAAATCAGACTCCCGACAGGTTTTCCCACTAAGCCGCATTTGGAACTCTTGCCATCTCCTCGTAACTCCTACACCAATCAGCTTGCGCCAGGCGCTAGCGAAGCGCCGGCGGCGCCGGCGGCGTCGGCGACCCCTACCTAGTAACTCCGCCTAACTCCTATACCAATCAGATGCCGTATAGCGAGAAAACCTACCGGGAGTCTAAGAGTTTATAGTCGCGCTTTAGAGGGATTCTACTACCTACTATATTATACTACTATTAATCTTTAAATTTACCTAGTAATTAACGTATAATAAATCCTCTAGTCCCTCCTACTAGTCTACTATTAAGTCTACCTCTAAATAGTCCTCTACCTCCTTCTACGAGCCTACTTTCTAGTATACCCCCTACGAGTCTAATACCGATATAAGTCTATACGCGTCTATCGCACGACGATAATAGTAGTAGCGACCCCGATATCGAATAATCTAATAGCGATATCCCGATACTAGACCTTCCCTCGTCTACTTAAACGCCCCGTTCTATAACTAAAAGGACTATAATATAGAAGTTAGAGGCTGTTATAGAAACACTTCGGGGGAATAATTAGAGTTTTTAAGACTTTATTCGAGCGTGGGTTAGTCTTCGTATAAATATTAAGTCCGGGATAACGAAGTAGAAGGATATTATAGTATCTTATTTACGCTATAAAATACTAGAACAGAGAAGGCGTATTATAAATAGCATTATTATCGAACTTATACGGTTTAAGATTCTCTCTATCCTAAGTATATCCGCTCTAGCATTTAATTCGGTGGTATAAATAGTAATTATAGAATTAAATACTCTTATAAGTACGGACGATAGTCCCTTTGGTAGGTTTACGGAAGCGTTTATTAAATCTATAAAGGTTAAGTCGCTAGACTTTAAGTATAAATATACTTCGATTTAGACCTCTACCCTAATATAGTATCGACTCCTTACCAGGCTCCTAAGTAATTAACGGGGCCATCGGGTTAGCTATATATAGACGAAAGGAATAGACGCAGCGATCGCTAAACGATTATTTATAATTACTAGTATTATCTACTACTCGAGGATAAAGAAGATATTAAATATATTTCCTATCCTACTCGGTATCTACCTACTCGGTACTAGAACTAAGCGTCGCGTTATCTAGTCTCTTACCGGTATAGGACTATGCCCTAGTTATTCTCATTTAAATAAACTAATGGAGAAGGTCGTAGACTTATATAAGGTATCTCCTATTAACTCCTATTAACTCCTATTAACTCCTATCAACTCCTATTAACTCCTCGGCTAATTAAATTATACTAACGTATAACTAGCGTTAGCTTCGCTTACTAGGTCGTAATCTACAGGCTATTACGGTGTACGATAACTTTAATTTTTAAGATACTAAGAGAGACGAGGAAGTTAGGCATACCGTAACGATATATAATATAACGACGGCTTCTCTTATCCTCTGTCCTTAGTTACTAGTAACTAGCTTACGGCAATCTATACATAATCTAACTATCCTATTAAAACTACGTAATATCGTCCGATCCCCCGCATTGTCTAGTAACGATTAAGGCTTAGGCGTAGCAATTTCAACGTTCTTAATTGCGAATACGATTAAGAAACTCTATAGATAGAGCGTATATTCGATCTTCGAGTATAGTAATACCTTCCCGTCTATACCTAGTATAAATACTATCCCGGCCTCTCGCACGCAATACTGGCAGTTTGGGGTAATATACGAAAATGAGGGTACTATATAGGGTAATTATCTTTTACCGTTCGCTATATATATCCTAAACTACTATCTAATGTTATCTAGGAACGTATAACGTATACTAGCGTATATTTGTCGATTAGCTTGGTTTTAGACCCGATACCGATTTCAATAATCGGTTATAGCTCGTTTATAGCGACTAGCTTACCGTATACTATATCCGTTCCTATAAGATAGAGCAGTAACGCGCCCAGCTTCCATTTAATCGCCGGGACTAGCTTATCGGTGTTCCGGCTTGGTTTTATATTCAAATAAACGTTCTTAATACTATTATTCGTATACATTAGGCAGCGGAGGATTTCCGAGATAAGGCACATTACTCCCTTTTTTCTAATATTAGCCTATGGGGGCGGAGTTGCAGTAGTAGAGACAACGCTAAGTATTATTAGATTAAGCTAATTCTTATCTAGAGCTTTATATTACGTATTGCTACGTTGTTCTATTCCGCACTCCGGAAGAGGCGATACCTTACGGGGTATAATACTAATTTCTTTACGAACCCTACTAATATAGATACTATTATTAGCGCGCTTACGCTAAACCAATTCCTTAAACTCGTGGACGATATACGTAAATCGGCATTCACCCTTAGTACATAGGAAGGCGATGGCTATAGCGATACTAAGTTTACTATAATATACCGTATACTCTAAGAGATCGAGTTATTTCTCACGGTTTATTACGTAGTTAAACACGGCGATATTAGGATGCTTCGGTATCTTATCGATCCTCTTATCGTACTCTTCTTCGGAGCGTCCTAGTATAACTATAGTCGAGAAATACTATATTATCGCTGGCTCCTATCGGACGTTAATATACTAGAGTTATAGCGTATAATACTATCGTCTAGGCTTGTTAACTGGCCTAGGCGAGTAACTATATATAAACCGGTCGACCTCGGCCTCGAGTATATTAACCTAAGTATGGCCATCTCAATACGGAGCTATAAGAACTTCACGTACAATACTAATATTATCTTCGATAGGATGTGTTTAGCTAATACGTGGATTAGAATACTTTGGAAGAGAGTAGAGTACTATTTTAGGGAGGAGATATCTAGTATATATAGTACGCTAGGTATAGAGTCGGATATATTTCTTCTTACTAGGTCTCTATTTCTTACTAATCTCGTAGAGCTACGTTCTGCTAAGCAACTTACGGCGTTCAAATCTATCTTTCTATTATATAATATTAAGACGAGTGGACTGGATTTGTTAGCTAATAAGGTTAGTAACTTTAATTATCTATATATTTAGAAACCTAGTATTATATCGACATCTTACCCTTCTCTTCATCCTAACGACGGTGGTAATTTTATAGATATAGACGCAACGGGCGAGGCTAATACGGAGGAGCGTATTATTAATACGATAGATCTTATATCGTATTAATCTATTATCTTTCTTCTTTCTACAACTCCTAGCAAAGCTTTGCAACTTCTAGTAGCTCTTTTATATCGTAAGAGAGTGCCTATAGTAGTAAGTAGGATATCTATCGAGCTCTCTTAGATTCCGTAGCAAAATAATAATATATGTTTCAATTAATCTAACTATAGTATACGGAGGCGCTATACCTAATTTAAACTCCTACTAACTCCTACCAACTCCTAGGCCAATTAGATTACGAGTAGTACCTAATAGTAGAAGCGGTCTCTAGACTCCGTAGTAAAGCAATAATATATATCTCAATCAATCTAATTATGGCGCACGTAGGCGCTATACCTAATTTAAACTCCTGCCAACTCCTACTAACTCCTGCCAACTCCTAGGCCAATTAGATTACGAGTAGCGACTTATTACCTAATCTAGTAATAAGTATTATTACAACCACGCCTTTTAACTACACACTTTTTAACTACTATAAACTTATTCATAACACAACAATTACTATTCACTGGAATCAAGGTATAATAAGAAGAGAGCGGACTAATTAATTAGACGTACGCGTAAAGAAACTAATAACGCCGCAGCGTACCGAAATAAAAAACTCCTAATACTAAACGCCGCAGTACACCGAACATATCAAAGGTTTTAAAAACGCCTAAATTCTATATATAATATATACTTAAATAAGAGATAACCGACAATAAGCACCTTATAGTATAGCCCTTATAAGATAGTCTAGTATACCCTAAGGTTAAAGTATTAAGCGTATAAAGGTTAGACTCTCGAGCCTTCCTTATAGTTAAGCCCTTCTAAGATAGTAGAGGCTAAATAGCGAGTTCGAAGCGTATACACGCGAAGAGTAAATACCTAATTATACTAATAACCCTAGCTATATAGTAGTAAAACCTTACGCCGTAATACCGCCTCCTATTCCTCCGGGAGGTAGTAGCGGGCCCTTTAGTAATAAAGCTATTAAACCCGGACCGGGTGCTAGCGGCGATAGACGCCGAGCAGGGCGGCGCGTAGTAGCGGAGTAGTTACTACGCGGATTAAACTAGCGATAGCGAGTATAGGCCGTCCCTAGTTTCTATACCTACTATCTACCCTTTTTAGAGTAGACCTAGTACTTATGCCCCCTAGTAGTATAGTACGTATATCGTCGGTTACTAAGGAGTTACTCACCTAACTCCATCTCTATAATACGGCCGACGTAGCCAACTATACGCCGCTAATCCCCTTTTATCCCCCCTATCTCCTCCTCCTCTATATACCACCACTTCCCGGTAGCGGCGGGGGTATATAGGTCGCGGACGTTACCGCGGGGGGCCTAGGCCTACGGTAGCCGTATAGTATTAGCTAGCTAGGAAGCGGCGAAGGCCGCCCGGCTAGCGGGGAGTATTAGTAGTAGTAATAGTGGTAGTGGTAGTAGTAATAGTAATAGGGCGCCCTAGGAGGGCGGAGCCTAGTCGTCGTCGTCGTTATATATAGCCGAGGCTATAGGAGACACGCCGGCGGGCGGGGAGGAAGGGGAGGGCGAGGGCGAGGGTAAGGATAGGGGGCCGGGGGAGAAGGGTAGCTATCTAATTAATATAAGTTATTATCTATCTAAAAGGTAGAAATAGCTAATTAAAGATCTTAGATAATATTTAGATTCTAAACTTACTTAGACCTTAAGAATATTATTTAAGATCTAATTACTTACGGTTCTAAGGGTACCTACCGCCTATCTACTTCTTCTTCTTCTTCTTCTTCTTCTTTACTATCATCCTAACCCCTAAGGAAGGAGGGAGGAGGGGAGGGCGTAGGTAAGGGTAAGGGTACGGGCGAGGGTAAGGGCACGCGGCGGAGAGGGCGAGGGCAGCAGTATAGGCGGAGACGGAGGCTATATAACGGTTAGTAACGTTTATTATCGACTATAGGCCTTAAATAAAGTCTAAGGTTATAGTTGCAACCTTAGATTTCGATTAAAACCTTAATAACTTTACTTACCGGATACGGCCAGACCTTAGTTACCCGGCCGAGAGGGCGCGGGTAGCGGCGAGCATATTAAGCTCGTTAAGCTCGACGTACCTAGGGAGAGGGCGCGAGAGGCGAGGCATTATAGTAGTAGTTATAGTAGTAGTTATAGTAGTAGTAGCGGCGGTAGTAGTAAGTAACTAAAGTTAAAAGGAGTTAACGAAAGGTAAGAGTTAAGAATATATCGGCTAAACGTCGGAATACTAAATAAATAGGTTAATTACTATTATAGTAGCTAATAATAAGATTCTAGAATACTAAAGGATCCTAAGGCTATATATTATTATTAGACCCTAGAAATTAAACTCCTACCAACTCCGCTTAACTTCTCGACTAATAAGAATGAAGGAGAGGTCTATATTAATAGCTAATAAGTAATAGGAGAATATATAATATTAAGTAATAATCGATATTAAACCTTACTAACTCCTATTAACTCCGCTCAACTCCTCGACTAATAAGAACGAAGGAGAGGTCTACATTAATAGCTAATAAGTAATAATCGACGTTAAATCTTACCTTAACGTCTAGGTAACTCCTATTAACTTCTACTAACTCGTTCCTTTATCGATCTCTCGGATACTAACGTATTATAGGCGTCCTCCTCGGACCGATACCTAGGACTATTAAAGTCGGGCTTAGGCGTTAGTTCACTATTAACTTTAGGTAGAGTGACGCCGTTCTTAGACCTAGTATTTCGACTAGACTTAATCGCTATCGAGCCTTCTTCTTCTTTAAGTTAGCTTATTGCCATTCTAGTCTACCACCGCTCGAGTTACCGTTCGAAGTAGATAATTTCGTTAGCTTCCTATCGTTTCTTATCCTTCGTAGCCTATCCTAGCTTTAAGGTAGCTTATTACTATTCTAATCTATTACCGCTCGAGTTACTGTTCGAAGTAGATGATTTCGCTAGCCTCCTATCGTTTCTTATCCGTAGTAGCCTACCCTAAATCAGTAATTATCCTTAATAGCTTACCCTCCGCCTCCGCCTCCTTTTCTTTGACCAACTCCTTAACTAATTAGGGACGACCTTAGTAGCCTGCCCCGAATCGGTTATCTTATAAATTAGACTATATAATTATATATTAGGTAATAGTAAAACTCCTACTAACTCCGCTCAACTCCTATACTAATTAGAGACGTCCTTAGTATACTAAGCACCCTTATTACGTATCTTTATCAATCTAGTCCGCTTGCGACGATTCCCTTACCTTCCTTAAAGGTATACGTACGCGTTTGCTTCCTAATAAGGTAATTGTTTTATCGAAAGAAGAGGAGGTAGATTAGGCACGCCTCCGTCGCTTCTAGCCAAACCTATCTAGTAGAGGAGAGTGGGATACTCGAGATAACTACGCTAGGGATACTATAGGGGTAGTAGGGGTAACAGGGGTAGTAGGGCTAATTATTATACTAGATAATCTTAATCGTAGACCCGGTAATATAGCAACTTTCGGTAATAGGCCCGTAATTAACTACTAAGCGAGACGGGTCGCTTCCCTCCTTACTACGTATATAGCGAGTAAGTCGGGTTAATTATAAAATATCGGTATAATAGGCGTAAGCTATACTAACTTCTTCTACCGTCTTTCTTCCGCCATTACGGAGTATACTTTTAATACGAGAGGTACGAGCTACCTAAGTCGCTCTAGAAGGATATATAAGTATAAGTCTCTATACTCCTAGTTGAGGATAGTATAGGTATTTATTATAAGCGTATCGGTATCTATAGCTTCCTAATTCCTCTCTTTACTATATAGATATACTAACTACTAGCAGCTTAATCGATTAATAAATATAGAGTAATATACCGGAAACCGTCGATCTTCGTACGGAAATTATAACTCCCCTTACTCGGTAGCCCATTGCTGTATCATAGCTAAAGCTATACCGGCCCGGGTAGTTAATCCTAGCGCGCGAGTGATAGCTACTTTAGATAGTAGCGCAGGGAATACTAGAAGTATATCTAGGTTATAACGAGAGTAATATCGATCCTTTAGTATAGGATAAGGAGGAGGGGTAACTTTATATTTATATAGATAGGTAAGAAATGCTCGCCTATAATACGTTCTATTAATTATCTCCTTCTAGATATTAGTTAGGCTAAGACGCCGCCTCTCGTCTATCTTAGTCTAGAACCTTTTACCTTACTCCCTATTATCCGATTACTCTTCGTAAGCCGCTCCCTCTAGCGTTGTATCCTGCGTAGACGGCTCCTACGTTAAGTCTTGGGACGCTGTACTCTTATTATCGCTTTAATTACTAGGGGTAAATACTTAATATAGACGACTACGTAGCGTAGATACCTTCCTTACCGGTAGACGATTCTTAAGCTTCCTGTAACTAGCGGGCTGAATAGACATAGTATCGGGCTATATACTTATACCTATCTTCGAAATACCCTCGGAATTAAATACCTAATACGGTAGAAAGATATAACTAGAGCTTATATATCTAGAACCCCTTCCTCCGCGTCTAAGACGCTGCCAGAAATCGCCTAGGTTAATACTAATTAGGAAGTTCTAAAGATATACCTGATCTATATCGGCTATATTAATCCCCATCCCAAGGCAGGTTGTAGTAAAGATAATACGGATAACGGAGTCTAGCTTTTAAATCTCTCGGTACTAGGTATCCCGATTATACTCGGCAACGTGGGCTGTATATGTCTCGATAATATTATATATATAGAATCGCCCGTCCGTAGGGTCCGTCGAGTATCGTGGATACTTAGCTATAAGGAGGGTCTATAGGTATACCGCCGCCTTAGCTATAGTATACCTCCCGTCGATAAATACGATTGTCTTGGGAATATCCTCCGGTATAGCGATAGTAGTATATATTACTAGAGTAGGTATATCTATAAACTTTATTATTATATCCTTAGTAGATTAATCTAATAAGAAATATAGCTTCTTTACTTTACTAAGCTCGCCTTTTAGTATAGGTATTATAGAGATTGTAATATCTAGCCTATTAATCGACGTCCGAATAATCGATATCTAGTATATCCCCGGTCTAACTATACGGAAACCCCCCTTCTCCAGGACCTACTTCTCCGTATCTATACTTAGTATCGCCGAGTAGCCAAACTATAATACATCCTAAGGTAACATTATACGGAGTTTACTAATTATAGTAAACTCCGGTCGGAAGTCTACCTATTAATTAATAAGATAGTACTTATTAATAGCAACAAGACCGATTAAATGCTAGAGTCCGGTAGACGTAAGGGCCCGTCGAAAGGCCTTTAATATAGCCTATTCTAGGCTAAGTAAGACGTATATAAAGAGTCCTTATTTAACTTAAGTAAGTAAGTCGTTTGTTTATCTTTTCGTCTAGGTTATAATTAAGTATAGCCTAGCACCCTCGAACCGAGAGATATCTTTAAGCTACTCTGAACCAAGCCTACTTAACGGGATAATTTGTAGTATAATTAACCTTATAAGTAGGGAGAATGTATAAAAGATTAGGCTCTTACTAAACCTAGTCCTTACGATTAGAAGAGTATTACCCTTCTTAAATAGTAGCCGGCGGAGGGTAGTTACTTACTCGTTCCGAGGCGTACTACCTATAGACGTATAATTAAGTATACGCTAGAGATAAATACGAATAACTCTCGTCTATAGTAAGACGTTCTATAGGAGACGTACCTCGTCTACTATATCTAGCAACTCTAAGAGATCTAACAAGGGAACCAATGCCAGGCGCTTATCTAGAGTAATTAAATATCCTTAACTAGGTAATTATATTACCTCGTGTCTACGCTACTACCGAGGAGATTCTGCATTTAAACCTACCTACTAGGATACTCCCTTACTCTTTCGACTACGTTGCTCTCTTAAAGCTCGGCGGTAGGCCTGTCGCTAGCCCTTTAGGGTATAGTATTACTACGAGGGCTATAGTATCCCTACTTCTAATTAGTCTAGGAGTTAATAGGAGTTAATAGGAGTTAATAGGAGTTAATAGGAGTTAATAGGAGTTAATAAGAGTTAGCTAGGTAGGTTTTAGTAGAGTTTAGCGGACTAATTATATATTAGGGACGGTAATACTCTACTCGATTTTATCTATATACTAGATAGGTATCACGGAAGCGGTAAAGCTAGATAAAAATAATACGAGGTATAAGATTACAGGCTATCTTATAGGCGGTTTAATTATAGGATACGTACAATAGTTGTGGTATAGTTGGGATGGTAGGTAAAAATTAAAAAGTAGTTTAGTAGAAACCACTTTTAAAGCGTGTTACGAAAGGCCTTACGATAAAGTATATAGTAAGTAGGTAGCGGTCAGATACGTATAATATAGTAGTATATTTATATACGATATACCTCCGATATTTATCTTAATATAATAAGTATCGTGCGTAGAGATGTCGATAAAATAGTAGTAGTAATTAAGGTAGTTTTAGTAGTAACTTATATAAACGGCGCCTATTTTCTCTTAGACTCTACTATTATATGTTTTAGGTGGTAGGGGTCTCTACGTTTTAATTAGTATAGGAGTTAGGCGGAGTTGCTAGGCAGGGGTTACCGACGCCGTCGGCGCCGCCGGCGCCTCGCTAGCGCCTGGTGTAAGCTGATTGGTGCAGGAGTTGAGCGGAGTTGGTAGGAGCTTTGCTGTCACCTGACACACAATTGTAGAGTCTGATTTATGAGATAAAACAAAGGTACTTTACTTGTCGATTCAATATCCTCAATACCTCATGAGCCGCCATTTTAATTTGGTGATCGGCCTCTAAAGCGCATCTTGCAGACTTCGCGAACCACATCAAGCATGAGTTGGATCATTCAAATGATCGAGAGAGCTTGAGGGATTCACTAATAGCTATCTCGAGTTTATAGTAAAATGAATTTAATTTTCGAACGACAAGGCGTACAGTCAAATGGATGACTTCGACACAGGCAATACGCACTAGAAGCAAGGATGTAATTGCGAAAAGAGAGTGAAAGGATCTCGAACATCGCAAATGAACCCATCCGAATCAACCACTAGGAACCACAAAGCCAATTTTCCCATTCGACTGCTCCGACCCCATATCCATGTTGCTCATTTCTTTTCACGTTTTCAGAAATTTATCAGTACCAATATCGAGTTGGTCGTGTTATCTTGGCTCTAGTTTATCCAGGGGTGCATTTGCCCCGGTATGCTCCAAATCCATAGTCTTCAACAACTTCCTTCCGCGGAGTCCCAATTTGTGCTGGATGGCTTTCCATCCTTCAACAAGAGCAAGATAGCACACGAGTCATGCGAATACGATACCCCATTACCAGCTAATAGCCTTGTGTTTGAAAACTGTCGCGTTCACGAAAGGTATGTAGATTACAGGAAAGGTTATGACGAGTCCGGCCATTACGGCCCAGAACAAGAATAGATTTTTCCAAATCGTCGAAAGACAGAAAAAAGGGTACGTCCAGAATCCAAATTGAAGATCGAGCGAGTGAAGTGCTTGACCTCCCAGGCAGTGACCAGGAGCAGAAATGAGATTGTAGCATAGGTAGCTGCACGTGCACAGAAGACTACATCGCAGGTCTCCTTTTAACTTTTGTTGCAATCGTTTCCGAGAGCTCCATCGCCAAAACCGTACACCGCTGATACAAAGGCCACAAGGCAGAGACCACCCATCAAGGAGCTGTACACCAGTTTGTCGATGATGAGTTCGCGCGTGAACACTCTGATCTTGAGAGAATGTGGTGGACGTATCGTTACATTGAGTTGGTCTTCTTCCATACTAAGGCCGAGCGCAAGGAAGGATGAGGTGATGAGGTTGACCCAGAGAATCTCGAGTGGTGAAAGCAGAAAGACGGAATGTTGACTACTATCTCAGAAGCCAAGACCGAACAAGAGAAGGATGACCTGGGCAATCTTCGAAACGAGAAGGTGGAGTAGGAACTGTGAAAGTCAGTGGTTGGTTTCGGACGGATATTTTCGAGCTCTTCCAGATCGTTTCATGACATTAGCTCAATGTTAAGTTTCTGAAATTCTTGGAGATTCAAAAATAAAAATTACTAGCGACTTTAGAGGCTCGATCGCTCAAGGATTGGGGTCTTCAAAACTTTCCCGGGCACTGCAGTGCTTTGTGCTTACCTTCTGGATATTTTCGAAGAGACGGCGACCGTCTTACACAGCTCGGACGACACTGTCAAATCGATCGTCGGCGAGTACCATGTCAGCAGCCTCTTTCGCAACATCGGAACCATTCAGCCCCATCGCAATGCCAACATCAGCCATCTTCAGCGCTGGCGCATCGTTGACGCCGTCACCGGTCATGACACAGAATGCGCCCCCGCCTATGCAACGCTTCGACCATCCGCACTTTTGTGGTAGGGCTACATCTTGCGCAAACGATTGGTATAGTCTCTATTTTTTCAATCTCGACATTGGAGAGTCTGTCGAAGTCAGCCGCGGCCATGACGAGGCCAGTTTTAAGTCCGCTTTGATTGTCCGGCAGAATGGCAACATCATTTGCAATGGATGTGGCAGTCAGGACATAATCTCCGGTCAGCATGTAGACGGCAATGCCAGCGATCCGGCACTGATTTACAGCGCTGGCAGTCTCAAGACGAGGAGGATTGTACAGCCCGACTAGACCGACGAAGCGGAGATCACTCTCTGCGATCTGTCGATCAAACCATTGAGCAGACTCTTGGTCTCGTATGGATTTGTGAGCGATACAAAGCACACGAAGGCCTTGGCCAGCAAGCTTTGAAACCTCCTGGGAAACCTCGGCTTTTCGGATTGCAGACTCGGTAAGGAGAGGCAATAAAACTTCGGCGACACCTTTGAATAGATCTCAGTTGTTGATTTTGACGATGTATAGACGACCGTCATCCGCTTCAAGGCAGAATCGAAAGGAAGTTTGGCCAACAGCTTCTGCTTATCATCCTGAGCAAGCACAGTGGGTTTGTCCGATTTGAATCGCATAGCAAGAACTTGAAGAGCAATTTCAGTCGGTTCTCCGATGGCTGACCAGCACTCTCCGGGTGAACTTTCATCTCTAGAAACCACCGAAAGATTGCAGAGCGCAATAGCTTTGAGAAAGATGTTGAATTCTGAGGACATGCCCGCTCTCTCGGTGTCGATAGCGGTGCCATTCAGCTTGATCTTCCCACTATAGGGATCAAGTGATGAGGTCGTATCATGTACGAGAGCATGCAAACGTCAGGAATCCAGGCCATTCTGGCAACCATCTTGCCTTGTGCAAGAGTGCCGGTCATGTCAGAACATATGTTCGTTACCCCGCCGATTGCCCCAAAGCAGTCAACTTCCGAACAAGAACATTGCCTTTCGCCATGGCTTTCATACCTACAGTTATGGCGAGAGTCAGAACCGTGATCAAGGACTCGGGAATGACTGCTCCTCCGCAGAGAATACAGTAGAGAAGCACGTCGGAGGTAATGTTGAATCTGGCCGTGGAAAGTACGATAATTGCTAGGAGTATAGCGAGGGCGAAGAGCAGGAGAGCAAATTCACTCAATTGAATGGTCAATGGTGTCCCGTCCAAACACAAGATGCTCTTCAATCTTCTCATGAACATGTCCCACACCCTGGCGGCAGGGCTGGGATTCTCAGCACCGAATGTGCAGCTCTAATTGAGAAGGCGAGCAATCTTGCCTACCTCCGTATATATTCCAGTGTCTACAATGATGGCTGTAGCCCTGCGCTGAATCATATTTGTGCTTGAAAAAAACATGTTCAGTTGGTCTCCCGGAACCAGGTGCAGCCCAATTGATAGTGTCAATGATGGATCTTTGGCCACCGGTAAAGACTTTCCAGTGACCAGGGCTTCATCAACTGCAATATTCATCCCTTATACCAGGCGACAGTCTGCAGGGACGATGTCTCCGACCTGAAATCGTATTAGCAATAAGGTTCCCTGAACAATTTTGAGGCTTCAAAACCCAGATGGAGCCTCCAAAATTCCTGACAGTTCAAAGAATATAACTGGCAGAAATTTAACAGAACTCAATTTGCCTTAAATGCGTGCAGAAGGAACGGGAGTACTCAAAAACCCCACCCCAAATGAAATCTTACTTACGGTGAGAGAAATTACATCGCCGGCGACGAGTGATACTGCCTTAACAGACTGGTAGTGGCCATCTTGGAAGACTTTTGCCGTTGGTGCCGTGAGATTTAGAAGTGATTGTATCGTCTTTTCGGCGCGGTAGTCCTGGACGAATCTGGTGCAGGTGAGTAATTATTTGCATACAATAGTAGGGCCGGCAGCGGAAAGGAACTTACCCGACGACGATGTTCAGGACCATCATAGCAGTTAAGACACCAACCTCAATATAGTCGTCGACCCCATATGACAAGCCCATGACAATGGGCAGCACCTGATTGAGTCAGCACGATGAAAGTGATATCAACGTGAATAGAGGATGCAGGTGAGCAAGTAACAACGACCAGGGTCAAGAGAATCGCTGCAGGCACCAAAAAACATCGATACCGAAACGATCAGATCCATCTCGAGACCATGTACCCATCTCGATAGTTGCTAAATTCCTGGCCACACAATTTTGAAAATCGCCTAGGATTTATCGCCCCATTGTTCATCCCAACATGACATAAATCAACAGCAACCTCTGTACATGGGGGATAGTTGAGGACTGACCATAGTGAGAGAGTTGGATACCTGTTTTAATCGGAAAGTCCACAGGGAGGCTCCGCTAGAGCTCTTGACCGTGTTCAGCACATCGCGCTCCGAAAGGTATTTTGCTTCATCAGCACTAAGCCCATGGTGTCTATAGACAATGAGTTTCGCGGGTGGGGGTATGGCTGCAACCGGCAACATACTGATAATCTACCCCCAGCAGATGGGAAAGCTGCTCAGCAGACAGTGGACACGCAGATTTGCGCGGGTCTAACTCTAGCTCTTGGTCATCCAGTGGAACTGGAGAATACCGTGCTTTGTTTCGCGGGACTGGGAGAACCGGTCCGTATGAATGTTTGTCGTGGTTGAGTTGATTATATATAGGAGGTTCAACCGGCTCATCGGCAGAAAGAGCACAATCTTTGATGCCCAGTCAAAAGATTCAGAAAGGTGAGCTTGGTTGTGAAGTTTTGATGAAATTGTCGGTCTTGAAGCAAGAGAGGGGTAAACTTAGCATCTGAAATGGGTTAATAGCTTTATATAAATATCTCGTATGAAGGACCGACCAGGCGAAGAGAGCGTTGATGGCCAACAAATCAGCTTGTTACTAGAATGCAGACAAACGAACACTGTTCTGCTCATGGGCCCGTCATTCGCATTACCTTACACGGATGATTATGAATTACCTCGAATGCCAAGTGCTTGGAGCGTTCAATGGTGGATTGGATTGGACGGTGGGCGAGGGGCGGGGTGGGGTGGAGTATTGAGGCAGTGCAAAAGGCGAGCATGATCTTGGCCTTCTTTTGCAACAGACGTTCTTCCAAAGGCGAAGTCGTCGTGCGCCAAAGAGAGGACCGCACTCTGTGCAAGTTCAGCTGGGCGGCCAAGTGATTAGAGACGTTGGCGACCCGCTCATTACTGTGCAGCTGCCACGCAACGCACTTTTCCAATTTCAAGATTTCGTCACTCTGTGTCCCCCTATTAGCTACAGTATTTCTACGGCAGTGGAAATCTGCTCTGCGTGGCTGATCAAACGATGAGGATAGCGAGGGTGAAAAATATAAGGCAGGAAGAAGTTGAGCGGAAAAAAGTGACGCTTAAGATCGATGGGGAGCGGAGATAGCAGAGCATACATTCTGATGTCTGTCCTTGGCCCTTGGTATCAAGGTTGCGTCAAAGCGAACCTGCAGGCAGGCTTCTAAAGAAGAGGGGAGGACAACAATCGTAGAGTGAGAGCTGTCGCCATCAAAGCGACTGATGATTTATGCCTTTTGATCATCAATGCAACCATGACTTTCCTTTCGCGCACTTAAGATGCTCCCTCCGATCAGTACTCATAGTCACACTCGAAAGAATCCTTCTAATCAACAAACAATGACTGCGAAGCTAGGACAAGTTCTCTACTCATGTTGCATTACCGCAGCAGGTTCGCGTGGTTTGTTCTTGTTCCGAGTCGCCATCAAAATGCGAGCCGCAGATAAGCAAAACGAGTTCTGCGAAACTTGGGCGTCTTGACAACGAATCTGGATGATTATGGAACGAACGAGAGAAAGCATCCGCGTTGAACGTTTATGTCGGTCCGACATAGGCCATTTTAGCATATCGTTACAACTAAAGCTGTTTAGTGTGCTGTTCCTCCAGCGAAAACGACCACCAAGTCCTCTTATCAAAACACCAAACAAGTCATCAATTCCATCTTTTCTCAAGATTGCGACGACCACACCGGCCTAGTATTTCCTTGATTCAAATCGAACCCTAACACTCAGGAGCACCGCATGGCATAACCATTGTTCGCCAGGTCGCCAGGTCGCCAGGTCGCCAGGTCGCCAGGTCGCCTCAATGTCTCGACCTCGTAGCCTTAAAGGTCCAATATTTCTGGCGAATTTGTTTAGGTTCTGTTGATGAAGCTCGCGGCTCTTTGATATATTCTACAGGCTCGACTGGAACGCGATCTGGATGGAGAAGCTTCAAGCTTCCAATGCAATTTCTCCGTCGCATACTCGAACGATTCGGTTACCCGTCTGGGCAATGGCCCCGGACTTTGTGAAAGACGACAAAAAAGACGTTAGCCATCTGTAAACGAAGCTTGACTGGATCATCCAATCTGAAAAGAACGACACGCTATGCTTCGTGGATAGCTTCGCCCATCTTGCCCTCATCCTGCTCAAGAGCTCATTGGCTCTGTTCCATGTTGTTGGTTAGATGAGGCAAGAAAGGTGAAAATTTGGTGGTGGTACGTTCCTCCAATTCTTCTCGTCGACAGCTGAGTCACAAATCTGAGAGAGAATCCGATAGTTCTGCATTTGCCCTCTATAGCTTGTCAGAACTTCCGTGATGTCTTGTCCGTGTTGTGCTCGTGCTTGTAAACGACTTTGATGTGCTTGAAGATGTCGTTTCCCGTCTGATCCCGTCTGTTGCCTTGCCCTTTGAGAATTATCTTCCCCTTGAACTCTGCCTTAACCTCCCTTGAGAGTTGTCCTTCTCTTGAGAACCGTCCTTTGTTTCAGCTGCCATACTCGACCGACATGCGACTGCACGTTGAGTGGAAGAGATTGCAGTAGACGTAAACTCAATTGCATTCCACTATCCAGTCAGCTCGAGGTTGATTTATGATTGTGTATGTTTCTCCAGGGAGTAGTTACGCCCATGCGGCAGTGATATGAGGCGATCGTATCGAAAGCACTGAAATAGAAGGTAGCTGACTGGATCGGCTCATGCTGCTGGTGACATGGTTTTACAGCAGATGAAAGTGTTGCTCGGTGATTGATGGACGGGGCTGCTCACGTATCAGCTGTAGTGTCTCGTCCAAGTCGTTGATCTCATACCGAAGTCGATGGAGATGAACTGGTTGAGTGTGTAGACCAAAAGCCCAAAGCTTCATAATGCACAAGCTAGTCGTATCAGGAGTGAAGCAGAGGTTCTCGAGATCTCCGCTATTCATCGCCGGCCCTCTGTGAGAAGATGGCAAGGGTATAGGTAAGGGCAAGACTTGGAAGGTTGCTCCTTCCTTCATTCGAGGGAGTCAAAGTTGAACTCGAAGCCAGAAGTGATACAATCGACAAGACAACACACAACTGGAGAAAGAAGAACACGATTTACACTGTGAAAGAGAAGGAACTATTCTATAGTGTCCAAATATACCAGTCCACCCATACCTCAAGTCATCAGTTGGTCGAATTCGACGAGCCCAACTCCTCATCGAGTACAATCACTAAATACAATCGCCAAGTTGAAACACCAAGCCAACACCAAGCCCCAAGCCTGTCAGTCATGCGCGATCATTCAGACACCAGAACAGCGACAAAGAGACGACTAATATTCAAGTTGGAGTTTCTTTTGGCCACCTATAAAGGGTGCTCAGTGAACAGCATCGTGAAGCTTGAAACCCATCGTTCACCTGGCAAGCATTTTAACGTCTGGCCGGGCGACGCGAGAAAGTGGCCAGCATTTTATCGTCCGGCCGTTGGACGGAGGGCAAGCATTTTATCGTCTGGCCAAGCGACTGTAAGCATTTAACGTCTCCTCACGCGACATTTCACCCCCTGTGCCTCACCCATCTTGGACCGCAACCACTCCTGATCCAACATGTCACTCGCCCTCTTCTTTCGAAATGCTCCGTGGAGTTTTGCGTATGTCCTCTTCCATACCTGTTTTACCGGCGCTACCCAGTCGTGGAGGGTTCGACGTCGGTCGGAAATGTTGATGTGCCGTGAGACAACTCGCACGTCGACCTCGTCAGAGAATCGTACGTGGAGCTGGAGCTCCGGCTTTTCTGAGATAGTTGATAGCATGTTTAAAGACCACCGGAGGCTAGTAGTTCGCAATAGGACGACCCGAAGGATCTTATGTCTTCTCGCTAATACCGTTCTCCACTGAATACGATTCGAAAGCGCAGAAACCAAAAACGGTGATATTACTCTTTGCCTTCTCCTCAGCTCAACGTAGTAGTCTGAAGGAGAAGGAGGAGGGCGAGGAAGCAGCGATAGATGTAGGCAGCTAGCACGCCTACCAGAGTAGAGCTTGAATTGCATCATGTTCTTTACCATGGTATAGATATATCTGCGTTGGGATGGCAGTTCAGGCAGCATTCCGACGTCGCGGTCATATGACGGTACGTCCGCTGAAGTTGTGTAAATGAAGTGCTGTGGTCGGCCTCAGCCAAACTTTCGTCGGACAACTCAATTGATGCAGAATCACCAACTGGTAAGATGTTTTGAGGAGTTAAGCTCGTGAACGGTAACATCATAATGATTCTTCCTATCTACTGTCTCATCTGCAATTTCACTGGCATTAATATTTTGTTGATATTGCCACAGCTAGCTGTCGAAGTATGGATCCGGTATCAGCTTGGGGCAGATGGCACGCGCGCAAAGGGCGTCAAAAGTATAATTTTTGCAATACAGCGCATGGCCTTGGGGAACCGGAATAGACGCCGAAAGTGATAAAAGTCAATTCTCCGCCAACTCAATTGACCACTCAGCGCGTGAGGAAGATTTAACACACTTTCATATTACAGTCAAGTCGCGCTTGACCATCACAGAACGCATGATACCACAGCCCAGCATGGCCGTGCGCATGATTCAGTCGTCTGTCGCACACTGCACGGCAGAGACGGCATGCTTTTCAAGGGTGGCCGCATAGACCTCTTCAATTGATCGAACTGAGGAGTCGGACCATGGCTTTGGAAGCTGGCGATTCCTGTGAACGATTCCGAAGTCGGACCTCTTCACAGAGCACGGCCAAATTGCCCTTCCTTTCTATGAGGCTCTGGCACCTTGAATGACATGGCTGAGGCATCATGGGTAGTCACCCCACATTTCACGGAGACAGCACAGAAGTGCAATTGTGGAGATACTTGAGATTGGACATCGTCTACATGGATGAGACACAGCATTTGTCTTAATTACGTAGCATGAGTTTGTGCCTTTGTTCAATTATCGACTTTGTCCATATATCCGACCTTGAGAGAGTCTTTATGGTTTATATCTTCATTGAGAGCCATTTGGTAAGTCTGTGAGCATGTCCATCCAATGCTTTACACAACAAATAACCTTGCAGCGTACCCTCAAACTGTCTCCCCTTACTTGTAACTCTATGCGCACTGCCAGTGTGTTGCCACTAGTTCAGTCCAACATCTTTATGCTCGGCGCACTGAATATGAATTGCCTCCTACCTTGTCCTCGTCTTTCTTCCACTTGCTCGGATACCGGAGAGTCGAGACAAAGCTGGGAATGGCGACAACAGGGTTGTTGGAGAGGACGATACTGGGGGCGTAGAAAGGCGCATTGCAGAGTTTTCACAATGATGAAGAGGTAGTGGCTGTGGAAATTTACCTAGGGGTAAGCATTTGTGAGTAGAATGAGTTGAGGGGGTTCAAAGCTGTGTAGATCAGCGTGCCATTGTATTTGCAAACGAGCATGAGGAAGGAGTGGTTGGCGTTTTGTTACTCCCTCATGACGCCCAGAAGACTCGGATGACTGGGATTGGATCGGTTCATTGAGGTTGGTCGAACTGCTGAATGCATGAAAGTCGCTCGATAATTATCAAATCTGCAGGATATTACTTGTGCTTCAGCTTTGCCAACATGACTAGATTTTACTATTCCTTGAAGTTGCGAAATGGAAAAGATTGCAGTGATGCAAGCTCAGTGTTTTTGATCCATGATTTCTTTGTTGCATTGGAACGCTCAAGCCGAAAATCTCGAAAGGGATCTTGAGTTTGTGTCGCAGAGTTACGGATTTGCCTCACATGTAGTAAAAACCTGTCTTACATTATCACCACATTATCATTTTGATTCAAAGTAGGAAAAAATGGAAGGAATAAGCTCTGGTATTCGATTGATACCAATAATAGAACCGATGGACAAGTTGTGCCGCAGTAATGACCAAGAAGATGAAGATCAAATATTTTTTGGATAAGTTGGAAGCAGGACAATTAGACGCGCTTAACCACCCGAGAAGTTTCGCAATTATGCAGCACGACTTAGACTTCTTGATCTATTATTTCTTAAGTATGTTTGACGTCCTGAAAATGTGCCATATTACACTTCCGAGAAGATTTCCCCATGTCTTGAACACACAAGAGCGTTGTTTTGGGTAGCTGTACGTATCCTTCCCATCAGTGAAGACCTTCCTTGCCAGCGACAATCCTAAAAGAAGTTTGGAACACAATGAACCGCTTTCAAATCCATATGATCGAAATTGAAAGAGAACTTGAAGAAGTAGCAAGGATAATGGGAAAATATCACCGCTTTTGGGTAGGCGATATCTATTTTATGCATTAATTACTCTGTCATTTTCTCCGCAATTTTCCACAGCGACAACAACAGCATTATTTACTTCCATCTCACCGTACCCTGTAAGGTCTCAGCCTCAAATAATGAGAAAATAGTCGATGGCATCATATTGAGACAGCCGTTGTTGTCCTTTGCTTTTCTTTAATCACTCGGACGCAGTCCCTGAAACTTGGCTCCCGATCGACTCACCAAGCCTAGCATTTATGCGCATCATATGACGTAGATTACGCCTCAGGATTCTAGTCTTGAACCAGAAGGGCTTTTGGTGAATCGCAGAACTGTGTGGTAGATTTGGAGCGGTGCTGGTTCTGTGCTTCTTGCCGTGATGTACCTCTAATATTGCAAACTGGACCAGAAATCGAGTTTCTGATGAATAAATGAAAGCGACGTAAAAGAATGCAGAAGAAAAGCAGTGCACGAAGCAGAATAGCGCAGAAATATGAACACGGAGCCCCTTCATTGGATGGATGCGACGGTTTGATGGTGCGGAGCCCTGTGAGATATTCTCATTCTTTATACAAGGCAACTTGACAGAGAATCCATCACCATTGTCTACCTTTCACCAAATTATACACCATTTCAATCTCATTTCACCCATCAAATCGGCCCAATGGTCTAGGTTAGCACTCTCAATCATCTCATCCCATAATTCATAGCTAACAAGCATCAGTGGTATGATTCTGAGTGTTCGGAGAAACACCAAATTTAAGTAGTTGGGTGCTAATTGTATACAGCATGCTTTGGGTGCTATCATCTGAATTGCAAGACGTCCCGCGTTGTCAATTTCCTTCGCTCTGAAGATCCATCGAGATTGACTAATGATCCAATTAGCGAGTCGCGATTGGGCCCAGATTCTTCTTTTGCTTGTTCAGGGCAGAGTTTAGGATAATCAAGAAGAAGTACGATGAAATCCTGGCCATTTTTGGTTTTCAAGATACCAACAAGCTTCTTAGGGCCTTTCCTGTACAATTTGGTTTATTTATCTGGTCCCGCATTTACATCTCCATTTGCGTCCCCCCCTTTTTTCATCGCCCTCCGTTCTTCCTAATTATCCTCTCTGAACAACCACATCTCGAATTGCTCCGCATCCAGCCCCTTTGGCACTCTCTCCCTCGGACTCTTCCACTTTGTAGAAAAGGCCCCGAAGCTAGTATGACCCATTGGCTTCAACGCAAGAGCCTTTATCCTAGCCGTTTCAGGGCTGTCTTCTCCCTCGCAGATAACCCTAGCTTTGTAGCCTCTGTCTGCGAATATACTAGCTCGCGCTTGGTCTCCATGCGCTATGCTGATTTGAAAAGCATCATAATACAGTCTAGCAACAAGCGCCCCAGCACATTCCTCGTGTTCCTCGTCCAAGACCCGAAGCAGCAAGTGGCAGTTCTGTAGACTTTCCTTTGGATTACTCATCATGCGATAAGGGTCTCCGATAGCTTCGTCAAGGTTTCGGATCTGCTTGCGACGCTCGTTGCTAGCTTGGAGTAAGGCTGGTGGGAGAGAACATACTTTGCAAGTGCAGGTGAAACCAAAGGAATCTTTCAAAGATGCTCGTCGTTCACTGGACGGCCCGCCATGATCGTACGGGATGGTGATCTCCTCTCCAATCTGGATTGCACGAATTGCGTGGATTGTCTCGTGTTCCTCAGCAGGATTCCAATTGTTATGCGCGTTTGAGAGGCAGCTGTGGTTGATCAAGCATATTGTAGGATAGACGCCACCAATTGGAGAACCGGATCCGCATGGCAGAGCATTTGTTTTGACAACCCCGCTGAATGGATACTTGCCAGGATAGTTATTGTAAAGGGACAAGAACTGGCGCTGCGACTCTTTGGACATGGCTTTTAGCTTCGATGCGAGGAGCGATTCCAGCTGTTCGCGTGGCTTTGGGGAGACTATGAGGAGTGGTTTCTCGCATAGGATACGGGTGCCCTTGGATATGTTGAAGCGGGCGACGAGGCCTTTGCCTTTCCCAGGGATCTGTTTGATTTCGAAGAGGGGAATGTTGAGTTCTCTCAGGGGATCGGAGCCATTCAGGAAGTGGCTTATGCTTGTGGGAATCTCGCACTCGTCTGCCTGTTGGGATGCAGTCAGAGTTCTGGGAGCAACAAGGCGAACGGAAGGGCATGACAAACCTGTTCATATGATCTGATCGACTCCTTGACCTCATCCCAGCCGTATCTTCCACAGGCCTCAGCGCCGTCCTCTCGGTCGTTTTGACCCCACTGATCTGTACATTCATTCCAGGAACGGACACGAGAGCCGAATCGAAGCCTTGCTGAAAGGGTGACAGATTCGATGAAGCTTTTGATTCTTTTGACCTCATCGGCAGTGCCTGACACCGCTGAACTGAAACGCAGGAACTTGTGACCTTCGAAGGGAAGTTTGGGATTGTCGCCTGCTTTAAAGTTGATGTAATTCGGCTTCACCTCAACTTGGGCATCGTCTCCATAACGAGATTTGATGTTTTCGATGAAACGATCCCAGTTGTGTCGCTCCACGACGCCCTTTGATAGAGGGGGAATCATGTCAAAGCCGGCACTGTTTCCCATCTTCGCAATGGAAATCGTCGACGCAGTGTAACTAAGTGACGGAGTCCGAGGAGAAGGAAAACGATCCAGGAAAGGTTTGTGCGCAGATTTAAAGTTTTATTTGTCCGGTGAGAATTCAATCTGTTGTGCAACCACGCCCGTTTGCTGTTGCCCAATGACCAGGTGACACAGAACCAGGTGACACAGAACCAGGTGCAATGCGGGAAGAGACCGTGGACTAATTGGAGTCGCTAAAAGCTTGTCTCTGACATTGAATATTCGGCATTCAGCTCCTTAGAACAACAACATCGCGCACTGCGCTCGCTGTGCAGTTTATTAATGGCTCGAACATGGAAGCTTGTTTTCAAAAAAGCAAAAAGCATTTCATGAACTCAATGCTCTCTCATTCGTATTATTGGTTCTTACAATAAGATGATAGCCCCGCACTATCCGTTATTCTCCAAACATTAGGGAAATTTCTGCAATAACCCTTCCTGGTGAAGGTGATCCCAAATTTAGCTTTGGTGGTGGCTCGCAGCTAGTTCTATACATTAGCCAAGCCTCTTCATTAAGCCATTGCGCGAGTATTTGCGCGCTGCTACGTTTCAGCATCCCCTTTACCCTGTGACCACTCAGATGACATCGAGGAAGACCATTGAGTCCGTCGTCAACGAGATGAAGATATACATCATTGCAAGGTTGCAAGTCAAGATACTTTCTGTCTTTAGGCAATCTGCGGAATACAATCACAGCAGGCTTGCCGGTGGTGAAGATGAAAAGAACAGATGATGTGCACTGTCTTGGCCATGTGTCATAGATGTAATACCCAGCTACGTTGACAATATACACGGTGACTACAGTCAACCGAGACACCCACGTTATATTACGCCCGAAGTTCGGAGGAAGAACAATATTGCCCACTCTTGTAGGACATATCCGCTGCGGTGCTAGCACCCAGGAATCGTATTGACTTCAATTGCGTTTACGTTGCCTCGGGAGGCTGAGAACATAACGCATGGAAGTGTTGTGTGGAAGCGAGAAAAGGTACGCCGTGTTGACTCTCGTGTAAAGATTTCCATATTGTCGCAAACATATAGCAATTCCGTTGAGCATATTCTTGTTAGATCGTCAAGCCAATAACGCGATGAAGAAGTAGGCTCGGTCGATTGAAGCTGCAAACCCAACTCAAAGTCTCGGTTCGTCGCAATGTGAGCAGTTTCGACGTGTTCGAATTCTACCCCATAGTTATAGCCAAGAGTCCATACGCCCATAGCAATGCCAACGATATATGCGGAGTCTGCGAACTCTTCTGGCGCTCTCGCCAACAACCCTCGACCTTCACCACTGAAGGACTCTGAGCATCTCCAGGCGAACATGCTCTGATCGTCCGAAGTTTTCATGATTTCTTCCTGAGGCCTGATAAATGCCCTATCTCCTTCGCCATACAACAAGGGCATGTTGATTCCGAAGATTCCTATCAAGGATTAAGCCGTGCCTTCGATCCTTGTAGTCTGCCGTTTTGAGGCCCACGACATTCGTTGTGCAATACTGAAGCCGTCGATTGAGCCGTCAAGCGTGTTTGAATTGCTAGAAGGGGTTTTGATTGCCTCAATGTGAATGCCTGTGGCTTCAGTGATAATGTTCGATAGGTTCTTTTTCGTGCCCAATTTTTGCCAATCTGCAGAATAAGAGACCAGCTTGAATGGTGCCAGCAATTCCTGCAATGTCCATCCTCGAGTATGCCATCTACACCGAATAAATGTATCATACCAAACTTCTTCGTCGCCAAATTGGACATCCTCCAGGTATGCGTACGCGATGCTCGCATTCTTGTACCAGCCGAACATCGAATTGATGGCTTCGGAGAGCTCAGCGCTTGATTTCTTGTCAATGCAACAGGTACTACACCACGCCCACCCGTATCCATCCGTCTTCGCCTGGGTACAAGTGTATTGTATCTTCCTGTAGCCGTGCTTGGTCTTTCCAGTTCCCTTCTACATATTTTTGAAGGTGACTTCTTCTTCGCCCCATTTGTGGGACAGAATAGTGTATTGGGGGATGTTCTTGTCGAAGAACTCCTTGAGTTCGATGGTGGTGGTATTGAAGAGTCGCATGGTGATGTTTCGGCTCGGGAGACGGACGAATGTGTTGCATCGATATTTTTCCATGGTAATCGATTGCAAGTGATATGAGGCTGTACCAGTATGGTAAAGCGAGGCTACCAACGCTGTTCCTTTCCTGATATAAAGCTATAGATAGTACTGAGCCACGTAGCAAGGCGCTGGATTGTTGCAGGTGGAATTGTGGTCGGGGAATTGCCAGATGTAGCGATGTCGATATCAGGCTGACTGGTGGTCCACGACTGGAGCTATTCCCCAGTCTCCAAACGGCGGCGGAGGCATAAATTTGATGAGGCGGACGTGGTAGATTTGGGTTGCTAGTTGTTGGATTGAAAGCTCGACTCGATATAGCATGTCCAAGGGTCAGTACCTCCAGTCATAACATTGCTGAAGACAGCTTTGGGAAGATAATGTTGCAAGACTGGATGTTGTTGTTCGAGCTGGAGGCTTCTTGGACGACGAGTATCGTGGTTCCGGAAATGATTGAGATAGAAGAGGTCCCTGCACGACGCTCGGCCCTACTCAACGCGCACTCAATTTTGTATACCATACAATCTATACACCCCCCTATCGCCACCAATATGGCTCCGATTGACGAAGCGTTAAAAGCCCTAGGATCCCAGGAAGCACCTAATTATTCTGAGTATACTAGAATATTTAAATGCAATCGGCATACCCTAGTAAGGCGCCATCAGGGCGTATAGGGGACCAGGTAGTCTGCAGACGAAAAACGATTATTATTGAGCTACCAACAACAGCTAGACCTCGTTAAATATATTAATACGCTTTCGGCCAGGGGTCTCCCACCTACTAATATAATGGTAAATAACTTTACTAAGGAGATTTACGGCAAGCAACCCGGGAAAAACTGGTGTGCTGGATTCGTGAAAGTATACTTAAAATCCCTAGTATTAGACTACCTCCAGGGACTCGATTCTAGCCGCAAAAAAGCCGATTCGGCTATTATGTATGCTAGGTACTTTGATAAGGTTTATAGCATCCTTTTTATTAGTAATCTTGCTAACTTTTTAGTTAGTTATATAGTAAAAAATTATAATTTGACGTTAAGCCGAACAACGAGTATAATATGGATAAAAAGGGTTTTTTAATAGGGGTAATATAAGAGCGAAAAAGGGTTTTTAATAAGGTAATACGAGCGCAGGGGTTGCTACTCGGAGTAAGGCAAGATGGTAATAGAGAATAGGTAACTATAATTAGCTATATTTACGTAGATAGGATAGCTTTACTACTAAGTATCATCTACTAAGCGGCCTCCGGCGATATACAGGATACCTAGCTCGACGATTTTAATCCGTAGGAACAGATCGCGCACTTTACTTTATCTATAAATAGCTGGACTAACGAGGACCTTAGTTTTTCCTAGCTTAAAATAGTATTTAATCGGTATACTAAAAAAAAGGCTCGAAACGGCCGAGATTGGCGAATTCTATACGTCGATAGCTATAGTAGTTACCTTAATATAAGATTTATTAACTACTATATTAACTATCGCATCCTATTAGTTAATTACCTACCGTATTTAATATATCGACTATAGCTACTTAACGTTAGTTGCTTCGGACCTCTCGTATCTTACTATTTAATAAATTTAGCCGAGTAGTTATAACGGACGTAGGGGCTATCTAGTATAAGTAAAAAAGAGTTTTTTAAACTCTTTTAGCCTATATTTACTATAGTAATAACCGAAAGTAATATCCTTAGTACTTTTAAGAAGTCTAGTATCGTCCCGTTTAACCCCTCGAAAGTTTTAAGTAGAGTTACTCTTAATTTTAACGATACTCCGGACCTCTAGCGGCTAAGTAGCTCGAATTCAAATACGAGTATACTTTCTAAGAGCGATATCGATAAAATCCGAGCGATATTCGAGGAAGCAATAGCCTAGAATAACGATAGGATAGTCCGGAAGCTGTAAAATCGTATAGTAAGCCTATAGGCGTAATTAGCGATTGTTAAGGCCGAGAATAAGGGCCTACGATTGGCTATTTAAACTAAAAAGAGACGCCGTTAGCGCGGGAAGCTATTATTCGAAGAATTAAGAGAGGAGAGTAATAGAAATGCGATATTCTTTAGCCCTAGGAAGGTACTCTAAGCTAAGGTAAGGAAAGTAGTAAAGGAATAAGAAAGAGACGAGTTAGTAGCTAAAAAAGAGAGGGAGAAGGAGGCTAAACGTAAGGTAAAAGAAGAATAAGCGTTATTAGTTAAATAGAGGCGTAGTAAACGAGAAATTATAAGAATATTACGTAAAAAGGCGAAAGTTAAGAAGTAAAAACGAATTAAGTAAGAAAGGGAGGACCGTTAGGCTTAAAAGTAACTTTAAGAGGACGCTAAATAAGCAAGAATTAATATAAAAGAGTAATAGAGGTTAGCTAAAAGCGGTAATAGGAAGAAAAGTTTAGTAGTAGTACTTAAATACTAGAAATACGTAATAGCGCAAGAATCCTCGAATATTAAAGGCTCGAATAACGAATAACCACTACAACGCCGGCTACGTAATAGAAATTAGCGCAAGTTGTAGAGCATAGTTAGATTGATTGAACCTCTAAGTTTTAAGTGAATACGAGTAATATTGCGAGTGTGGTAATCGAATTAGGAAGTTAGTAAAAAAGATGTTGATGAGCGTTGTGCAGGGCCGAGCGTCGTGCAGGGACCTCTTCTACTTGAGCTCGTGCCAACAAAGAACTTTTAACCTTTTACAGTCGTAGTTTTAATCTATGCACGCGAAGACGAGAGAACATCTATGCTTTATAATAGATCTACAAAATACCCAGTCGTTCTTAATTCTACGTCGAGTAGACTTTTAATGTTCTGAAAGTGCGCGTCGAAATGTGTCCCCATCATTTCCGGAATGGCAATATAGCCTCGCTGGTTAATCTGAGCAGGGAGTTCCTTATTGCCTCTCACCTTCCTCTCACCACCAAACTCGCATCCAATACTACAAAGACTGGATGCCAATTATCGGAATCTTCTCGGAAACTTGTTACAACGAGGGTGATGTCGTGCTTCGAACGGAATATCCGCATCCATGTCTCCCCGCACGAATTGTCGTCCGGTATCGTTCCGAAGTCTCCATTTGGAACTTGAAGACGTGACATATCGGCCCAGGACGCGTATGACCTAATATATAAGGCTGCCAAGGTACGAACTCTAAGTCATTGACATCCAACATCCCAAAAATGAGCTCCGAACGTCAAATCGCCCTCCTCCTAGGCACAGGTGGTGGCTTTTTCGCCGCATCCCAATCTCCCACCCCCGAAAACACTTCGGAATTCCTTTCACTCCTCACAAAATATGGGATCAACCAAATCGATACCGCGGCAGTTTATCCTGGAGGCATGTCCGGGAGATCCGAGACCCTCCTTGGTGCTGTGAATGCACCGGAGAAATTTATCATTGACACCAAGATTATGGTAAATGGAGGGCATGGACCTGGTGCTGGCAATGGTGATTTGAGCAGGGAGAGTGTATTGAAGAGCTTCAAGATTAGTTGTGAGAGGTTAGGTGTTGAGAAGGTGAGGACGCTGTATTGTCATCGCCCTGATCATGGGACGCCGCTTGTTGAGACTGCGGCCGTGTTTGATGAGCTGTACAAGCAGGGGAAGTTTGAGCATGTGAGTGTTTTATTCTTCATCTTTTTGTGGTTTGATCAGTTCAGTAGTGTACGTCACGATCTGGAGTCGAAGAAGTCATGTCTTTCATCTTAGATATTTCTTCCATGAAAACAGATGGACGAGCCAGCCGCGATCTGGACCGTACTGATAGTTATTACTAGTGGGGCGTGTCCAATTATCTTGCGAGCACATTGAAAGAGTTGCTTGCTGTCTGCGAGGAAAATGGGTTCGTCAAGCCGACCGTTTATCAAGGTATGTACAATGTCCTCTGCCGGCATGCAGACACCAAGCTCTTCCCCCTTCTGAAAGAGCACGGAATCGCATATAATGTCTACAGGTAAGTTCTGCCCATCACCCTTCCACTACATCTCTATTGACCAGAGCACAGCCCCACAGCAGGCGGTCTCTTTGCCCCCAAACCCAGCTCTCGCTACACAGAAAACAACCCAGGAGCAGCCAATTGGATAGGCATGTACAAGGGCAAATCTAAGCTCGATGAAGCCGTCGACAGGATCCGGAAGATTGCAGATGACAAGGGCATCTCTGCTATGGAGTTGGCGTTGAGGTGGACTGTTCATGATTCTCCATTGAAGAGAGGAGATGGTGTCATTCTTGGAGCCAGGAATGAAGAGCAGTTGCTTCAGAATTTGGACGCGATTAAGAAGGGGAGATTGCCTGGTGGGGTGAAGGAAGAGCTGGATGGGATTTGGGAAAGCATTCAGGATGTTGCGCCAGGGGAGCTTTGAGTTCGACTGCCTATGATTGCCAATAAACAGATATGAAACTCCTAGAATGATTTTGATCGTTAGAAATGCTAGACGTTCTTTTAACTACCTTCTTGGCTTCTTGCGAGTCTTTAATTCAGTCCTAAGGTTTCCTCTTAGGGTTAGAAAAAGTATAGGGATTTTTTGATTTTTTTTTTGTCTATTTAAAAGAGAATAGAAAGGAGAGTCTATATTTCTAATCTTATAAAAATTAGATAAGGGGGGGGGGAGAATAGAAGAAATAAAATAGAAATTCTTTTCTTAAGAGAAAAGTATTTACGTATATTTAATATACGTAAATACCTAACTATAGAGGGAGAATATTTACATATGTTTAATATACGTAAATACCTAAGTATAGAGGGAAAGCATTTACGTAATTTAATATACGTAAATACCTAATTATAGTAGGAGAGCAGTTACGTAAGTTAATATATATAAATACCTAAGTAGAGGGAGAGCATTTGCGTATATTTAATATACGTAAATACCTAAGTATAGAGGAAAAGTATTTACGTAATTTAATATACGTAAATATCTAAGTATAGTAGGAGAGTAGTTACGTATATTTAATATACGTAAATATCTAAGCATAGAGGGAAAGTATTTACGTAATTCAATATACGTAAATACCTAATTATAGTAGAAGAGTAGTTACGTAATTTAATATACGCAAATACCTAAGTATAGTAGGAGAGCAGTTACGCATATTTAATATACGTAAATACCTAAGCATAGAGGGAAAGTATTTACGTAAGTTAATATACGTAAATACCTAAGCATAGAGCGAGAGCAGTTACGTATATTTAACATACGCAAATACCTAAGTATAGAGGGAAAGCATTTACGTAATTCAAGATACGTAAATACCTAAGTATAGAGTAAGAGTAGTTACGTATATTTAATATACGTAAATACCTAAGTATAGAGGGAAAGTATTTATATAATTTAAGATAGGTAAATACCTAAGTATAGAGCGAGAGTATTTACGTATATTTAATATAGGAAAACCCCTAGCGTATAGCCTTATAATTAATAGGAGAATCGTAATTAGGAGAATATATAAGTTTACTACTATATTATACCAGCCCAACTATAATTAACCTACTAGTAGAGTAGCCTTTAAATATTACTTTATATTCTAGTAGTACCTCGTTTAATAGCACCCCGTCGGCTAGCGTAGTACCGGCTAAGGATAGTTACTCGTTTATTAAGTTCGTTCTCCGCGCGTAGTATATAGTTATACTTTAATAAGTTAACGGAGGATAGGGGATAGCTATCCCTAATACTTTCTACCTTACGTCTATCCTTATCCCTACCGTTACCATCATTACTACTAGTATATATAGATGAGTAGCTAGGTCTAAATATCGAGAAGGAAATACCTTATCGGGTAAGTTTAAGGCGATATATCTATATAGGTATAATAAGACTTACTAAGGTAATTACGGATTAGTAGTCTCTCTTACTTATCGTATTTAGCGATACGTTAAGTTATACTACTAACCCTACTACCGAGGAGGTAAGTAGCGATATTTCTACGACGCCTATTTCTACGTACCCTCCCCTCCCCTTAACATCCCGCCGCGAAGACCGTCCACTATTAAAAAGGAAATTATCGGTAGAGAGAGGGGTAGAAGGAGGCTAAAATTCTACTAGGCTATTAAGAGGTAGAAGGTTACGATTAAAGGATAAAAACGTAGAGTAGGATCTCTAGAATAAAGATATAGATACGTACGTAGTATTATACCGTACTTCGAGCGGAATAGGGGTAGAAACAAATACCTTAGAGGAGGGGGGTAGCGAATATAAGGACCGTTATAGAAAGAAAGGAGAGATAGGCTACGGACTATAAAACTAGGATTCCTAATAAGCGGGGGAGTATAGAACTATTAGCCTAGGATAAATAAAAATACCCGTTAACCTAGAAAGCTTTAGTAACGATACGGGAGAAAGGGTTCTAGATAACGATATACTACTTTAACTACTCGATATACTCGAAGGCGACTAGAGTGGATATACTAAAGTAGAATATAGTCGGGTCCTCTATTTATATCTTATATCTAAAAACAACTATAACGACTTATTAACGACCTATATCCTAAAATATAATCTAGTATTATCCTAGCAGCCCAGTTTAGTTAGGCTATTAGTATAAGGGTTCCCTAAGAACTGCGGTTTACCTAGATAGGCCTTTACTAAAGTAGAGGTACTAGATTTAATATTTAACGGTATTAACGCCGGGGACGATAGACGTAATATTTACCTTTATATAGAGCCGCCTCTATCTATATA
The DNA here is from genome assembly GCA_023078705.1 of Venturiaceae sp. KMAF11. NCBI lineage: Eukaryota > Fungi > Ascomycota > Dothideomycetes > Venturiales > Venturiaceae > Venturiaceae sp. KMAF11. The sequence continues at coordinate 1,803,750 of JALGOQ010000017.1, forward strand.
TTCGACCCGAGTCTATAACCTTAATAGTACTATTTTTTAACTTCGGATATTGGGCGTACTTAAGAGTATACTTAGGTGGTGTCCTACGAAGTAGGTTACGCTAAACATATAATTAGATATATATCTAGAGCTTAATATCGAAATTTTTGGCCCCTACGGTAATATATAGAGGAAACGGCTTTAGCCTAGAGATATACTATACCTTTTTCTAGGGATAGTTAAGGGATTATACTATAGCAACGTCTATATACTCTTTCTACGACTATATTAGAAGAACCGGTAAATAAATTTCCTTACGGACGAATAGGCGAAGCGCTTTAACGATAATACTATATCTCCTATATATACCGTATCTATAAAGCTAGATAGAGTTTAGTATTATCCCCTTAGCTATAATATCGCAGAATTAAATACGAGAGCTAAGGGAGCCGAGCAGCGGACGCTATATAACGGTAGCTATATAAGATAATTTATTATATTCCTACTCCTCGCTATAGACCTCTACCTAATATAGGAGGAGATTCTTAAACGTATTATAGAACTATTAAACTATCTCTAAGATTTCTTAGGTCCGATACTCTTAATAAATATAAAGGGTATAAAACTAGATTATAAGGTAGATAGTTCCCTTATCGAAATAATAGTCTATATTAAACGATTTCTTTAATCCTATATAGATTTCGATTGGGTCGAACGCGCCGTCGTTAATATTAACGCTAAAACCTATCCGGTAGATATATACCTAGAGCTAAGTTTACGAGATATAAATAGATTCGAGGCGCGTAGGACGACTTTATCGTAGAAGACGTACTACCTTAAGGTAATATATAGCTTATTAGTAACCCTATATTTTAGGGGAGTAAAAGGGACCCGGAGAATATATAATATAGGTATATTACGAGATACGGCTTATATATCTATAGTTCCGCTAAAAAAGAGTAAAATCTATTGTACCGGACTATTATACGGGTAGTAGTATAGCTCGGTAAAAGAGATATCTAATATAGCGTCGACGTATCCCTTCGACTCCGATAAACTTATAGAATTAGCTATAGATAACGCCGTCTAGAAGGCTAGTACCACCTATACGAAACTATCCTATACTAAGGACTAGGAATCGATTATTAATAGCTATAGCTCTAGTAAGATTCGTATTTAAGAGTCCTTCTCAGCCGTAGAAAAGAGGTACTACGGCGCGCGTTACGAGCTCCGGCTAATATAGAAGCTATTCTAGCGGATAAAGTAAATAGCTATAGTACGCGCGAAAACCCTTCGCTCTATTACTCTCGGATATCCTACTTCGTTATAGGCGCTATTAACGAAGAACTTTATAAGCTTTATAATTAGAAACTTCGAGAAGCTAATATTAGTTATCGAGATCGCCTATATTACGAGCCCTATAACTAGGATACCCCTAGATCGTAGTAGACTAATTACTATACTTATCTTTTATATATAGCGTTTTACGAACTATAACCCGAGTCGCTTTCCGATACTCTAGTATAACTAGAGGGAATATTATAATAGTAGCGTTAGATAGGGTTTAGGGTTAGAAACGACGTTAGGAAGATATAGTTTTAGCTAGTTTACTCTAATAGTTAACTAGAGGGAATTTCGGTTTTTAAAGGAGAGCTCGGCTAGTTTAGCCGAGCTAGATAGGGAGCTACTTAGTTAGCTAGTAAAGCGTAGCGGGGCTATTAAAGATATATCGTAAAGCCTAGAGTTATATTTCTCTAAACTCTAAGGAGGCGGCTATTCGAAGGACGTAATCTAAAAGATATTACTTACTATAGTATACCTATACTTTTAATAATTCCGTACCGATATTACGTCCGCCTTAAAAGAGAAATTACGATAAGGCGAAGCCTAGGATAGGGCGTAAGCCGACGAGATACTATTATATTTTAACGTCCTCGTAGAGGTTTTTATACGGCTGCTAAATCTAGTATCTAGGAATAAGACCCGCGCTTAAACGCTAACCGATATAGTTAAGTAGATATAGGGAGACTCTAAAACCTTTAATTATAAGTTTTTTACTTTGAAGCCCTTTCGTATTATATACGAGAAGACGGATAATTATATACGGTCTTAAAGGGTAGAAGTAGAAGATAAATAACGTACCCTCTTTTAAGAATAGTTTCTTAAATTCTATTAGATCCTACTATACCCCGATACTAATAGGACTTTAATCTTAACGGCTAAAAATAGCGGTAGCCGGCAATAGTAGGTAGTCGATTAGAGTAGTAGTAGAGGGTATATTTAGGGCCGTAAGAAAATAAAGGCGGGTTAACCCCCTCTATATCTAGAGCTTCTAATAATAGAGGGAGAAGTATTTCGGGTATACGTAGAGTAACTTTAATATAATTAAAGTAGATTAGTCCCTAGACATAACCCCGCCGAAATACGCTACCGTAATTAAAAACCTATAGGTTCTATTTCCGTACGTCTATATACGGAAATAATATATTCTACTTTCCGTATATTTATATATAGAAATAATATATTATATAGTAAATCTCTAATTAACTACCCTTTCTACTATATTTACTAAAGAATAGTCCTATACGTTACGTATATAGAAATACTCGGCTAGAAACGACTCTATTTATAGCTCGTATAGTATACTATCCGTACTAATAGTAGCGTATTATATCTTTCATATAGCGTTATTAGAAAGACGATATAAGGGAGGCGGAATTGGAAAGAGATATAAATAAATAGTTCTACTATAACTAGTACTTTAGGAATTACTACGCTAGTAATATAATATATGTAGGAAACGCCCTCTATTAGTCTCTAATAGATAAGGCTAGTATTTACTCCGATATCTCTATATCTAAGTCTTTATCCTTATTACCTTCCTCGACCTCTATCTTCTCTCTATCTAATCCTATATTAGTAGTAGTAACCGCAGCGTCGACTAAGCGATTATATAGAGAACCGCGAAAGTTAGATAACCTCTCGATCTAGAGGGGATTTCTATCCTAAATGACCAACTACAGTGTACGTTGACTATAGTATCCACCTAAAAATTTATTAGCGAGTGCCTTAGTGCCTGAAAATATTTTGCTAGAAGCCTGTAGTTATAGATAAACCTAACTAATAAGCTATAGTCGCTCGGTCGATTCCGTTCAAACTCGAGAATATCGTTTAGATTATAGATACGCAGACTTTGGCAAAGTTATATACGAAAATACCTCGTCGTTATTATACAAATAACGGGCAAAGTTTTCACGCGGTATTAGGTAAAATTAGCGAGGAATACTAGAATCCAGCTTACCCTAGTACGTAAAATATCGAAATAACGTCGAATAAAAAAATACGGAGGAGTAAATTTAGGTATAAGAATTCAGCTCGATTTAGGCGTATATATAATATTTATAAATTATATAAAGAAAATATTATATCGTTATTTTTGTTTCGTTTACACGTGAAGTTAGGGCGTGTACGAGTTAGATTTAACGGACTCGATTTGCGCGTTTTTATCGCATCTAGCAAATCTAAGGCGCTATATACGGGTTAGAATTGCGTAAATCAACTAAGTAAATCGAAAAATCCTAGATTTAACGGATTTAACGAAGCTACGTCGGATAACGCCCCTCGACTAATTAGAGGCCTTAGATTCCGTTAAATCCGTCGTAGCTAACTTCGGCCACGAGCGATTTAACGGACACCTTTTCGCAGGCGCTACACGTAGAAAATCCCGGATTTTTAAACCTATCGAATCTAGCTCGTATACCTCGATTTAACCAAATCCAATAACTACTTCTAACGTTAAAATCTATTAAATTCAACGAGCAAATCTAGCTCGTACACGCCCTTAGAATAGGGGGAGAGAGACTAAGAGTCGATTCCTAGCTATATTATCCTCGGTGGGTTAGTATTAGGAAGGGTACTAAAGGCGCGGGTTCGACTCCCCTAGGTTCTAATAATTACCTTCTTTTTGCCCGGGGGTTCTATCGTAACTATCTCGGTAAGTACCCAGCCGATTGCCTCGATTCACATACCGTTAGATTCGTCTCGTCGAGGCCGTTCATATAAGCTTTAAAAATCGCCTATATATTAGGTTCTAGGCTCCCCTTTAAAACTACTATCGCTATTTAACATTCTTACTTAGCTTCGTTACTTATCGTTATTATTCCCCAATTCTTAGTTGCTTCCGTTACTTACTACTATTAATTCGCCCTTCTTACTTGCGTTATTACTTCCTACTATTTATTCGTAAATTTTACTTACTTCGTTACTCGCTACTACTTTAATCCAACTTTCTTACTTACTTCGTTACTTATCGCTATTATTTCCCGATTCTTAGATACTCCCGTTACTTACTACTATTAATTCGCCCTTCTTACTTACGTTATCACTTCCTACTATTTATTCGTAAATTTTACTTACTTCGTTACTCGCTACTACTTTAACCTAACGTTCTCACCTACTTCGTTACTTGCTATATCACTTACTTCGTCACTTACTATATTACTTGCTTCGTTACTTACTATATTACTTGCTATATTACTAGCTAGTATCATATGCTTATATAACGTACTAGGCTAATATAGAAGGGACCGGACATACCTCTATTGCCTATATAAGAGGGCATATATCTCCCTATAACCATCTCTCTCTATTAAACTCTCGATAACTTTTTCTACCTCTCTGCTGCCTCTAACAACTATTTAGTATATTTTAGGCTTAATATTAGCTCTTGGAACTATATATTAACGTTTAAAGTAGCTTTAGGCTTCGATCTCCATCCACCGGCCTTCCCCTTACAATCTCCGACGGCTCTGTTAGTACTACCCGTAAGATCTCTATCCACTTTCGCTAGCTAATAATAGCTTAAATAGATCTTCTAAGTATAGTTACCCTCTTCGTTATATCTTCTTCTACCAACGCCTCTCTACTAGCCGTCCCCTATAAGCTATATAACGGTAACCTTAACTTTATAGATTTCCCTCGCGAGGAAGACGAACTTCGGGTAGACCTCGATATACGCTATACGGACGATACCGGTATTACTTATATTAGCTCGTTTAAAGAAGATACTCGCGCCCTTATTAATAGTAATCTCCCCGAAGGCCCTATCGATACGGCTACTATTAATAACGCCTACTACGAAGGTAACTATATTACTAACTTCTATCGCTTCGTCTTTACCCAGCTAGTTATGGACGCTAAGGATAAGGTCGTGGATACGGAGCTGTTTACCATCTACCTACGCCGTAGTAAGAAGGAACGTAACGAAGTAGTCCCTAATACGCTCTAGACTCCGTTTCTAAAGATTAATAACTAGTGCTACGTGTAGTTCGAGATCCGTCTCCTCGATAAGGTATAGGGCGAGTGCGATCTAAATACGCCTCTTACTCGTATCCGGGCTAGGATTATAGAGCAGCTACGGGATATAAAGGATAGGTTCTAGATAAGTAGATAGGGATAGGTTTAAAGGAGTTCCGGTAGTAAAGATTTCTCTTTAGCCCTTTTAGTAGATAGTATCTAAGGTAGGAGTTTCGGTAGGGAAAAGTTATTTTATACTAGGGTTTAATAGGTAGCATGTCTAGGGCTAGGGATAGGAAAAAAATAACTACCTACGGGCTTTTTAAGACTTAATATATCCTACTTTAATTAAATTATCTTCTTTAAAGAAGATACCTTGCCGAATTTCTTCTCTTAAAAGATATTTTGCTAAATTTCCGCCTAAGCGAAAACCGAGTTCTCTCTCTATAGTAAAACGTTAATTTCTATACAAACTAACTAATATTAGTAAGTACTAGGGTGCCCGAGTAAATACCTTATAAGAAGGAACTAGTTTTGTTTTTAATTTAGTTTATACGTAATTAAGTAAGGGAGACTTTATCTACGTTTAGTCCTAAGTAAGTATTAATAAATATCAATCGTAATATACTATCGTCTTTTAGTAGTAATTCGGTATTAGTAAATTGGAATCTATCCGGCGAGTATTTAGCTATTCTATAGCGTGGTTTAAGTAGGGTTCCCTACGGGACGGGTTAGGGCGGGTTTTAGGGTATCGAATCTATACCGTTAATAGTTCGGGTTTTCTATGGGATGGGCTAGGTTTTGGGGCGGGTTTCTATTTAGAAACCTATCCCGTCCTAACGGGTTAAGTTTATAGTAGTAATTCTAGTAGTAGTAGGTAATAAAAAAGGTTAAATAAAAAATAATTTAAAAAGACTCTTTAAACTCTCTTATAATAGTTAATCTTTAATAAGATTTTTTTAAATTCTAACTCTAACCCTAACCCTAGAGTCTATTATAACGTACGAGTAGGTTATAATACTAGAAACTAAAAAAAATAACTTAAGAGGTAGTAAGAGAAAAGATAGCTAAGAAAAAAAAAAAAAAACTTTTCCTAATTTAGAATAAGTAGGAATTTAAACTTTCTTACTTTTCTTTATTAAGAATAGTTTCTTTTTAAATATATTCTACTAAACTTAAAAAGGTATAGATCTAAGATACTAAGTTTTAAGTTTATTAATTAATTTTAAATAAAGGAAGATCTAGATTTTAGTTTTATTAGTTAATTAGCGAGAATCTAGATTTATTAAAATTTATAATTTTTATTCGAATTTTTAATACTATTACTACTAGAAATACTACTAGAATTTAAATTTAGAAAATACGTTAGAAAACTAAGAAAATAATAAATTTTTTTAGAAAGTAAGGTACTAAGATAATAAATAAAAAAGTTAATAAGATTTTTATCTAATTTCTAAGCGCTATTACTACTAGAAATACTACTAGAATTTAACTTTAGAAAATACGTTAGAAACTAAGAAAAAAATAGTAATTTTAGAAAGTATATACTAAATAAAAAAGTTAATAAGATTTTTATTTAATTTTCTAATACTATTACTACTAGAAATACTACCAGAACGGGGTTTCCCGTAAAATTACGGGATAGGACGGGTATTTACCTACTACGGAAAGGGTTTCTAGTAAGAGGCCTACTAGCCCCGAACGGGGCCCCGAAACCCGCCCCGAACCCGTACTATACGGGTTAAACCCGTCCCGTAGGAAACCCTAGGTTTAAGATATCTAATAGCTTAACCGTATTAGCTTCCGGTATTAAGCTATATTATAATTATTAAAGGAGAATACTAATATACCAACTCTTAAATAGCTTCTTATTATTATAACTACTAAAAAGACGAGTATTAGATCGGGTCCTTAGTCTAGTAGTTTAGAATTCTCTAGCTTATACCTACGAGCGTGTATATATCCTTCTAGATAGTATAAATTAATCCTTAATTAAGGACTTACATCTGAATAGGTTAGTATTAGGAATGGTACTAGAGGGGCGTAGATTTGGTCCCCGTAGGATCTAATTATCTTTTCCTACTTGGCCTTTACTATCTTTATTATCTTAGGAAGTACCCGGCCGATTGCTTTTATTTATACACCGTTGGATTCGGCTCGTCGAGAGCGTTTACAAGAACTTGGAAAAATAGCTACAGAATAGGAGCAGGCCTCTTAAAGGCTGATTTAGAGGTAATAATTAAGTATATAGATATCGATACGGAAGAGACGATTAATTACTCGGTTTAGAACGAGCTACGGGAGAAGCTTCTATCGATTTCTAAGGGAATCTAAAGAACGCTTAATTACTCGGTTTCGAACGAGCTATGAGAGAATTCGTTATACGATCCGAGAGAACGTTCGACTACTCCGTCTTAAAATACTATTTATCTCGGAGTAAATACTCCTTACCTAGGCTCGAATTATTTCTTATATCCGAGAGTTACGGCAGAATTCGAACCCCTTATCGTAGAGTATAATACGTTTTATTATCGGTAGTAGAATATTAAGGCAATCGAGTACGCCACGGTACCTATATTACGGTCTAGGTAGGTTCTTTTATTTAAATAGTTAAAAGATTCTCTAATTCTTTAACCTCCTCTATTAACATCCTCTACGAACTAGACGAGTTATTCCCTCCTCCGTCGGCGTTAGCCTCGTCTACGTATAAAGGAGAATAGGAAAAGATTTATATTAGGAGAATAGACCTTTTACGTATTAAGAGCTCTCGAGCTTTTCCTTATAGGCGAGTAATATAGTAGATCGATCGGGAACCTTATTTGTTATATAGCGTACCGTTATAATTATCTAGAGGACTACATTTGCGAAAGCGTATACTAGTATATATAGCTTGAGTAGAGGAGTATAGGGATAACTAAGGGTACTTTCGGATCGATAGTAACGGTATATATCGTAAACGAAGGCGCTATCTCTATCGTATAACTAGGTATTAAAATAGCGGAAGAGTTCTAGATATACTAAGATTCTAACTTTACCTTTCTTCCTAAGGTCGGCGGGGTACGGGGGGTTTACTATTACGAGCTTTTCGTAAATAAAAAACTTCTAGTCGCCGACTTTGAATTCGACGGTGTTGCCGACGATTAGGGATCTAGGCGAGAATTAGAGGCTTTAGGTATTTACGAGTATAAAGACGATATCTTACTCTCCGCTAGGACTATCCTAATAGATTAGTTTTATCTAAACTTATTCGGACTCCCCCCGCTTCCTCTTTATACCTACTAAGCAGTTGGTAAATATATAAGATAGAATACGAGGAGGGTATTTGAACTAACCTAAAGAAGCTAGTATAGCTATTTATTTACTCTTTAGCGGCTAGAATAAGAGGAGGGTAGTAAAGAGGAACGAGAAGAGGAATAAAAGAAGGAACGAGAGGAGGAATAGGAGAAGGAACGAGAAGAGGAATAGAAGGAGGAACGAGAAGAGGAATAAGAGAAGAAATAAAAAGAAAAAGAAGAGGAGGGACGAGAGGCCTTATTACTAAAAGCTCCTATATTAATTTTAATACCTTAAATACGGCCTAAGTCAACGGCTTCGGCGAACGAAAGGGAGAATCGGAAGATACGTTTATAGCTATACTACGGTATACCGTAAACTATACGGTAACGAGGAAGGCCCGATAGCGTCGTATACTATACGGTAACGAGAGGAGGAATAGGAGGAGGAACGAGAGAAGGAATAAGAGGAGGAACGAGAAGAGGAACGAGAGGAGGAACGAGAGGAGGAACGAGAGGAGAGAAGGAACGAGAGGAGAAGAGGAATAAGAGAAGGAAAGAGAGGAGGAATAAGAAGAGGAACTAGAAGAGGAAGGAGAGGAGGAACGAGAGGAGGGAGGAGAGGAGGAACCTTTAAAGAATAAAAGGAGAAACGAAATAAGGTTTAAGAGGAGAACTAATAGTATATTAAGAAAAGGATTAAGCTTAGTTTAAGGCCTAAACAGCTACGCTTACTAACGTGATATTCTTATAGATACTAAAAATACGAGTACCAAATCGGGTCTTTAGTCTATTGGTCTAGGATTCTAGCTTATACCTATAAGCGTATATATACCCTTCTAGGGTATCTACGCAAGATATTACGTAGATATACTAGAATAGGTTGATATTAGAAAGAATATTAGAGACGTAGGTTAGATCCCTATAGGATCTACTCGTCTTTTTCTTTTTTACTCTTTACTTTCTCGCTAAGTACCCGACTAATTACTTAGATCTATACACCGATGGATTTAGCTCGTCGAGGCCGTTTGTATAAGCCTGAAAAATTACCTATTAAGTAGCAACAGGCCTCCCTGCCAACGTTTGCTAGATTATTTTAGGAAGTAATATAGTAGGTAATAAAGCGAGCAATAGGGCAAATAAGTAACAATATAAAGAATATAGCTAGTCGGAGATAAAGCGAGTAATAGAGTAGTAGAATATAAAGTGGTTAGCAAAGGTAGTCCGTTACACCCTAAATAATAAAGCGAGTCAGTTATAAAAGCAAGGAATAAAGCGAG